>CM057344.1:233064467-234264467 GCA_030015575.1 Agapanthus africanus
TCTGGCAATCTCAGCTCGTAAGCTCCGAAAGCAACACCCTGTCAATCTCAGCGACAGCTGGTCCATCTGTCTGCACGGTAGGCGACATCACCATCTCTGAGGTATGCTGTACATCAACAGTCCTCTCTCAACTGGCAGCTCTAACAAAGGCTCGATCATCCGGTGCAAGACCAAGCACTCGCCTCCACTAGAGGTCACAATCACCAACACTAACTCGAGACGTTCCCATGTCACCAGAAAACACAAAGGTCGGCCCTCGTACCAAACGAGCTCACACCGGCCGTAACCCTAGCAGCAGCCCAAACTGCGCTCAAACACGGTGACAGGAATCTCAATCGAGTATCAAAGAGAGCACATCAGTGGCAAGAAGGGAAACAACAGATCCAAAGTGGATACATGATCATAGGAAGGAACAGTATCAATGAAGGTATGATCATGAAACTAATAGAATCGGGGATCTCAAATGGATGAATAATCCTGGATATAAAGAGAATCACTGATCTCGAAAGTATGTACATCATAAGGTTCCTTAAGCGGAATGGCGTGTCGTAAGTATGCCGCGGAACATACCAACGGTACGTCACTCTACTTTAGTCACCAAATCCATCAACCAAGGGTCATCCTAAAACGACGAAAGTTCGGGTTTACACCCCCTCGACCAAGTCTAAGTTCCGTAAGGTCAAGCCTAAGTTCCGTATATAAACAACTCCCTAGGCTCCACATAGTCAAACTTAGACTCGAACCAAGGTCAACCTAGCGCTCTGATACCAACTTTGTCACGACCCGAAAGAGCACGTGACTGGCCCTTGAACCATATGAAGTCTATAGGACTCCATCTGATCCAAGTAAGCCAAAAGCCCAGAAATCTAAAACCATTTTTGAGAATAAGTAAAGAAAACTGGTTTAAAGAAGTGAAGAAAAACATGTTTGAAATCAAGGTTTTTAAATAACTAAGCCGAATGTGCATTTGAAAACCGTACAGTCTTTTCTAAAATTTTCGGCAGAGTTTCTCTTGTAAAACTGGCCCCGAATGGGGTACAACATGAATAACAATATATAAAATGATAAAGGCATCCCCAAGCGGGAGCTAGCTCTTCGTCAATCGACGGTCACAACCACACGATGATATGATAATATACAACGCCAAGTGGCGAGGATCAAAATCAAGGAAAGCTCAAAAAGCAGCAAGAAAACCGCAATACTACTAAGCGCGACTCTAAGGTCGAATAATACCACACTGTCTCTAAGTCTGAAAGAATATACAAGTTTTTGGTTGATGGACAATTTCTAGATACAATGAAATACATGAATAAAATGGTGATTCTTGATGCGAAAGAATCCACCTACCAAAGCAAATCACCCGCAAGAAGGTAGTGTGCCAGAAATGCCGCAATGAAACCTGTACGGCAGAACCTGTAAGGACTGTGGCACAACGGGGGTGAGTTGCCAACTCGTGAATAGAAATATCTACAAGCAGAAACCGAATGCAAGACATAAACCTAAGTCAACGATCAGTAATACAATCCACAAGAGTGCATCTGAGTGTAATAAGGTGGCAAGGTAACATCTAATCATGTATGTAGTGCCAGGTACTCAGGTAATAACATGTCATCAGTGTAAGGTATGCCTGCATGAGGTAAGTATGATGAAATATCAATGATATCAATACACATATATTAGCGTCCCATACCACTAATATTGGTGTAAGGGTATATATAACAGCGCCCTCATACCCTGTTATATATACAAATGAAGTATGACAAGTGTAAATCCAGTCTGTATATGATCCATGTCTGTATATATGTGGAACCCGTCCACCTGTCACCCACTGACAGTAAGCATCATGTATGCAAGTATGAGGATATAAACAATATCATGGAAAACATCATGAAACCCGTGCCAAGCATCGACACGTAAATCCTCATCCATATGGGGCTCCGTCTGCGGTATCGGCCCTCGGCCCCGGCAGCACGAGTCAACCCATGTCCATCTCTGGGCTCCGTCTGCGGTAGCGGCCCGTCGGCCCCCGGCAGTACGCCCATCTCTCGGCTCCAGGCGGTATCCCCCGGATATCCGCCGAGCTCAAATACAATCACCGGTAGGTACTCGCCCGCCTCCAGGCTCAATCGGCATAACCCATCGATCATCTCGCCGAGGGGAACCATACCGGGCCCACCACGAACCCGCAAACGGATCATCACTCCTCGAATCGGGTTTCAAGCACACGTCTCAGCACCGAGAAAACGCGTGGTGGACGCACCCAAATATCATATCACGAGGTACCGGGTTTTCATAAAAGAACATCTTTTCTTAAATAATCCCACGGTCCTCAAAATCAGAAATCACATGAAAATCCACATCAAGAAGTAAATCCAATGCAATGTGCTATGCAATCAATCCATGATGTATGCGACATGTAAAGAGAGATAATCATATCGGAAATCATGCAACATGGAATAGTAATGTACATATGTCGGGAGGAACCGCTCCTTTAGAATGAATCAGTTTAAAGAATATCTTGCGGTCCTCAATCTCAATCAAGTCAGAATCATCTATGTTTGTGTACAGGTACATGTGTACAATATGCCAAGCAGTAATCATATCATGAATGCAACAGTACTACAGTGTAGTGGCATGGCAATTATCGATGATGAAGTGTGTGAGCCGGCAAATAGTGTACGTGAAACATACGCATCATCGATAATGGTGCTGGTGTCCTAACAGCATGATAATAATATAACAATGAACATATGCCAGCAATGCGAATAGCAGGAAAATGCAGATATCTAGTAGTCAACACCACAGTGAAGTATCTACTATGCAAACTACATCTAAGTATCCGGTCAATCAGGAGGGGTAGGTGTGGAAACCACCTAAATCTGAGTCGATACATGTATAAAAGTATATAGTCGGTGATCTCGCCTCAATGTCATATCATAAGATATCCTCGAGTTATGAGTGCGGATCTATCATCAATATCGGCTCGTACGGTAAATCATCGTACGGCATCCCCATAGCTGGGTAGGGGTCAGTATCTCACTGTCTCATCACATAACAGATATCACCATCGTCAGATCATATAGTCTGGAGTACTACTCTATGTCTAGTACAAAACGGTGACCTCAGTAAGTATGCATGCGGGGGTAAACACATATCCCAAGCCGCAAGAATCACAAGTCATATCCCACATATGAATCGTATAAAATCACCGATCCCAGGGCACCCAGCCCACATCATCGACTCATCTCCAAAGTCATCACATATCATCAATCACAGTGCAAGTACAAGTGATAAGCAAGGGTGTGTGTGTAGGTGTAATTCTACCCTAGGGTTCGCGACTATGAACTACACTAGTCACTTCTAACCCTACATTATCCACAATACACCTAATATCACAATAAACTACATAGTAATCTATCTACGGACTGCGGGGGTGCTATACGCCATCCACCCGACTTCCCCCTGTAGATATAATCTACTCACCTTGCATCACCAATTGCGGACGTCACCACGTATTTGCTTGTCGTCCCGAAGTCTTCATGGGTACCTACACATCAAAATATCGTATATGCGCATTAAAACCAAATCCAATCTAAAACGGCGCACGAAATCCAAAACGATACGATAAGGGGGCCTATAGGTGAGAACCTATGGGACGCCTTCAAAACCATCAATAAATCCTCTACATCGTCGTATAAACGACAATTAGTCGAGGCAAAACACATTCCACCATTTCAGAATCAAAATACGGAATACGGAAACACGAATCCAAAATAGCAACTTAGGATATATGTCCCAGATTTCACCCTAGATAGAATCTGTCAAAACTAGAAGTACCCTGGGTCAACACTAGAGGAACAGGGGCTGTGCACAGAAAACGAGGAGAATGGCTAAGTATGCTAAGTCAAAGTCCACCTCTCTCTCTCACCTACCCTCATCATTATATTTTCCTTTCTTTTCCTTTTCTTTTAAAATCCAAACCTTCTCACATCAATAGTAATCCCAAAAGAAAACCATGGCTAGAAAAATGCACAAGTGTAGAAAAAGTGATATGTGCAAGTTTTGCACAAAATTGCCAAAAAACCCGATTAGCGATTTAATCGCGATTAGCACTAAATTATTGTCAAACTAATCACAAAAACTTAAAAATGCCATAATCCACTAATTTACCCTATTTTAGAATTTTCCATAATTTTTCATAATTTTTTCTAACATTTTTCCTATTTATTTGCATTTAATATTAAAATAATCAATAAAATAATATTAAATTATAAAAATTCCCAAAATTAATATTTTATATTTTTGAAAATGTTACATATATCGATGCCCCGTCTCGATATACCCACGACTAGGGACTTTGAAGGATGTACTTATGGACTACCATGTCCCCACTAGTATGATCCGCATCATAGTCCAGGTAGTCAAGTACAGATCCTAAGGGCTTTACCAACATGTAACAGAGAGACAATCAGCATACACGTTAAGGTAAAGGGTAACCAGATAGCATACTATCATGTCGAAAAAGAAAGTCATCCCTATATATGTCCCAGCATCCACTACAATATACATCCTATGTACAGTAATGGCCTCTAGGGCATACATATAACTAGCAATCTCCCACTTGCACTAGGGCCATCTGTAGCAGTGGTTGCAGTATCTCATACTCAACCATCCCATGAAAGTCTCTCTCTGGGAACAGGCCTTTGTGAGTGGATCCGCTGTGTTGTCCTCTGAATCTACTCTCCTAACCTCGATCTCCCTGGAGATCAACCATCTCCATGATCAAGTGATACTGCCTTAGAATATGTCTGGATCACTGATGGGACCGGCGTTCCTTGGCATAAGCCACAACTCCATTGTCACACAATGGGAGGAACATAGTTCATCTCATGAACCAATATACACCCAAACAGCCTCTTTGGTAGCATCTTAAGTAGCAATGTATCCTGCCTTTATCGTCTAGTATGTCACGGTATCTAGCTTGGAACTCTTCCAACATACCGTCCCTCTACTGAGGATTAAGACAATGCCTGTGACTGACACTCAGTCATGTTTATCACCCTGGAACCCTTCCAGTGATTCTCCCCAGGATCGGTTGATACCATCTCACTACAACTAGTGAGAATCCTAACATCCGATTAGATCTATCTCATAGATCCAAAACCCTAGATTTAGGAGGTATAACTTTTATCCTTTATGGAGAATCATTGTGATAAGCGGAGATTGACCGAGCGTAGCATAGGAAACTCCTTCCCTATCATAAGTATGTCATCCACGTACTCTACGAGGATCGTCACCATACTCCCTACTACCTTTTTGTTTATACAAGGTTCATCTACCATTTTGATGACGTCAAACTCTTTGACTTATCCATCAAAACAGATGTTCCAACTCCGCGATGCCTGCTTTATCCTATAAAACATCTTGCACACGTTTCCGCTGCTCCCACTGTCTACGAAGCCCTCTGGCTGTGTACTTATAGACGCTCTTCCAAATCATCGTTTAGAAAAGCAGTCAAGACACCCAACCATCAGATATCGTAGTCATGGTATGTAGTCGTGGCAAGTAGGATCTGGATGGACTTAAGCATAGCTACTTGAAAAGGTTTCATCATAATCCACGCCTGGTCGATGACGAAAACCTTTAACAAGTCTAGCTTTGAAAGTCTTAACTTTTCCATCTACACCAAGTAATCTTCTCAAGACATACTTGCTCCTGATGGGGATTTAACCCTTCAGATATAGCAACCAAAGTCCATACTTTGTTGGTGTACATGGATTCCATCTCAGATCACTAAGCATCCAGCCATTCTTACAGAGTCTTACTCCTGATGGCCAGCTCGAAGCTAGTTAGGTCATCATCTCATGATGCAATCCTCGTTCCCACTGTCATAGAGAAACAGAAGTATCTCTCAGGTGGGTGAGGAACCCTACTAGATTGGCGGAGAGGCTGAGGTTCGTTGGAATCTACTGAATCCTTTGGTTCTATCAAATCATCAGCTGCAGTCTGTATAGCTGGAACATTTCCAGTTCTACATAACTGACTTTGCCTCGAGCTTGTCCGGATTTTGCTTTTCAGACATAGGCCGGACAACCCCAAATCTTAACTAGCTTAAGACATGGGCTTTTCCCTTTCCATATCTCATATGGAGTGGTAGGCAGTGATCTGATTTGATTCGAACCCTATTCAATAGGTATGCAACTTCTCAAGTGCATAACACCCAATAGGAAAAAGGTAACTCAGTAGTACTCATCATAGAGCACACCATATCATATAGGGTGTGATTGCTCCGCCCCGATATACCATCGTGCTATGGTGTATTCGGAGGAGTAATGCCGAGAGAGAATCTCATTCTCCTTTAGAATAGTCCAGGATTTCCGTGCTCAAGTATTCTCCTCCTTGATCACATCAAAGGACATAATACTTATACCCGTATTTTGGTTCTCTACTTCTAACTTATATTCTGTGAATATCTCAAAAGGTTCAGACTTGTGTTTCAACAGGAACATATGTCTGAATCTTGAGAGATTATCAGAGAACGTAATGAAGTATAAAGAACCAGTCCTGGCATGTGTAGACAGGGGACCTACATACATCAACATGTATCATCCCAAGAGTTCACTAACTCTTTCTCTGTTTCCAGTAAACGGAGCTGTGGTCATCTTATCTTTGTGACATGACTGGCGAGCTTCACAAGATGTAAATTCAAACTGATTTAAATATGCATCTAAATGTAACTCAGCCAGTCGGGTCGCATTGATATGACCTAGTCTACAATACCTCAAGAAGGATTCGTTCATTTCTGAACTCTTCCTCTAGTGTGTGTTCTGTATACGAAGAACTGTAGTTTGATTTAGAACATTAATGCTTTTAGATAACGTGCCTGAACCGATCAACTTTTGATATAGGAAATGTTCAAAACATTATCCAACAATACAAAATTTTACCGTTTCTTTACTAATAAAGAGACAGATATGATTTTGTATATCATGTTCGGTATCTAATAACATTCGTTCAGAATCAATGTATTGTAATACAGGGTGACAGTGACCAACAGACTTGGCTGCAACTCTTGCCCCGTTTTCTGCCTCATGAAACTTATCACCCGTTCTCTGTTCTCTACCTATCTGTAGCCCTATGTAACAGATTACATATCTGGGATCCTGATCTGGTATCACATACCCAGGACGTAAAGGATACTGAGAAACAGTTCTTTGTAACGAACACACCCGAAGATGATGCATCAGCATGCACTCTCTTCGTTTGGGCGGCACGGGAAATCTGGTATTCCCCAATTTCCTGCTCTGTCTTATAACAATTATAAGTTGGAGCGGGACCAACGTTCCCCAGCTCAGTATAACAAGCGGGTTCGGTCAATAATCCGTATTCTTATCTTGATTAAGGCATGATATGGTCGCTACCAGGAGAGAGAGAGAAGAAAACACTCAGCGTGCGCTCTTGCAAGAATAGATTGGTTATTATTTTATCTAATCAGGATGGCCCCCACTGCTTTTTATCAAATCTTCCTTCAAACCCTAAAAGGAAAGACTAGCCGGGATTAATTACACACTACAAGTTCGCCAATCTTTCAGCCAGGCCAGTGTCGGTACTTTGAGGGAGGTCCCCCGTGCTTTCGCACGAACCTAATTAATGTAAACCTCGTTTTCCCAGAGGCGTAACCTCGTTAACACCTTTCTAGACACCTACTTGATCGGCTAATTATAATGTATAAAACTCTCCCAGGAGTAACTCTTACTCGCAGCGGGTATCGGGATCCAACTATCTCATAGAAGGTATGCAATCTCATTGCAAATTTCAACACTTGAAATTCCCGATAATGTTTCGCACCTAGCGTCCTATGACCTTGACGGAGGTCAACAAACCATAGGCTACTAGTCAAGTTCAACCCGTCATTTCTTGATCGAATTAAACCCACCCGCACGACCCTTGACGGAGGTCAACAAGGCCGCACGACTACCCTAATCCAATCTGCATCATATGCATAAGCAGATAAGTACTAGTTAGCTACCGCACACTACGCCTTGACGGAGGTTAACAAACGTAGCACGAATACTAAATAGGACTTATCTGAAATGACGGAGGGCTACGACAGGTTTTTCTGAAAACCTATTGCGTAATGAACTTGATATCGTTGTAGGATCGAATGAATTTTGAAATGGAGTGCTTTTGAGGCTTTTCTAGTTTTGCTAAAGGAGTCATTCCCGGTGAAGGGATCGTCGGTCCTTTCCTCGTCGAATGAGGTGCGGGATATATCATATATATCACTGTGCAAAGCAAAAACACTTAAAAGCAATCAAAAGACAAACCGAGTGTGTAGCATCTGCCAGTTATTGCTAAAGGAGTCACTCCAGGTGAAGGGATCTCGGTCCTTTCCTTATCGAATAAGGTGCAGGATATATCACATATACCACTGTGCAAAGCAAGAACTGTAGCTACCTGTTTTATTTTGAAATTCGATTCTACAACATCTTAGGTTTCTTTTAATTCATTAATCACATTAATGAAGTCCCATCATTTAAATACCTAAACAACACAGATAAATACGGCGTACACTTATGCCATCCGCATTCGCCTCGATGTCCCCTCGTGCACCGTTAGGTTAGGTAACTAACGACAGAGCAGGGCAGGGCTAGCGCGGGTGTAAAACATAAGTAACGTCTATATAATATATCATATATACTATATTCTGTATCTATCACAGAACATCACATGATCACATCACATATATCGCAGCAGAAGAAACATATGAAATATTGGATATACTAGGACGTCCGTGTTTTCAATACGAGCCAGTATAAAACACGGATTCCACGGTCGTGATGAATAGCCAAACCCACACCCCTAGACCCCTACGAGAGCGGCAAGCAACCCTACCAATTCTGGAGTTAGGAGACCCGGACTCGACTCCTCGAGTTGGTCGCCCACTGGACTCCAGAACCCGGTTACTTGTGCCCTCCTCCTTGGGTCTATCCTAGTGCGGAAAAGTAAATAATATACAAACGGTGACAACTTCCGCAACCTGGAAGTGCCCCAATAAAAGAATATTACATACAAGTTTTTACATGAATGAAAATGAAAAACACTCATCTCACATAAAAACCCCCGGCTATTCAAACACGACGATCCAATATAACATATCCAGCAACACATAACATCACATGTCATCAACGTAAGTAAATATGCGCATCCCAATTGTCGTTGACATATAGCAACGAAACCGGCGATATCACATATTACACTTACGGTCACAGAAAAGAAAGTGTAAAACTACAACAGTTGGAATCCGCAACCACCTCAGACATCGCATGCCTGACCAAATGAATTACTTAGACATCGCATGCCTAACAATTATAAACCCCGCATTTTAGTCTCAAAATCGAAAACACTTTTCAATATCAAGTCGGGCAATTCAACAAGATTCCCGACATCCCGATCGAATGCTCGTCGCAAACTTTAGCAGGCGGCCGCACCCCTGATACCGTCGACGAAGTGCACCAAGGCGGAACACCGCTACCGCGAGCACCCGAACGGATGCTTTCGGCGACGGGGTTCTCCTACAGTCACTTGGTCGGGGCTATGGAGCGAGGCTGTCTATTAAGTTTACCCGGCGAGTATCCGCGTACGCTACGTGATTGCGACGGACTTTTGATCACATCAAAATTCCGTGGCAACCGATCATGTGAGACTAAATTGCTACGTTTATAACATTCATTTAGTTATCTCATAACTATTTGTGAATTCCAATTATTGTATCACATTCCGAATAGGATAGAAAATGTTAAACTTTCCGATCGAACATTCGAACACCCAAGTTTTCCCGATACAGCTCATCACATGAAACAGGTTTTAAAACATTCAGTTCATGCCTCAGTACCAACGGTCCAGCCGTAGAAGGGTCAAGCCAACGTCTCACATGTGGCACGCCGTACTACCCCAAACCCGAAGGTTCAAAGGGCAGTTCAAGACGGTCACATAATCGAGTTAAGGTTTGTTGTCTTCTAGAGGGACCATCGCGTTACTTGCACTACTTAGAACGTCTTTAAACCTCGGAAAAATCCAACTCTTGGAAATTTTCCGTCAGGGGAAAGATTTGGTATTTATATCCGGTCGAACTTTTTAACATATTGTAAAATATCCGGAAAGCCACATAGACGAAACTTGATAATCCGATTGAATCCTCTATTCCCAATGCAACCCCAGAACACTCAACTGTAAAGTATATTTTAAAATCACCCAGAAAACACAGGGGTTAATTATAAACATTACTGTGCAAAAAGGAGTCAACGAGTCAACAGTGTTGCCGCGGAACCGCCGCTCCACGTGGGCTTAGGCCGCGGTTCCGCGCCGTTATGACGGAGTTAGGTCTCCGTTTTTCACAGTATTTCATAAAAAAACCCTGCTTGATTTTATGCATATTTTTAATATTGAAAAATCACAGTTTTTGAAAATTGGACAGAGAGCATGATCGGAATTGGGTTTCGGGTTCGTTCGGACTTCAAATTCCGTCTAGACTTCGCCTAAGGCTCTAGCTAGGCTCTGATACCACTGTGGGGTTCCTAGGCACTCTAGTGAGGTCTCACAAGGCATCGAACATGCCAATTTTAAAAATTCTAGGTGCCGAGAGACCCGACTCCGGATCGTTTGCTAGAAAACTAGGCGAAAAAACTAACTAGTTAACATTTAACTAATGGGATATCGGAAATACAACCTTTGTAGATCCGGTGCTCCACCTCCATAGCTCCGCAACGAAGTCGTCTCCGCTGTCCAAAAGGAATCCGGGCTCTAGAGTCGGCTTCGTCGGAGAAAAAGCGAGCTAGGTCGTCGATGTACATGCCGAAGATGATCTACGTCGAAGCATCGCTAAATCAAGCTCCACCTTCACCAAGTCTTGAAAACTTGTGAAGGAAACACACTCTACTACTAGGCAAGAGGTAGAGGATGAAGAAATAGGAAGTGGGTAGACTTTAGAATTGGATTTCTCACTTGTTTCATCAATCCACCATTGATGAAGAAAGCTTTTCTTCTTTGAAGAAGATGAAGAAGAAGAAGCTAATTGTTATGATAAGTTAATTAAAAAGAAAAGAATAATCCAATCTTTATCATAACATGACCATGGTTATGTGTAGAGACTAAACCCAAGTTAAGTGAATGGTTAGGTTAGGAATGAAGAAAAAAATGGTGACTAAGTCAAAGTATTCATGAAGCTTCATGAATGAACACAAGAATGCCACCATTTTTCTTTTCTTTTCCTTAAATGAATAATGAATATAAATAAATGAATAAGTATATAAAACCCTAACCATTCATATAACCATGGTTTAATCTTTACACAAGCACAAGTCAACATGTATCATCAAACATGATACAATGTATATGCACAAAAGTATATCACATATACAACTTGCACATCGAGTGAGAAAATCCATTTGAAGTGAACCGATACTAGTTAATGCAAAGTAATATATCAAATATATAATTATGCATTAAATCATTAAATCAACACTTGATTTAACGATCCGGTCATATCGCATATAACCGACTAGTATCATTAGTAACAACTTATCGAATCAACACTTGATCCGATAACCCGGCTATATCGCATATAACCGATCAATGTCACATATCGCGAGAATCGAATACAGTATCACATACTGGTATCATTCTCGGTCCCGCACATATCTCATATGCACTCCTATTTCGTTTCGCTTGAGCCAGGAAACCTCTGTGTAGGACTCTAAAGACTCGTCAATACGCCGGCAGCGGATGATGATCATATCAAACATCCACAAGCCGCAAGCGGTCTGCTAAACGTAACGGCCACCCGGGTATTGAGCGATCTGAAGATCGACGAGCAAGCCCGCTCACACTCCAGTGAATCCAACCAGTAACACTACCGTACAGTCCGGTCTGATCGTCTGATATGTCGCATATCTCGCCTAGGGGTGGTAAACGTCAGACCCCAATAGCTCAATAAGTCGTGTCGATATGAGGTCTATAACAATTCGAGAAACTACTGGTAACACTTACCAGTAAATCTCAGCAACCCTGGCCAGGGATTTCCTGTTATAGCCAATCGAACACAGCGCAACATCGACCCCCTATACCGGGAGAGACGAATCCCCTCCTATCGCTCATTGCCTCCATGTGACTCGGGACTGTACCCAAAAACCACCGTTTTGCACACCCTCTTGGACGTGGTAAGATGGAAATCAAAGCACAGTGGGAACCACACAAGACTCTATGACGATCTCGGGTCAACAGACTACTCTGTACCAGTGTCACCAGAGAACTGCCATCTGACGTGAGGTATAATACCATCTGGGAGTTCTCGGCGAGTCCGTCCAGTGTACCCAGTCTCTACTGAGCACCCGTATATCATCTCTGATGTCAAACACCGATGGATATGGGATCATCCATCGCCCATCTGAATGGGTCGAGAAGGTATACGCTAGTCTACTCTGGTATATCGATGCCCCGTCTCGATATACCCACGACTAGGGACTTTGAAGGATGTACTTATGGACTACCATGTCCCCACTAGTATGATCCGCATCATAGTCCAGGTAGTCAAGTACAGATCCTAAGGGCTTTACCAACATGTAACAGAGAGACAATCAGCATACACGTTAAGGTAAAGGGTAACCAGATAGCATACTATCATGTCGAGCAAGAAAGTCATCCCTATATATGTCCCAGCATCCACTACAATATACATCCTATGTACAGTAATGGCCTCTAGGGCATACATATAACTAACAGGAATCACACAAGACTCTATGACGATCTCGGGTCTACAGACTAACCTGTACCAGTGTCACCAGAGAACTGCTGCCACGACCCGAAATTGGCACGTGACGATCCTTAAACTACGAAACGTCTACAGGCGTGATACAATTTAAGTAAGCCGAAAACCCATCAATCTAAACCATCAAAAGTAGTAAGAAATAATAGCATTTTCAAACCTTTGAAATCTCAACCCAAATCCTTTAAAAGTCCAAGTTTATTTCCTTTAAAATTTTGGCAGCACCTCCTTTTTAAAAACTAACCCCAAAAATTGGTACAACATAAATATAAGTAAAGCATCCCCAAACGGGTGCAAAAACACGCCCAAAAGCGAAAAACAACCACCACAACCGATATACGATGCCGTAGCGAAGAAATAAAAGACGATATAAATAAAACTGCATAAAAGACATCCAAGTAAACAAAATAATATACAATATCATCCTTACATCAAGTCTCTAAGTCATACAAGATAATGGTAGATGGAGAGTACAGGATACAACGAATATACAATAAACATGAACGGATAACCACAAAACCCACCTAAAGCAAAACTGCACACTGTGAGCCGAAGCGGTATCTGCAGCAAAAGATAGTATTATAGAAGATAATAGCCCTGCCTCTGACTACTGTGAGGAACAACCTGCAAAACATTGTGGCATAACAGGGGTGAGTTTCTAACTCGTGAATAGTAAATAATATATGCAGTTAATCGCAAATATGCACGTACAACGCGAATCTAACATATGCAAGCTAATAGCAATAAAAGTCATATGTGTGCAATAGTCATGAAAGGTACACTAACAGATACATCTAATACATGAAGCAATAATATGACAATCTTTGGGCAACAATCATGTAAAGTACTCTATCGGGTACTACTAATACATGAAGAAATGATATGACAATGTATATATACAACAGTCATGAAAGGTACTCTAGCAGGTACAACTAATACATGAAGCAATGCATATAAAATAAAGTATGTAAATGCAACAGTCATGGAAGGTACTCTATCAGGTATTACTAATACATCAAGTAGTGCATAAACAATAAATGCGAAGTATGGGATGAAACTTGTCATTTCCACGGAATCCTGAGATCGTGTTAGGACCAAAATCCAGCAAGACAATCCAAATCCCAATTTCCTCAAATCAGCCCCCAAATTGGCTCTCATATCATCTAAGTCTCACAAATCCTGAATGTACAATATCAAGTAAATCTCATATATCCTGTATCCGATATCAAGTAAATCTCAAATATCCTGAATCCAATATCAAATAAATCTCAAATATCCTAAATCCAATATCAAGTGAATCTCAAATATCCTAAATCCAATACCAAGTGAATCTCAAATATTCTATGTATGTTTGCATGAATAATTATGATGATGTATATGAATTGATATGTATACATATATAATAGCGTCCCATTCCACTAATATATATATATATATATATATAACAGCGTCCCATTCCACTGTAATATATACTTAGGAGTAAAAATATCATGAAACCAATGTGTCAAGCATCGACACAAAAATACCGATCTATCAGGTGCTGTCACCACGACTGGCCCCTGATAGGTACGTAGCATACGCTATTCTGAAAACCGAGTGCCTAGCTCTGACACTCGAAATCCGACGTATCCATACGTACATGACTTCGGCCTGTATCCCCACGATACCCGTCGAGTCAAAGGTACTGTCACCGGAAGGTATGGTTCCCCTGTCAGGCTCAACGGCATGTTACATCGACCTTCTTACCCCGGGGTACCTCCTGGCCCCACCATGTACCCTCATACGGCCCACGACGCTCCTCGCATGGGGTATATATATCAGAACCGATAAAACTCATGGTGGCTGCTGAAATATCATATCAAGAGTAACCGGGTTTTTCAAATAATGCATAATTCCATGAAACTATCACGGTCCTCAAATCCAGAAAACATCATGAAAAATCCATATCTCAATGCAAAAATCCATGGATATAATATACGCAACATAAAACTGAAATACGACCACATAAAGGAAAAGCCGCTATTTAACTGCAACAAGTTATTATAAATATCACGCGGTTCCTAATTTCTCCAAGTCTATATAACATCAAATAAAGATAAACATGTAGCTGTAGCCAGATATATGTGTAAACATAAAGGTATAGCAAGGTATATGTATCTACCTATCAGTAATGATGTAATATACCCTCCGGGCATAAGTGAAGTATGTATGCAAGGTATACAAGTAGCTATGTCATTATGTGTGTATGTACCTATCGCTAATGGTACAATACTCTATAGTTATACAGGTAACTAGCATGTAAGTATGTCAAGGCATATGTGTAAGCATGTAGGTATACAGGTATGCTATATGTCATATGCATAAAGAAATATGAATCAATATCTCAATGTCCCTAACCAAACAATATCATATCTATATGTGTGTTGTGTGTGTCATGGCAATTATTGACAGTGTGTGTGCCATACATTCAGTGCTCGTGCAACATGAGCCGTCAATAATAGTGCAGTTTCCTAAGGGTATAAGTCCAAGCACAACTAGTATCTAAGCAATAAGGTGTATGTGCAACTCTATATATGAAATAGAATATGCGAAAATATTATAACATCTCTAGCACAGACGCATAACGCCATGCGGGGGATTCCCCTGTAGATGTTAAATCTACTCACCAACGCTCCTGGCTAACTGAAGCCTACCACCTGTTTTCCCTTCGTCGCAGCGCCCGAAGTTCCCGCCTGCGAACCTAAAATATAACACAATAAAGCAAGTATATATTAGCAATAGACCTAAAACACGTATAAACTACACTGACCAATGCGACAACACAAACGTACTCTCAAGTGTTCGTATTGTAGTTAACGTGCATATCGACACTACGAAACCAACTTAAGAACAACAGAACACCGAACACGAAACGTATCGGATAACGTAACGCGTGAAACGAAACACAAGAATTACGCAAAGTGGTCCCAGATTTTGCTATACTAACAATCTGTAAAAGTTGCAAGTACCATAAGACCACAAACAACCCTAGAGACCCCTACACCAAAACCCAAACCCTAACTCCCTAGTCTGGCCGCAATTTGCGGCCAGAAGCAATAAAATTGCGGCCAGTTCATGAAGGAATTGGTTCGTATTTTGAGGGTAGGTTCTAGGTCACTACACTAGGTCACTGTGATGGGAACTTTTGCAACAATTACCTGGTTTGATACCAGATCATCCCAGACCCAAAATTACACTAAAAAAACGATATTTACCCGAAACGATACAAAACGTGTTCAAAACTGAAACTGACAAGCTATGCTACACTATAAACACCTACTTAACAGAAAGAGATCATTACCTAACTAAAAGAACTCAAAGATCCTAGATTCCCAAGCTCCAAGGCATCCAAGAGGAAAAACCAAGCAAAAGATGTGATTTTTATGAGTTTTTGTGGATATTTGAGATAGATTTGTGATGGAATGAAGAAGTGTTCAGTGTTGAGGAGAGAGGAATGAGAAAATAAAAGAGATAGAGAAAATGAGAGAGTGTGAGGATAAAGAGAGAGGGAGGTGAGTGTTGGGTGAGAGTGAGGTGAGTGTAACCTTTGCATTAACTTCCAATTAATGCATTCACACACACCATGCCACCTCCTCACTTCCAAAGCAAATATCTCTCTCTTCTCACACAAATATCATAAGGTTTAGGGTTAAGGATTGGATTAAAGCAAAGATTAGATTAGGTTAAGTGTCATGGTTGCTAAACTAGATTACAAAAACAAACCCTCACATTAACGTGCACACGTGCGTGCATGCCATAACAAATAATAATAAATTATTAATTAAATGTTATAAAATGTGAGGAACCCAAATTGGTAAACTTTTTACCAAAAACCCGCATTATCGTCTAAACAAACACTAACCAAAATCTAAGGCGTTACAATCTCCCCCTTATAAAAATTCATCCCCGAATTTAAAATTCTCACTAAGCGTACCTTCAAAGAGATGAGTGCAAAACCAACAATTCTCACTCGCATCCTCCCAAGTGATCACCTCACCATACGGCTACGCCCAAGAAAACTCTCCACAGATGGAAAGACCCTTGACCGAAGTTTCTCCACCTGCCGATCCATTAACACAATTGGCTTCCGGTGAACGAAAAGATCACGTCCAAGCTAAATGGTCTGGTGCCGAATCATGTGAGAAAGGTCATGAAGGTAATTGCAATGTATCGACACAAGGAATACGGGATGAATACTCAATAATCTGGGTGGAAGTGCCAAATTATAGGCAATGGAACTAACTTGCTTGAGGATCTTAAAAGGAACCACAATCCTGGGATAAGCTTCCTAAAACTCAACACGTCATTGATCGGAAAATCCGTAGGAATACATGATCTCCCACTGCGAACTCAAGTCTGCGACCACCACGGTCGGCATAAGACCTCTGTCTGCACTGGGTTATTCTTGTTAGGTCCACGTTACCTCTCCCGGTACTTTCGGGGTTGCGGAAACGGTAAATCAAAATTTTTCTTAACTTTGTAACATGGACCGTAAAAGCCGGATCTTTGCTAAACTAAACTAGCATACTTGCAAAGAAGAATTAACTACTCGGCAAAGTGGTTATACCTCAACTTGAACTCCTTCACTTCTTGTTGTTGTTCTTCTTTGATGTTCTTCTCTTCTTGTTGTTCTTCTCATTGCTTGCTCAATGGTTGATCCGGACTTCGGTCACCTCCGCGGCCTCCTTGAGTCGAAGACGATCCACCCGAGAGATGTACACCGAGCTCCACCTCGAGCCGAGGTAACTAGGGCAAGAAGATTGCTAATCTAGAAGCCCTAGGTTGTGTAGAGAGGATGTATGGATGTGTTTGTCAAGTAGAATCCTTTTTCTCTCAACACATGAGATCAAAGGAGAAATCAAGAGGAGGAAGAAGAAGGAGATTTTCTAGCAACCATGGAGCTTCTCATTTCAAGAGAGAGAATGAAAATGAGCAAATGAAAAGCTTAACCAAGAGAAAAGCTAACCATGGTTGCAATAATGCACAAAACATTATCATTACAAATCCAATCAAGATAAAGGTGATGGCTACAAATGACATGACCATTATCATAACTTAATAAAAAGAAAACCAAAGAATACTTTAGATCTTCTAAGAAGGTCCAAGTCAACTTTGGTCAAAAGGTCAACAAAGTCAAGATGGTCAAATGGTCAATGTAATTAGCCATAACAAAATTATCAATGAAAGGATTAGTAAATAATGTCCCCGGCTCATTTATGGTTTTGACCAAACGAACTGTCGAAACCCTAATGAGTCCGCCTCAAAATGGTTTTGACCGAATCAACTGTCAAAACCCTAATGAGCCTGCCACATAGTGGTTTTGGCCGAACCAACTGCCAAAACCCTAATGAGGCACCTCCTCCTTCATCGCTCCAGAAAACTGTGCATACACACCTGCATCCGTATTCCGTAGAATGCGGATGCGCAGAAGACAAAACAGATCCATCCGTGCAATACTAGGATCTGGCTTAAACCAAAGCCCACTAGTACTGCCTGCCCGAACATCATACGTACAGAAGTGTACGTAAGTGATCGCAGCCCTGCCGTAAAACCATACGGCCTCTACACGTTTCGCTCAGTGCAGGGAAACTCTCTGTGTGGGACTCTAAAGACTCGACACTACGCTGGCAGTGGGTTTAACCACAGACCGCAAGCGGCACTAGCTGTACGTAACGGTCCCCAGGTAGATGTCGATAAGAAGGCCGATGAGGTAAACCCATCCGAACTCCTACTGAGTCTGCATGTGACAATCTCCGTACAGTCCGGTCTGTTCGTCTGATACATCGCATGTCGGGCCTAGGGGGGCGGCAAGCGTCAGACCCCTAATAGCGGTACAAGTCGTGTCGGAGTGAAGCCCAGAACACCCTGAGATAACACTGGAACCTACCAGTATATCTCGCTTGCCCTGGCCAGGGACTACTCGTGTAATGGCTCTCCTAGATACAGCGCGATGTCAACCCCCAATACCGGGAGAGACGAATCCTGTCTAACCGTCACTGCCTCCAAGTGCTCCGGGACTGCTCCCAACTACTACCTGTTTGCACGACTCAGTAGAGCCGTGGTAGGGTAGTAATCAAAGAACAGTGGGAACACACTCGAGGCGAAGTGACAGTGTCAAGTCAGCGGACTATGCTGTACTCATGTCACCTGGGAACTGATAACTGATGATAGGTATAATACCAACCATCAGTTCCCGACGAGTCCTGTCCAGTGTACTCGTAACCTAACGAGCACCCGCATACTATCTCAAGTACGACGTACCGACGGCTGTGGGACAGACCGTCTCCCGTGCTGGGATGAGAAACGCATACGCTAGTCTACTCCGGAGTATCGATGCCCTATCTCGGTACTCCCACGACTAGGGACGTGTATAAGGATGTGCTTGTAGATTATCCAGCCCCCACGAGTGTGATCGCCATCACAACGCCGGTAATCAAGCAAAGATCCTAAGGGCTCTACTAATGCGTATAGGTGATATAATAAATAAACACACATGTACACATTAAAGCAGAGGCAAACCAAGTAGCATACTACTATATTGAGCAAGATTGTCTGTACAACTGTGAATATCCCAAGCTTCCATCAAGTAATATACATACTAGTATGATACAGTAATGACCTCTAGGGCATATACACCAACAATCTCCCACTTGCACTAAGGCCATGAACTGGCGTATCGAAGACCTATCATCTCGATCAGCCGCTCGAACTGAGTCTGGGGTAAAGCCTTTGTGAATGGGTCCGCAGTGTTGTCCTTTGTGTCCACTCTCCGCACCTCGATCTCCTGTCGATCAATGATCTCCCTGATCAGGTGATACCGCCTTAAGATGTGCCTGGACTTCTGATGGGACCTTGGTTCCTTCGCTAAAGCTATAGCCCCATTGTTATCGCAATACAGAGGTATTGGGTCAACAATGGACGGAACCACCTGAAGTTCATTAATGAACTTCTTTATCCAGACCGCCTCTTTTGCGGCATCGCTTGCAGCAATGTATTCAGCCTCCATCGTCGAGTCTGCGACGGTATCCTGCTTGGAACTCCTCCAACATACCGCCCCTCCGTTGAGGGTAAACACAAAACCCGAGACAGACTTGCTGTCATCTTTGTCACTCTGGAAGCTTGAATCGGTAAAGGACTCGACCCTGAGGTCTCCATTACCGTAAACCAGGAACATCTCCTTTGTCCTTCTCAGGTACTTGAGAATGTTCTTCACTGCTGTCCAGTGGTCCTCCCCTGGGTCTGACTGATACCGGCTTACCGCGCTCAACGCGTAAGCTACATCTGGTCTTGTACATAGCATCGCATACATTATAGATCCTACCGCCGAAGCGTAGGGTATAGTGCTCATGCGAACCCTCTCCTCGTCAGTCTTAGGAGACATCTTCTTGGAGAGGGTAATTCCGTGCAATGCGGGTATGTTACCGCGCTTGGAACCCTCCATACTAAATCTCTTTAGTACGGTCTCTATGTACCTAGACTGCGAAAGTCCCAATAGTCTCTTGGATCTATCTCTATAGATCTTGATCCCCAGAATGTATGAGGCATCTCCCAGGTCCTTCATGGAGAACCTTTGTGACAAAAATAGCTTGACCGATTGTAGCATAGGAATATCATTTCCTATCAAAAGAATATCGTCCACGTACAAGACTAGGAATACGACAGTTCGTCCTACAATCTTCTTATATACACAGGGTTCATCTTCGTTCTTGATGAAATCAAATTCCTTGATTGCCTCATCAAAACAGATGTTCCAGCTCCGCGATGCCTGCTTTAATCCATAAATGGATTTAAGCAACTTGCACACCTTTCCGCTGCTCCCACTGTCTATGAAACCTTCTGGTTGATCCATGTAAACGCACTCTTCCAAACAACCGTTTAGGAAAGCCGTCTTAACATCCATCTGCCAGATTTCATAGTCATGGAAGGCAGCAATGGCAAGTAGGATCCGAATGGATTTGAGCATAGCCACCGGAGAAAAAGTCTCGTCATAGTCCAAACCAGGTCTTTGACGAAAACCTTTTGCAACGAGTCTAGCTTTATAGGTTTCCACCTGCCCATCTACACCAAGTTTCCTTTTGTAGATCCATTTGCATCCAACGGGTTTTACCCCAGGTGGAGCAATATCCAAGGTCCACACTTTATTGGCGTACATGGACTCCATTTCGGATTGCATTGCTTCCTGCCATTTATCAGAGTCCCTACTGATAATGGCCTGCCTGAAACTGGTAGGGTCATCTTCTTCCAAGATGCAATCCTCTCGATCCCCGTCAATGAGAAAACCGTAGTATCTCTCGGGCGGATGAGAAATCCTACCAGATCTGCGGAGTGGCTGAGGGTCGTTTGGGGTTATAGAATCTAGCGGTTCCTCCAAATTTTCAGTTACATTTTGTGGTCGCTGAATTTCTTCCAGTTCTACCGAACTCCCACTAGTTTCTTTTGCAAGAAACTCCCTTTCTAAGAAGGTGGCGTGGCGAGATACAAACACCTTCTGTTCCTCAGTGTGGTAGAACAGATATCCTAGTGAGTCTTTAGGATATCCCACAAATTTACAGAGAACTGACCGTGCCTCTAACT
Organism: Agapanthus africanus; assembly: GCA_030015575.1. Classification (NCBI taxonomy): domain Eukaryota; kingdom Viridiplantae; phylum Streptophyta; class Magnoliopsida; order Asparagales; family Amaryllidaceae; genus Agapanthus; species Agapanthus africanus. The sequence goes on from CM057344.1 coordinate 233,085,904, forward strand.
TGTCCGGTTTCTGTGTTTTCACATAGGCCGGACAATCCCATATCTTAATAAACTTCAGACATGGTTTCTTACTGCTCCATATTTCATACGGAGTTTTAGGCACAGATTTGGACGGAACTTGATTCAAAAGGTATGCCGCTGTCTGAAGCGCATGTCCCCAGAATGAAAGAGGTAACTCAGCACTACTCATCATGGAGCGAACCATATCCAATAGGGTACGATTCCTCCGCTCCGATACACCGTTGTGTTGTGGTGTATAAGGAGGAGTAAGCTGAGAGAGAATACCATTCTCTTTTAAGTAATCTAGGAATTCCGTGCTTAAGTACTCCCCTCCCCTGTCAGACCGGAGGATCTTGATACTTTTGCCTGTCTGGTTCTCTACTTCCTTTCTGAATTCCTTGAATTTCTCAAAAGCTTCAGATTTGTGTTTCATCAGATACACATATCCGAACCTAGAGAGATCGTCAGTGAATGTGATGAAGTACGAGAACCCACCCCTTGCATGTACAGACATCGGACCACATACATCACTATGTATGAGTCCTAAGAGCTCTGCTGCTCTTTCTCCATGTCCGGTGAACGGAGATTTGGTCATCTTCCCTTTGAGACAAGACTGACAAGTTTCATAAGATGAAAACTCGAACGCATCCAAGAGTCCATCTTTATGCAACTTACTCAGTCTTTTCTCTCCGACATGACCAAGTCTACAATGCCACAAGTAGGATTCATTCGTATCTGAATTCTTCCTCTTGCGTGTGTTTTGTATATTGAGAACTGTATTCTGATTTAGAACGTAGATACCATTAAACAGTGTACCCTCTGCAACCAGTACCTTATCAAGGTAAATGTTCATGATATTCATTTCAAGAACAAACTTATATCTATCTTTATTGAGTAAAGAAACTGATATGATGTTGCAAACCATGGAGGGTACATAGTAGCAATCGTTCAAAATCATAGTCTTGCCATTTGGCAATACTAGGTGATATTCACCGACGGCTGCCGCATTAACTTGTGCTCCGTTCGCTACTCTGAGCGACATATCACCCGGTGCAACTTTCCTACTTTTTCTCAGTCCTTGCAATAAATTACAGATATGAGATCCTGATCCGGTATCAAGTACCCAGGAGGTAGGGCTGACCGTAAAACAGTTCTCAATTACAAGAACACCTGAAGTAGATGCAAAACCATGCTTCTTCTTCGACTGGGTATCCTGGAAATCCATACAATCCCCTTTCCTATTCTCATACTCATGACTGTTGTCACAAGTTAGAGCTGAACCAACTTTCCCCAGTCCCGAATAAGAATTCGGATCGGTCAAGCGATACATTTTATTATCTTGATTAGGGCGTGAAAAGGTTGCTGCCTGGAGAGAGAGAAAAGAAACACTCAGCGTATGCTCGTGCAAGATTAGATTGGTTTATTAATTTATCTAACCAGGATGTCTCCCACTGTTTCCTCAAATCCTTCTTAAAACCTTTTAAAAGAAGAACTAGCCGGGTTTTAATTCACATCACAATACTTGCTTAACCTTTCAGCCAGGCTAGTGTCGGTACTTCGAGGGAGGTTTTCCAACGCTTTCGCGAAGTTCCTTAATTAAAGAACCTCTTTTCCCTGGGGGCGTAACCCTGCTAACACCTTTCTTGACACCTACTAGGTTTATAGCATTGATCGTTAAGTGAAATAATCTCCCGAGAGTAAACCAACTTATCAGTGGGATCGGGATCCAACTGTCATTGTGTGATAACCTAGATGGAATCCACTCTAGTCACCACACTCCAGAAGGTATGCTAAATCTGCAAGTTTCAGTTCTTTTGAAACTCCCGATGTGGTTTTTGCCCCTAGGACCCAAGTGACCTTGACGAATAATCAACAAATCAAAAGGTCCTAGTCAAGTTCAACCCGTCGTTATCCAGGATTGCATTAGACCCGCCCGCATGACCCTTGACGAATAATCAACAAAATCATGCGACCGTCCTAACCAATCGCATCTATCAGTGCAACAGAGAATTATTACTCAGCTACCGTTCACTGTGTCTTGACGAATAATCAACAAACGCAGCACGAATACTAAGTATTAATTATCCGAAACGACGGAGGGCTACGGCTGGGTTTTTGGCGAAAAACCCGTTAACGTAATAAACTTGATATCGTTGAAGGAACCTGATAATCTTTTTGAAAATATAGTGGCGAAATCTTTTGCTAAAGAGGTCACTCCCTGCGAAGGGATCTCGGCTCTTTCCTCGTCGAATGAGGTGCAGGATATTCCAAACTGAATACCTCGATGCAAAGCAAGAATAATCGACTATAGTGAAGTTATTACCCTGACGCAAACTTTTGTCCAAGGGGTCACTCCCGGTGAAGGGATCTCGGCCCTTGCCTCGTCGACTGAGGTGCTGGGCATTCACAACCGAATACCGCGATGCAAAACAAAAATGAACGTCCTTGTAATAACGGCTTTTTGAAAAATTGTTCCAACAACGTCTTTTTGGTTTATTTTCTTGCATTAGTTCTTTTAATGCGTGATATTCTTGCATTAGTTCTTTTAATGCGTCCCATCATTTAATCCTACCATTGCAGAAAACAACCAAAATATGACGTACGCTTATGCCATTCGCATTCGCCACGGGGTCCCGTCATCACTTGTTAGGTTACTTAACTAACGACAGAGCGGGGGCTGGGCTAGCGCGGCTGTAAAACATAAGCAACGCCTAAATAGTAAAGCAATGATAGACATTACAGATCACAGATGAATACATTGGATATACTAGCAATCCGTAATCCTTTCGAGCCTGGAACGAAAAAGCGGATAACACGGTCGCGGTGAATAGCCAAATACCCCACCCAAGACCCCTACGGGTGCGGCAAACTACCCGCCAAGTACTCGGCAGTTTGTGCACCCCCTCCATGGGTCTATCCTAGGAGCAAAAACAGTAAAAAGAATTATACAATGACGGCTACAACCCCGACCCGGTTGTGCGGCCAAACAAATAATAATATTACATCAATTTACATTTACAATGAATGAAAGAAAAACAAAAGCTCATCTCACATCCACCCCGGCTATTCACCCGCGACAGTCCAACACATTCATATACACAAACCATCAAGAACAATCACAGATCACAGATATGTATAACCCCAACTAATCGACATATAGCGATTAGCCGACGTTCAATACATAAGAACATCACAGATATAACCTTTATAGTCAAAGTATATTGAAGTTCGGAAAAATACGGAATTATAGGCCCCCAAAAACAAATTTCTATTCTGGAAAATCTGGGCACATATAATATATCTGAAAAATCCTAAAACCATGTCAGAAACACACTGCACCAAAATCGATGCAGTAACTCACCAAGTTGGCCGCGGTTCCGCGGCAAGAGCTTGCTCTTGCCGCGGAAGCGCGGCGCTTTGGTTGAGTCGCTGCATCGTTTTTGGTGGTTTTCTTATAAAAACCCTGAGATGATTTTTGGGATATAACAAATTTTATTTTGACCAGAAAAAGTTCTAACAGAAACTCAGATTTTTACAACTTGGTTTTTTTCGATTTTTTCGTTTCGAACTTCGATACACTTTACTACCAAGCTAGTTTATGTTTAGTTAGGCTCTGATACCACTGTTAGGTCCACGTTACCTCTCCCGGTACTTTCGGGGTTGCGGAAACGGTAAATCAAAATTTTTCTTAACTTTGTAACATGGACCGTAAAAGCCGGATCTTTGCTAAACTAAACTAGCATACTTGCAAAGAAGAATTAACTACTCGGCAAAGTGGTTATACCTCAACTTGAACTCCTTCACTTCTTGTTGTTGTTCTTCTTTGATGTTCTTCTCTTCTTGTTGTTCTTCTCATTGCTTGCTCAATGGTTGATCCGGACTTCGGTCACCTCCGCGGCCTCCTTGAGTCGAAGACGATCCACCCGAGAGATGTACACCGAGCTCCACCTCGAGCCGAGGTAACTAGGGCAAGGAGATTGCTAATCTAGAAGCCCTAGGTTGTGTAGAGAGGATGTATGGATGTGTTTGTCAAGTAGAATCCTTTTTCTCTCAACACATGAGATCAAAGGAGAAATCAAGAGGAGGAAGAAGAAGGAGATTTTCTAGCAACCATGGAGCTTCTCATTTCAAGAGAGAGAATGAGAATGAGCAAATGAAAAGCTTAACCAAGAGAAAAGCTAACCATGGTTGCAATAATGCACAAAACATTATCATTACAAATCCAATCAAGATAAAGGTGATGGCTACAAATGACATGACCATTATCATAACTTAATAAAAAGAAAACCAAAGAATACTTTAGATCTTCTAAGAAGGTCCAAGTCAACTTTGGTCAAAAGGTCAACAAAGTCAAGATGGTCAAATGGTCAATGTAATTAGCCATAACAAAATTATCAATGAAAGGATTAGTAAATAATGTCCCCGGCTCATTTATGGTTTTGACCAAACGAACTGTCGAAACCCTAATGAGTCCGCCTCAAAATGGTTTTGACCGAATCAACTGTCAAAACCCTAATGAGCCTGCCACATAGTGGTTTTGGCCGAACCAACTGCCAAAACCCTAATGAGGCACCTCCTCCTTCATCGCTCCAGAAAACTGTGCATACACACCTGCATCCGTATTCCGTAGAATGCGGATGCGCAGAAGACAAAACAGATCCATCCGTGCAATACTAGGATCTGGCTTAAACCAAAGCCCACTAGTACTGCCTGCCCGAACATCATACGCACAGAAGTGTACGTAAGTGATCGCAGCCTTGCCGTAAAACCATACGGCCTCTACACGTTTCGCTCAGTGCAGGGAAACTCTCTGTGTGGGACTCTAAAGACTCGACACTACGCTGGCAGTGGGTTTAACCACAGACCGCAAGCGGCACTAGCTGTACGTAACGGTCCCCAGGTAGATGTCGATAAGAAGAACGATGAGGTAAACCCATCCGAACTCCTACTGAGTCTGCATGTGACAATCTCCGTACAGTCCGGTCTGTTCGTCTGATACATCGCATGTCGGGCCTAGGGGGGCGGCAAGCGTCAGACCCCTAATAGCGGTACAAGTCGTGTCGGAGTGAAGCCCAGAACACCCTGAGATAACACTGGAACCTACCAGTATATCTCGCTTGCCCTGGCCAGGGACTACTCGTGTAATGGCTCTCCTAGACACAGCGCGATGTCAACCCCCAATACCGGGAGAGACGAATCCTGTCTAACCGTCACTGCCTCCAAGTGGTCCGGGACTGCTCCCAACTACTACCTGTTTGCACGACTCAGTAGAGCCGTGGTAGGGTAGTAATCAAAGAACAGTGGGAACACACTCGAGGCGAAGTGACAGTGTCAAGTCAGCGGACTATGCTGTACTCATGTCACCTGGGAACTGATAACTGACGATAGGTATAATACCAACCATCAGTTCCCGACGAGTCCTGTCCAGTGTACTCGTAACCTAACGAGCACCCGCATACTATCTCAAGTACGACGTACCGACGGCTGTGGGACAGACCGTCTCCCGTGCTGGGATGAGAAACGCATACGCTAGTCTACTCCGGAGTATCGATGCCCTATCTCGGTACTCCCACGACTAGGGACGTGTATAAGGATGTGCTTGTAGATTACCCAGCCCCCACGAGTGTGATCGCCATCACAACGCCGGTAATCAAGCAAAGATCCTAAGGGCTCTACTAATGCGTATAGGTGATATAATAAATAAACACACATGTACACATTAAAGCAGAGGCAAACCAAGTAGCATACTACTATATTGAGCAAGATTGTCTGTACAACTGTGAATATCCCAAGCTTCCATCAAGTAATATACATACTAGTATGATACAGTAATGGCCTTTAGGGCATATACACCAACAATTCTCACCCTGACCTGAACCAACTGGATCATCTCCGAAGTCTCAAGACTAGCTGGGGTCCAATATCCTACTCACACAGAGTCAGAAAAACAGACTGGCGATCGATACAACCTACCAAACAAAACCTAAAGATTGCCAATTTGAATGTCTCCTGTTAACTGCTATCGAAGGAGAATCCTAACAATGGGAAGAGACGATCCCAACTGCCGACAACAATTAGTACGCACGCACAAGCATATCCTGTAGAGTCTGTATAGCCCGCTCTTACAAAACCATCATCCTGCAGATGGAAAAGCGGAGCTAAAGCTCAACCAGTACCCAAGGCTTCCTGAAGCTTCTGCCCAAGACGGCAAGCGAACAGGGTGCCTCCATTGGATACAACACATGAAGGAACTCCATGCAACGCACAAAATTAACAAAGATCAACTGAGAAAACTGAGCATAACCAGACAACAAACACTAAAATGGAGTCACACCCTGACTAAACCTAGGTAGACACCACAACGAAATTCATGGAGATCTGCTACCATTCCCACTCCGGAACGGTTAAAGGTTGCAACTTTCCAGCCGGTCTTAGATGCTCAACCTTAAATCACAACAAGACAGACACCTTGAAACGAAATCCGAAACTTCACTCTTCATCCCTGCCCACCCGTTACTATCTCACAAGTCACGTCACATATTGGTGGAATTTGAATGAACACAGAAAGCTGACCGATGTGCCTGCTCTAGAATTTCACGTCTCTACCCAACAGTATCAGGTACACACAAACACGTCCTTAACATAGCACACCCTGGTCACAAATTAAGGACTCTGAATCTTTACCCAGCCGAGTATCTCAAGAATCTCTGACAAACGAGCATCGGCGGGCAGTGCCTCGCGAAAACGATTAAGGAAAAGTGGACGGGTGCGGACATGAGCAAGCTGTCCCCTTAGTAGAGGCAAAATTAAGCTATATTCCACGATCGCACAAGAACTGTAAATCTGCAGAAGACTGTCTCAGAACTGCGCACAGCTGGAACAAGCTAACCCCGGGCCTACGACTCCAGCATCAGCTACCACAATCGCCTTGCCACGGGTAATAAAGGATCTCACAAACACAATCCTTCACAAGCTCCATCCCACGGCACTGTCTCCACAATCAAAACCCGCTGTAGGAAGTTGTATATTAAGCTCTGTCGGTCCGTGAAAATCTTACACGACTCTCCGAACAAGTAGTGTCTCCAATCTCCAACGCACGACCACCGCGGCCATCTACAGATCATGAGTGGGATATCCTGCTCGTACTTACTCCAACTGTCGGGAAGCAAAAGCGATAACTCTATAGTGTCACATCAGTACACAATCGAGCCCCACTCGCGAAACATCACAGTTAAACAATAAAGTCGCCTGAACCAGAAAGCAAAGAAAGAACTGGTGCAGTTGTCAACCGAGTCTTCAACTGCTAAAAACTCCGCACGCATGCCTCAGTATAAAGAAAAGGAAGCTCCTTTCCAGTCAGTTCAGTCAATGGTGCAGCGATACACTAGCAATCCTGCACAAAACGGCGGTAAAAACCTGCTAAGCCCAAAAATCTGCGGACCTCTGTCCCGGACATAAGTCTGGGCCAAAACTGTACGGCCTCGATCTTCCTCGGGACCATACGAAAACCGTCTCCCGTAATCTACAAGACCTAGGAGTCAACACAAACAAGCCTGAAGGAACACTCCGAGAATTTCGCAAACAGCTGGTGCTTTCCCAATGTCTGCAAAACAAATCCTGAAGTGCTGCCCTAGTTCCTCACGACTCTTGGAAAAGACCAGAATGTCATCAATGACACAACAATAAACTGGTCGAGGAACGGTCTGAAGAAATCTGGTTCATCATATCCACGAATGCTGTTAGGGCATCGGTGAGTCCAATGACACCACCAAAACACATAAAGCCCGTAGCACCCACAAAAACAGACTTCGGAATCAAATCATTCCGAACCCGCAACAATGATGACCCGATCTCAACAACTTAGAAAAATGTCTCACACTCTGGAGCTGATCAAGAAATCGTCAATGCGAGGTAAAGGATATGTATCCGCACTGTAAGCCGGTTAAATTGACGATCAATCAATACACAACCTCAAACTGCCGTCTTTCTCCATGACGAACAGAATAGGAGCTCCCCAAAGCGAAACACTCAGACGCACAAGCCCCCCAACAAACAACTCTGCAGCTGATCCTTAAGATTCCTAAGCTCCTCCGGCTCATTTGGAACAACGTCGGAAGACTCTCGCACGAAAGGAACCCGGTCCAACAAACCCACTATGGCTCCGGTATCATGAATGAAAGCCAAGAATCCTCGACATCCTCTCCTCAAAAGCCGACTAGCGAAAAAGGCTGAATTCAAGCTGTGAGAGGCGGCACCACAGTCCCCCTGCACAACAAGAACTGACTTTCCGGGAAAACAAAACCTGACTGTTTTCTTCGCGGCAGTCCACAGACGCCTAGCACGTAGCTTACCAGTCCGTGCCTAGGAGAACGTCAAATCCAACTGTTGGATATAGTGCCCTCAAAGTCAATTATTGGATCGCAGGCATGTGATTGAAATGATTAAGGGAGGACCTATACCGGTAGGACAGTCTTACTCGAGATGATAGTGTGCTATCTGGTTTACCTTTATCAGTCGTGTACAGCTTTAGGTGACATTACTGTTCACTATTACACGTTGATAGAGCCTCTAGGATTCTTGCTTGACTACCAACAGTATGATGGCGATCATATACGTGAGAGTTGGGTAGTCTATAAGCACATCCTTAAAATTGGTCCCTAGTCGTAGGAGTTTCGAGACAGGGCATCGATACTCCGGAGTAGACTAGTGTATACAGTCGAGACCTCGACGAGGGGCGGTGGCCGGTCTCACAAGCCATTGCTGTCAGTTGGTTCACCTAAGATGTATATAGGTGCTCATTGGGTTATGAGTGCACCGGAAAGGACTCGCCGGGAACCTGCTAGTTGGTATTATACCTAGCGTCAGATAGCAGTTCCCAGGTGACATGTATACAGGTTGGTTCATCGACCATAGGTCGTCATTTGTATCGTGTGAGTTCCCACTGTGCTTTGATTATTGCCCTACCACGGCTCAAAGGAGTCGTGCAAACAGGTTTTAGTTGGGTACAGTCCCGAGCCACATGGAGGCAAGTGAGCGGATCGGCAGGGGATTCGTCTCTCCCGGTATTGGGGGTGAGATCGCGCTGTGTCTAGGAGAGACATTACACAAAGCCCTCGGCCGAGGCAGGAGATTTACTGGTAGGTACTCCAGTAGTATCTTAGGGTGTTCTGGGCTACACTCTGACACGACTTATACCGCTATTAGGGGTCTGACATTACCAGCCCCTTAGGCCCGATATGCGATGCTCATAGACGAACGGACCGGACTGTAGGGATATTGTCACTAATAGGCTCAGTAGGGTTCCAGGATGAGTTCGCTCATCGGCTTCCCTTTCGGTCAATACATGGGCAGCCGTTACGTACAGCTAGTACCACTGACGGCTTGTGGTTAAACCCACTGCCAGAGTATTGAAGAGTCTTTAGAGTCCCCCACAGATTGTTTCCCAAGTTTGGGCAAAACGTTGTAGGGGCCGTATGGTTTTATGGAAGGGTTCGAACATACACGTGCACTTGTGCACGTGCTATGGTTCGGACAGATAATACTGGTGGGCTTTGGTTTAAGCCGGATCCTAGTATTATATTGTGTATGAATGTTTTTGTCTCGTTGCATTTTGTATTCGGTCGGAATACAAATGCGGGTATGTTTATACTGTTGTGGGGTAATCCCACGGGATTACTTTTGAAGTTGCCAATCTTTTTCCAGCGGACTTAAACATTTGGTTTAATGTTTATGTTGCGGATTTTCTTTAATCCATGGCTGATTTTTCATTGGGCTTTAAGTCTTTTCCTTTGGGGGGGGGCTTATTTGCAAATGTCACTTTTATAAAGGGAAGGTTTTTTTTGTGGCATCCAGGGGCTCCAGTAGCAAGCTTCATTCTAGAATGGAATGAGGTGTCCTTATGACTCATTCTTTGCATTAAAGTGTTTTGTTAATGCTTAAAATATTTCCATTATCTTTTGTGATGATATTTTTGTAATGGTCACCCTTGACTTTCTTTGTGCTCACCCTCCCCACCTCATTGGCCAACCCCACCCTCTTCAGCCCCTCCAAATTGGCCGAGCCTCTTTGTGAGAAAAAAGATGATTCATTTGATAATTTTCCAAGCTCATTCCTTCACCCCAAATGGCAACTTCAATTTACCTTTACACAATGGCTTGGGTGCCTTGAGATAAACTATTCTACACTATCTCTACTTCAATCTTGGACATTTCGGTTAGCAAACTTCATGTCCGAGTTGCCTCAGTTTAGAGGCGGGTGCCCGTATAAAGATCCGTTGACGTGGTGCCACCTCAACGAGGAGACAGGAGATCGGAGATGCCGCGAAGAGCGTGGGATGATGGCTACAGACCGAAGGACACGGATCGATCGCTATAGCCATTCTATCATTTTACAGTTTGCTAGTTTAGTGTTAACGGCACGATCCGGATTACAGTCTATGTTAGCGCCAGTTTATGAAAAAAATTTATTCCGCGTTTGGCCTCGGATTATTGGCCGAGGCGCTACCGTAGGCTTACATGGTATTAGAGCCACGCCATTAACCTTTACTAGTTTGTTCTAACAAGTTTAAAACATCGATCGAACGAAATTTCCAAAACCGCGTTTCCGTATTTTAAGTTTTTGTCGAATTTTTAAACTGGTCTAAAAATTATTTTGGGTATGTCAAAAAATCGAGCAGGCTTTTCTAAGACCGCAGAAGAAATTTGGTAGATTGATCCCACAAAACCGCCGCGGAACCGCCGCAGAACCCATGGGTTTGCCGCGGTTCCGTCGCCGTTTTGGGGATTCAGTGCACCATTTTTCTTCTGGTTGTCTTTCATGTGGAATTGTGGTTTCTGGAATATTTTGTTTGGGCCTAGATTTATTTGAGTACTGGATTTGTACTTAGGGCCCACTTCGGGAAGTTTTGTCGATCGGAATTTTAAATGTGTTAGTTTACAGTACATACATTATATCTGCGACCATGAATGTCATTCGAGCGGTAAATCTTGTCTAATTGCTATAGTCCTTTTAGACGGGTTTGTGAACGTGATATTCACGTTGATGTTCTGTGTTGTGCTGTGATGTTGCGGATTGTCGTGGTGGATAGCTTGGTGCAATGTTAGTATAGTTCAGTTTTATATGTACATTTGATATTGCGGGGCGAGCGTCCAACATGTGGACTGCCGTCACTGTCTGTTTGTATATTATTTTTTTGGGGCACGACCGGGTTGAGGTCGATGTACCCGTTGTACATATTTTAATTTATGTACTAGGGTTACCCCGCGATGGAGTGCATGGATAGCCGGGTTCTGGAGGGCAACGGGTCCGCATCTCATGGCTTTGAGAGGGAGGTGACCTCACTCTAAGATTGGCAGGCTATTCGCCGCACTCGTAGGGGGTACAGGTTGACCCAAGGAGGGGTGCTCAAGTTACCGAATTCCATGAAGTGCCGGGTGGTTCATTCACTTTGCTGTAGGGGACTGCCTCGGTTCAGGTTTTGGTGGGTAACTTGCCGCACCCGTAGGGGTCTAGGTTTCATTGCATAAGCTATCCACACGACCAGGGGAACATCGGATTTCAGTAGCGGCTCTGTGAAACCCGGGGCTCCCAGATTATCTGTATTGTTCTGTGATGCTTATTACTTTTCTGTAATGTTGCATTTATCACGCCTGGAGCGATTATTGTATATTGATATATATACTAGTAGATATTGTATATGTCTTGCACCCGCGCTAATCCAGTCTCCGCTCAGTCGTTAGTTAAGTAACCTAACGGGTGATGACGGGACCCAGTGGCGAATGCGGATGGCATATACGTACATTTTATTTTCGTTCTTTTCTGGTGTGATTAATTGATGGGACTGTGTTGATTCTGATCAATGCAAAGGAAAACAAACCTGTTTGACGTTGTTGGAACAGTTTTCAAAAAGTGTTATTACAAAGACGTTTTCTTTTTTTTCCACAGTGGTATTTAGTTAGAATAACCTGCACCTCATTCGACGAGGCAAGGGCCGAGACCCCTTCACCGGGAGTGACCCTTTAGGAAGAAGTTTGCGTCAGGGTAATAACTTCACTATAGTCGATTACTTGTTGCTTTGCATCGCGGTATTCAGTTGGAATATCCTGCACCTCATTCCACGAGGAAGGAGCCGAGATCCCTTCACCGGGAGTGACCTCTTTAGCAAAGGTTTTCGCCCCTATATTTTTGTAAAAAGCTATCAGGTTCCTTCAACGAGATCAAGTTCATTACGTTAAAGGTTTTTCGCCAAAAATCAGCCGTAGCCCTCCGTCGTTTCAGACGGGTAGCACGTAGTATTCATGCTATGTTTGTTGGCCTTCGTCAAGGCATAGTGTTGTTAGTTATATGTATGCCCTAGAGGCCATTACTATACATAGGATATATATTGTAGTGGATGCTTGGACAAATATAGGGATGACTTTCTTGCTCGACATGATAGTATGCTATCTGGTTGCTCTTTACCTTAACGTGTATACTGATTGTCTCTCTGTTACATGTTGGTAAAGCCCTTAGGATGTGTACTTGACTACCTGGAATATGATGCGGATCATACTAGTGGGGACATGGTAGTCCATAAGTACATCCTTTAAGGTCCCTAGTCGTGGGTGTATCGAGACAGGGCATCGATATACCAGAGTAGACTAGCGTATACCTTCTCGACCCATACAGATGGGCGATGGATGATCCCATATCCATTGGTGTTTGACATCAGAGATGATATACGGGTGCTCAGTGGAGACTGGGTACACTGGACGGACTCGCCGAGAACTCCCAGATGGTATTATACCTTACGTCAGATGGCAGTTCTCTGGTGACACTGGTATAGAGTAGTCTGTTGACCCGAGATCGTCATAGAGTCTTGTGTGATTCCCACTGTGCTTTGATTTCCACCTTACCACGTCCAAGAGGACGTGCAAAACGGTGGCTTTTGGGTACAGTCCCGAATCACATGGAAGCAATGAGCGATAGGAGGGGATTCGTCTCTTCCGGTATAGGGAGTTGATGTTGCGCTGTGCTCGATTGGCTATAACCGGAAATCCCTGGCCAGGGTTGCTGAGATTTACTGGTAAGTGTTACCAGTAGTTTCTCGAACTGTTATAGACCTTATATCGACACGACTTATCGAGCTATTGGGGTCTGACGTTTACCACCCCTAGGCAAGATATGCGACATATCAGACGACGAGACCGGACTGTACGGTAAGTGTTACTGGTTGGATTCACAGGAGTATGAGCGGGCTTGCTCGTCGATCTTCTGATCGCTCAATACCCGGGTGGCCGTTACGTTTAGCAGACCGCTTGCGGCTTGTGGGTGTTTGATATGATCATCACCTGCTACCGGCGTATTGACGAGTCTTTAGAGTCCTACACAGAGGTTTCCTGGCTCAAGCGAAACGAAATAGGAGCGCATATGAGATATGTGCGGGACCGAGAATAATGCGTGTATATGATACCGTATTCTATTCTGGCGATGAATGTATCGATTGGTTGTAAGCGATATAACCTAGTTATCGAATCAAGGATTGATTCGATAAATCGATACATTGGATATTAGTCGGTCATATGCGATATGACCGGATCGTTAAATCAAGTGTTGATTTGATGATTTAATGCATAATTATATATTTGATATATTACTTTGCATTAACTAGTATTTGTTCACTTAAGATGGATTTTCTCACTTGATGTGCACATTGTGTATATGATATATTTTTGTGCACAAGATTGTATCATGTTTGATGATACATGCTAGTTTGGGTGTCTGTTTGGTTTAAACCATGGTTGGTCAGTGGTTAGGGTTTCACTTGATTTATTTGCTTATTTATTTATTTATTCATTCATTTTGGTAAAAGGAAAAATGGTGGCTTGATTTGTTTTTTCTTGTTGAAGCTTCATGAAGCATTGAATAAGTCCACCATTTTTGTTTCATGCTTAACCCTAACCATTCAACCTAACCTTAGTTTATTCTCTACACCTAACTATGGTTGCAAATATGATAAGTATCATTTGGTTTTCTATTTTGAAAATAACTTATCATATTATGTTCTTCTTCTTCAACAAGAAGAGAGCTTGCTACCATCAATGGCAACATGAGAAAAAGAGTGAGAAATCCAATTCTAAAGTGAACCCACTTCCTATTTCTTCATCCTCTACCACTTGCCAAGTAGTATAGAGTGTTTTCTTCACAAGTTTCATGACTTGGTGAAGTTGGAGTTTGATCTTGAGTTGCCTCGACGTAGATCATCTTCTGCATCGAAGTCGACGACCTAGCCCGATCATTTCTTCGATGAAACCACCGCGAGAGTCCGGGATCCGATGGGTACAGCGGAGGGACTTCTTCACGGAGATATGGAGGTGGAGGACCGGATCTACAAAGGTTGTATTTCCGTTCACTTATTAGTAAAGCAGTTTACTAGTTCTAGTTTTCGCCTATTCTCTAGTTAACGATCCGTATTAGGGTTTGTAGGCACCGGAAATTTTTGAAATTGGCATGGTTGATGCCTTGTGAGACCTCATTAGTGTGCCTAGGAACCCTACAGTGGTATCAGAGCCTAGCTAGAGCCTTAGGCGATGCGTAGACGGAGTTAGAAGTCCGATCGAACCGAAACCCTAATCCCAAATTGCTCTCTGTACATTTTTAAAAATCTGGGATTTTTCCAAATTAAAAATGCTTAAAAAATTCAGCAGGGTATTCTAAGAATTACCATGAAAAACGAGCCCCTAACTCCTCTACATGGCCGCGGAACCGCGGCAATGACCCCCCTTTGGCGGCGGTTCTGCGGCAGTGTAATGCAATTAGTGACGGTTCTTTTCACAGTAATTCATACCTCTGTTTTTTATATTTTATGGGCATTTTTAACACCGACTCAAGAGTTGAGTATTTTGGGGTTTATTTTGTAGTCGTTGTTTCGATCGGAATTTTTAATTTCGTTGGGTTTTCCGGATATTTAGAATATGTTAAAAAGTTCGACTGGATATAAATACCCAATTTTTCCCCTGTTGGGAAGTTTCCAAGTGTTGGATCTTTCCGTAGTTTAATGACGTTCTAAGTAGTGCAAGTAATGCGATGGTCCCTCTAGAAGACAACAAACCTTAACTCGATTATGTGACCGTCTTGAAATGCCCTTTGAACCTTCGGGTTTGGGGCAGTACGGCGTGCCACATGTGAGGCGTTGGCTTGACCCTTCTGCGGCTGGACCGTTGGTACTGAGGTACGAAGTGAATGTTTTTAAACTTATTCATGTGTTGAGCTGTTTTGGGAAAACTTGGGTGTTCGAATATTCGATCGGAAAGTTTAACATTTTCTATCTTATCCGGAATGTGATATAATACTTGGAATCCACAAGTAGTTATGAGATAACTGATATGAATGTTATAAACATAGCACTTTAGTCTCAATTGATCGGTTGCCACGGAATTTTGATGTGATCAAAAGTCCGTCGCAATCACGTAGCGTACGCGAATACTCGCCGGGTAAACTTAATAGACTGCTCCACCCCATAGCCCCGACCAAGTGACTGTAGGAGAACCCCGTCGCCGAAAGCATCCGTTCGGGTGCTCGCGGTAGTGATGTTCCGCCTTGGTGCACTTCGTCGACGGTATCGGGGGTGCGGCCGTCTACTAAAGTTTGCGACGAGCATTCGATCAGGATGTCAGGAATCTTGTTGAATTGCCCGACTTGATATTGAAAAGAGTTTTCGATAATGAGACTAAAATGCGGGGTTTATAATTTTTAGGCATGCGATGTCTAAGTATTTCATTTGTTTAGGCATGCGACGTCTAAAGAGGTTGCGGATTCCAACTGTTGTAGTTTTACACTTTCTTTTCTGCGACCGTAAGTGTAATATGTGATATCGCCGGTTTCGTTGCTATATGTCAACGACAATTGGGATACGCATGTTTAGTTACGTTGATGACATGTGATGTTATGTGTTGCTGGATATGTTATATTGGATCGTCGTGTTTGAATAGCCGGGGGGGGTTTATGTGAGATGGGTGTTTTTCATTTTCATTCATGTAAAAACTTGTATGTAATATTCTTTTATTGGGACACTTCCAGGTTGCGGAAGATGTCACCTTTTGTATATTATTTACTTTTCCGCACTAGGATAGACCCAAGGAGGGGAGCACAAGTGACCGGGTTCTAGGGTCCAGTGGGGGACCATCTCGAGGAGTCGAGTTCGGGTCTCCTAACCCTAGAATTGGTAGGGTTGCTTGCCGCTCTCGTAGGGGTCTAGGGGTGTGGGTTAGGCTATTCATCGCGACCGTAGAATCCGTGTTTTATACTGGCTCGTATTGAAAACACGGACGTCCTAGTATATCCAATATTTCATATGTTTCTTCTTCTGCGATATCTGTGATGTGATCATGTGATATGTTCTGTGATAGATACTGTATATAGTATATATGATATATTATATAGGCGTTACTTATGTTTTACACCCGCTCTAGCCCTGCCCCGCTCTGCCGTTAGTTACCTAACCTAACGGTGCACGAGGGGACATCGAGGCGAATGCGGATGGCATAAATGTACGTCGTATTTATCTGTGATGTTTAGGTACTTAAATGATGTGACTTCATTAATATGATTAATGAAAGAAAAGAAACCTAAGATGTTGTGGAATCGAATTTCTAAATAAAACAGGTAGCTACAGTTCTTGCTTTGCACAGCGGTATATATGATATATCCTGCACCTTATTCGATGACGAAAGGGCCGACGATCCCTTCACCGGGAGTGACCCCTTTAGCAATAACTGGCAGATGCTACGCACTCGGTTTGTATTTTGATAGCTTCTATAGTTTCTGCTTTGCACAGCGATATATATGATATATCCCGCACCTCATTCGACGAGGAAAGGGCCGACGATCCCTTCACCGGGAGTGACCCCTTTAGCAAAACTAGAAAAGCCTTAAAAACACTCCATTTTAAAATCATTTGATTCTACAACGATATCAAGTTCATTACGCAATAGGTTTCAGAAAAACCTGTCGTAGCCCTCCGTCATTTCAGATAAGTCCTGTTTAGTATTCGTGCTGCGTTTGTTGACCTTGTCAAGGCGTAGTGTGCGGTAGCTAACCAGTATTTATCTGCTTATGCATATGATGCAAATTGGGTTAGGGTAGTCGTACGGCCTTGTTGACCTTGTCAAGGGTCGTGCGGATGGGTTTGATTCAATCAAGAAATGACGGGTTGAACTTGACTTACGGTCTATGGTTTGTTGACCTTATCAAGGTCATAGATCGTTTGGGGCAAAATATTATCGGGAATTTCAAGTGTTGAAATTTGCAATGAGATTGCATACCTTCTATGAGATAGTTGGATCCCGATACCCGCTGCGAGTAAGAGTTACTCCTGGGAGAGTTTTACACATTACAATTAGCCGATCAAGTAGGTGTCTAGAAAGGTGTTAACGAGGTTACGCCTCTGGGAAAACGTGGGAAAACGAGGTTTACATTAATTAGGTTCGTGCGAAAGCACGGGAGACCTCCCTCAAACTACCGACACTGGCCTGGCTGAAAGATTGGCGAACTTGTAGTGTGTAATTAATCCCGGCTAGTCTTCCTTTTAGGGTTTGAAGGAAGATTTGATAAAAACAGTGGGAGCCATCCTGATTAGATAAAATAATAACCAATCTGATCTTGCAAGAGCATACGCTGAGTGTTTTCTTCTCTCTCTCTCTAGGTAGCGACCATATCACGCCTTAATCAAGATAATAATACGGATTATTGACCGAACCCGCTTGTTATACTGAGCTGGGGAACGTTGGTCTCGCTCCAACTTATAATTGTTATAAGACAGAGCAGAAAATTGGGGATTACCAGAATTCCCGTGCCACCCAAACGAAGAAAGTGTATATGATGCATCTCCTTCGGGTGTGTTCGTTACAAAGAACTGTTTCTCTGTATCCTCTACGTCCTGGGTATTTGATACCGGATCGGGATCCCAGATATGTAATCTGTTACATAAGGCTACAGATAGGTAGAGAACTGAGAACGGGTGATAAGTTTCATGAGACAGAGAACGGGGCAAGTGTTGCAGCCAAGTCTGTTGGTCACTGTCACCCTGTATTCCAAATACATTGATTCTGAACGAATGTTATTAGATACCGAACCTGATATAAAAAATCATATCAGTCTCTTTATTATTAAAGAAGGATATAATTTTGTATTGTTGGATAATGTTTTGAACGTTTCCTATATCAAAAGTTGATCGGTTCAGGCACGTTATCTAAAAGCATTGAAGTTCTAAATCAAACTACAGTTCTTAGTAAACGGAATACACACAAGAGGAAGAGTTCAGAAATGAACGAATCCTTCTTGAGGTATTGTAAACTAGGTCATATCAATGCGACCCGACTAGCTTAAGTTACATAAAGATGCATATTTAAATCAGTTTGAATTTACATCTTATGAAACTTGCCAGTCATGTCACAAAGATAAGATGACCATAGCTCCGTTTACTGGAAACAGAGAAAGAGTTAGTAAACTCTTGGGATTGATACATGTTGATGTATGTAAGGTCCCCTGTCTACATATGCCAAGACCGGTTCTTTGTACTTCATTACATTCTCTGATGATCTCTCAAGATTCAGTCATATGTTCCTGTTGAAACACAAGTCCGAACCTTTTGAGATATTTACAGAATATAAGTTAGAAGTAGAGAACCAATACGGGTATAAGTATTATGTCCTTTGATGAGATCAAGGAGGAGAATACTTGTGCATAGAATTCCTGAACTATTCTAAAGGAGAATGAGATTCTCTCTCAGCATTACTCCTCCGTATACACCATAGCACGATGGTATATCAGGGCGGAGCAATAGCACCCTATGTGATATGGTGTGCTCTATGATGAGTACTACTGGGTTTCCTATTTCCTTTTTTGGGAGTTATGCAATTGAGAAGATGCATACCTATTGAATAGGGTTCAAATCAAATCAGTTGCCTACCACTTCATAATTGATATGATAGGGGAAGAGACCATCTCTTAAGTCAGTTAAGATTTGGGGTTGTCCGGGCTATGTCTAAAAGCATAATCCGGACAAGCTTAAGGCAAGGTCTGTAATGTAGAACTGGAAAGGTTCCAGCTATACAAACTGCAGCTGATGATTTGAAAGAACCAAAGGATTCAATAGTTACCAACGAACCTTAGCCTCTCCGCTGATCTAGTAAGGTTCCTCACCCACCTGAGAGATACTTCGGTTTCTCTATGACAGTGGGAGCGAGGATTGCATCATGAGATGATGATCCAACTAGTTTCAAGCTGGCCATTAGGAGTAAGACTCTGTAAGAATGGCTGGATGATTAGTGATCTGAGATGGAATCCATCTACACCAACAAAGTATGGACTTTGGTTGCTATATCTGAAGGGTTAAATCCCCATCAGGAGCAAGTATATCTTGAGAAGATTACTTGGTGTAGATGGAAAAGTTGAGACTTTCAAAGCTAGACTTGTTAAAGGTTTTCGTCATCGACCAGGCGTGGATAATGATGAAACCTTTTCCAGTGGCTATGCTTAAGTCCATCCGGATCCTACTTGCCACGGCTACATACCATGACTACGATATCTGGCGGTTGGGTGTCATGACTGCTTTTCTAAAATGATGTTTTAGAAGAGAGCGTCTATAAGTACACCGCCAGAGGGCTTCGTAAACAGTGGGAGCAGCGGAAACGTGTACAAGATGCTTTATAGGATAAAGCAGGCATCACGGAGTTGGAACATCTGTTTTGATGTAGTAGTCAAAGAGTTTGACATCATCAAAATGGTAGATGAACCTTGTATATACAAAAAAGGTAATAGAGAGTATGGTGGTGATCCTCGTAGAGTACGTGGATGACATACTCTTAATAGGGAAGTAGTTTCCTATGCTACGCTCGGTCAATCTCCGCTTATCACAAGGATTCTCCATATAGGATCAAAGTGATACCAACTAAATCCTGGGTTTTGGATCTATGAGATAGATCTAAATGGATGTTAGGATTCTCACTAGTTGAAGTGAGATGGTATCAAATGATCCTGGGGAGAATCACTGGAAGTGTTCCAAGGTGATGAGAACGACTGAATGTCAGTCACAGGCATTGTCTTTACCTTCAGTAAGGGGACGGTATGTTGGAAGAGTTCCAAGCTATATACCGTGGCTAACTAGACGATAAAGGCAGGATACATCGCTACTTAAGATGCTACCAAAGAGGCTGTCTGGGTGTATATTAGTTCATGAGATGAACTTTGTTCCTCCCATTGTGTGACAATGGAGTTGTGGCTTATGCCAAGGAACGTCTGTCCCATCAGTGATCCAGACATATTCTAAGGCAGTATCACCTGATTATGAAGATGGTTGATCTCCAGGGTGATCGAGGTTAGGAGAACAGACTCAGAGGACAACACGGCGAATCCACTCACAAAGGCCTTTTCCCAGAGAGAGACTTTTATGGGATGGTTGAGTATGAGATACTGCAACCACTGCTATCAGATGGCCCTAGTGCAAGTGGGAGATTGTTAGTTATATGTATGCCCTAGAGGCCATTACTATACATAGGATGTATATTGTAGTGGATGCTTGGACATATATAGGGAGGACTTTCTTGCTCGACATGATAGTATGCTATCTGGTTCCTCTTTACCTTAACGTGTATACTGATTGTCTCTCTGTTACATGTTGGTAAAGCCTTTAGGATGTGTACTTGACTACCTAGACTATGATGCGGATCATACTAGTAGGGACATGGTAGTCCATAAGTACATCCTTCAAGGTCCCTAGTCGTGGGTGTATCGAGACAGGGCATCGATATACCAGAGTATACTAGCGTATACCTTCTCGACCCATACAGATGGGCGATGGATGATCCCATATCCATTGGTGTTTGACATCAGAGATGATATACGGGTGCTCAGTGGAGACTGGGTACACTGGACGGACTCGCCGAGAACTCCTAGATGGTATTATACATTACGTCAGAAGGCAGTTCTCTGGTGACACTGGTACAAAGTAGTCTGTTGACCGGAGATTGTCATAGAGTCTTGTGTGATTCCCACTATGCTTTGATTTCTACCTTACCATGTCCAAGAGGGCGTGCAAAACGGTGGCTTTTGGGTACAGTCCCGAATCACATGGAGGCAATGAGCGATAGGAGGCGATTCGTCTCTCCCGGTATAGGGAGTTGATGTTGCGCTGTGTTCGATTGGCTATAACCGGAAATCCCTGGCCAGGATTGCTGAGATTTACTGGTAAGTGTTACCAGTAGTTTCTCGAACTGTTATAGACCTTATATCGACACGACTTATCGAGCTATTGGGGTCTGACGTTTACCACCCGTAGGCAAGATATGCGACATATCAGACGACGAGACCGGACTGTACGGTAAGTGTTACAGGTTGGATTCATAGGAGTATGAGCGGGCTTGCTCGTCGATCTTCTGATCGCTCAATACCCGGGTGGCCGTTTCGTTTAGCAGACCGCTTGCGGCTTGTGGGTGTTTGATATGATCATCACCTGCTGCCGGCGTATTGACGAGTCTTTAGAGTCCTACACAGAGGTTTCCTGGCTCAAGCGAAAAGAAATAGGAGCGCATATGAGATATGTGCGTGACCGAGAATAATGCGTGTATGTGATACCGTATTCTATTCTCGCGATGAATGTATCGATTGGTTGTATGCGATATAACCTAGTTATCGAATCAAGGATTGATTCGATAAATCGATACATTGGATATTAGTCGGTCATATGCGATATGACCGGATTGTTAAATCAAGTGTTGATTTGATGATTTAATGCATAATTATATATTTGATATATTACTTTGCATTAACTAGTATTTGTTCACTTAAGATGGATTTTCTCACTTGATGTGCACATTGTGTATATGATATATTTTTGTGCACAAGATTGTATCATGCTTGATGATACATGCTAGTTTGGGTGTATGTTTGGTTTAAACCATGGTTGGTCAATGGTTAGGGTTTCACTTGATTTACTTGCTTATTTATTTATTTATTCATTCATTTTGGCGAAAGGAAAAATGGTGGCTTGATTTGTTTTCTTGTTGAAGCTTCATGAAGCTTTGAATAAGTCCACCATTTTTGTTTCATGCTTAACCTTAACCATTCAACCTAACCTTAGTTTATTCTCTACACCTAACTATAGTTGCAAATATGATAAGTATCATTTGGTTTTCTATTTTGAAAATAACTTATCATATTATCATCTTCTTCTCCTTCTTCAACAAGAAGAGAGCTTGCTACCATCAATGGCAACATGAGAAAAAGAGTGAGAAATCCAATTCTAAAGTGAACCCACTTCCTATTTCTTCATCCTCTACCACTTGCCAAGTAGCATAGAATGTTTTCTTCATAAGTTTCTTGACTTGGTGAAGTTGGAGTTTGATCTTGAGTTGCCTCGACGTAGATCATCTTCGGCATCGAAGTCGACGACCTAGCCTGATCATTTCTTCAATGAAACCACCGCGAGAGTCCAGGATCCGATGGGTACAGCGGAGGGACTTCTTCACGGAGCTATGGAGGTGGAGGACCGGATCTACAAAGGTTGTATTTCCGTTCACTTATTAGTAAAGCAGTTTACTAGTTCTAGTTTTCGCCTATTCTCTAGTTAACGATCCGTATTAGGGTTTGTAGGCACCGGAAATTTTTGAAATTGGCATGGTTGATGCCTTGTGAGACCCCATTAGTGTGCCTAGGAACCCTACAAGTGTATGGTAGCTGCTTGTTACCTTTTTGTTGCATAGATAGATGCATTGGTTTGGGACAGTCGTATTACCTTGTTGGCCTTCGTCAAAGGTATGTACGGATAGGTTCTGTAATATTTCGAAATAATAAAAATATTATTTTTGGGAAATTAATAATTTAATATTATTTTATTGAATATTTTAATAATTCGGTATAATTAAATACAAATAAATGGGGAAAATTATGGAAAATTCTAAAATAGGGTAAATTAGAGAATTATGCCATTTCTAAGTTTAATTGATTAGTTATATGCTAAATTAGTGCTAATCGCGATTAATAATCGCTAATCGGTTTTTAGCAATTTTTGCAAAACATGCACATATCATTCTTCTTACACTTTTGCATTTTCTACCATGGTTTCTCATTTGGGTCTACTATTTGAGTTAGAAGGAATTTAGAGAAAAGAAAAGAAATGGAAAAGGGGTTATATTAATGAATTTAGTAGTTGGTGAGAGAAAGAGAGGTATGGGCTTCTTTGACTAAAGACTTAGCCATTTCTTCTTCAACCTTCACTCATTTTTCTCCCTTTCCTTCTTGTTGCTGTTGCTACTCCTGCTCCTCACCTCCCTCCCCTCTTCAACTCCTCAAATCACCTCTAAAACAACTCCAAAACCCCACTCTCATTTCATTAAAAGTGTGCACAAGCTCAAGATCTACACATTGGACCAAGGAAGCAAGGATTTTGGCCACTAGGGGCAACTCAAGAAAATTCTTGAGTTGCCAAATGAGGTATTTACTGAACCCTAGCTTAGTTTTAGTATTACTTATACTCCATGTTTAGTTTAGAACCGATATTGTGTGTTTTTGTGGATTGGAGAAAAACCTAGTTAGGGTTTGAGGGAATTTTGGGTTGTAATGTGAAATTGAGCTCAGTTGAGGTTAGATAAATACCCTAGTGCATGAATTGAGACCCCAACCTGAGAGTTGAAACCCGAAATACGGATTTAGAAACCGATATCAGAAAAGTTATGAAATCTGGGAAGCTTTTATGAGATCTGCTATCACCCGAGACATACTAAAATAAAATTGAATGGACAGTGGCATGTGCAGGCTCCCAGGAAGCTACCACCAAGACCCTAGCCCCTAACTCCATGACCCGGCCGCCAATTAATTCCCTCTGGCCTCAAATTGCGGCCAGACCTGCACCAATTTGGGTCGTTTTGGTTCTGCTGCTCCTACATCTGTAGTTTAGGCCCCTGGCATGTATAGATTTGTCTAATTTGACCTAGGGTGAAATCTGGAGCCTATTTTCTTTAATTGCTGTTTTGGATACGTGTTTCCGTATTCCGTATTTTAATTCTGAAATTGTGTATTGTGTTTTACCTCGACTATTTGGCGTTTATACAACGATATCGAGGGTTGTTGATGGGTTTGGAAGGCGTTGTCCATAGGTTCTAACCTATAGATCTTAGCGTATCGTTTTGAGATTCGTATGCCGTTTTAGTTCAGAATTGGTTTTGATACACATTTGCGATACGTTAATGTGTAGGTACCCCATGAAGACTTCGGGACGACAAGCAAACGCGTGGTGACGTCGACAATGAAGACGCAAGGTGAGTAGATTATATCTATAGGGGGAAGTCGGGGGATGACGTATAGCACCCCCGCAGTCCGTAGTTGATGTATTATATTTGATAGTTATAGTGTGTCATGGATATTGTGTTAGGTGTTTTATGGATAGTTTAGGCTTAGAAGTAAACTAGTGTAGTTCATAGCCACGAACCCTAGAATAGGTTTACACCCACACGCACACCCTTGCATATTCACTATACTTACACTGTGTTGATGATGATATTGGATGACTTTGGAGATGAGTCGATGATATTGGGCTTGGTGCCGTGAGATCGGTGATTTGATATGATTCGTATTTGGGATACGATATGTGATTCTTAGCGGGCCTTTGGGCATGTGTTTTACCCCCGCACTCATAATTATATGGATGGTATCGATTTGTACTAGACTTAGATTCAGTATTCCAGATTATGGGTTATGATGATAAGAATACCAGGTACTTGATGAGATAATGTGATATTGACCCGTACCCAGCTATTGGGATGCCGTACGACGATTTACCGTATGAGCTTTATATTGATGAAAGATCCGCACTCATGACTTGAGGATTGTCATATGATATACTGTATTGTACGCGATACTATTGAGGCGGGATCACCGACTATTATATGTATATATATTTATATCAACTTAGATTTAGGTGGATTACATACCCCTCCCGGTTGACTTGATACTTAGATCTGTGGTTTGCATAATAGATGTTAGACTAAAACCCAGTCTTACCCATTACAAAAACCCCGATTTGTCTTATTTCAAATGGCAAGCTGCATTATTATTGATTTACCATTTATTCCACGGCTCGCATTGCATTGCATGCTCATATGTTATTGATTCATATTCCTTGTGCATATGCCTTTACATAGTTGCATGCTTATATTAGTGTTCTTGTTGCATGTATTATAATTCATGGATTTCGCACTGTGATATGGTTGCATATGATGATTCTGGATTGTTTTACTCCTGCGTATATATATCAGTGGTATGGGACGCTGAAATATATATGTATACCTATAGAGTATATATATATCAGTGGTATGGGACGCTGATATATATATACGCATACTTAATATATCATCATGATGATCTATGGAAATTTACATATGCATTATGAGCTCGATGTGAGAGGAGCCTATGTGCTCGGAGCCTATGAGCTCGATGTGAGAGGAGCCTATGTGCTCGGAGCCTATGAGCTCTATTTGAGAGGAGCCTATGTGCTCGGGGACTTTATGGTCGATGGCATATTATATCTCCCCTACCCCACATTTATTGTATATGCATTGCATCACATATTAGTAGTACCTGATAGAGTACCTTCATGAATGCTGCATACATATCGGATACATGATATATAGGTTTCACTTGATTTTGAGATATATAGTTTGTGTCGATGCTCGACGTTGATTTTCTGATGATTTCATTCATGATATCTTCTGTTTTCATTTTACCGCATACATACATCATATTTATGATATATTATTACGTGAGCCACTGGCACGAGTACTTGGCACTACACTTATGTTCAGATGTTACATCGCCACTTTACTATGATTCAGACTTATTCATTTGAGGTTTATATTATATCTGATCATTTGACTTAGGATTATGTCATGCTTTCAATTTCTGCTTGTACATATTTTCTATTCACGAGTTGGCAACTCACCACCGTTGTGCCACAGTTCTTGCAGGTTTTGCCGTACAGGTTCCATAGCGGCATTTCCGGCACATTGCTTCCTTTGCGGGTGACTTGCTTGGTAGGTGGGTTCTTTGCATCAGAACCATCCTTGTATACGTATTATTCTTTGTATCTAGAGATTCCATCAACCAAAACTTGTATATTGTTTCAGACTTAGACACTAGTGATGTATTATTTCGACCTTAAAGTCGCGCTTAGTAGTGTTAAGGTTTTCATGTTATTTTGAGTTTCTTTTGAGTTTGATCCTCGCCCTTCGGCGTTGTATATTATATTGATTGCTTGTGTGGGTTGTGTTCTTTGTTTATGCGTAGTAAGTGTTCGATAAAATGCCTCAAGGGAAAATAAATTACAAGATATGTTTCTTTAATCTTAAAATGGTTTTAGATTTCTAGGCTTTTGGCTTACTTGGATCAGATGGAGTCCTATAGACTTCATATGGTTCAAGGGCCAGTCACGTACTCTTTCGGGTCGTGACAAAGTTGGTATCAGAGAGCTAGGTTGACCTTGGTTCAAGTCTAAGTTTGACTATGTGGAGCTTAGGGCGTCTATATATATACGGAACTTAGGCTTGACCTTACGGGACTTAGACTTAGTCGAGGGGGTATTAGACCCGAACTTTCGTCTCGTAGGATGACCCTTGGTTGATGGAATGGGTGACTAAAGTAGAGTGACGTACCGTGGGTATGTTCCGCGACATACTTACGATACGCCACTCCGCTTAAGGAACCTTAGGATGTACATATTTTCGAGATCAGTGATCCTCTTCATATCCATTATTATACATCCATTTGAGATCCCCGATTCTATTGGTTTCCTGATCATACCTTTATTGATGTTGTTCCTTCTTATGATCATGTATCCACTCTGGACCTGTTGTTCTCTTTCTTGCCATTGATCTTCTCTCTTCAATACTCGATTGAGGTTCCTGTCGCCATGTTGAGCGCAGTTTGGGCTGCTGCTAGGGTTACGGTCAGTGCGAGCTCGTCTGGTACGAGGGCCGACCATTGTGTTTTCTGGTGACATGGGAACGTCTCGAGTTAGTATTGGTGACTGTGACCTCTAGTGAAGACGAGTGCTTGGTCTTGCACCGGATGATAGGGCCATTGTTAGAGCTGCCAGTTGAGAGAGGACTGTTGATGTACAGTATACCTCAGAGATTATGATGTCGCCTACCGTGCAGACAGATGGACCAGCTGTTGCTGAGATTGACAGGATGTCGCTTCCGGAGCTTACGAGCTGAGATTGCCGGAGCTTCCATGCAGATATGAGACAGATGATAGCTAGTCTACCCGATTTGAGAGACGAAGGGGATTCGTCCGATTTATGCGCCGGAGCAGGCCCAGTTGAGTTGAAGATTTCCAGTATGGAGAGTCTTACTCAGATCTAGAGCAGACCGATTCAGAGATGACCGCCAATGTGTCGCCTTTCCTAGAGGATTGAGGCGCCATTCGGCGTACAGGCGAATGAGCCAGTTGTTGCTGCAAATGATGAGATAACGCCCAGATGGTTGGAGCTACTGCAGCATGAGCATATACTTAGAGATATGATGGATGGTCGCTAATCACCTGAGGATGAATGACTACGATATGTGGTTCGTTCGTTTACCGATGCGAGGTCATCAGATAGATTGTTTCCAGCTAGAGACGACTTCACATAGGTTCGTTGAGAGTCGATAGAGACGATCGAATGTCAGGAGCCCATTTTCCAAGTTTAAAGTATACGGAAAGACATGCAGGTGATTCTATGGACCCTCTAGAAGAATGAAACCCTAACTCGACTTAATGACCGTGTGAAAGCCTTTGAACCTTAGGGTTTGCGGCAGTTCCGCGGCGCCATTAGTGAGGCTTGGGTTTGCCCTTCTACGGCTGGACCACCGACGCTGTGGCATGTACTCGATACTATTAAACTGTACTCAAGATGTTGATCTCTTAGGGGATTATAAGGTTCTGACGAGTCGATCGAATGTTTCGACATCATTCGGATATCATGGGATGGGATGCTCTGCTTGGGAGACTCCAGATACGAGTATAGCCATTGGAGCACAGTCCATGCAGCCACGATGAGACGAGTCCAAATCAGTCGACATTAAAGCAGAGTGAAGTAAAGAGTTCGCAAGAGATTTCGACGCGATGACGTCCCACTCCGCTGACATCAGAGATGCGATACGCATGCAGAGGCATTATATATGGATATACCTTCCAGAAGGAGTTGCGACGAGTATGCAGCCATTCCGGAACAAGAATTTGCTTCAGCAATGGATGATGACTTCCGGGCAATTCTGCAGGAATGAGATTTGAGAGAGACCTCGACAGGACCTTTCTGGAATACTATACGAGAAGACCTAGACCCAGGAGTGGTCATATTGCACACACCCAGCAGGCCAGAGTTCGGCATCGTCGACGAGGTAGTTGACCAGGTTCGGATAAAGGACCTTACTCAGATGCGTTGCGAGTTGATCGAGGATGGACGAGTATTGAGTATTCATCCGATAGTTGGGACGTGTTCCCGAGGACCTGTTCGGCTAGACATCTTCTACAGAATGATGAAGCTATAGAGTACGCGATTTCGAGTCCGTGCGAGAGACTTCGGATTGACCGTGGCCGAGAACAATGAAGTGCGTAGATAACATGGCATGACGTCATAGTGGACAACGATAGGGACAAGTGGAACCAGAGGTTCGTGTGAGACGCTAACGAGCTGTCGTTACTTCTCGTCGAGACTAGAGACCTGATATACTTACAGAGGCGTTGGGGTGCGACCGATTTCCGAGAAAATGCTGTGCTGAGGACGCAGATGTCCATCGAGCGAGAAAAGAGATATGAAAAAGTACCAGCCTCCCTACAGACCGGCGTAGGCAAGATCGGAAGAGACCTTGAGCGGGATTCCTTCTAGGACACCGCTGCCATGATATTTGCACCCAGGATCGGATGTGTAATGTGTATTCAGAGGACCAGAGGCCGATGCCAGTGACATGCTGATTTATAAGTGGTCGTGAGGATTGACCGAGAGATGACCAGAGAAGTGCCAGAACGGAATCGTCCCCGTTAGCACACCTGACAGGGCCGATGAGCCGATTGATTGGAAATTGGTAATCCGCAGAGGAGATAAGGACCCAGAGTCAGAAGAAGCCAGACCGTGAGCAAGAGGCAAGTAGATATCTTGCGCTGCTAGCATTGGATGCACCCTTAGTGTTTTGAGGTACGATTTTGGTGCACACCAAATGCACTAAATCGGGTTTCCTTGTGCATGTCAGATGCACTTGGTTTTGCTGTCAGGCACACACGTTGCCTATGACAGATGTTGTGTGCACACCCATTGCACCTGTATGGTACTTATGTGGATTTTGTTTTCCGTGCGCACCTGACGGACGGGGTATTCTTATATATGCCTTAAGATTGATGTTTGTGGAGCCCCGACAATTTGGATTTTTGCTGAAATGTTTTAGTACTTGGGGGTTTAAATTTAAATTCGGGGACCGAATTTATTTAAGGGGGGTAGATTGTAACATTTCGAAATAATATAAATATTATTTTTGGGAAATTAATAATTTAATATTATTTTATTGAATATTTTAATAATTTTGTATAATTAAATACAAATAAATGGGGAAAATTATGGAAAATTCTAAAATAGGGTAAATTAGAGAATTATGCCATTTCTAAGTTAATTGATTAGTTATATGCTAAATTAGTGCTAATCGCGATTAATAATCGCTAATCGGTTTTTAGCAATTTGTGCAAAACATGCACATATCATTCTTCTTACACTTGTGCATTTTCTACCATGGTTTCTCATTTGGGTTTACTATTTGAGTGAGAAGGAATTTAGAGAAAAGAAAAGAAATGGAAAAGGGGTTATATTAAAGAATTTAGTAGTTGGTGAGAGAGAGAGAGGTATGGGCTTCTTTGACTAAAGACTTAGCCATTTCTTCTTCAACCTTCACTCATTTTTCTCCCTCTCACTATTGTTGCTACTGCTACTCCTGCTCCTCATCTCCCTCCCCTCTTCAACTCCTCAAATCACCTCTAAAACAACTCCAAAACCCCACTCTCATTTCATTAAAAGTGTGCACAAGCTCAAGATCTACACATTGGACCAAGGAAGCAAGAATTTTGGCCACTAGGGGCAACTCAAGAAAATTCTTGAGTTGCCAAATGAGATATTTACTGAACCCTAGCTTAGTTTTAGTATTACTTATACCCCATGTTTAGTTAGAACCGATATTGTGTGTTTTTGTGGATTGGAGAAAAACCTAGTTAGGGTTTGAGGGAATTTTGGGTTGTAATATGAAATTGAGCTCAGTTGAGGTTAGATAAATACCCTAGTGCATGAATTGAGACCCCAACCTGAGAGTTGAAACCCGAAATACGGATTTAGAAACCGATATCGGAAAAGTTATGAAATCTTGGAAGCTTTTATGAGATCTGCTATCACCCGAGACATACTAAAATAAAATTGAATGGACAGTGGCATGTGCAGGCTCCCAGGAAGCTACCACCAAGACCCTAGCCCCTAACTCCATGATCCGGCCGCCAATTAATTCCCTCTGGCCGCAAATTGAGGCCAGACCTGCACCAAATTGGGTCGTTTTGGCTCTGCTGCTCCTACATCTGTAGTTTAGGCCCCTGGCATGTATAGATTTGTCTAATTTGACCTAGGGTGAAATCTGGAGCCTATTTTCCTTAATTGCTGTTTTGGATTCGTGTTTCCGTATTCCATATTTTAATTCTGAATTTGTGTATTGTGTTTTACCTCGACTATTTGGCGTTTATACGACGATATCGTGGGTTGTTGATGGGTTTGGAAGGCGTTGTCCATAGGTTCTAACCTATAAATCTTAGCGTATCGTTTTGAGATTCGTATGCCGTTTTAGTTCAGAATTGGTTTTGATACGCATTTACGATACGTTAATGTGTAGGTACCCCATGAAGACTTCGGGACGACAAGCAAACGCGTGGTGACGTCGACAATGAAGACGCAAGGTGAGTAGATTATATCTACAGGGGGAAGTCGGGGGATAACGTATAGCACCCCCGCAGTCCGTAGTTGATGTATTATATCTGATAGTTATAGTGTGTCATGGATATTGTGTTAGGTGTTTTATGGATAGTTTAGGCTTAGAAGTAAACTAGTGTAGTTCATAGCCACGAACCCTAGAATAGGTTTACACCCACACGCACACCCTTGCATATTCACTATACTTACACTGTGTTGATGATGATATTGGATGACTTTGGAGATGAGTCCATGATATTGGGCTTGGTGCCGTGACATCGGTGATTTGATATGATTCGTATTTGGGATACGATATGTGATTCTTAGCGCGCCTTTGGGCATGTGTTTTACCCCCGCACTCATAATTATATGGATGGTATCGATTTGTACTAGACTTAGATTCAGTATTCCAGATTATGGGTTATGATGATAAGAATACCAGGTACTTGATGAGATAATGTGATATTGACCCGTACCCAGCTATTGGGATGCCGTACGACGATTTACCGTACGAGCTTTATATTGATGAAAGATCCGCACTCATGACTTGAGGATTGTCATTTGATATACTGTATTGTACGCGATACTATTGAGGCGGGATCACCGACTATTATATGTATATATATTTATATCGACTTAGATTTAAGTGGATTCCATACCCCTCCCGGTTGACTTGATACTTAGATCTGTGCTTTGCATAATAGATGTTAGACTAGACCCCAGTCTTACCCATTACAAAAACCCCGATTTGTCTTATTTCAAATGGCAAGCTGCATTATTATTCATTTACCATTTATTCCACGGCTCGCATTGCAATGCATGCTCATATGTTATTGATTCATATTCCTTGTGCATATGCCTTTACATAGTTGCATGCTTATATTAGTGTTCTTGTTGCATATATTATAATTCATGGATTTCGCACTGTGATATGGTTGCATATGATGATTCTGGATTGTTTTACTCCTGCGTATATATATCAGTGGTATGGAACGCTGAAATATATATGTATACCCATAGAGTATATATATATCAGTGGTATGGGACGCTGATATATATATATATATACGTATACTTAATATATCATCATGATGATCTATGCAAATTTACATATGCATTATGAGCTCGATGTGAGAGGAGCCTATGTGCTCGGAGCCTATGAGCTCGATGTGAGAGGAGTCTATGTGCTCGAAGCCTATGAGCTCGATGTGAGAGGAGCCTATGTGCTCGGAGCCTATGAGCTCGATTTGAGAGGAGCCTATGTGCTCGGGGCCTTTATGGTCGATGGCATATTATATCTCCCCTACCCCACATTTATTGTATATGCATTGCATCACAAATTAGTAGTACCTGATAGAGTACCTTCATGAATGCTGCATACATATCGGATACATGATATATAGGTTTCACTTGATTATGAGATGTATAGTTTGTGTCGATGCTCGACGTTGATTTTCTGATGATTTCATTCATGATATCTTCTGTTTTTATTTTACCACATACATACATCATATTTATGATATATTATTACGTGAGGCACTGGCACGAGTACTTGGCACTACACTTATGTTCAGATGTTACATTGCCATTTTACTATGATTCAGACTTATTCATTTGAGGTTTATATTATATCTGATCGTTTGTCTTAGGATTATGTCATGCTTTCAATTTCTGCTTGTAGATATTTTCTATTCACGAGTTGGCAACTCACCCCCGTTGTGCCACAGTTCTTGCAGGTTTTGCCGTATAGGTTCCATAGCGGCATTTCCGGCACATTGCTTCCTTTGCGGGTGATTTGCTTGGTAGGTGGGTTCTTTGCATCAGAACCACCCTTGTATACGTATTATTCTTTGTATCTAGAGATTCCATCAACCAAAACTTGTATATTGTTTCAGACTCAGACACTAGTGATGTATTATTTCGACCTTAGAGTCGCGCTTAGTAGTGTTAAGGTTTTCATGTTATTGTGAGTTTCTTTTGAGTTTGATCCTCGCCCTTCGGCGTTGTATATTATATTGCTTGTGTGGGTTGTGCTCTTTGTTTATGCGTAGTAAGTGTTAGATAAAATGCCTCAAGGGAAAATAAATTACAAGATATGTTTCTTTACTCTTAAAATAGTTTTAGATTTCTGGGCTTTTGGCTTACTTGGATCTGATGGAGTCCTATAGACTTCATATGGTTTAAGGGCCAGTCACGTGCTCTTTCGGGTTGTGACAGGTTCAAATTAACCTGGACAATGACGGGTAGAACTTGACATGTGACTTATGATTTGTTGGCCTTCGTCAAGGTCATAAGAGCATGGGGTAAAAATCCACATCGGGAGTTTCAAACATTCAGGAAACTTGCCAGGCATGCGCATACCTTCTGGAGTGTGATAACGTGAGTGGATTCCTTCACGTTATCATGCGATGATAGTTGGATCCCGATTCCCACTGATGAGTTAGTTTACTCTTCGTGTGATCCCGACTAATTCTTCTTTCAGGTTTGAAAGAGAATTTAACGACACAGTGGGAGGTTTCCTGATTAGATAAAGTGATAACCATTCTGATCTAGGTTAGAGTGCACGCAGAGTGTTTCTTTTCTCTCTCTTTGGCCGCGACCATTGACCGACCCTAGACTATGACTCAGTGACCAAGTTTACCGAACCTTCTTAAAATACTGGATTTTGGATTGTCTGAGTTGCATACATCATTGTCGCTCCTTCTTTTACCCTTTGCATTTCTCCAGAACACCTCGTATCACTATGAACATCCACTTCCATTGGATAAATCCATCGTATGGTTATATACGAACTCGAAGGGACTTCTTCGGGGATGGATTCAGGTTCAGCAGAAATTGAATTGGTTTATTCAGTCGTCTTTTATCATCACCTTCTCTCAGGTTGAGAGTACTCCTTGGTTTAGGAGACAGTACACCTATTACGCTTATTGGATAGTCTTCTTCCAAACCATAGGCAGGTGTCGAAAGGTAGGGAATGAAGAAAACCAATTAGCCTAAGTAGGGTGTACAGAAGGTAATAAGTAAAGACAAAATAAAGGGATTAGAAAGAGGACAAAATAAATTGCGACTGCTATCATTCATGACCAAATCGCGTAGTTCATTGCCACTCCTATTTCACCTTTGCTTTTTCTCCAGTTCAGGAGAAATAGAATAAGGTTTTATTCAGTTGTCTTTTATCATCACCTTCTCTCAGGTTGCGAGTACTCCTAGGATTAGGAGTATACACCTATTACGCTTATTGGATAGTCTTCTTCCAAACCATAGGCTGGTGCCGAAAGGTAGGGAAGGAAGAAAACATTAAGCCTAACGATGGTGTACAGAAGGTAATGAGTAAAGACACAAAAAGGGATTTGGAGAGATGGCAACAAAATATACGGTTACAATCATGAATTGGATTATGTAAGAGGCATTACTAGGAATACCCGGATACCCCTTCGAAACATTTTCATGTTTCAGTTTCACTGTGCATTGTTAATCGAAAACTGATTTCCCAATTAGACACTTGCTCCAGGGTATGTATTTACCAGGTATGATTCTCACATCTGTATGGTTTTACAGATGATGAGTGGGAGTAAGTTATTGGGAATTAGGTGATCATCCTCATTATATCGGAATTTGTTGTAATTGGTGATATTTGAGGAAATCGCCTGGGTTTTTGCCTTACGGCAAGTATTTGGTTTTGAATATCCGTTGTTATGCACCAATTTCAAATTGATATATCTGTACGTTTATTTTCATAAAGTGAGATATGACTTTTGAAATTATGTCTGTGACATTTACCTATATCAGTTGACGATTGGGTAGGGAGCATTGAACAGCGGAGTAGTTCTTAACCATAAGTACAGTTTTCAACCTACGATGCACAGGTTTTGAGTTATTCAACTCAGTGGACTTATACAGAGTATTGTATGTTGTCCAGTGTCCATTAGGACAAAGGGGTTGGTCCTCATACTATGTTCTGTTTACTTGTGACTTCTCTAGTTTTTAGACAAGTGTTTCGTAGAAATGCAAGGTCTAGATTTTGAGAAGTTATAGGTAAAAGAATAAAGTAGAGAACCAGGTGTCGCAAGTATCGGGATTCTTCAAGGTGATCGAAGATGTAAATACTTGTGTTGGGTATTCAGTCGATAGTAATGATTTTGAGAAATTTGTTTCTCTTTCAGGTTATTCATAATTGGATGCACTCCTAAGTTGAGTAATGCTGATCGGCCTCTCTCCATTTTGTTTGACATTCCATTAGCCACTCCGCAGATATGGTGGGTAACCTCAGACACCCGAGAGGTACTCCGGTAGCCTCAAGGACGGTGACAGGGAGGTTCTTATTTACCCAGACTTGACACTACTGTTGTTCCAGGCTATGAGACCCGGCAGGAGAATGAGTATAGCGTCGTTCTAAACTAGCTTTAAAAGTGCACGTGTATATGACTTTGCCAGAGGGTTGTTGTGGTCAGTGGGAGCAGCGGAAGCATAGTGGACAAGTAGCTTATGTCTATTTATAGACTAAAGCAAATATAGCGGAGATAGATCATCTATTTTTGATATGACAGTCATGGGTTTGACTTCATCAGAATAGGGGATGGATCTATTAAGAAGGTAGTAGAGTGTGATGTCCTGGTATTTGGATGACATACACAGAGTAGGAAGTAAAATTCCTATACTACGATCGGTCTTACTGTGGTTGTCACACAGTTGTTTCTCCACACAGGATATGAATATTATATCAGACATTCTGGTTACAAGATCTATGGTTTTAGATCTAGATTTGGGTAGTTTCTTAATCTGGGTACTTAGAAAGTATTCTAAAGGTACTTAGAATAGACGACTCCTGGCATGGTGGTTTACCTACAGGTGATGGAGTCACCCTCTCTAAAGGTGTCTTACAGACTAAAGGGGAGAGGGATGTGCATGATTAACAAATCACTTGCTTAGGCAATTGAGTTGATCATGAGATATCAAGTACCACACCAGATGTTGTTTTTGCACTATATTCAATAGGTTGATATTAATCCAATCCTGGAGAAACATTCGGAAGCAGTTTTAGAACATAAGTGGATGTTTTACGGATTTGATGACGGCAGCCTCCTTTAGGGGACGGTTATCATTCCATGCTTCCAAGGTGACCTGGATGATAGAGTGATTGTCAGAGTTATAGTTTTCCCTCTGACGAGGGCCAGTAGTTTGGACAGGTGGTCCAGGCGGATACTGAGGAAGGTATGGTGTAGGATACTGATTAGGTTCAGTTGACGATACAGTCTAAAAAGTTTGGATTTGGAGTTCATTTATGAACTAGGTCCCATCAGATATCCAGACATATTCTAAGACAGGTATTACTCAATTCGGGAGATGGCTTTCTCCGCGAACATGAGATTAAGAGAGACATAGAAAGAAACATCAGGGTGGATCCACTCACTGAGGCTATTTCTCGAACACAATAGTTTTACAAACGAGCTTTATGACACTGATTAGTAGAGGAGTTGGGTGTTCGGTATCACACGGGCTGTGAGTATGCGACATCGCAATAATTAGCCTCTTAGAAAAGTAGAAGATCTTCCAGCTGAAAGAGCACTTTTTTCTTCTCAAGTGGGAGATTGTTGGATATAGTACCCTCAAAGTCAATTATTGGATCGCAGGCACGTGATTGCAATGATTGAGGGAGGACCTATACCGATAGGACAGTCTTACTCGAGATGATAGTGTGCTATCTGGTTTGACTTTATCAGTCGTGTACAGCTTTAGGTGACATTACTGTTCACTATTACATGTTGATAGAGCCCCTAGGATTCTTTCTTGACTACCAACAGTATTATGGCGATCATATACGTGAGAGTTGGGTAGTCTATAAGCAAATCCTTAAAAGTCGTCCCTAGTCGTGGGAGTTTCGAGACAAGGCATCGATACTCCGGAGTAGACTAGTGTATACAGTCGAGACCTCGATGAGGGGCGGTAGCCGGTCTCACAAGACATTGGTGTCAGTTGGTTCACCTATGATGTATACATGTGCTCATTGGGTTATGAGTGCACTGGAAAGGACTCGCCGGGAACCTGCTAGTTGGTATTATACCAAACGTCAGATAGCAGTTCCCAGGTGACATGTGTATAGGTTGGTTCATTAACCTGAGGTCGTCATTTGTCTCGTGTGAGTTCCCACCGTGCTTTGATTATTAACCTACCACGGCTCAAAGGAGTCGTGCAAACAGGTTTTAGTTGGGTACAGTCCCGAGCCACATGGAGGCAAGTGAGCGGATCGGAAGGGGATTCGTCTCTCCTGGTATTGGGGGTGAGATCACGCTGTGTCTAAGAGAGCCATTACACAAAGCCCTCGGCCGAGGCAGGAGATTTACAGGTATGTACTCCAGTAGTATTTCAGGGTGTTCTGGGCTACACTCTGACACGACTTATACCGCTATTGGGGGTCTGACGTTACCAACCCCCTAGGGCCGATATGCGATGCTCATAGACGAACGGACCAGACTGTATGGATATTATCACTGATAGGCTCAGTAGGGTTCCAGGATGAGTTCTCTCATCGGCTTCCCTTTCGGTCAATACATGGGCAGCCGTTACGTACAGTTAGTACCACTGACGGCTTATGGTTAAACCCACTGCCAGAGTATTGACGAGTCTTTAGAGTCCCTTACAGATTGTTTCCCAAGTTCGGGCGAAACGTTGTAGAGGCCGTATGGTTTTATGGCTGGGTTCGAACATACACGTGCACTTGTGCACGTGCTATGGTTCGGACAGATAATACTGGTGGGCTTTGGTTTAATCCGGACCCTAGTATTATATTGTGTATGAATATTTTTGTCTCGTTGCATTTTGTATTCGGTCGGAATACAAATGCGGGTATGTTTATACTGTTGTGGGGTAATCCCACGGGATTACTTTTGAAGTTATCAATCTTTTTCCACCGGACTTAAACATTTGGTTTAATATTTATGTTGTGGATTTTCTTTAATCCATGGCTGATTTTTCATTGGGATTTAAGTCTTTTCCTCTGGGGGCTTATTTGCAAATGTCACTTTTATAAAGGGAAGGGGTTTTTTGTGGCATCCAGGGGCTCCAGCAGCAAGCTTCATTCTAGAATGGAATGAGGTGTCTTTATGACTCATTCTTTGCATTAAAGTGTTTTGTTAATGCTAAGATATTTCCATTAGATCTTTTGTGATGATATTTTGGTAATGGTCACCCTTGACTTTCTTTGTGCTCACCCTCCCTACCTCATTGGCCCAACCCACCCTCTTCAGCCCCTCCAAATTGGCCGAGCCTCTTTGTGAGAAAAAAGATGGTTCATTTGATAATTTTCCAAGCTCATTCCTTCACCCCAAATGGCAACTTCAATTTACCTTTACCCAATGGCTTAGGTGCCTTGAGACAAAGTATTCTATACTATCTCTACTTCAATCTTGGACATGTCGGTTAGCAAACTTCATGTCCGAGTTGCCTCGGTTTAGAGGCGAGAGACCATATAAAGATCCGTTGACGTGGTGCCACCTCGACGAGGAGACAGGAGATCGGAGATGCCGCGAGGAGCATGGGATGATGGCTAAAGACTGAATGACACAGATCGATCGGTATAACCATTCTATCGTTTTATAGTTTGCTAGTTTAGTGTTAATGGCACAATCCGGGTTACAGTCTATTTTAGTGCCAGTTTATGAAAAAGTTTTTATTCCGCGTTTGGCCTCGGATTATTGGCCGGGGCGCTACCGTAGACTTACACCAACCTCTCTAGAAGGGTCACAACGACGGACGAATCTCTATCTCCTATCCGATTGGCACACGACTGAAATACGTGTCGCGCAATAAAAGAATCGCTGACAGATGTTAACACAACAAACGGCTGATCTAGATAACACGACTCTCGGCCCAACCACGGCACAAAGTGTGTAAAACAAACAACTGCATCAATAGAACATACGAATTAAGAATACCTGAAAACTCTGTATTGGACGCCCGCGCGTCCCGATGAGTAGAAGCAAACTCTGGTGTCTGCCCCCAACCCGCAACTGGCTGAACTCCTCCTCTGCCAACCTGTCCCCTCTGAGCGAACCCTCCGCATCCACAATCTCTCTGAATACGGCCCTGACGCGGTGTTAGGGAACAACGCCTGATGTGGTGATGAAGGTCCCCGCACCGATAGCATCCTCTCTATGGCTGCCGACCTTCCTGAGAATACGAACTAAAAGACTGACCTCGTCCCAAGCCTTCGCTACTCCCGCGACGTGCACGAAATCTGTCTCGATGGCTAAGCCTCTGTCTCTGGCCTGGTACACCGGTATGAGTCCTCCACTGTTCAGGAATTCCCAAAGTCTCTGGAAGACGTGCCTCGTCAACTGGGGTTTCATCCACTGGTGCTATGTAGGTGACGGAAAGCTGCGTACTAACCGTAAGGAACAACTGGGTAACATGGGTGACAACCTCCTGTCGCTGCGCTCTGCTGGCCTCAACCAAAGACCTCATCGTTTGGTGCAAGTCCTGCATTTCTGCCACAAGCCTAGCGATATGATCTGTCGAAGGCGGATCCATCTGTTCTAGTGCAATGAGAGTGCCATCCTGGTCAGTCCTTGTCCTACCCGAGTCAACTCTGACCTCGACCCTCGCTGCATCACTCTGAGTCCCCATAGTCATCAGCGGTAAAGGCTATAAATGGAAATAAGATTCGATAAGAACACGGAAATCGAATCACAAGGATATGTATCATCAAGGAAGGAATTTTAAGCAATTTGTACTTAGGTCACTTTAGGCGGAGTACCGCGTCGTGAGTATGCCGCGGACATACACACACTACGTTACTCTGCTTAAGCTACTTACTCCATCATACCATGGTCATCCTACACTCCGGAAGGTAAAACTTAGTGCTCTGATACCAACTTTGTCACGACCCGAAATTGGCACGTGACGGCACTTAAACTACGCAATGTCTACAGGCGTAACACAATTTAAGTAAGCCGAAAACCCAACAATCTAAACTATCAAAAGTTGTAAGAAATAATAGCATTTTCAAACCTTTAAAATCTCAACCCAAATTCTTTAAAAGTCCAACTTTATTTCCTTTAAAATTTTGGCAGCACTTCCTTTGTAAAAACTAACCCCAGAAAGGCTTCTCACAAAGATGGATTCTTGAGAATAATTCCCCTATCATTCGTTGTTTGAGCTTCAATAAGAATCTATAAGAATAGGAATCGAATCGGACAAGGAATACGACGCTGGTAGTACTAATCCTTGTCATGTTCTCACTGTGAATGCGCTGTTCTCGAATCCGCTTGACGACTCAATTAAGGTATTAGTGTTTGTTCTATTAGACAACAAAGATCGCATTTTTTTCATTGAAGATTCCATCGCCTCTCCTCCTTCTTACCATCCGGTTTCTCCGAGTCAGCGAGAGAAATCTCCCTCATACCACCTAGACATGTTGAATCTTTAGGGGCCCAACAAGGGGTGTTGGTGATATCTCCTACTCCCGCAGGCTTGATGAGTGAGATGTTGGGGAGTACGCTGGGCTTAAGGGAACCCTGCCTCCGCCCATGAATCTGGAATATAAAGAGAGAAATTCTCGGAAAGAGAAAGTATATACCCTTAGGGCCCTTAGGCAGAGTGAAGATATACTATACAAGAAAGGACTAATCATTCCATTCCTTTTAAGAATCATTCCCTTTCTAAGCTTGAAGTATAAGATGAACCGCTCATGTGAGAGCCGATCAATCCCATTTTGCTTTTGTTGGAAAATCGAAAGAACGTAGCTTATAATACTGAGATCACCCAAGAAGGAAACCTAAGATAGTTTCCCTGGGAATATGGCAAGCACAGACGACCAATTGCCTCCAGCTTCCGTGCCCTCTAGATCGAACTCACTTATCAAGCGTCACTGGTTTCTCGATCTCTATCGAACTCACTTGCGCGCTTCACTAACTTGCTCCAGCTCCATTGGCTTAGATTATAATGCATTTTTCTAAGCTCTCTGTCAGAGCCTTATCTTCTTTCTTAATAAGCAAAGACTAGCCAGAGTCTAATCCAGATGTGGGTTGCCGACCACAGAAATCCCGGCACATAGAATATCTCCTCGTGAGCCTTTGGGTACAACATAAATATAAGTAAAGCATCCCCAAACGGGAGCAAAAACATGCCCAAAAGCGGAAAACAACCACCACAACAGATATACGACGCCGTAGCGAAGAAATAAAAGACGATATAAATAAAACTGCATAAAAGACATCCAAGTCACCAAAATAATATACAATATCGTCCTCACATCAAATCTCTAAGTCATACAAGATAATGGTAGATGGAGAGTACATGATACAACGAATATATAATAATCATGAACGGATAACCACAAAAACCACCTAAAGCAAAACTGCACACTGTGAGCCGAAGCGGTATCCACAGCAAAAGATAGTAAGATAGAAGATAATAGCCCTGCCTCTGACTACTGTGAGGAACAACCTGCAAAACACTGTGGCACAACGGGGGTGAGTTGTCAACTCGTGAATAGTAAATAACATATGCAGGTAATCGCAAGTATGCACGTATATCACGAATCTAACATATGCAAGCCAATAGCAATAAAAGTCATATGTGTGCAATAGTTATGAAAGGTGCACTAGCAGATACATCTAATACATGAAGCAATAATATGACAATCTGTATGCAACAATCATGTAAAGTACTCTATCAGGTACTACTAATACATGAAGAAATGATATGACAATGTATATATACAACAGTCATGAAAGGTACTCTAGCAGGTATAGCTAATACATGAAGCAATGCATATAAAATAATGTATTTAAATGCAACAGTCATGGAAGGTACTCTATCAGGTACTCCTAATACATGAAGCAGTGTATAAACAATAAATGCGAAGTATGGAATGAAACATGTCATTTGCACGGAATCCTGATATCGTGGTAGGACCAAAATCCAGCAAGACAATCCAAATCTCAATTTCCTCAAATCAGCCCCCAAATTGGCTCTCATATCATGTAAGTCTCACAAATCCTGAATGTACAATATCAAGTAAATCTCATATATCCTGTATCCGATATCAAGTAAATCTCAAATATCCTGAATCCAATATCAAATAAATCTCAAATATCCTAAATCCAATATCAAGTGAATCTCAAATATTCTAAGTATGTTTGCATGAATAATTATGATGATGTCTATGAATTGATATGTATACATATATAATAGCGTCCCATTCCACTAATATATATATATATATATATATATATATATATATATATAACAGTGTCCCATTCCACTGTTATATATATTTAGGAGTAAAAATATCATGAAACCAATGTGTCAAGTGATCAGTCGAAAATAATGTA
Source organism: Agapanthus africanus (assembly GCA_030015575.1). NCBI lineage: Eukaryota > Viridiplantae > Streptophyta > Magnoliopsida > Asparagales > Amaryllidaceae > Agapanthus > Agapanthus africanus. Next base: position 233,128,234 of record CM057344.1, read on the forward strand.
TTTTTAACACGTCAATTTCCCTACCATTTGCATTCATCTAGAGGTGTTCGGTATTCATATAGCACATATTAGCAAAACAGTCGTAAAATACCAGATTACCTATGTTGTATACTAAAACCGGCATTTTTAGGGAAATTGAGTGTTTATCATGGCATTGCATCATCCTTGTATAGCGCAACACTTGTTTCGAAGTCTGTGCAGGAAATTCCAGGAGAAAGGCCAAATCAGTGAAAAATGCTGTTAAAAATACGCCAACTCAAAGACTGGAGATCTGGTAGTAATCTAGAAGGAATTTTAAGATTCAACATATCAGAAAAATATCATGATGTCAGCATAAAGCTACACTGTAAAACTTATGCACCAAGGCACCAGAACGGCCGCGGATCGGCGGCCGGAGCAGGCTTATGCAGCGGATCCGTGGCCACATAGCGGTGACGTCAGCCTATTTCAGCTGCACAATACTTCTCTCAGTACCTACACCTCAGCAAGCTATGGCAAATTTCAGAATTCTCCAGAGTCTTCTGCCAGATCAGCAAGCTCCTTATTCAAGCTAAACCTCCAAGCTCCCAAAGCAAGCCTCTCCTTAACACCTTAAAACCTAGAACCTTCTCCCTAACCTCCTAGCTTAAGGTGGAAGATAAACCCTAACTAACTAGTTCTAGAGGCTTCTACCTAACTAACTAACTTACAAGGGAAGCTAACCTAATCCAAGCTTCTTAAGGAAGCTAATCATTCTTAAGCCTATAAAAAGGACCTTAGGCTTCACTTAAAAAGGTTGTTCAACAATTGGTTGTTCTCCAAATTAAATACAAGTTGAGTGACACAACTTGTAAACCCTAAATCCCCAATTCAAATTCCAAAGCCAAAATCAAGAACTTCGAGTACCAAATCAAGCATGAAGTCTTCAACCTTTTAGGAGCGGAGCCGATCTTCAATCGAGCAAGTGATCCAAGCCGATCCACGACTCAAGGAGACGAGCGAAGCCAAATCGACGATCGAGTTCATTCCTCATTGTAGTTCTTGAGCGAATTGTAACGGAATTGTTGATAAATAAAAGGTGAAATTCTTTAATCTTGCTTTCTTTAAATTCTTGTATCATGATTCGATCTCAATTTGTGATTGTGGTTCTTGTTGTGATGTTTGAGTAAAACTCCGCTCGTAAAGGAGTCGAGACGATCAATAGATGATGATGTGATAAATCTTGAAACGATTCTTAAGTCCTATGAGTTTTGTAAACTCTTGTAAATTGAAGAATCGACGACCTAGTTTCGATGCGATACTTTCTTGATTGTGTTCGCTCAAAATTAGGGATCCACGATCGATTCTTGAATTTACTAGAGGCTAGAATGTGAATGATATCGGCGAAGGAACAAGGGATAGATGATGAAACCCTAGTTTCACAAGAAATCCCTAATTCTCGTTGATCATCATCGATCTAGTATCAATTCATCGATGGATAAGAATATGTAATCAATAGATTTCATCACATCTATAGATCCGATCGATTCCTACGAGCCTCACTTTGAATCTTGATATTTGGTTTGGAAATCATCATATCTCAATTCTTGATTTTAATGTTTTCTTGTTATTAGATCTAGATTTTTCTAATTCTTGAACTTCATTTTACAAATCATGAATTGTTCTTTCTTTTCTTGTCTTTAAAAATTCGATTCATCTAATTCGAAATACGAACGGATTACACTTTCCCCGTGGACGATCCGCACTTACTAACGCACTACAATCGACACCGTTATTGATTGCGGTCAAATATTTTTGGTTATGATTTCTATACAATTTTACAACTACACAACAAGAATTCGAAACAATCAAATGGCACCGTTGCCGGGGATAGTGCGCTAATTGTTCGTTTTTGAAATTTGAGTTGAAAAGTTTATTCCATTATAATTTTGAGATCAAAATTCGCGCAAACACTAAACGATTTGTTGTGATTTGTTGCGAGGAAATCTCGAATCGGTGGAGCTTGAGGAAAAATATTTTGAATTTTCTAGAGAGCTAAGAAGGTGAACAGGAACAGTGGTTAAAATTTTTGTTTAGTGATCAACTCACTTCACCGCATTTCCGCGGCATTAGGCGACTCCCACCGCGTTTCCGCGGCTGTTCAGGCAGATCACTGTACCAATTTCTCTGAGGTGACTTCTTACTTTCTTATCTCCTTCCTCATCTGCTCCAATTAATAAATTTCTGCAGGTTTCTTTGCAAAAATCGCAGCGCCGCAAAAAGCAATAAAAAATTATGCGTGTTTTGATTTTTGGTGATTTGCATATTAATACGGAAATTTAAGGGGCACGGCCAAATCCAGATTAGGTGGGGAGTTCATTACCCTTCCTAAGCCCCAAAAATCACAAACTTGCATCCGCATTACCCTCATGAACTAAAAAATATCTAGAGATGACTCTAAGGACCGTCACGCTCATTTAGGACAAGAGAAGGCCGTGGGTAATTCATTGCTTATCTGCATTTCTTTTGTGGTGTCTAAAGCAAATGTGTCGAAGGCTAGTGGTTACTTAATTAGGCCCACTATTTACGTAGTGGAGAACCTCCCACTTACCTGGCACTTACCTGGCCACAGGAGAGACAAAGAGGCAGTGGAGGATTGATCCTGCGACTTGTCTTTTGGCAGTTAGGAGCGGTCTAGAGCTTTGACCTAGGTGACCACTAGATTTTAGGGTTGCTTGTTGCATTTGTTGTGATCGCATCATTTTTTCAAAAATCTGTATATTTTTCGAAACAAACACCAATCACATTCATTCATTTCCCTAATTATATCTACGCTGCCACTTGTACTAAACCCTTTTAGTGCAAGATAGGCTTGACACGGGATTCTAGTGCCCGTTTAGTCCGCGTTCCCCCGATCGACTCCGAAGTCGGTATTTCTACATTTACTTCTTCTTTACCCACCTCTACACCCACATCGATGGATCCTTCTCCATCGAACTTCTTTACCACTAATCTTCCGCCGTCCGTTGGTGCGCAGAATCTACCCCGCATCTCTCTCCAAGAGAGGTGCTATCCTATGCGAGGTCCTCTTTCGACCTGCTTATCCATTCCACCAGCCAACGGGGATAATTTTGAGATTAAACCCCAATACATCAACCTTCTACCTAAATATCACGGTCTCGAGACTGAAGACGCATATGTCTTTATTACCAAATTTGAAAATGTATGCGCAATGATTGGTATGTCACAACTTTCTGTGGATGCTATATATCTACGTCTTCTTCCATTTACCTTGTGGGATATAGCCGAGAAGTGGCTGTATAACACTACCGCACATTCCATTATGAATTAGGAAGAATTTGTTGCAGCTTTCCTTAAGAAATTCTACCCTAATCACAAGACAGCTCGAGTCCGTAGTGAAATAAATCAATTCACCCAGCTTCCAAATGAACCATTTTCAAAATGTCTTGACTGCTTCAAGGATCTGTTGGTTCAATGTCCACATCACGGAATCCCGAGATGGAAACTGTGCCGAATCATATATGAGGGCAGTAACCCTACCACTAAACAGAGCCTTGAAAACATGTGTCAAGGAAATTTTATGACCAAAGACGATGGGGAAGCTTGGAAATACTTAGAAGATTTCGCTGAAAAATCTCTACAGTGGGAGAGTCCATCGTTTAGGGGTGGCAATAACCAATCAGAAGTTTCCATAGGAGTTTGAGCTGATATTTCATCTATGCAAAAGAAACTCGAGACTATGGGAAACAAATTTTTAGCCGCCGCCCTAAGTCAAATTTCACTCTCCAAAACTGTATGTGGATGTTGTTCTGATCCTTCTCATTTGACAGAAGAATGTCCACGAAATTCTCCGTTTCAAGGTCATGAGCATACCAATTCTGCTTTTCAAAGACCTAGGAACGATCCATTTTCTTCCACTTATAATCAGGGTTGGAGGAATCACCCTAACTTTGCTTGGAACGAATCACAAAATCAAAACACGGTTCTAAATCAAAACAATTTCCAAAGGGTCCCTCCACCACAACAGCAACCATTTCCATTGAGTCAGCACCCCTTCCAAACTCAAAACTTCCAAAATCCGGTCAACACACCTGCACCGTCTAATCCTTTGCAGTTGACCGGGACTGATGAATCCTCTTCATTTGCATAATACATGAATTTGGTCTTAACAAATATCATGCAAGTGTCGGCTGAAATGAAGTCTTCTGTCGATGACATGAAAAGAAATACTGTCTCTCAAAATGAGACTATAAAATCGATGGAAGAAGAAATTGCACGATTAAAAGCCTAAATGAGTACAAGAGAGAAAGGGAAACTTTCAGCCCAACCTTTACCCAATCTTGGCTATTCACATCATGTGAATGCAATCACGTTGAGATCTGGAAGAGTGCTTGACAATCACGTTGGGGAAGAGATTGATGACACTGAAAAATCTATCGATGATACCCCGGCTGAGACCTTTCCTTCCAATTCTACTTCTAATTCTAACCCCAGTTCTTCTATCCTACCATCTTCTTCCGAGCCTATTCTCCGTTTCCCACAAGGCTCGACACCTCAGCCCATCTCTTTTAGTACACAGAAAACGATCCCCATTCCTATTCTTAGATCGTTCCCACCTACACGATCTTCTCCAATGTTGGACCCCGACCTTATTGCCCAAGCTCCTTACCCGAATCGGTTAAGGGGAAACAGACCAAGTCCACAAATGGAGAAGATCACTGAAATCTTGAAACAGGTTAATATCAACATCCCTCTTCTAGATGCTATCCAACAAGTCCCCGCTTATGCGAAAACTCTTAAGGACTTGTGCACTACAAAGAGGAAGACTCAAGTGCCCAAGAAGATATTCATGGCAAAGACAGTAGACACAGCTTTCCCCCAACAATTACCGAGGAAACGTAAGGATCCTGGATATCCTACTATTTCCATTTCTATTGGGGAGAAACACATCAACCGTGCTCTACTTGACCTTGGCGCAAGTGTTAACCTGCTTCCTTTCTCAGTCTATGAGCAGTTAGGGATCAGAGAGTTGAAACCGGCCCATTGCACTCTCCAGATGGCTGACCGATCAAGCACCAAACCTAGGGGTGAACTGGAGGATGTGTTAATAAAAATCGGGGAATTTGTATTCCCTGTGGATTTTATTGTAATTGATACACAGCCTGTAGCGAACCCACGGAATCAAATTCCGGTGATTCTAGGTCGCCCCTTTTTGGCCACTTCCAATGCTATCATCAACTGTCGTAATGGTTCTATGACCCTATCTTTCGGGAATAGGTCAATAGAGCTGAACATTTACAAGTTGGGAAGTGTACCCTCCGAACCTACTGCTCAGGTCTATTCTGTCGACGTAATGGATGTCGACAGCAGCGAATTTGATGATCCTCATGATACTGATCTAGACTCTTTTCATGCGTTGTTGTTTGACCCAACTATGTATCATACACATACGGACTCTTCCACCGAGTTATCCGGGTCAACAACTAACACCGAGTATGAACTGTTTTTAGAGTCTGAAGATCACCCCGCGCTTTATGATGACATTATTCTTCGGGGTATTGATGAGACTTTTGAGGAAATCTTCGCTGATAAAATCGCATTTTTGAATGACACGGGTGTTGAGATGAATCATCTCCCAAACAATGAAATTGAACATCCACCCCTTCTTCTGGACTGTAAAAAGAATGCGAGCAATCCATCACATTCACTACATCGTCTCTCCAAAATGAGACGCACACACATTTTATTCCACCACTTACCCTTTCCTCACTTCTTCTTCCACCAACCTGAGCACTACATTGATAAAATTTTCGAATGGTTGGTGTTAACTTTCGGTCTTTGCAAAACTTGGCATCGACCAATGATTTTTTTTGACCCCCTCATGTGATTTTCAAAGCTTAACATGGTTTAACTCAAGTTTTGGGGGGGTATATTTTCTGGCTCTTGAAAAGAAAATTTTTACACAAAATGATAAGCCAAAAATAAGTTTGGGGGAGGATTTTCACTTAAATATTTTGCCCCGATTTAATAAATTTCCTCCCAGGCTTACGGGCTTTTAAGATTTAGCAGAAGGTAACAGTGAAGACACTGTTGAAAACAAGTTTGGGGGAGGTTTGTGCTTATTTTCGCATCATTTGCATCATACTTTGCATAAGCACAAAACATTTTGAAAAAAAAAACCTATAAAAATTTTTTAAAAAAAATTTCAAAAATATTTTTGTACAAAAATAAGATAATAAAAGATTAGATAGTGAAAAATTACATCCAAAAGATTAGAAAAATTTAAGAAAACCTAGAAAATTAGAAGTTTTCTTATATGAACTAGTAATAAGTAGTTATGAGCCGTTGTCCCAAGGGTTAGTAAGATGAAAGAAGTCACTAATCTGAGGATAAAAATAAGTCTGAAAAATAGTTCCTATTCTGGAAGCCAAACATTTTGAACGTTGATACCCTGCTATTCGCACTTACACATGTAGGGTTGCTAGGCATGCTCACAAGGTTCTACGACGCATCAACCATGACTGATTAAAAATTTAGCCGTGCTGAACAACCCAAAGCCGGATCTTTAAACTAGAGTTTAGGTGAAAACAAGCATGTTAAACTCTTCAACACTAAGTGAGAGGGATTACAACCTTTGTAGATCCGGTCCTTCACTTCTTAAGCTCCGTGTTGAGGTCCCTTCGCTGCGATCATCGTGTTCCGGACTCTCGAGAGGCTTCATGAAGAGAAAGATGCAAGCTTGCTTCCGATCTTCGATACAAAGATGATCTACCTTGAAGTTTCATTAACACAAGCTAATACTCATGAAATGAAGTGAACACCCTCAACTAAAGGTCAAAGGTAGATGAGGATGATGAAGTAGGATTTTTGCTCTCTTTTATTTTCTTATACTCACTCATTTTCATCACTTAGTAAAAAGTTAGAAAGCTTTTTCCATGAAAAGAAGAAGGAAGAAGAAGAAGAATAATGATTAGAATCATTTTGTGATGAATAATGAAAAGATAAATATGATGAATAATACAACCATGGTCAACTAAACCCATGTAGAGAATTAACTAGGGTTAGGGTTTGGGTTGGGTTAAAAGTGAGTCACTTGAAAATATCAAGCATAATATCTTTTTCAAGACAAAAGAAAAGCTTCTAGAATCTACTAGAAGTCTTAACCCGAATCCAAACTCTAATCATGTTTAAACTCCACTAAACATGTTGCATTAGTTATCATATCATGTTACAATATTATATATCACATATATAATATTTATCGTAACAAAATAAAATAATACATTTAACATATATCGCATATATATCAATGTATTACCCGAGTGAGAAAACAATCTTTTAGTGAGCTAATATTAGTTAATGTAATTTAATATATCATATATATCATTATACATTAAATTATCGAATCAACAGTTGATCCGACAATCCGGCTATATTGCATATAACCGACTAATACGATGACCCGGCTATATCACATATACCCGGCCGATATCTCATATCACGAGAATCCAATACGGAATCACATACCGCATGATCCTCGGTCTCGCACATATCACATATGTGCTCCTACTTCGTTTTTCCTGAGTCAAGAAACCTCTGTGAAGGACTTTAAAGAATCGTCAATACGCCGGCAGTAGGTGATGATCATATCAATCACCCACAAGCTGCAAGCGGTCAGCTAAACGTAACAGCCACCCAGGTATTGAGCGCTCAGAAGAACAACAAGCAAGCCTGTACATTCTCCTGTGAATCCAATCAGTAACACTCCCGTACAGTCCGGTCTCGTCGTCTGATATGTCGCATATCTCACCTAGGGGTTGTAAACATCAGACCCCAGTAGCTTGATAAGTCGTGTCGATTTGAGGTCTATAACAGTTCGAGAAACTACTGATAACACTTACCAGTAAATCTCAGCAACCCTGGCCAGGGATTTCCAGTTATAGCCAATCGAACACAGCACGACATCAACTCCCTATACCGGGAGAGACGATTCCCCTCCTATCGCTCATTACCTCCATGTGATTCGGGACTATACCCAAAAGCCACCTTTTTCCACGCCCTCTTGGACGTGGTATAATGGAAATCAAAGCACAGTGGGAATCACGCAAGTCTCTATGACGATCTCGGGTCAACAGACTACTCTGTACCAGTGTCACCGGAGAACTGCCATCTGACGTGAGGTATAATACCATCTGGGAGTTCTCGGCGAGTCCGTCCAGTGTACCCAGTCTCTACTGAGCACCCGTACACCATCCTTGATGTCAAACACTGATGGATATGGGATCATCCATCGCCCATCATATGGGTCAAGATGCGTATACGCTAGTCTACTCTGGTCCATCGATGCCCTGTCTCGATACACTCTCGACTAGAAACAGTTATAGGATGTACTCGTCGACTACCGTGGCCCCACTAGTATGATCTCATCATAGTCCCAGTAGTCGAGTACATATCCTAAGGGCTTTATCAACATGTAACATAGAGACAGTCAGAGTACATGTTAAGATAAAGTACAACCAGATAGCATACTATCATGTCGAGCAAGAAAGTCCTCCATATATATGTCCAAGCATCCATTACAATATACATCGTATGTACAGTAATGGAATCTAGGGCATACATATAACTAACAATCTCCCACTTGCACTAGGGCCATCTGTTGTGGTATCACATACCCAACAATTAGCTGTGATTGAAGTATCTCATACTCAACCATCCCATAAAAGTCTCTACTGGGAAAAAGGCCTTTGTGAGTGGATCCGTGCTGTCGTCCTCTGTGTCTACTCTCCTAACCTCGATCTCCCTGGAGATCAACCATCTCCATGATCAGGTGATACTGCTTAAGAATTATATCTGGATTTCTGATGGGACGGGGGTTCCTTGGCAAAAAGCCACAACTCCATTGTCACACAATGATAGAAACGAAGTTCATCTCATGAACTTATATATCCAGACTACCTCTTTGGTAGCATCCTTGGTAACGATGTATCTTGCCTTTAATCGTCTAGTAAGTCACGGTATCTAGCTTGGAACTCTTCCAACATACCGTCCCTCCATTGATGGTAAAGACAATGCCTGCGACTGACATTCAGTCGTCCTTATCACCCTGGAACCCTTCCAGTGATTCTTCCCTGGATCGATTGATACCATCTTACTACAACTAGTGAGAATCCTAACATCCAATTAGATCTATCTCATAGATCCAAAACCCAGGATTTAGGAGGTATCGCTTTGATCCTATATGGAGAATTCTTGTGATAAGCGGAGATTGACCTAGCGTAGCATAGGAAACTCCTTCTCTATCAAGAGTATGTCATCCACGTACTCTACGAGGATCACTACATACTCCCTATTACCTTTTTGTATATACAAGGTTCATCTACCATTTTGATGAAGTCAAATTCTTTGACAACCACATCAAAACAGATGTTCCAACTCCGCGATGCCTGCTTTATCACATAAAACATCTTGCACAAGTTTCTGCTGCTCCCACTGTCTACGAAGCCCTCTGGCTGTGTACTTATAGACGCTCCCTTCCAAATCTTTATTTAGAAAAGCTGTCATGACTCCCAACCACCAGATATCGTAGTTATGGTATGTAGCCGTGGCAAGTAGGTTCTGGATGGACTTAAGCATAGCTTTGAAAGTCTTAACTTTTCCATGTACACCAAGTAATCTTCTCAAGATATACTTGCTCCTGATGGGGATTTAACCCTTCAGATAAAGCAACAAAAGTCCATACTTTGTTGGTGTATAAGGATTCCATCTTAGATCGATAAGCATCCAGCCATTCTTACAGAGTCCCACTCCTGATGTCCAGTTCGAAACTAGTTGGGTCATTATCTCATGATGCAATCCTCGCTCCCACTGTCATAGAGAAACCGAAGTATCTCTCAGGTGGGTGAGGAACCCTACTAGATCGGCGGAGAGGCTGAGGTTCGTTGGAAACTATTGAATCCTTCGGGTCTACCAAATCATCTGCAGCAGTTTGTATAGATGGAACTACTTCTAGTTTTACAGAGCTAACCTTGCCTCGAGCTTGTCCGGATTTTGCTTTTAGACATAGGCCGGACAACCCAACTCTTGTTTACTTAAGATATGGGCTCTTCCCTTTCTATATCACATATGAAGTGGTAGGCGGCTGATTTGATTTGAACCTTATTCAATAGGTATGCAACTTCTCAAGTGCATAACTCCCAAAAGGAAATAGGAAACTCAGTAGTACTCATCATAGAGCGCACCATAACACATAGGGTGCTATTGCTCTGCCCCGATACACTGACGTGCTGTGGTGTATACGAAGGAGTAATGCTGAGAGAGAATCTCATTCAACTTTAGAATAGTCCAGGAATTCCGTGCTCAAGTATTCTCCTCCTTGATCTCATCAAAGGACATAATACTTATACCTGTATTTTGGTTCTCTACTTCTAACTTACATTCTGTGAATATCTCAAAAGGTTCGGACTTGTGTTTCAACAGGAACATATGTCTGAATCTTGAGAGATCATCAGAGAATGTAATGAAGTACAAAGAACCGGTATTGGCATGTGTAGACAGGGGACCTTCATACATCAGCATGTATCAATCCTAAGAGTTCACTAACTCTTTCTCTGTTTCCAATAAACAGAGCTATGGTCATTTTATCTTTGCGACATGACCGGCAAGTTTCACAAGATGTAAATTCAAACAAATTTAAATATGCATCTTAATGTAACTTCAGCCAGTCGGGTCACATTGATATGACCTAGTCTACAATGCCTCAAGAAAGATTTATTCATTTCTGAACTCTTCCTCTTGTGTGTGTTCTGTACGTTAAGAACCGTGGTTTGATTTAGAACGTCTATGCTTTTAGATAACGTGCCTGAACCGATCAACTCTTGATATAGGAAATGTTCAAAACATTGTCCAACAATACAAAATTATATCCTTTCTTTACTAATAAAGAGACCGATATGATGTTGTATATCGGGTTCGGTATCTAATAACATTCATTCAGAATCAATGTATTCTGGTAATACAGGGTGATAGTGACCAACAGACTTGGCTGCAACACTTGCACCATTTTCTATTTCATGAAACTTATCACCCGTTCTCAGTTCTCTACCTATCTGTAGCCTATGTAACAAATTACATTTGCGGGCTCCTGATCCGGTATCTCATACCCAGGACGTAAAGGATACTGAGAAACAGTTCTCTGTAATGAACACACCCGAAGATGATGCATCAACATGCACTTTCTTCGTTTGGGCGGCACGGGAAATCTGGTATTCCCCAATTTCCTGCTCTGTCTTATAACAATTATAAGTTGGAGCGGGACCAACGTTCCCCAGCTCAGTATAACAAGCGGGTTCGGTCAATACATCTGTATTATTATCTTGATTAAGGCGTGATATGGTCGCTACCTGGAGAGAGAGAGAAGAAAACACTCAGCGTATGCTCTTGCAAGATTAGATTGGTTATCTAATATATCTAATCAGGACGTCTCCAACTGTTTTAGTCAAATCTTCCTTCAAACCCTAAAAGGAAAGACTAGCCGGGATTAATTACACGCTACAAGTTTGCTAATCTTTCAGCCAGGCCAGTGTCGGTACTTTGAGGGAGGTCCCCCGTGCTTCGCATGGACCTAATTAATGTAAACCTCGTTTTCTCAAGGGCGTAACCCCGTTAACACCTTTCTAGACACCTACTTGATCGGCTAATTGTAATGTGTAAAACTCTCCCAGGAGTAACTCTTACTCGTAGCGGATATCGGGATCCAACTATCTCATAGAAGGTATGCAATCTCATTGCAAATTTCAACACTTGAAATTACCAATAATATTTTACCCCTAGTAGTTATATGACCTTAACATAGTCAACAAATCATAAGTTCTAGTCATGTTCAACCCGTCATTTCCCGATTGAATTAAACCCACCAGCACGACCCTTAACATAGTCAACAAAGTCGCACGACTACCCTAATCCAATCGCATCATATGCTTATACAGATAAGCACTAATCAGCTACCGCACACTACGCCTTAACATAGTCAACAAACGTAGCACGAATACTAACTAGTACTTATCTGAAATTACGGAGGGCTACGACAGGTTTTTAAGAAAACCTTTTGCGTAATGAACTTGATATCGTTGTAGAATCGAGTGATTTTAAATGGAGTGTTTTTGAGGCTTTCTAGTTTTGCTAAAGGGGTCACTCCCGGTGAAGGGATCGTCGGCCCTTTCCTCATCGAATAAGGTGCAGGATATTTCACAAATATCACTATGCAAAGAAAAAACTATAGAAACAATCAAAAGACAAACCGAGTTTGTAGCATCTGCTAGTTTCGCTAAAGAGGTCACTCCCGGTGAAGAGATCTCGGCTCTTTCTTTATCAAATAAGGTGCTGGATGTTCTACAAGGAATACCGCTATGCAAAGCAAGAACTAGAGCTACCAGTTTTTAAACAAGTTTCTACAACATCTTTAGGTTTCTTTTAGTTTCATTAATCTCATTAATGAAGTCCCATTTTATTATGCTTCACAAGCAACAGATATGAAACGAAATAAACAATATATAATATGTATCTCATATATATAATATAAACATTCGTCTCAGGCAGTAATATGATCTCATCACAGAACATTGAAGCAGAAGAACATATATGAAATATTGGATATACTAGGACGTCTGTATTTTTAATACGAGCCTGTATAAAACACGGATTCCACGGTCGCGATGAATAGCCAAACCCACATCCCTAGACCCCTACGAGAGCGGCAAGCAACACAGCCAATTCTAGGGTTAGGAGACCCGGTCTCGACTCCTCGAGATGGTCTCCCACTGGACCCTAGAACCCGGTTACTTGTGCTCCCCTCCTTGGGTCTACCTAATGCGGAAAAGTAAATAATATACAATGGTGACATCATCCTCAGCCCGGAAGTGCCCCAATAAAAGAATATTACATACAAATAAATTTTACATGAATGAAAATAAAAACTCTCATCTCACATAAAACCCCAGGCTATTCAGAACACAACGATCCAATATAACATATCACAGCAACACATAATATCTCATATCATCAACGCAAGCAAGTATGCGTATCCCGATTGTCGTTGATATATAGCAACGAAGCCGGAGATACACCACATACTACGCTTACGGTCACAGAAAAGAAAGTGTAAAACTACAATAGTTAGAATCCGCAACCTTCTTAGACATCGCATGCCTAACCAAATGAATTCCTTAGACATCGCATGCCTAACAATTATAAACCCCGCATTTTAGTCTCATTATCGAAAACTCTTTTCAATATTAAGTCGGGCAATTCAACAAGATTCCTGACATCCTGATCGAATGCTCGTTGCAAACTTCAGTAGACGGCCGCACCCCCGGATGCCGTCGACGAAGTGCACTAAGGCGGAACACCGCTGCCGCGAGCACCCGAACGGATGCTTTTGGCGACGGGGTTCTCCTACAGTCACTTGGTCGGGGCTATGGGGCATGGCTGTCTATTAAGTTTACCCGGCGAGTATCCGCGTACGCTACGTGATTGCAACGGACTTTTGATCGCATCAAAATCCCGTGACAACCGATCATCTGAGACTGAACTGCTAGATTTATAACATTCAAATTAGTTATCTCATAGCTATCTTGTGGATTCCAAATATTGTATCACATTCCAGATAAATAGACAATGTTAAACTTTCCGATCTAATAATCAAACACCCAAGTTTTCCCAGATTATTCTCAACACTTGAAATTAGTTTTAAAACATCCATTACATGCCACAGTACCAATAGTCCAGCCGTAGAAGGGTCAAGCCAACGCCTCATATGTGGCACGCCGTACTGCCCTAAACCCTAAGGTTTAGAGGCAGTTCAAGACGGTCACATAATCGAGTTAAGGTTTGTTGTCTTCTAGAGGGTCCACTGCGTTACTTGCACGACTTAGAACGTTCTTAAACAACGAAAAAATCCAACAATTGGAAATTTTCCGGCAGGGGAAAAAGTGAGTTATTGATATCCGGCCGAACTTTATAACACGTTCTAAAAATTACCCGGACAAACTAAACGAAGTTAAATTATCTGATCGAATCAACGAGTCCCCAATACAACCCTAGAAAACTCAACACTTGAGTGGAATTAAAAAATTCCCAGACAAAAATGACAAGAAAAGACCTAAGAATAAATATATGAAGTTCCAGGGACTAATTCAAAATTTTGGCCGCGGAACCGCTGCCAAACCCTTGGTTTGGCCGCGGTTCCGCGGTCAAATCAGCGCATTACAGGTCTATACTTCACAGTAATTCTTAGTTTTTCCTGCTTAATTTTCTGAGCATTTTTAATTCATAAAAAACACATTTTTGAAAAATATCCAGAGAGGGGTTCAAATTAGGGTTTCGGTGTTCGATCGGACTTTAAAATTCGTCTAGACTTCGCCTAAAGCTCTAGTTTCACTCTGATACCACTGTAGGGTTGCTAGGTACGCTCACAAGGTTCTACGAGGCATCAACCATGACCGATTAAAAATTTAGCCTTGTCGAACAACCCAAAGCTGGATCTTTAAACTAGAGTTTAGGTGAAAATAAGCATGTTAAACTCTTTAACACTAACTGGGAGGGATTACAAGCTTTGTAGATCCGGTCCTTCACTTCTTAAGCTCCGTGTTGAGGTCCCTTCGCTGCGATCATCGTGTTCCGGACTCTCGAGAGGCTTCACGAAGAGAAAGATGCAAGCTTGCTTCCGATCTTCGATACAAAGATGATCTACCTTGAAGTTTCATTAACACAAGCTAACACTCACGAAATGAAGTGAACACCCTCATCTAAAGGGCAAGGGTAGATGAGGATGATGAAGTAGGATTTTTGCTCTCTTTTATTTTCTTATTCTCACTCATTTTCATCACTTAGGAAAAAGCTAGAAAGCTTTTTCCATGAAAAGAAGAAGGAAGAAGAAGAAGAAGAATGATTAGAATCCTTTTGTGATGAATAATGAAAAGATAAATATGATGAATAATGCAACCATGGTCAACTAAACCCATGTAGAGAATTAACTAGGGCTAGGGTTTGGGTTGGTTTAAAAGTGAGTCACTTGAAAATATCAAGCATAATATCTTTTTCAAGACAAAAGAAAAGCTTCTAGAATCTACTAGAAGTCTTAACCCTAATTCAAACCCTAATCATGTTTAAACTCCACTAAACATGTTGCATTAGTTATCATATCATGTTACAATATTATATATCACATATATAATATTTATCGTAACAAAATAAAATAATACATTTAACATATATCGCATATATATCAATGTATTACCCGAGTGAGAAAAAGAATCTTTTAGTGAGCTAATATTAGTTAATGTAATTTAATATATCATATATATTATTATACATTAAATTATCGAATCAACACTTGATCCGACAATCCGGCTATATTGCATATAACCGACTAATACGATGACCCGGCTATATCACATATACCCGGCCGATATCTCATATCACGAGAATCCAATACGGTATCACATACCGCATTATCCTCGGTCCCGCACATATCACATATGTGCTCCTACTTCGTTTTGCCTGAGTCAAGAAACCTTTGTGTAGGACTCTAAACAATCTTCAATACGCCGGCAGTAGGTGATGATCATATCAAACACCCACAAGCTGCAAGCGGTCAGCTAAATGTAACAGCCACCCAGGTATTGAGCGCTCAGAAGATCAACAAGCAAGCCTATACATTCTCCTGTGAATCCAATCAGTAACACTCCCGTACAGTTCGGTCTCGTCGTCTGATATGTCGCATATCTCGCCTAGTTGTGGTAAACTTCAGACCCCAGTAGCTTGATAAGTCGTGTCGATTTGAGGTCTATAACAGTTCGAGAAACTACTGATAACACTTACCAGTAAATCTCAGCAACCCTGGCCAAGGATTTCCAGTTATAGCCAATCGAACACAGCACAACATCAACTCCCTATACCGGGAGAGACGAATCCCCTCCTATCGCTCATTACCTCCATGTGATTCGGGACTGTACCCAAAAGCCACCTTTTTCCACGCCCTCTTGGACGTGGTATGATGGAAATCAAAGCACAGTGGGAATCACACAAGACTCTATGACGATCTCGGGTCAACAGACTACTCTGTACCAGTGTCACCGGAGAACTGCCATCTGACGTGAGGTATAATACCGTCTGGGAGTTCTAGGCGAGTCCGTCCAGTGTACCCAGTCTCTACTGAGCACCCGTACACCATCCTTGATGTCAAACACCGATGGATATGGGATCATCCATCGCCCATCATATGGGTCAAGATGCGTATACGCTAGTCTACTCTGGTGCATCGATGCCCTATCTCGATACACCCTCGACTAGGAATAGTTATAGGATGTACTCGTCGACTACCGTGGCCCCACTAGTATGATCTCATCATAGTCCCAGTAGTCGAGTACATATCCTAAGGGCTTTATCAACATGTAACATAGAGACAGTCAGAGTATATGTTAAGATAAAGTACAACCAGATAGCATACTATCATGTCGAGCAAGAAAGTCCTCTCTATATATGTCCAAGCATCCATTACAATATACATCGTATGTACAGTAATGGCCTCTAGGGCATATATATAACTAACAACACACATCTTGAAGCTCGGGATAATAGAAGATACCTTGAAATGCTCTTGTCTAAAAGCCAAAAGTATGAAGGAAATAATAAAAAAAATGAATAAAATATAAAAGTGGTGAGAAAAATGAATACTGGTTTTGTTATCGCCAAGGCAGCAATAAAAAAATATAGCGAGGGTGCCTCTTCACCTAGTGCCCTAAGGCCAACTGGTCTGGGAGTTACTGCTAAGCCTTAGGTGGTGCAAGACGAGGAAAAATACCAAATAAGCAAGCGCATGAGTAATCGGTCGGTTAGTACCTCAAGAAGTATTAACGGTCGAATGAAAGTGTGTGGGAAACTTCATCTAAATATTCATTAATTAAAAAGTACTGAGGCAAATGGACAAGAGTATGATAGCTTGAATTGAATTCTCCGGGTGTAGGGATGTCTATTACACACACGTAGGGTTATATGATCGATGTTTGGAAGAAAGATAGGAATGAAGAATAAAGACGATATTTTATTGAGGGATGGTGTGATTTCTAACATCTTTTCATGACTATTAAGATAGGGCTCATGACAACCGAAAAGCTAGCATAGTTGGAAACCCTAATTTTCAAACTTTTCTTTTACAATTCTTATCTTTAAATGTAATATTCACGGTCTTCCTTTTATTATTGGATTTTGTGGGTGCAATCCGCTGAAAACCCTCAGGAGACAACGCTCCTCCTACTAGGGACACCTAGAGGATTAAAGGCTTGTTGCACGTGCTCAGTGCAATCGTGTTGCCTATGAAAGTGTGCTAGTTAGTTTTTCTCTTTCTTTATTTTCTCCTTCTCTTTTTAATAAAACAATTCGCTCGAGACGACCGAAAATAAGTTTGGGGGAATTTGATCAGTCGAAAATAATGTATTTTTAACACGTCAATTTCCCTACCATTTGCATTCATATAGAGGTGTTCGGTATTCATATAGCACATATTAGCAAAATAGTCGTAAAATACCAGATTACCTATGTTGTATACTAAAACCGGTATTTTTAGGGAAATTGAGTGTTTATCATGGCATTGCATCATCCTTGTATAGCGCAACACTTGTTTCAAAGTCTGTGCAGGAAATTCCAGGAGAAAAGCCAAATCAGTGAAAAATACTGTTAAAAATACGCCAACTCAAACACTGGAGATCTGGTAGTAATCTAGAAGGAATTTTAAGATTCAACATATCAGAAAAATACCATGATGTCAGCATAAAGCTACACTGTAAAAGTGATGCACCAAGGCACCAGAACAGTCGCGGATCCGCGGCCGGAGCAGGCTTATGCAGCGGATCCGCGGCCACATAGCGGTGACATCAGCCCATTTCAGCTGCACAATACTTCTCTCGGTACCTACACCTCAGCAAGCTATGGCAAATTCCAGAATTCTCTAGAGTCTTCTGCCAGATCAGCAAGCTCCTTATTCAAGCTAAACCTCCAAGCTTCCAAAGCAAGCCTCTCCTTAACTACCTTAAAACCTAGAACCTTCTCTCTAACCTCCTAACTTAAGGTGGAAGCTAAACCCTAACTAACTAGTTCTAGAGGCTTCTACCTAACTAACTAGCTTACAAGGGAAGCTAACCTAATCCAAGCTTCTTAAGGAAGCTAATCATTGTTAAGCCTATAAAAAGGACCCTAGGCTTCACTTAAAAAGGTTGTTCAACAATTGGTTGTTCTCCAAATTAAATACAAGTTGAGTGACACAACTTGTAAACCCTAAATCCCCAATTCAAATTCCAAAGCCAAAATTAAGAACTTTGAGTACCAAATCAAGCATGAAGCCTTCAACCTTTTAGGAGCGGAGCCGATCTTCAATCGAGCAAGTGATCCAAGCCGATCCACGACTCAAGGAGACGAGCGAAGCCAAATCGACGATCGAGTTCATTCCTCATTGTAGTTCTTGAGCGAATTGTAACGGAATTGTTGATAAATAAAAGGTGAAATTCTTTAATCTTGCTTTCTTTAAATTCTTGCATCATGATTCGATCTCAATTTGTGATTATGGTTCTTGTTGTGATGTTTGAGTAAAACTTCGCTCGTAAAGGAGTCGAGACGATCAATAGATGATGATGTGACAAATCTTGAAACGATTCTTAAGTCCTATGAGTTTTGTAAACTCTTGTAAATTGAAGAATCGACGACCTAGTTTCGATGCGATACTTTCTTGATTTTGTTCGCTCGAAATTAGGGATCCACGATCGATTCTTGAATTTACTAGAGGCTAGAATGTGAATGATATCGGCGAAGGAACAAAGGATAGATGATGAAACCCTAGTTTCATAAGAAATCCCTAATTCTCGTTGATCATCATCGATCTAGTATCAATTCATCGATGGATAAGAATATGTAATCAATAGATTTCATCACATCTATAGATCCGATCGATTCCTACGAGCCTCACTTCGGATCTTGATATTTGGTTTTGAAATCATCATATCTCAATTCTTGATTTTAATGTTTTCTTGTTATTAGATCTAGATTTTTCTAATTCTTGAACTTCATTTTACAAATCATGAATTGTTCTTTCTTTTCTTGTCTTTAAACATTCGATTCATCTAATTCGAAATACGAACGGATTACACTTTCCCTGTGGACGATCCGCACTTACTAACGTGCTACAATCGAGACCGTTATTGATTGCGGTCAAATATTTTTGGTTGTGATTTCTATACAATTTTCCAACTACACAACAAGAATTCGAAACAATCATCAAGTATCGACACAAAAATACTGATCTATCAGTTGCTCTCACCACGATTGGCCCCTGATAGGTACGTAGCATATGCTATTCTGAAAACCGAGTGCCTAGCTCTAACACTCGAAATCCGACGTATCCATACGTACATGACCCCGGCCTGTATCCCCATGATACCCGTCAAGTCAAAGATACTGTCACCGGAAGGTATGGTTCCCCTGTCAGGCTCAACGACATGTTACATCGACTTTCTTACCCCGGGGTACCTTCGGGCCCCACCATGTACCCTCATACGGCCTACGACGCTCCTCGCATGGGGTATATATATTAGAACCGATAAAACTCATGGTGGCTGCTGAAATATCATATCAAGAGTAATCGGGTTTTTCAAATAATGCATAATTCCATGAAACTACCATGGTCCTCAAATCCAGAAAACCTCATGAAAAATCCATATCTCAATACGAAAATCCATGAATATAATATACGCAATATAAAACTGAAATGCGAGCACATAAAGGAAAAGCAGCTATTTAACTGCAACAAGTTAATATAAATATCATGCGGTTCCTAATTTCTCCAAGTCTATATAACATCAAATAAAGATAAACATGTAGCTATAGCCAGATATATGTGTAAACATAAAGGTATAGCAAGGTATATGTATCTACATATCAGTAATGATGTAATATACCCTCCGGATATAAGTGAAGTATGTATGCAAGGTATACATGTATCTATGTCATTATGTGTGTATGTACCTATCGCTAATGGTACAATACCCTATAGGTATACAGGTAACTAGCATGTAAGCATGTCAAGGTATATGTGTAAGCATGTAGGTATACAGGTATGCTATATGTCATATGCATAAAGAAATATGAATCAATGTCTCAATGTCCCTAACCAAACAATATTTGTCATGACCCGAAAGTACGGAACATGACCGGCACTTAAACTACGAAACGTCTCGAGCCGTACGTAATCTAAGTAAGCCGAAAACCCATAAATCCAAACCGAGAAAAGTAGTAGAGTGAAGGAAAACCATTTTAAATCAAATAGTTTGCAACACACGCCAAAATGTGCACTTTAAAATCACAAGTCTTTTCTAAAAATTTCGGCAGAGTTTCCTTTGTAAAAACTGACCCCAAACGGGTACAAAACCTGATAAAGCATATATAATGAATAAAGGCATCCCCAAGCGGGAGCTAGCTCTTCGTCAATCGACGGTCACAACCACGCAAACAATATAATATACAACGCCGAAGGGCGAGGATCACAATAGAAAAGGAAACTCAAACAGCATAAAATCCATAGAAATACAACGCGCGACTCTAAGGTCGAAAGAATAAACATCACTGGTCTCTATCTCTGAAATAAATACATGTTTGGTTGATGGAGCATCTAGATACAACAGAATAATAATATACAAAGTATAATGATGGTCACGATACAAGTGAACCCACCTACTAGCAAATCACCCGGAAATGGAAGCAGTGTGCCAGCAAAGCCGTAATGAAACCTGTACGGCAAAACCTGCAAGAAACTGTGGCACAACGGGGGTGAGTTGCCAACTCGTGAGTAGAAAACATCTACGAGAAGAAATCGCATGAATAACGCAATCCTAGGTCATACGATCACTATATATATAATCCTCAAAATGACCAGTCAGTAGTATGAAAAGGTGGCAAGGGTAAATATCTAACCAAGTGTAATTCCATGTGCTCGTGTCAGTGCCTCAGGGAGCAATATATCATATGGATGAGATATGAATGCATGAAAACAGAATACTTGTAAATGGAGAAACTGCTTTCATAACTTAGTGAGATTTCTGTATTTTTAAAACGAGGTATCATAAATGAAATCAGCATAAACATTGTCTAGCATCGACACAAAACATAAATCCAAATATCTCAATATCTCAGGCTCCGGCTATCCGGACTGGCCTGTACCATCAAATCTCAGTACCTCAATATCTCAAAATCTCAATGTCTAAATCTCACTATCTAGGGCGCCGTCAGTCCAGATCGGCCCCTAACATCAATCCCAAGACCACGACGGTATCCTCCGGATATCCGACGCGTCAGATAAAATCACCGGTAGGTAGTCTTCCCCTGCCAGGCTCAACGCCATCATCTGCGACCTTCTCGCCCTGGGGTACCATACCGGGTCCACCATGTATCCGAGACGGTTCATCCAACTCCTCGAATCGGGTCTCGAAATCCATCAGCAAACTCATGGTGGACGACTCATACATCATGGGAAAACCGCACTTTTCATTTTAAAAAGAGAGAGAGAAGAAGTTTATATATGTTTCTGCGGTTTTCCCCCAAATCCAGGAAATCTCATGAAAATCCGAATCCAAATCACCAATAGCACGAAAGCAGTGATTGTAGGTATAAAAATCCATGAATGCGGCATAACAGTGAATAACAATATGCATGAAGTACCAAGTAATAACTGAAATGTCTAAACTGACATATAAAGCAAGTAAACTAATATCATATCGAAACTATTAGCTAACAAGCTATGTCAATGTAATAGTATTTTCTAAGTGTACGTGACATGGCAATTACCGACGATGATGTGTGTGAGCCGGCATGTAAGTGTACGTGGAACATACGCATCATCGGTAATAGTGCTGGTGTCCTCACAGCATGATATCAATAACGGTATATGAAGCACAATATAAGTATGCGATGCGGAGTGAACAACAATAATGTGCGGGAGCTGAATACTAAACACAATGATAACTAATCTGCATTTAATATAAATGTAAATCATACAGTAGTGCCTTTTGAAATAATACGAATCGCGGTTGTTTTGAAAATAAGGGCTACGGTGTTTTTAAGAAAAGATACGTTCTTTGAAATATCCGTAGAATCCCTTGACCTGTCTTTTAAAATACCCACGATTCGCTAGTTTTTGAAATAGGTAGGAATCGAATATAGTCTAACAACTACACTAAACTATAGGGCTGAGCTAACAGGCTAACTGAAGGTAAGGAAACCGCCTAACATCTGAGTCGATACATATATATATATATATATATATATATATATATATATATATATATATTAGTCGGTGATCCCGCCTCAATAATATCACATCCGATACAATATCTATAATCAGATATTCCCAAGTCAAGAGTGCGGATCTATCATCAATATATAGCTCGTACGTAAATCTGTCATACGACATCCCAAATCTGGGTACGGGTCAATATCACATTCATCAAACTATTCATCTGGTATCCCCTTTATCAAAGATCATAATCCGGGTATTGATCTATATCTAGTACAATACTGATACCACCTACGTATGTATGCACGTGTGTGAAACACTACGTCAAAGGACCCGGTACAATGTCATGTCGTATCTCAAATACGAACCCTGCCAAATCACTGATCTCACGGCCTCAAATCAAATCTCATCGACTCATCTCAAATCCCAAGTACTATCCTCAAATCCAGTATATGAACAGATAGTCCCATACCTATGTGTAAATATACACATCTCCATATACGCACAGATAAAAGAAAGAAAGTATGCAAGTATGTGTGTGCATATGTGAGTGTGGGTGCAACCACTACTCTAGGGTTTCGCAACTACACTAAACCAATTCAAGAACACTAAAATCCATCTTTATCATCAATAATCTCCATCAGCATATAATAAATATATGTATGTATACGTATTCGTATACATCACCACGAACTGCGGGGGTGCAATACGCCATCCACCCGACTTCTCCCCGTAGATATAAATCTACTCACTTTGCTTCTTGTGTGCCGATGCCGATGTCGCCATCTTCATCTTCAAAGCCTCGACATCACATAGAGTACCTACAAAGATAACACAATCGCAAAAGCACATGAAAATCACATCGAAAAACCAAAACGGCACACGCTACTCTCATAGGTAAAAACCTATAATCTCACATGCAAACACGACCAATAACCCTTTGCCGTTGACGTTCAAACGCCACCCGACAGAAACGTATCACCAAATACCAAAATCCATGCTAAAACAAGTCGTAAAACAACGCACCAACACAAGGAAATTACCCCAGATTCTACCCTATGTGAAATCAGTCAAAGTTGCATATGCCAAGAGTTTAGTTTATAGGGTATAAAGCTACAGAACAAAAATGGATCCCAGAACCCATGCTCTGGCCGCAAATTGCGTCCATAAGGGATTAATTAGAGGCCCGAAGAAGGGGGTAGGGGCTAGGGCTTTGGGTGATGGTTCCTAGTCGCCTGCACATCTCACTGTCAATCCAAAATAATTTTCACGTGGCTCGGGTGTTAGCAGATTTCCAAAAACACTCACAGAATTACAGTTTTTCCCGATATCGTTTTCACAAATCCGTATTCCGGGTTCTAGTTTCTGGTTTTGTCCAATATAACATCACAACAGGGATTGTAGTCTCTAATTACACCTCAGTTCACCTTTGATTTCAATCCAAACCTTAAACCCTAACTTGGAAATTCCCAAAGTTCATCAAAACACACCACATCGACATGAAACAAGTATAGATGCAAAAGGAATTGAAATACTACTCTAAGGGTGCAGAAATTACCTCCTTTGGCAACTCAAGAATTTTCTTGAGTTGCTCAAAGTCCTCAAAATCCTCTCTTTCTAGGTCCAATGTGTAGCTAGTGAGCTTGGGAACAATTTTTGTGAAATGGGAATAGAGTTTTGTAGTTGTATTCATGGTGTTATGGGGGATTGAAGATGGAGGAGGAAGAGGGAAAGGCAGCAGCAGCAGCTCCTAGGGTGAGAGGGGAGAGAAAATGAGAAGAAGAAATGATGGGGGGAATGGCTCACAACAAGGGTTTGACCCCATACCTACCCTTTCTCTCTCCTAATCATTCTTTACTTTTTCTTTTCTTTTCTTTTTCTTCTCCTCACAATAGTAACCCAAAACAAACCATGCACCCAAAACATGTAAGAAAATGTAACAAGTGTGGAAAAAAGACATGTGCACAAAACACGCTTAAAATCCGATTAGCGATTTTTTTATCGCGGTTAGCACTAAATTAGTGTCAAATAAATCATAAAAACTTTAAAATGGAATAATTCCATAAATTACCCTATTTTAGAATTTTCCATAATTTTTCCCATTTATCGGTATTTAATTATACCGAAATATTAAAATATTCATTAAAAATTAATATTAAATTATAAAAATTCCTAAAAATAATATTTTATTTTTTTGAAATGTTACAATATCATATCTATATGTGTGTTGTGCGTGTCATGGCAATTATTGACGGTGTGTGTGGCATACAATCAGTGTTCGTGCAACATGAGCCGTCAATAATAGTGCAGTGTCCTAAGGGTACAAGTCCAAGCACAACTAGTATCTAAGTAATAAGGTGTATTCCCAACTCTATATATGAAATAGAATATCCGACAATATTATAACATCTCTAGCCCAGACGCATAACGCCATGCGGGTGATTCCCCTGTAGATGTTAAATCTACTCACCAATGCTCCTGGCTAAGTGAAGCCTACTACCTGTTTTCCTTTCGTCGTAGCACCCGAAGTCCCCGCCTGCGAACCTAAAATATAACACAATAAAGCAAGTATTTTCACGACCCAAAATATTATCTCATGACCGGCACTTAAATTACGCAGCGTCTACAGGCGTAACGTAACCTAAGTAAGCCGAAACCCAGAAATCTAAACCTTACAATAGAAGTAAGTAAAGAAAATATTTACAACATTTAGAAACTTAAGTAAAAATCCTTAAAACTTCACTTAACTCTTTTCCTTGGTTTTCATAAAAATTTCGGCAGCACCTCCTTTGTAAAAACTAGCCCCGAAAACGGGTACAACAAAGACTATAATGAAAGCATCCCAAATGGGAGCAAAACACGCCCAACGGCGGAAGCAACACCACAAGTACAAATAACAAGTATACGACGCCCAACGGCGAAGATCCACATAAGGACATAAAGTAAAGCAAGACATCAACCCCACAAGTGAACATAAAACCCGTCGCTCAAGTCTCGCAACCACAAGTCTTCTAAGTCTACAACATATACAATTTCTAGTTTCTGATTTGATGGAGTGACTAGATACAATATGAATATCAAGTACAAGAGGGGCACGATCCAACATGTACCACCTACCAAAGCAAAACACCTGAAAGCAAGCTGTGTGCCAGCAATGCCGCTACTGATCCGAGCGGACAACCTGCAAGAACTGAGGCACAACGGGGGTGAGTTGCCAACTCGTGAGTAGAAAACATCAACAGGTAGAAATCGAAATAAACAACGATTCCTAGGTCAACTATATCATAAAGGTAATACTATGATATCTAGAGTGACCGTATCTGCATATGTGCCAACACATAATAAATGCCTAACAGCAAGTGTATATCATCCAACAATGAATCAATGCATGTATGCAGGTGGATCTCGTCCAACAATAAAATCAATGCATGTATGCAGTGGATCTCGTCCATGTGTCAACCACTGACACAACAACTCCTGCATGTAAATATCATAAAAGCATATGCAGGTAAAAATGAGGATATCAAAGAATGTGTGTCCATCAATGCCACATCAAATCATGAAAACCTGGGTGTCTATTACCGACACCCGAAACATCATGAATACCCGTGTCTAGCATCGACACGTAAAAACTTATAACTCAGGCGCTGTCACCACGACTGGCTCTGATATCATGTCCGTACATCACTCCGGTCGGTATCCCCACGATAACCGCCGAGTCCAAATACTATTACCGGTAGGAAGTGGTCCTTCTGTCTGGCTTATCGTCTACACCACGAAATCACCACTCACCCCGGGGTACCATACCGGGTCCACCATGTACCCGCAGACGGTGCTTCCCGCTTCTCTAATCGGGTTTCACATGCCAATCTCAGAACCGAGAAATCACATGGTGGACACACTGAAATATCATATAAAGAGAAACCGGGTTTTCAAACAACACATAATTTCTTGAAATACCCCCACGGTTCTCAAATCGATAAATCACATGAAATCCATATCTCAATGCGTAAATCCATGAAAAAACTGATATATGCAACTTAAAAGAACAATATGAGCATATTCAGGGAAAACCGCTCTTTTAAATGAATCCAGCTTTAAAATATATCATGCGGTTTCCAAATTCTCCGAAAGACAAGTGCAGCATCGTATGAGGTGTACATGTTACTGTAGCAGGGTATAAGTATCTACATGTAAGAAAGTATGTATGATGCATTTCATAAGCGCAATAGTACAATAATCCATGTCTTAAAATCCCATGTCAATACAATACCACTTAGGGTATATGCAACTGTAGCAAGATATGTGGGTGTACATGTCAGTATATCATGCAACCTAGCATAGAGATTTGAACATGGCAGTATATCATAGCATGATGTGGCAATTCTACTGTGTAAGTGACATAGCAATTATCGATGAAGAAATGTGTGAGCCGGCAATCTGTGTATGTGTAGCATATGCATCATCGATAATGGTGTAGGTGTACTAGCACAGGTATAAGAAATGCAATGAGAATAGCATGAATGCAGCATAATGCATATAATGAATCAAATGCTATGAGGTATACATATCAATAATACCGAGTCGGTGAATCTATCAATCGGCATCCATCCTCACAATATCACGTAAGGTACAGTCCATCGTACGGCATCCTCTAATCAAGGGTATGGAGAAATCAAAAAAATAAAAAGTCATCGCGTACGGTAACTCATCATACAGCGGCATTAACAAATAGGGATTCTATCAACCTATACAACATCGGGGGTACGGATCTAAGTCTCGTACGGTATATCACTCATTATACAAACATTATCTATAAATATATATATATATATACCTATCTCTCAGGTCACATCCATGTCAAACTCGTATCAGGGGACCTGCAAAGGTATCAACAATCACATATCGACTCGAATTCATATAACGACATATCGCACTGGGTCATCATATCACACTGTATACCCATTCCTCACACTAATATCTCGCAACACAGTAAATGAACATCACACTTGTTCTCTTTCAAATCGTACGTATCATGATTCACTTATCATTTCATATTTCCCTAAGCCAATGTGTTCACTAGTGTCCGCTTCTATCACATTATCTTTTACAATTCGACAATCATGTCAGTCTCATAACATTTATCAGGATATAATAATCAACGATCTTTCAATCCAATATTTGAGGGGGTGCTATACGCCATCCACCCGACTTCCCCGGCAGATATAAATCCACTCACCTGCTAACTACTCGCTTAGCCGTAGTCGATGCGCTTCGTCGTGTCGTAATCCACGCGAAGGTACCTACAATCAATACGAATTCGCAATGCTATTAACATCAAATTACGAAATCCTAAAACACGGCACGCGGTGCGCTTATAGGTTAGAATCTATAGCCTACACATGCAAAACAATCAACTACCCTTGTCGTTGACGTACAAACATCCAACGACCAAATACAGCATCCAAAACTCAAACCAAGAATCCAAATATCGGAAAACATTGCCGAAACCCTAAATAGGGTCGCTATATATGAAAACTGCCACATTAAAAACCCAATAATACCAATACGCATTTACAAACACAATAAATATCGTAGGTATTAATATTTACGTCATCTCCATTTTCATTTAAAACCCACGCCAAATTTTACCGAAAAGCTAGTAAGCAGCTTATATCATTTTCTCTCAATTTAGCACAAGTCTAGAAATTTAACAATTCTAGCGATTTCAAACATCATATAATAGCTTAACTAAGCTATCCAAAACACTTTCGTATTTTTAATCTTTCTAAAAAATGAGTTAGAAAAACCTAGTTTGCGATTAAGCTTAATAGGCGATTAGGAAAAAGAACAATTATCATTTTCACAAAATACTTAACTTTTCCAAATCTACACATCTTGCTTAACAACATAAGCACATCAAAATCCTAACTTGATTTCACAATTATTATCATGAATTAATTTAAACATAAACTTTAAAGCTATAATAAACACTTAATTAAGCAAGCTTAAAGAATTAAGCAACAAATTAGGATTAGGGTTAGGATTTATACCTCATAAACAAGATCTCAATTTTATCAATATCACCAAAATTAACCCTCCAAAATGAAGCGCTTTCATGAAGATCCATGCCAGATTAGAGATGAAGAATAATGGGAAATGATTTATTTATGAATATATGGAATTATTTTGTGGATTTTGATCATTTTTTTGAGCTTGTAATGATGAAAATGGAGCAAGGAAAGACGATGAGCAGAAAAGGAAAGGCTCGGCCATAGCATGGGTGTTTTTTTTTTTTGTAAAATGTGTGGAAATTTCTAGTAAGAAATAGCAATAAATACTAATAAATGCATTAATGTCCTTTTTGCCACCTTTTTATTCTTTTTCTTTTCTTTTTAAATCTTAAACCATTAGTCATCAAAAAAAATCTAGATATTAAAAAAGAAGGTTCTAAACTAATTCTAGTGATAAGATTAGCAAATAATTCTCATTAAAAGTAATTAACACAATTTACGTGTATAATTTACCACTTAAAATAATATTTTATTAGAGAAAAATTCTATTTGATTCAAAACTTCCCATTGACCCCCAAAGCTTGCGCACTAGCTTTATTTTAGCTAAACTAGGTGCCGACAAGTTTATATGGACGTTTGAATCCAATCGGGTTAAAACGGAAAATACCGACTATTTTATCCTAAAACGGAAAATTTCGTATAACGATTTCAGAAACGTTACAATCTTCCGCCCTTAAAGAAATTCGGTCCCCGAATTTAAATTTAAACCCCCAAATGCTAAAACATTTCAATAAACAGCTCAAACAACGGGGCTCCGAAATAACGGAAGAAACAGAAAACCACAGCACACCCTGTGGCCGGAAAATGAGTACGAAACTCAAAATTGATCTCCATCAAGCGTCCCGCAAATCATCGGAGTCACAAAGGAGATATAGATCTCAAATCCACTACCGAAATACCATTTGCACTAATCAAATACCATAATACATATATAGTATGCATCCTGTATGGAAAAAAAATCTCCAAAAACCGAATAAATCATATGCATAATCTTTTCTGAATTGCCGCGAAATGCGTAACTCATGGCACAAGTGGCGGGCGCTCATTGTTAAAGTAATAATATATTAGCATATATGTTTTGCCAAAATATGCGTCCCACCTTTTTGAAATATCCCAAAAGGCTTTATTTGTAAACTTTCGTGTCACACGCAGACACGTAAGAAATAGCGAGACTATATCTCCTTTTTAAAACCTCTTAGTAAACTTTTTATGCATTCAAAGTACATAGGTACTGTCCTCGGATTAGTCCTGTTAGGGTACTACAAAGTATATGCTCATCATGAAAACAAAGTGCTCAAAAGCAAAATCAGCCTCAAAAGGCGTATCCAACAATCATGTACATCTGGTGTGCACGGAATTCAAATCCAAATACAAGTGCCAATATGCACGAAAGAAACTAAGTGCAACGGGTGTGCACGAAAGTATCTGTCCAGTGCAACAGGTGTGCACGACAACAACATCTAGTGCATCTATAGTGCACGAAAATCTCAACCAGTGCAACTGTCATACACGAACGAAAATCCCAATCGAGTGCATCCAGTGTGCACAAATACAATCTGAATCAAGTGCATCCCATATGCACGAATAAAAATCTAAATCAAGCGCCTAATATGCGAAAAATCCGACCTAAGTGCGTCTGGTCCGTAATAAGCATCAAGTGCAGTAGCATGCACGAAAACGAACATCAAGTACACACACGCACGAAAACACAAATCCGGTAAAATGAATGCTAAAAGGTATAAATCGGGTGCAACCAATGCATGAAATACCAATCCTGTGCATCCAGTGCACGAAATATCAAATCCTGTGCATCCCGTGCACGAAATATCATCAATAACTCAAATGCGTATGAAAACCACACGAGCGTACCAAGATGTATAAAAATCATAAAAGTGTGCAACTGCGTGCACAAAACACGTATCAATTGACTGCAAGCACATATGAGCTATACCGAGTGCAAAAATCAAATCGAGTGCGTACCACACGCACATATCAAATCAACTGTATGAAATCCACCAAATCATAAACATGTGCAGCCAAGGCACAAAATCAATATCAAGTGCAAATAGATATGCACAAATCACGAACCAATACAACAGTGTGTAAAACGTATATCCAGTGCAACAACTATGCACAAAATGTAAATACCCAGTAGGTGCAGCCATGGTGCACGAAATATCATGAAACTCCAATCCAAGCGATATAAGCGTAATACTTGGATCACAACGCAAATCACAACAAATGACATTGAGGTACACCTCCTACAATGTCGAAGAAGAAGTCGGTGCGCCCAAACTGGCAGAGCAAGAACATCCGCTCGTCTCTACCCACGGTCTGGTGTCCTCTGTCTCTGGGTCCTCAGAATACACATAACACATCTGATCCTCGGTGCAAATCTTATTGCAGCAGTGTCATGGAAGGAATCGGCTCAAGGTTTCTTCCGATCCCTCCTACGCCGAACTATACGGAGGCTGGTATTCTTACATAATATTTCTCATTCTCTTGACATCTACGTTCTTAGCACAACTTTTCCTCGAAAACTGGCCGTATCTCAACGCCTCTGTACACATATCCGATCTCTAATCTCAACGGGGAGTACTAACAGCTCATTAACGTCTCACACGAACCACTTGCTCCACTCGTCTTCATTATCGTCCACTTGACGTCGCATCATGCTATCTGCGTACCACAAATGTTCTTGGCTACAGTCAATCCGGAGTCTCTCACACAGACTCGAACTACGAACACGGTATCTTCATCATTCTATCGAAGATATCTAGCCGAACACGTCCTAGGAAACCCGTCCTAACAATCGGAGGAATACTCAATATTCGTCTGTTCTCGATCAACTCACAACACACCTGGGTGAGGTCCTCTATCCGAAACTGGTCTTGTTGCTGATCTCCTATCACAGGATATCCGGATGGCGTTAAACTTTTCGATCGAGTCATTAAAAGTCCCAAAATTTTTCGAGAGCTCAACACCTGAGCACAGTTTAATAATATTCGGTATATGCCATAGCACCTATGGACCGACCGTAGAAGGGCAGACCCAGGCCTCACTGATAGCACCGCTAAACTGTCGCAAACCCTAAGGTTCAAAAGCGGTTTCATGGTCATCACGTCGAGTTAGGGTTTCATTCTTCTAGAGGGTCCACAGAAGCACTCGCATGTCTTTCCGAATACTTTAAACTTGGAAAAATGGGTTTTCTGACATTCGTTCGAACCTTTCAACTCCGCCCAGACGACATGTGAACACCCTTCGTCCGCATGCTAAACAATGCCCTAAATCCTCAAGGATAGAAGATACATCAACGGTCATCTCTGGGTCGGTCTACTCTAGACCCTAGTAAGACTCTCCATACTGGAAATCTTCAACTCAACTGGGCCTGCGTCAGCGCATCAATCAGACGAATCACGTTCGTCTCACAACTCAAGATTGACTAGCTACCACCTGTCGCCTTTCTGCCTGAAAGCTCCAGCGATCTATGCTCTTAAGCTCTGGAAGTCGCATCACATCAATCGCAGCAATGTCTGGGTCATCTATCTGCACGGTAGATGACATCACAATCTCAGGGGTATGATGTACATCAACAGTCCCCCCTAACAGACAGCCTCTAACAAAGGCTCGGTCATCCGGTACAAAACCGCACACTCGTCTCACATGAGGGGTCACAACAATACAACACTACAACGATACGTTCCCATGTCACCAGAAAACACGATGGTCAGTCCTCGTCCACGATGAGCTCACCCTGACCGCATCACCAGCCGCAGCTCAATCTGCGCTCAAACCATGGTGACAGGAACCTTAATCAAGAATCGACAAAAAAGATCAAAGGGATGAAAGAGTCAACAGATACCAAAATGGATACATGATCATAAGGAGGAGTCAAATCAATGAGAGTATGATCATGGAAGCGAATAAAATCAAGTATCTCAATGGATGTAAAATCAAAGGAACGAAGAGAATCATCAGTCTCAGGATATGTACATCCTAAGATCACTTAAGTGGAGTATCGTATCGTAAATATGCCGCGGAACATACGTACGGTACGTCACTCTACTCAAGGTACCTACTCCATCAATCAAGGTCAGCCTATGAAATGAAAGTCCGGGTCTAACACCCACTTGTTCAAGTCTATGTTCCGTAAGGTCAAGCCTAGGTTCCAAAATACATATGCCCTAGACCCCACATAGTCAAACCTAGACTCGAACTAAGGTTAAACCTAGCGCTCTGATACCAATTTTGTCACGACCCAAAATATTAGCTCATGACCGGCACTTAAATTACGCAATGTCTACAGGCGTAACGTAACCTAAATAAGCCGAAACCCAGAAATCTAAACCTTACAATAGAAGTAAGTAAAGAAAACATTGACAACATTTAAAAACTTAAGTAAAAATCCTTAAAACTTCACTTAACTCTTTTCCTTGGTTTTCATAAAAATTTCGGCAGCACCTCCTTTGTAAAAACTAGCCCCGAAAACGGGTACAACAAAGACTATAATGAAAGCATCCCAAACGGGAGAAAAACACGTCCAACGGCGGAAGCAACACCACAAGTACAAATAACAAGTATACGACGCCTAACGGCGAAGATCCACATAAGGAAATAAAGTAAAGGAAGACATCAACCCCACAAGCGAACATAAAACCCATCGCTCAAGTCTTGCAACTACAAGTCTTCTAAGTCTACAACATATACAATTTCTAGTTTCTGATTTGATGGAGTGACTAGATACAATATGAATATCAAGTACAAGAGGGGCACGATCCAACATGTACCACCTACCAAAGCAAAACACCTGAAAGCAAGCTGTGTGCCAGCAATGCCGCTACTGATCCGAATGGACAACCTACAAGAACTGAGGTACATCGGGGGTGAGTTGCCAACTCGTGATTAGAAAACATCAACAGGTAGAAATCGAAATAAACAACGATTCCAAGGTCAACTATATCATAAAGGTAATACTATGATATCCAGGGTGACCGTATCTGCATATGTGCCAACACATAATAAATTCCTAACAGAAAGTGTATATCATCCAACAATGAATCAATGCATGTATGCAGGTGGATCTCGTCCAACAATAAAATCAATGCAAGTATGCGGTGGATCTTGTCCACGTGTCAACCACTGACACAACAACTCCTGCATGTAAATATCATAAAAGCATATGCAGGTAAAAATGAGGATATCAAAGAATGTGTGTCCATCAATGCCACATCAAATCATGGAAACCTGGGTGTCTATCACTGACACCCGAAACATCATGAATACCCGTGTCTAGTATCGACACGAAAATCCTCATAACTCAGGCGCTGTCACCATGACTGGCCCTGATATCATGTCCGTAGATCACTCCGGTCGGTATCCCCATGATAACCGCCGAGTCCAAATACTATCACCGGTAGGTAGTGGTCCTTCTGTCAGGCTTAACGTCTACACCACGAAATCACCACTCGCCCCGGGGTACCATACCGGGTCCACCATGTACCCGCGGACGGTACTTCCCGCTCCTCGAATCGGGTTTCACATGCCAATCTCAGAACCGAGAAATCACATGGTGGACGCACTGAAATATCATATCAAGAGAAACCGGGTTTTCAAACAACATATAATTTCTTGAAATACACCCACGGTTCTTAAATCCATAAATCACATGAAATCCATATCTCAATACGTAAATCCATGAAAAAAATGATATATGCAACATAAAACAACAATATGAGCATATTAAGGGAAAACCGCTCTTTTAAATGAATCCAGCTTTAAAATATATCATGCGGTTTCCAAATTCTCAGAAAGACAAGTGCAGCATCGTATGAGGTGTACATGTAACTGTAGCAGGGTATAAGTATCTACATGTAAGTAAGTATCTATGATGCATTTCATAAGCACAATAGTACAATAATCCATGTCTTAAAATCCCATGTCAATACAATACCACTTAGGGTATATGAAACTATAGCAAGATATGTGGGTGTACATATCAGTATATCATGCAACCTAGCATAGCGATGTGAACATGGCCGTATATCATTGCATGAAGTGGCAATTCTACTGTGTAAGTGACATAGCAATTATCGATGAAGAAGTGTGTGAGCCGGCAATCTGTGTATGTGTAGCATATGCATCATCGATAATGGTGTAGGTGTACTAGCACAGGTATAAGAAATGCAATGAGAATAGCATGAATGCAGCATAATGCATATAATGAATCAAATGCTATGAGGTATACATATCAATAATACTGAGTCAGTGAATCTATCAATCGGCATCCGTCCTCACAATATCACGTACGGTACAATCCATCGTACGACATCCTCTAATCAAGGGTATGGAAAAATCAAAAAAAGTGAAAAGTTATCGCGTACGGTAACTCATCATACAGCGGCATTAACAAATACGGATTCTATCAACCTATACAACATCGGGGGTACGGATCTAAGTCTCGTACGGCATATCACTCATTATGCAAACATTATCCATAATTATATATATACCTATCTCTCAGGTCACATCCATGTCAAACTCGTATCAGGGGACCTACAAAGGTATCAACAATCACACATCGACTCGAATTCATATAACGACATATCACACTAGGTCATCATATCACAGTGTATACCCATTCCTTACACTAATATCTCGCAACACATTAAATGAACATCGCACTTGTTCTCTTTCAAATCGTACTTATCATGATTCACTTATCATTTCATATTTCTCTAAGCCAATGTGTTCACTAGTGTCCACTTCTATCACATTATCTTTTACAATTCTACAATTATGTTAGTCTCATAACATTTATCAGGATAAAATAATCAACGATCTTTCAATCCAATATTTGCGGGGGTGCTATACGCCATCCACCCGACTTCCCCGGTAGATATAAATCCACTCACCTGCTAACTACTCGCTTACCCGTAGTCGATGCGCTTCGTCGTCCACGCGAAGGTACCTACAATCAATACGAATTCGCAACGCTATTAACATCAAATTCCGAAACCCCAAAATACGGCACGCGGTGCGCTCATAGGTTAAAACCTATAGCCTACACATGTAAAACAATCAACTACCCTTGTCGTTGACGTACAAACATCAAACGACCAAATACAGCATCCAAAACTCAAACCAAGAATCCAAATACCGGAAAACATTGCCGAAACCCTAAATAGGGTCGCTATACATGAAAACCGCCACATTAAAAACCCAATAATACCAATACACATTTACAAACACAATAAATATCGTAGGTATTAATATTTACGTTATCTCCATTTTCATTTAAAACCCACGCCAAATTTTACCGAAAAGCTAGTAAGCAGCTTATATCATTTTCTCTCAATTTAGCACAAGTCTAGAAATTTAACAATTCTTGCGATTTCAAATATCAGAAAATATCTTAACTAAGCTATCCAAACCACTTTCATATTTTTAATCTTTCCCAAAACTGAGTTAGAAAACCTAGTTTGCGATTAAGCTTAATAGGCGATTAGGAAAAATAACAATTATCATTTTCACAAAATACTTAACTTTTCCAAATCTACACATCTTGCTTAACAACATAAGCACATTAAAATCCTAACTTGATTTCACAATTATTATCATGAATTAATTTAAACATAATCTTTAAAGCTATAATAAATACTTAATTAAGCAAGCTTAAAGAATTAAGCAACAAATTAGGATTAGGGTTAGGATTTATACCTCATAAACAAGATCTCAATTTTATCAACATCACTAAAATTAACCCTCCAAAATGAAGCTCTTTCATGAAGATCCATGCTAGATTAGAGATGAAGAATAATGGGAAATGATTTATTTATTAATATGTGGAATTATTTTGTGGATTTTGATCATTTTTGTGAGCTTGTAATGAAGAAAATGGAGCAAGGAAAGACGATGGGCAGCAAAGGAAAGACTCGGCCATAGCATTGGTGGGGGGGGTTTGTAAAATGTATGGAAATTTCTAGTAAGAAATAGCAATAAATGCTAATAAATGCATTAATGTCCTTTTTGCGACCTCTTCATTCTTTTTCTTTTCTTTTTAAATCTTAAACCATTAGTCATCAAAAAAATTCTAGATATTAAAAACGAAGGTTCTAAACTAATTCTAGTGATAAGATTAGCAAAAAATTCTCATTAGAAGTAATTACCACAATTTACGTGTATAATTTACCACTTAAAATAATATTTTATTAGGGAAAAATTCTATTTGAACCAAAACTTTTCATTGACCCCCAAAGCTCGCGCATTAGCTTTATTTTAGTTAAACTAGGTGCCCGCAAGTTTATACGGATGTTTGAACATAATCGAGTTAAAACGGAAAATACCGACTATTTTACCCTAAAACGGAAAAATTCGTATAACGGTTTAAGAAACGTTACAAGTATATATTAGCAATAGACCCAAAACACGTACAAACTATACTGACCAGCGCGACAACACAAACGTACTCTCAAGTGTTCGTATTGTAGCTAACGTGCATAGCGACACTACGAAACCAACTCAAGAGCAACAGAACACCGAACACGAACCGTATCGGATAACATAACACGTGAAACGGAACAAAATAATCATGCAAAGTGGTCCTAGATTTTGCTATACCAACAATCTGTAAAATTTGCAAGTACCATGAGACCACAAACAACCCCAGAGACCCCTACACCAAAACCCAAACCCTAACTCCCTAGTCTGGCCGCAATTTGCGGCCAGAAGCAATAAAATTGCGACCAGTTCATGAAAGAATTGGTTCGTATTTTGAGGGTCGGATCTAGGTCACTACACCAGATCACTGTGATGGGAACTTTTGCAACAATTACCTGGTTTGATAGCAGATCATCCCAGATCCAAAATTACACTAAAAAACGATATTTACCTGAAATGATACAAAACGCGTTCAAAACTGAATCTAACAAGCTACGCTACACTATAAACACCTACTTAACAGAAAGAGATCATTACCTAACCAAAATAACTCAAATATCCTAGCTTCCCAAGCTCCAAGGCATCCAAGAGGCAAAACTAAGCAAAAGATGTGATTTTTGTGGATATTTTGTGATGGAATGAAGAAGTGTTCAGTTGTGAGGAGAGAGGAATGAGAAAATAAAAGAGATAGAGAAAATGAGAGAGTGTGAGGATAAAGAGAGAGGGAGGTGAGTGTAGGGTGAGAGGGAGGTGAGTGTAACCTTTGCATTAACTTCCAATTAATGCATTCACACACACCATGCCACCTCCTCACTTCCAAAACAAATATCTCTCTCTTCTCACACAAATATCATAAGGTTTAGGGTTAAGGATTGGATTACAGCAAAGATTAGATTAGGTTAAGTGTCATGGTTGCTAAACTAGATTACAAAAACAAACTCTCACATTAACGTGCATACGTGCGTGCATGCCATAACAAATAATAATAAATTATTAATTAAATGTTATAAAATGTGAGGAACCAAAATTGATAAACTTTTTACCAAAAACCCGCATTATCGTCTAAACTAACACTAACTGAAATCTAAGGCGTTACAATTGCCATCTGACGTGAGGTATAATACCATCTGAGAGTTCTCGGTGAGTCCGTCCAGTGTACCCAGTCTCCACTGAGCACCCGTATATCATCTTTGATGTCAAACACCAATGGATATGGGATCATCCATCGCCTGTCTATATGGGTCAA
This sequence comes from Agapanthus africanus, assembly GCA_030015575.1. Lineage (NCBI taxonomy): Eukaryota > Viridiplantae > Streptophyta > Magnoliopsida > Asparagales > Amaryllidaceae > Agapanthus > Agapanthus africanus. The sequence continues at coordinate 233,166,302 of CM057344.1, forward strand.
GAAGATATACGCTAGTCTACTCTGGTACATCGATGCTCCGTCTCGATACACCCATGACTAGGGACATTAAAGGATGTACTTATGGACTACCATGGCCCCACTAGTATGATCTGCATCATAGTCTTCGTAATCAAGTACACATCCTAAGGGCTTTACCAACCTATAACAGAGAGACAATCAGTGTACATGTTAAGATAAAGAGTAACCAGATAGCATACTATCATGTCGAGCAAGAAAGTCCTCCCTATATATGTCCAAGCATCCACTACAATATACATCTCATATATAGTAATGGCCTCTAGGGCATACATATAACTAACAGTCTCCCACTTGCACTAGGTCCATCTGATAAAAGTGTTTGTAGTATCTCATATTCAACCATCCCATAAAAGTCTCTCTCTGGGAAAAGGCCTTTGTGAGTAGATCCGTCGTGTTGTCCTCTGAGTTTACTCTCCTAACCTCGATCCCTTGGAGATCATCCATCTCCATGATCAGGTAATACTGCCTTAGAATATGTCTGGATCACTGATGGGACGGGCATTCCTAGGTATAAGCCACAACCCCATTGTCACATAATGGTAGGAATGAAGTTCGTCTCATGAACTAATATACACCCAGACTGCCTCTTTTGTAGTATCTTAGGTAGCGATGTATCCAGCCTTTATCATCTAGTATGCCACGGTATCAAGCTTGGAACACTTACAATCATACCATCCCTCCACTGAGGGTAAAGACAATGCCTATGGCTGACATTCAGTCGACCTTATCACCCTGGAAGGTTTCCAGTGATTCTCCCCAGGATCGATTGATACCATCTCACTACACCTAGTGAGAATCCTAACATCCATTTAGATCTATCACATAGATCTAAAACCCTGGATCTAGGAGGTATCACTATGATCCTATATGGAGAATCCATGTGATAAAAGGAGATTGACCGAGTGTAGCATAGGAAACTCCTTCCCTATCAAGAGTATGTCATCCTACGTACTTTATGAGGATTACCACCATACTCCCTACTACCTTTTTGTATATACAAGGTTCATCTACCATTTTGATGAAGTCAAACTCTTTGACTACCACATCAAAACAAATGTTACTCCGCGATGCCTGCTTTAATCTGTAAAGCAACTTGCACACGTTTCCGTTGCTCCCACTGTCTACCGAGCCCTATGGCTGTGTACTTATAGATGCTTTCTTCTAAATCACTATTTAGAACAGCAATCATGACACCCAACCACCAGATATCGTAGTCATGGTATGTAGCAGTGGCAAGTAGGATCCGGATGGACTTAAGCATAGCCATTGGAGAAAATGTTACATCATTAAACCAAACCTGGTCGATGACGAGAACCTTTTACAAGGAGTCTTAGCTTTGAAAGTCTCAACTTTTCTATGTACACCAAGTAATCTTCTCAATATATACCTGCTCCTAATGAGGATTTAACCCTTTAGATAGAGCAACCAAAGTCCATACTTCGTTGGTGTACATAGATTCCATCTCAGATCGCATAGCATCCAGCCATTCTTTCGGAGTCCCCACTCTTGATGGCCTGTTCGAATCTTATTGGGTCATCATCTCATGATCTAATCCTCTCTCCCGCTGTTATAGAGAAAACCGAAGTATCTCTCATGTGGATGAAGAACCCTACCAGATCGGCGGAGAGGCTGAAGTTCGTTGGGAGCTATTGAATACTCCGGTTCTACCAAATCATCAGTTGTAGTTTGTATAGATAGAACTCCTTCCAGTTCTACCTCATGACCATTAATTTGTTTCCAAAATAAATTCCTTTTCTAAAAAGGTGGCATGCCGAGAAACAAAACACCTTTTGTTCCTCGGTGTGGTAGAAGATATTCCCTTGCGAATGCTTAGGATATCCAACAAACTTCCACAGAACTGACCTTGCCTCGAGCCTGTCCGGATTTTGCTTTTAGACATAGGCCGGACAACCCCAAATCTTAACTTACTTAAGAGATGGGATCTTCGCATACCATATCACATATGGAGTGGTAGGCATTGATTTGATTGGAACCCAATTCAATAGGTATGCAGCTTCACAAGTGCATAACCCCCAAAAGGAAATAAGCAACTCAGTAGTACTCATCATAGAGCACACCATATCACATAGGGTGCAATTGCTCCACCCCGATACACCGACGTGCTGTGGTGTATACGGAGGAGTAATGCTGGGAGAGAATCTCATTCTCCTTTAGAATAGTCCAGGAATTCCGAGCTCAAGTATTCTCCTCCTTGATCTCATCAAAGGACATAATACTTATACCCGTTTTGGTTCTCTACTTCTGACTTATATTCATTGAGTTTCTCAAAATCTTCAGACCCGTGTTTCAACAGGAACATATGTCCGAATCATGAGAGATCATCAGTGAATGTAATGAAGTACAAAGAACCAGTACTGGCATGTGTAGACAGGGGCTTACATACATCATCATGTATCAATCCCAAGAGTTCACTAACTCTTTCTCTGTTTCCAGTAAACAGAGCTATGGTCATATTATCTTTGTGACATGACTGGCAAGTTTTACAAGATGTAAATTCAAACTGATTTAAATATGCATTTTTATGTAACTTCAGCTAGTCGTGTCGCACTGATATGACCTAATCTACAATGCTTCAAGAAGGATTCGTTCATTTCTGAACTCTTCCTCTTGTGTGTGTTTTGTACGTTAAGAACTGTGGTTTGATTTAGAACGTATATGCTTTTAGATAACGTTCCTGAACCGATCAACTCTTGATATAGGAAATGTTCAAAACATTACCCAACAATACAAAATTATATCCTTCTTTACTAAATAAAGATACTGATATGATGTTGTATATCAGGTTCGGTATCTAATAACATTCGTTCAGAATCAATGTATTTGGTAATACAGGGTGATAACTGCCAACACCTTGGCTGCAACAATTGCACCGTTTCCAACTCTTAAAATTTTTATCACCCGTTCTCAGTTCTCTACCTGTCTGTAGCCCATGTAACAGATTACATATATGGGATCCTGATCTGGTATCTCATACCCAGAACGTAGAGGATACTGAGAAACAGTTCTTGGTAATGAACACACCCGAAGAAGATGCATCATCATGCACTTTCTTCGTTTGGGCGGCACGGGAATCCTGGTAATCCGATATTACTTGCTCGGTCTTAAAACAATTATAAGTTGGAGCGGGACAAACGTTTCCCAGCACATTATAACAAGCGGGTTCGGTCAATAAATCCATATTATTATCTTGATTAAGGCATGACATGGTCGCTACCTAGAGAGAGAGAGAGAAGAAAACACTCTGCGTGCGCTGTTGCAACATCACATGTCATCAACGTAAGTAAATATGCGTATCCTAATTGTCATTGACATATAGCAACGAAAACGGTGATACACCACATATTACACTTACGGTCACAGAAAAAACTAGACGATGTTAAACATTCCGATCAAATCAATAAACACCCACAATTACCCAAAAAGCTCAACACTTGAGCGTAGTTTAAAATTATTCAGCACATGCCACAGTACTAATGGACCAGCCGTAGAAGGGCAAACCCAAGCCTCATTTGTGGCGCCACTAACTACGGTAAACCCTAAGGTTTAGTCGCAGTTCCGTGGTCACATCTCGAGTTAGGGTTTCATTCCTCTAAAGGGTCCATCGAATAACTTGCATGATGTTTGAATGCTTTTTAATTACCAAAAAATCCAACACTTGGAAATTTTTCCGGCAAAGGAAAAAGTGGATATTTGATATCTGATTGAACTTTTTAACAACGTCGAAAGTAACCCGAAAACAGTTAAAATTACTACTATGAAACACTCCGAGTTGCCTTTGCATTAAGTTAATCATCACATGAAAAAGTAGCAAAAATAAACAACACCTGAAATACCAAAACCCAGAGCTCAGAACATGGAAAAAAATTAGGACAAAAATTCAAAGCAGAGGCCGGCCTCCTCGGTTTTACTGCCTATGTGCTCAGTCCAAATCCAAGCACATGGTCCTAATTTTCTCCCATGTTCATTGTTTAGCTCATAGATGTCACGACCCGAAAAGTACAGAACGTGACCGGCACTTAAACTACGAAACGTCTCGAGGTGTATGTAATCTAAGTAAGCCAAAACCCAGAAATCCAAACCAAGTAAAGCAGTAGAGTGAAGGAAAACCAATTTAAAGCAAGAAGTTTAACAACATACGCCGAAGTATGTAGTTTTAAAATTCTCAAGTCTTTTCTAAAAATTTCGGCAGAGTTCCCTTTATAAAACTGATCCCAAATGGATACAAACTTGATAAAGCATATATAATGAATAAAGGCATCCCCAAGCGGGAGCTAGCTCTTCGTCAATCAACGGACAAAACCACACACTGCAATATAATATACAACGCCGAAAGGCGAGGATCAAACTCAGGATAAAAATCCAACATCATCAAGAAAATCAGAGGAAAACCATAATAATACAATGCGCGACTCTAAGGTCGAAATATTATACATTGGTCTTCTATGTCTATCAAATATACAAGTCAGGTCGATGGAGTTTTACTAGATACAACTGAAATAACAAATATACAATAGTGGTCCTGATGCAAAGAACCTACCTACCAAAGCAATCACCCGAAAGGAACAGTGTGCCAGCAAAACCGCAACGAAATCTGTACGACAAAACCTGCAAGAACTGTGGCACAACGGGGGTGAGTTGCCAACTCGTGAGTAGAAAACATCTACGAGTAGAAATCGCATGCATGGCGCTATCCTATGTCATATCAAGTAATATCCTCAAATAATTATCCGGGTCCAACTATGTATAAGTGTAATACTACATGCTCGTGTCAGTACCTCAGATAGCAACATATGAGATATATGATGTATGAATGCATTACAAATGAAACAGAATACATCGTGAATGAGACAACTGTTTTCTTTATATAATGAGATTTCTGTATGTAAATTGCGTATCATCAATGAAATCGACAGATAAAACAGTGTCCAGCATCGACACAAAATATAAATCTCAGTATCTCAATGCCTCAGGCTCCGGCTATTCGGACTGGCCTGTATCATCAAATCTCAAAATCTCAGTGTCTCAAGTCTCAATATCTCAATACCTCGGGCTCCGTCAGTCCGGATCGGCCCATATCATCAATCATACGACCACAGACGATATCATTCGGATATCCGCCGTGCCAGGTAAAATCACCGGTAGGCAGTCTGCCCCTGCCAGGCTCATCGTCTACACCTCGAGCTTTTTTCCCCGGGGTACCTTACCGGGTCCGCCATGTATCCGCAGACGGTTCATCCAACTCCTCGAATCGGGTCTCGAAATCCATCTCATAACCGAGAAAACATCATGGTGGACGACTCATACATCACGAGAAAACCACACTTTTCATTTTAAAGAGAGAGAGAGAGAGAGAGAGAAGTTTATATATATATTCTTGCGGTTTTCTCCCAAATCTAGGAAATCTCATGAAAATCTGAAACCCAATCATCAATAGCAAGTAAACAGTGAATATCAGCATAAAACTCCATAATACTGCATAATCTATGAATACATGAATGCATCTGATATCTTGCAATGAATGCAATAGTTAAACTAGCATCTGAAAGCTATAACATATTGCAACTATCAACTTAGCAAGCTATGTCAAGGAATAGTAGTTTCTAAAGTGTACGTGACATGGCAATTACCGATGAAGATGTGTGTGAGCCGGCAAGCAAGTGTATGTGGAGCATACGGATCATCGGTAATGGTGTTGTGTCCTGACAGCATAGTTTCATAATAATTACAGATAACATGTGTATAAGCATGCAATGCGATGAAACATCATGAATATACAGAAAGCGATATGATAACAGCAACACTGAAGAAATAATCCTACCCACTGTACGAGTTATACAATTTGGTATTTAAAATACTCACAATCCTCCACTTTTGAAAACTAGTGTGACTCGAGCCCAGTCAAAAGGATAAGGAAATCCACCTAAGTCTGAGTCGATCTATAAATTTCTAGTAGTCAGTGATCTTGCCTCCATAGTATCACGTACGATACAATATATATATTATGATATCCTTGAGTCAAGAGTGCGGATCTAACATCATAATCATATCTCGTACGGTAAATCTATCGTACGACATCCTAAATCTGGGTACGGGTGAAATATCATATTTATCTCATTACTCATCTGATATCCTTATCATTACATATCGTGAACAGAGGGTACTGATCTAAGTCTAGTACAATACTAATATCATCAACAATATCATGATCTGGCTACTGATCTAGAGTCTCATACAATCTGATCTCATCAATACATATTATCATATGGAAGTATACATCGCCCAAGCGATCCATTATGAATATTATAACATATCTCTTCTTATATCTCGATCATATGTCAACTATCATATATATCATCATCCACAAGGTATCGTCGTCTAACGATCCGCTATAATATCATGACATATTTCGATCACATATTAAATATCTCACGGCATCATGCCCGATCATATCGACTCATTCCCAAGCATCATATAACATCTTCAATCATCCGTGCATATGTATATGTATATGTGTGTGTGTCTATATATATATATATATATATATATATATATATATATATATATATCAACCCACGCATCCGCATCTATCTATAAACATATAACACATACACCCAAAACCCTATCCCGTACGTGTATGTGTAACAACTTTACTCTAGGTTTTGCGACTATGAAATCAACTAAATCAATTTCCTCAAATCTCGCTAACACTAACTCATGATCTCCTAACCTTTTCTTGCTAAGTTTTCAAATCTCTCCACAACATATAAATGTATATCTATATCACACCAAATCAATTCTCACAACTTTGCGGGGGTGCTATACGCCATCCACCTGACTTCCCCCGTAGATATAATCTACTCACCTGATCTTCGCTTGTCGATGCCGACGTCGCCACGCGTTTGCTTGTCGTCTCGAAGTCCTCATGAGGGTACCTACACATAATAACGTATCGTATCGCATTATAATTCGATTCAAAACCAAAACGACACACGAAAACCAAAATGTCACGTGAATCACCCATTGGTCAAAACCTATGGTCTACATCTCCCAATTCAACCAAATAACCCTCGATATAGTCGTACAAACGCCAAGTGATCGAAGTAAAACACAAATAATAAAACCTGAATTCATAAACATCATGACAAACATAGCAGCAACCTATAAAACATGCTCCAGATTTTTTCTCAGGTGAAAACAAGGTAAGAAAACAAGTCTAGGGTGTAGTATAGGGAGTGTGTGACCTTCTGAAGCAACCTGGGCACCTAACACACTAGGGTGGCCGGCCACATAGGGAGGAATTCCGGTAAGGACGGTTTTGCTGAGGAGGTAGGGTCTCGTTTTGGCAGGGTGGTCTCATATTGGTTCAATTTGGGCTCTAGAGTTGTTTGTTTGTCTCAGAAATTCCCCGGGTGATCCCAGAATTCCCTGTACACTCATTTTCCTCACAAACCGACATGGATAGTTTTCTGTTTTCAGTATTTGGGTTTGTTTCAGTATAGTCTAGGTTCTAAGATCATAGGGGGGTTTAAGGTCACCACTAAGGCCTATTTGCACTAACCCAACTCAAATTAAACCCTAACCCTTTCTTGAAATTTTCAAAGTCCACTAAACCGATCTAAATCACTTCTAAACATGCATAGGTGTTAAGATGAAAGAAAAACTATACTAATGGTGTAGAGATTACCTCAATTGTCAACTCAAGAAAATTCTTGAGTTGCCCAAAGTCCTCAAAATTTGATTTTTCTTGGTCCAATGTGCTTCTCTTGAGCTTGTGTTTTTAATGAAGTAGGGATTGACTTTTGATGTTGTTTTGGGGGTGTTTTGAGGGTTGAAGAGATAGGGGAGGGGAGGTGCTGCCATGGTGAGAAGAAGGGAGAGGAAAAAGATGAAGAGGATGAATAATTGCAAGGGCCCTTGGTCAAAGTTAACCCCCCACCCACTCCCACTGTCTCTCTCATGCCCATCCCTCAAGTCATCATTTCCTTTCTTTTTCATTTTCTTTTCTTTTCTAAAGTCAACAACCATGCATGATAAATGAAGAAAAGACCATGATAAAATGTAACAAGTGTAAAAACGATATGGTGCATGTCATGTGCACAAAACACGCTTAATACGCGATTAGCGATATTTAATCGCGATTAGCACTAAAAGTGAATCTAATAAATCATGAAAATTCATAATTCGCCTAAATCACAATAAACACCCTCTTTTTAGTAATTTCTATAATTTTCCAAATTTTCCCCCATTTAACTGTATTTAATTGTATCGCACCATTAAAATATTCATTATATTTATTATTTAAATATAAAAATTTCCAAAAATAATATTTTATTTTTCTGAAATGTTACAATCTTCCCCCCTTAAACAAATTCGGTCCCCGAATTTAAATTTACCCCTCAAATACTAAAACATTTCAGTAAAAAGTCCAAGCCGTCGGGGCTCCGAAATCATCAATACATAAAACGCATCATAGCGCAATGCATGCACATGAACAATGAGCAGATAACTCCAAATCAAAACTCCGTCAAACATCCCGCAATCATCGGAGTCATGGTGAAGACACCAATATCAAAATCCAATACGAAAACCAGCATGATATACATCAAAACTATAACATGTACATAGTACGCATCGTTTTAAAGTTGTCAAAACATCTGAAAAGAATGCATGCAAATCCCCTTTTTCAATTCACTATGCGATGCGCGCATCACAGCACAAGTAGCGGACGTCCATTTGTAGGAAAATAACTATAAATGTATATACCCTTTGTTTATCATACGTCCCGCCGTTTTGAAATAATTTAGAAGGGTTTCCTTTATAAAAAGTTTCGTGTCGTCTCGAACACGTAGATAAATACTGAGACTATAGCTCCCTTTTTGAAATCCCTTCGATAGCTATCAATGCATGCAAAAATATACTCAGGTACTGTCCTCTGACTAGTCCTGCTCAGTACGAAAACAAATAGTAATTATCATAAAAACGTACTGCTCCATAAGAAATCAATCCCAAAATGTGCATATGAATGCTACGTGCGTCTGGTGCGCACGGAAATCAAAATCCATGAATGTGCCATACATGTGCACAGAAACAACATCTAAGTGCAACGGGTGTGCACGAAACACCTGTCATAGGCAACGGGTGTGCCTGACAGCAATATCAGGTACATCTTCTATGCACGAAGAATCCCGATTTAGTGCATCAAGTATGCACCAAAATCGCATCACGCGTGCCAAATATATGCAAGAATCCAAGTCAAGTGCACAAGGTGCACGAAAACAAATATCGAATATCGCAATCGAAAACGATGGTATACAACACATCTTAATTCCAAATCAGGTATACCGTGGTATCAAATCTCACAACCATGTGCATCAGCGTGCACAAAATCTAATCAAAACACTAAAAGCGCATGAAAACTATACCGTAAGCATAAGTCAAATCATATGCATGCCCTAGGCAGGAAGTAAAAATCAATACCTCAAATAACATCAAATCGAAGTCCTGTGCAACTGTAGTGCACAAAATACGTATCAATGCACTGCAAGCATATGTGAACTATACCGAGTGCAAAAACTAAATCGTGTGCGTACCATAAGCACAAAATCAACTCAACTGTATGAAACCCATGAAATCATAAACACGTACAGCCAAGGCACAAAACGATATCAGGTGCAATAACTGTGGACAAATCATAAATCAACACAACGGTGTATAAAGCATATCTTAAGTGCAATGACTATGCACAAAATATAAATACCCAGTAGGTGCAACCATGGTGCAGGAAAGCAAATATCATGAAACTCGGCCATCAAAACTCAATCATGCAAATAGATTGCCCAAAATACCGAAATCAAGTATGGCAGAATAGTCCCACTCAAGCACATCCTCTAAGAGTCTCTGGCCAACTGTCGTGGTCACTCATAACATGTCTCGTCGACGATGCCGAACTCTGGCCTGCTGGGTGTGCGTAATAGGACCGCTCCTGGGTCTAATTCTTCTCGTAACTTATTCCCGAAGGGTCCAGTCGAGATCTCTCCCAAAATCTCATTGCTGCCTAACTGCCCGGAAGTCATCATCTTTACTATATCTGTTTCTTATTCCGGAACGGCTGCATACTGATCGCGACTCCTTCTGGAAGATATATCCATAAATAACGCCTCTGCATGCGTATCACATCTCTGATGTCGGCGGAGTGAAACGTCATCTCATCAAGTTCTCGTACGAACCTCTTACTCCTCTTTTCTCTAATGTCGACTGCTTCGGACTCGTCTCATCGTAGCTGCGTGGACTGTGCTCCAACGGCTATACTCATATCTGGAGTCTCCCAAGCAATGCATCCCACCATATAGCTTCCGAATGAAGTCGAACCATTCGATTGATTCATCAAAACCTCATAATCCCCCAAGAGCTCAACATCATGGGTACGGTTTAATAGTATCGAGTACATACCACAGCATCGGTGGACCAGCCGTAGAAGAGCAAATCCAAGCCTCACTAATGGCACCGCGGAACTGCCGCAAACCCTAAGGTTCAAAGGCTTTCACACGGTCATTATGTCGAGTTAGGGTTTCATTCTTCTAGAGGGTCCATAGAATTGCTTGTATGTCTTTCCGAATACTTTAAACTTGGGATATGGGTTTCTGACATTCAATTGCCTCTATCGACTCTCAACGTATCTGCGTGAAGTCTCCTCAAGCTGGAAGCAATCTACCTTATGACCTCGCATCGGGGTAAGCGAATGAACCACATGTCCTAGTCATTCATCCTCAGGTGACTAGCGATCTTCTGTCATATCTCTAAGTACAACTCGTACTGCAATAGCTCCAACATCTGGGGCGATATCTTGTCACTCGCAGGAACTACTGGCTCATCCTTCTGCATGCTGAACAACGCCTCAATCATCATGAATAGGCGATACATCAATGATCATCACATTCTGGCTGGCCTCTAGCGGTAGCCCAATCCTCTGGTGCTGATCTGCACGCCCGAGTAATCTCATAAAAGCGACCCATCAAACGCTCATGGCGCGAAAACACAATAAAACGACACCTCTATGCAACTGTTTGTCCCTGGAATCACGCCCTGGTCAGTCCTCGTCCGTGATGAGCTCGTGCTGACTGCAACTCTAGCCGTAGCTCTCTCTGCCCGTACCACCGTGATAAAAAAACCATAACTGGTACCTATGAGGATAGATCATAGGAAGGAATATAATACCGTGTAAGGAAATGTACATCCTAAGGCTTCTTAAGCAGAGTAGCGTATCGTAAATATGCCGCGGAACATACGTACGGTACGTCACTCTACTCAAGCTACCTACTCCATCAACCAAGGGCCATCCTACACTCCGAAGGTAAAACCTAACGCTTTGATACCAAATTTGTCACGACCCGAAAAGTACGGAACATGACCAGCACTTAAACTACGAAACGTCTCGAGGCGTACGTAATTTAAGTAAGCCAAAACCCAGAAATCCAAATCAAGTAAAGCAGTAGAGTGAAGGAAAACCAATTTAAAGCAATAAGTTTAACAACATACGCCGAAGTATGTATTTTTAAAATTCTCAAGTCTTTTCTAAAAATTTCGGCAGAGTTCACTTTGTAAAACTGACCCCAAACGGGTACAAACCTGATAAAGCATATATAATGAATAAAAGCATCCCCGAGCGGGAGCTAGCTCTTCGTCAATTGACGGACAAAACCACACACTGCAATATAATATACAACACCGAAAGGCGAGGATCAAACTCAGGATAAAAATCCAACATCATCAAGAAAACTAGAGGAAAATCATAATAATACAATGCGCGACTCTAAGGTCGAAATAATATACACTGGTCTTCTATGTCTATCAAATATACAAGTCTGGTCGATGGAGTTTTACTAGATACAACTGAAATAACAAATATACAATAGTGGTCCTGATGCAAATAACCTACCTACCAAAGCAATCACCCGAAAGGAACAGTGTGCCAGCAAAACCCCAACGAAATCTGTACGGCAAAACCTGCAAGAACTGTGGCACAACAGGGATGAGTTGCCAACTCGTGAGTAAAAAATATCTTCGAGCATAAATTGAATGCATGACGTTATCCTAGGTATATCAAGTAATATCCTCAAATAATTATCCGTGTCCATCTATGTATAAGTGTAATACTATATGCTCGTATCAATACCTCAGATAGCAACATATCAGATATATGATGTATGAATGCATTACAAATCAAACAGAATACATCGTGAATGAGACAACTGTTTTCTTTATTTAATGAGATTTCTGTATGCATATAAATCGCGAATCATCAATGAAATCGACAGATAAAACAGTGTCCGACATCGACACAAAATATAAATCTCAGTATCTCAATACCTCAGGCTCCGGCTATCCGGACTGGCCTGTATCATCAAATCTCAAAATCTTAGTGTCTCAAGTCTCAATATCTCAATATCTCAATACCTTGGGCACCGTCAGTCCGGATCGGCCCATATCATCAATCATATGACCACGGACGGTATCCTCCGGATATCCGCCGCGCCAGGTAAAATCACCGGTAGGCAGTCTGCTCCTGCCAGGCTCATCGTCTACACCTCGAGCTTCTTGCCCTGGGGTACCTTACCGGGTCCACCATGTACCCGCAGAAGGTTCATCCAACTCCTCGAATCGGGTCTCGAAATCCATCTCATAACCGAGAAAACATCATGGTGGACGACTCATACATAACGAGAAAACCACACTTTTCATTTTAGAGAGAGAGAGAGAGAAGTTTATATATATATTCTTGCGGTTTTCTCCCAAATCCAGGAAATCTCATGAAAATCCTAAATCCAATCATCAATAGCAAGTAAATAGTGAATATCGGCATAAAACTCCATAATACTGCATAATCAATGAATACATGAAAGCATCTGATATCATGCAATGAATGCAATAGTTAAACTAGCATCTGAATGCTATAACATATTGCAACTATCAACTTAGCAAGCTATGTCAAGGAATAGTAGTTTCTAAAGTGTACATGACATGGCAATTACCGATGAAGATGTGTGTGAGCTGGCAAGCAAGTGTATGTGGAGCATACGCATCATCGGTAATGGTGCGGGTGTCCTGACAGCATAGTTTCATAATAATTATAGATAACATGTGTATAAGCATGCAATGCGATGAAACATCATGAATATACAGAAAGCGATATGATAACAACAATACTGAAGAAATAATCCTACCCACTGTACGAGTCATACAATTTGGTATTTAAAATACCCACAATCTTCCACTTTTGAAAACTAGTGTGTCTCGAGCCCAGTCAAAAGGGTAAGGAAATCCACCTAAGTCTGAGTCGATCTATATATTTCTAGTAGTCGGTGATCTCGCTTTCATAGTATCACGTACGATACAATATATATATATATATATATATATATATATATATATTATGACATCCTCGAGTCAAGAGTGCGGATCTAACATCATAATCATATCTCCTACGGTAAATCTATCGTACGGCATCCCAAATCTGGGTACGGGTCAAATATCATATTTCTCTCATTACTCATCTGATATCCTTATCATCACATATCGTGAACAGGGGGGTACTGATCTATGTCTAGTACACTACTAATATCATCAACAATATCATGATCTGGCTACTGATCTAAAGTCTCATACAATCCGATGTCATCAACACATATTATTGTTAGTGTATATGCCCTAGAGGCCATTACTGTATCATACTAGTTTGTATATTACTTAATAGAAGCTTGGGATATTCACAGTTGTATAGACAATCTTGCTCAAAATAGTAGTATGCTACTTGGTTTGTTTCTACTTTAATCTGTGCATGTGTTTCTTTTAGCATATCGCCTTTACACATTAGTGGAGCCCTTACTTGATTACCAACATTGTGATGGCAGTCACACTAGTGGGGGCTGGGTAATCTACAAGCACATCCTTATACAGGTCCCTAGTCGTAGGATTATCGAGACGGGGCATCGATACTACGGAGTAGACTAGCGTATGCGCTTCTCATCCCAGCAGGGGAGATGGTCTGTCCCACATCCATTAATACGTCGTACTTGAGATAGCATGCGGGTGCTCGTTAGGTTATGAGTACACTGGACAGGACTCGTCGGGAACTGTTGGTTGGTACTATACCTATCGTCAGTTATCAGTTCCCAGGTGACATGAGTACAGCTTAGTCCGCTGACTTGACACTGTCACTTCGCCCCGAGTGTGTTCCCACTGTTCTTAGATTGCTACCCTACCACGGCTCAAATGAGTCGTGCAAACAGGTAGCCGTTGGGTGCTGTCCCGAAGCACTTGGAGGCAGTGACGGTTAGACAGGATTCGTCTCTCCCGGGATTGGGGGTTGATATCGCGCTGTGTCTAGGAGAGCCATTACACAAAGTCCCTGGCCAGGGAAAGCGAGATATACTGGTAGTGTTTCCAGTGTTATCTCAGGGTGTTCTGGGCTACACTCCGACACGACTTGTACCGCTATTAGGGGACTGACGTTTACCGCCCCCCTAGGCCTGCCATGCGATACTCTTAGACGAACAGACCGGACTGTACGGAGATTGCCACATTCAGGCTCAGTAGGAGTTCGGATGGGTTCACCTCATCAGTCTTCTTATCGGCATCTACCTGGGGACCGTTACGTACAGCTAGTACCGCTTGCGGCCGGTGGTTAAACCCACTGCCGGCGTAGTGTCGAGTCTTTAGAGTCCCATACAGAGGGTTATTCGCCTTTGGGCAAAACAGAGTAGAGGTCGCATGGTTTTGCGATGGGGTTCGTCCACATCCGCGCACTTGTGCACGTTTGGTGTTCGGGCAGTTATTACTAGCGGGCTTTGGTTTAAGCCAGATCCTAGTATTTGTTTTGGGATTGGTTTTGTCTCATTGTATTCGTGTTCCTTGGAACACGGATGCGGGTGTGTATGCACAGTTGACAGAGGCAGAGGCAGAGGATTCTCATTAGGGTTGTTGACCGTTGTCTTTTTCCAAACCCTAATGAAAATGGGAATTATGATTAATGATATTAATTAAAGATAATTGTGCCATGGTTAGGATTGTTGACCATTTGACTTTGGTTGAATTGTTGACCTATTTTGACATATTGACCATCATCATTTCACATGAAAGATGCTCTTTGATTCTTGCAAAATTCATTTAATGTGAAATGATAATGGTCATTCCAAATGAACCATCACAATTTTCTTTGATTATTATTATTTTTCATAATTCACTTATATGAGAGTATGGTTGATAATTATCCTCATTCTCTCTTGCTCTTTCTCTCTCATAGGTTAAGCTCATCCTCTTCCTCTCTCTCAAAGCTCTCATCTCTCATGTGTTGAGAACCATTAGCTATTGAGCTGAAACCACCAAAACTCCTCTCTACTCATTCTAGGGTTCTAGGTTTAGCAAGCCAAGCACTTTAGTTACCTCTAGGTTGAGGTAGGAGCTCAAGGTGGAGGCCTTCGGGTGGATCTTTCTTCGACAAAGAGAAGGCGACGAGGAGGAGCCGTTCAAACCACTCCAAGGAGCAAGAAGAGAAGGAGTTCAAGATTTAGGTATAACCTTCTAACCGAGTTGATAAATCTTTTAGCTTGTTTGTTAGTTTTTGTTTAGCAAAGATCCTCCATTTTTAGTCCATGTTACCTTGTGTTAAAAAACCGTTTTTTACCTTTTCCGCCTCCCCGTAAGCACCGGGGTGGGTAACGTGGACTTACAGTGGTATCAGAGCCTAGCTAAATAACAACTAGCATGTTAGCAAAGTGATTAGAACTTCGATCCGAAAAAAAATGAAACATGTCTAAAAACCAAACTTTCTGCCGATTTTTAAAACTGCTCTAAAAATAATTCCACATACCTTAAAAATCGGTGCAGGGTTTTTTAAGAACATGCAGAAAAAATGAGACCACGACTCGGTCAACTCACCGCGGAAGCGCGGCGAAACCATGCGGCGAAACCATGCGTTTCGCCACGGATCCGCGGCCGAGTTGACTCGGCCACGACTCGTCTTTGCTGTAGTTTGTTCGGTGTGCTGTTTTGGGATTTTTAGGATATTTTGTTTCTGCCCAGAATTTCTAGATAACAAGTTGTGTTTGGGGTAGTTACAAATTGGTGTTTTGATCGAAGTTCTACAAACTTTTGCTAGATGGTTATATCTGTGATGTGATATATGCACTGAACGTCGACTAATCTCTATACGTCGATTAGTGTGGGTTGTGCATATATGTGATTTGTAATGTTGTTGGATTGTGTATATGAACTCGTTGGATTGTCGCGGATGAATAGCTGGGGTTTTGTGAGATGAGAGTTTCTTTATCTTTCATTTGATGTAATATGTAAATTGATGTAATATTATTTTATGGCCGCACATCTTGGATGAGGTTGTAGCCGCCATTGTATATTATTTCTTTTACTGTTTTTGCTCTTAGGATAGACCAAAAGTGGGGTGCACAAACTACCGGGTACTTTGAAGTGCCGAGTGGCTTACTCACGTTGTTGAGGAAGGTTTCTTCACTTCGGGTACTTGGCGGGTTGTTTTCCGCACCCGCAGGGGTCTAGGGTGGGGTTTAGCTATTCATCGTGATCGTGTAATCCGTCTTTCGTTGAAGGCTCGAACGAAACGCGGATTCCTAGTATATCCAATGTGTTCATCTGTGATCTGGAATGGCTATCATTGCATCTGACGAATGTATATATCTATATATGATATCTAGTAGGCCTTGCTTATGTTTTGCATCCGCGCTAGTCCAGCCCCCGCTCTGTCGTTAGTTAAGTAACCTAACGGGTGATGACGGGCCCCATGGCGAATGCGGATGGCATAAGCGTACGTCATATTTTCGTTGTTTTCTGCAATGGTAGGATTAATTGATAGGACACATTAAATTAATGCAAGAGAATAAACCAAAGTTAAGTCGTTGGAACAATTTCAAAACCACTCGGGTTCTTTTCAAAACAGAAAACTTTTAAAACGCGGAGCTTGAACCACTCCTTTTAAAAGCTATCACGTTCCTTCGATTATATCAAGTTCAATACGTTCACGGTTTTGCCAAAACCATTCGTAGCCCTCCGTCATTTCATATGGATAGTCAATAGTATTCAAGCTGTGTTTGTTGGCCAAAGTCAAGGCATAGTGATTGGTAGCTATTGGATATTCATATGTAGCATAGATAGATGCGTTGGTTTGGGACAGTCGTACTGCCTTGTTGGCCAAAGTCAATGGTAGGTACGGGTGGGTTCAAATTAACCTGGAAAATGATGGGTAGAACTTGACATGTGACTTATGATTTGTTGGCCAAAGTCAAGGTCATAAGAGCATGGGGCAAAAATCCACATCGGGAGTTTCTAAAGAAACTGAAACTTGCTAGTGCTGCATACCATTTGGAGTGTGATGATTCTGGTAGGATTCCTTCAGTTTTATCACACGATGATATTTGGATCCCGATCCTACTGTGAGTATATGCTACTCTTCGGGAAACTTTCTCACTTAAGGATCAATGCTATAAACCAAGTAGGTGTCTAGAAAGGTGTTAGCGGGGCTACGCCCACAGGGAAAAGATGTTATTTAATTAAGGAACTTTACGAAAGCGTCGTAAAACCTTCCTCGAAGTACCAACACTGGCCTGGCTGAACAGTTAAGCAAGTATTGTACGGTGAGAATGATCCCGAGTAATTATTCTTTTTTGGTTTGAGGAAGGATTCGAGAAACAGTGGGAGCCATCCTGTTTAGACAAACTAAAAACCACTCTAAACTTGCAAGAGCATCATGCTAATGTGTTTCTTCTCTCTCTCCTAATTGCAGCGACCAAGCATCATGACCGGCCTTAAGTTACTACAAGATAAAAATATACTGACAGGGCCAAACTACAAAGATTGGCTCAGGAATGTCAAAATGGCGATCACTTATGACAAGTTGGGGTATCTCCTTACCAGCAAAGCTCCCCTGTCCCAGGTCCTCAATCCAGCGTTGCGGATAAGGAAATCTGTAAGACCTGGGAGATTGATTGCGCGAAGGCCAAGTGTCTTGTGCTTGCCTCTATGGATAATGAACATCAGAGGAGGCACGAGAATATGGACCTCGAATCCATATTTCTCCATATTAAGGATCTGTATGGAGAGAAATCCCATATCGCCAGATACGAAGTCTTGAAAAAGTTGTTTTCGGCTAGATTGGCCGTCGGATAATCCATAGCGGAACACGTGCTTAAGATGATTGGCTACATTGAAGAGCTCGCGGATCTAGGGACCACATTAGAGAACAAGCTCTCCACTGACTTGATTGTCCAGTCCCTTCCTTCCACTTACGCCCAGTTTATCCTGAACTTCAACATGCAAGGAAAGGAAGTTGAACTTTCGGAACACCTAAACATGTTGAGGAGTGCAGAGGGCACCCTACAGAAAGTAAGGGAAACATCCACTTTGTTTGTTGGAGGAGCTTCCTCTTCTACGTCCAAGGCGAAAGCCAGAGGAAAGAAGAAGAAGGCCCCCACCAAACCAAGGGGCGGTGTTAGTAAAGTAGAAGCCAAAGGAAAGGCAAAAGTAGCAAACGTAGCGGGAAAGCTTGTGGGAAAGGAAGAGTGCTTTTATTGTCACAAGAATGGACACTGGAAGAAAGATTGCAGGGCTTGGAAGGCCAGGAACCAGGACCCGAAGCAAGTTGTGGCTTCGGCTTCGGGTGTGTATGTTTTTGAAAACTATCTATCAATAAACTCTACTTCCTGGGTATTGGATATTGGATCAGGATCTCATATCTGTAATTCTTTGCAGGCACTGAGAAAGCGTAGGGTTTTGAAGGCAGGTGATATGACCCTCAGAGTTGCAAACGGAGATAGCATGGATGCTGAGTCCGTGGGGGACTATCACTTAGGATTATCAGATGGACATGTTTTGGTTTTGCGTGATTGTTATTTTGTACCCAGTTCGACTTGTAATATCATATCTGTATCTTTAATGTCTAAAGAAGGTTATGATTTTGCATTTGTAAGCAATGTTGTAAACATTCACCTTAATCATGTTCTGATTGGGTCGGGTACATTAAGCAACGGTATATACGTATTGAACCAACCACAGATTTTCAATGTCCAGAATACACACAAAAGAAATTCTCCAAAAATAAATCATGCTTTCTTATGGCATTGTAGACTGGGTCACATAAATGAGACAAGGTTCACTAAGTTGCATAAAGAAGGATATTTGGATCCGTTCGAATATCAATCATATGCAACTTGTCAATCATGTCTCAAAGGAAAGATGACAAAGACTCCGTTCATTGGACACGGAGTAAGAGCGAGCGAGCTCTTGGGACTCGTACACAGTGATATATGCGGTCCAATGTCTACACATGCGCGAAGTGGTTATTCTTACTTCATTACTTTTACGGATGATTTTTCAAGATACGGATATGTCTTCTTAATGAAGCATAAATCAGAAGCCTTTGAAAAATTCCAGGAATACAAGAATGAAGTAGAAAACAAATAGGCAAAAGTATCAAGACACTGAGATCTGATCGAGGTGGTGAATACTTGAGTGCCGAGTTCCTGGGTTACCTAAAAGAGAATGGAATTCTCTCTCAATTTACTCCTCCATACACCCCACAACATAATGGTGTATCGGAGAGAAGGAACCGAACCCTATTGGATATGGTACGTTCCATGATGAGTAATGCTGAGTTGCCGTGATCATTCTGGGGATATGCAGTAGAATCAGCTGCATATCATTTGAACCGAGTTCCAACTAAGACAGTGTCTACCACACCATATCAGATGTGGAGTGGGAAGAAACCCTATCTTAAGCACATTAAGACATGGGGATGTCCAGTTTTTGTCAAAAAGCAGCATGCAGACAAACTCGAGGCATGCTCAGTACAGTGTAAGTTTGTAGGATATCTAAAGAACTCCAAGAGATATTTCTTCTATTACGCAGAGGAACAAAATGTTTTGTTTCTCGTCATGCCTGCTTCTTGGAAACTGAATTTTTGTAAAATCAGATAAGTGGGAGCGCAATAGAACTGGAAGAAATTCCAGAACCATAAGCAATTACTAAAAGCTTAGTAGAACCAGAAGAAACACGATATTCCTGCGCCGCTCCGCAGAAGTAGTAGGCAGTCTCATCCGCCCCAGAGATACTACGGTTTTCTCATAGACGGGGATAGAGAGGATTGCATCATTGATAATGATGAGCCGACTAGCTTCCAGCAGGCCATTCAGAGCACTGACTCGGTAAGATGGCTGGATGCAATGCGGACCGAAATGGAGTCCATGTACACCAACAAAGTATGGACTTTGGACGTTGCTCTAGAAGGGGTAAAACCCGTAGGCTGCAAATGGATCTTCATAGGGAATATTGGTGTAAATGGACAGGTTGAGACCTATAAGGCAAGACTTGTTGCAAAGGGTTTCCGTCAAAGACCTGGTTTGGACTATGACGAAACCTTTTCTCCAGTGGCTATGCTCAAATCCATTCGGATCCTTCTTGCCATTGCTGTCTTCCACGATTATGAGATTTGGAAGATGGACGTAAAGACCGCTTTTCTAAATGGAAACATAGAGGAGTGTGTCTATATGGACCAACCAGAGGGTTTCATTCAGAGTGGGAGCAGCGGGAAGGTGTGAAAGTTGCTTAAGTCCATTTATGGACTGAAGCAGGCATCGCGGAGTTGGAACATCTATTTTGATGAGACGGTCAAAGAATTTGGGTTTATCAAAAATCCAGATGAACCATGTATCTATAGTAAAATTGTAGCAGGAACTGTCGTATTCCTCATTTTATACATGGATGACATTCTCTTGATAGGAAATGACATTCCTATGCTACAATCTGTCAAAGGGTTCTTGTCACACAGGTTCTCCATGAAAGACCTGGGTGATGCCTCTTATATTCTGGGGATCCGGATCCATTGTGATAGGTCCAAGAGGATATAAGGACTTTTACAGTCCAGGTACATCGACACCATACTGAAAAGATTCAGTATGGAAGATTCGAAGCGCGGTAATTTACCGGCTTGTCACGGGATCACTCTCTCCCAAGAGATGTCTCCCAAGACTGATTTGGAAAGGGATCGCATGTCTATTATACCCTAGTTTACGCATGCAAAGAATAACCAACAACTCTCGACGATTGAAGTATAAACTTGAATCGACCAATAAAAACACAAATATCAAAACTTCATTTCATAAATATCATGAAATACAAGGCAGCAACTCATGAAAATGTTCCAAGATTTTATTCTAGGTCAAACCAGCCAATTTTGCATATGTAAAGGGTCTATTTTACTGGAGATAAAGCCCTGGAACAAACATGGACCAAATCAACCCTACTCTGGCCGCAAATTGGGGCCAAAATGATTAAATCTGCGGCCAAAAGGTGGAGTTGGGGTCTCGGTTCTCTGTGGTAGCTTCCTGGGTTCCTGCATGACTCACAGTGTTTGCTAAATAATTTTTAGAGTCCCCGGGTGTTAGCAGATATCAATTTCCCTTCACAATTTCTACAAAATACGATGTCGGGGATTTCTAAGTTCGCTAATTGGGGTTTAAGTCCATGGTTTAGTCCAATATATCATCACTACAGGGGTTGTATAGTCTCTACCAACCTCAATTACACATCACAACTCAAGAATTCCTCAAACCCTAACTAGAAATTTCCTAACCTCACTAAACATCACTAAATCACTTCTAATCAAACATGGAAGCTAAAGCAATGGAAATACTATGCTAATGGTTATGAGAATATCTTATTTGGCAACTCAAGAAATTTCTTGAGTTGCCCCAAGTCTTCAAAATCCTATTTTTCGTGGTCCAAAGTGCATCTAGTGAGCTTGTGCATGTTTTTATTAAAATGGGGATGGACTTTTGATGTTGTTTTAGGGTTGTTTTGAGAGTTGAAGAGATGGGGGAGGAAGAGGGCAGCCATGGGTGTTGAGGGGAGAGAGAATGAAGAAGAGAAAATGAGAGAGGAATGAGACCAAGACCAAGGTTGACCCCTCACCCTCCCTCTCTCATGCCCATACTCCAATTCTTTACTATTTTCCTTTTCTTTTCTTTTCTATTCTCTTCATTTTAAACACAAATGAAAACCCCAAATAAAACCATGGTGACACAAAATGAAAATAATAAGGTTTGTAACATGAAATGGTGTATGTCATGCACAAAACCGGATTAATGCAAGATTAGCGATATTTAATCGCGATTAGTTTTAAAAATAATATAATTAATTATATAAAGATCAATAAATGTTCAAATCTTATAAAAACCCTCTTTTCAGTAATTCCCATAATTTTCCAAACATTTCCTAATTTATCGGTATTTAATTATACCGAAATATTAAAATATTCATAATATTAATTATTTAATTATAAAAATTCCCAAAAATAATATTTTATTTTTCTGAAATGTTACAGTCTTCCGCACTTAAAGAAATTCGGTTCCCGAATTTAAATTTAAACCCCTCAAATATTAAAACATTTCAATAAAATGATCGAGTCGTCAGGGCTCCGAAATTACAAATACATAAAACACATCGTGGCGCAATGCAGACGCATGAAAAATGTGTATATAAACCAAAATCAAAACTCTGTCAAGCATCCCGCAATCATCGGAGTTATGGTAAAGTCACCCATGTCTAAATCCAATACAAAAACCAACATGATATGCATCAAAACTATGCATGTTCTATGCGATGCGCATAACACTGCACAGTGGCGGACGTCTATCTAATAAAATAACTATATATATGTATATATACATATCCTTTGTTTAACATACACGTCCCGCCATTTTGAAAATACTTTAGAAGGGTTTCCTTTGTTAAATGTTTCGTGTCATCTCGGACACGAAGGTAAATACTGAGACTATAGCACCTTTTTTGAAATCCCTTCGATAACTATCAATGCATGCACAAATATATTCAGGTACTGTCCTCGGACTAGTTCTGCTCAGCTACTATACCAAATAGCAAATATCATAAAAGCGTACTGCTCCAACAGAAATCAATCCCAAAATATGCATAAGAGTGCCGCGTGCATCTGGTGCGCACGGAAATCAAAACATACAAGCACAGAAATAAAATCTAAGTGCAACGGGTGTGCACGAAACACCTGTCAGAGGCAACGGTGTGCCTGATAGCAATATCAGGCGCATCTGACATGCACAAAGAATCCCGATTTAGTGCATCTGGTGTGCACCAAAATCACATCTCATATCATGCGCCCAACATGCGCGAAAATCCAAATCAGGTGCATCCATCATGCACGAATAAGATCTAAATCAAGTGCATCCAACATGCATGAAATCATGAAACCCTATATCAAGCGCCGAACATGCGCAAAAGTCCAATCCAAGCGCGTCAAATATGCGTAAGAATCCAATCAGGTGCACAAGGTGCACAAAACAAATATCGAGTATCACAATCGAAATCGACGGTATACAACACATTTCAATCCAAATCCAAATCAGGTATACCGTGGTATATAATCTCACAACCATGTGCATCAGCATGCACAAAAGCAAATCAAATACTAAAAGTGCATGAAAACTATGCCTGTAACACCCGAGCCCAATACTACTATTTTCGGTTACTGTTTGAGCATAATGTGGTACTCATTCCTTATAGCTTGCTTGTTGTTGCTTACTGCAAAATTTTACCCGGCAAAGTCATTTCTGCATATTACAATTTTTAGCATCTAAAATAAAATTAAAAATATCCATCTTGGCCTACTCGACACCCCTAGCCTTGTGGTAGCGTCCGTGCATCGTGTTCTCGTCCCGTTCGGTGAAACGGGCGAGTTTGGACGGCTACGCGCGCGTACAGGTGTCCGTCTTGGGGGTATGCTTTTTAATCGTAAAACACTTAATTTTAAAATTTGGAACCCGCTTAAAATCCTATTATTTCAATTTCGAATTTTTGGACCCAACCCGGACGCGATTTGGAAATGTTTTGTTTAGCACCAAAATCATAAATTTTAATAATTTAAAACCTTAGTATATATTTCTCTAACTATACTAATCTTACTGTATATATTAAATCCTTTAAATATTTTTTAAACCTCCAAATCATTCCCCAGCCAATCACGAGGCAAATAATTCCCGTGGGCCCCTCTCTCTCTCTCTATTCCTCTCTCTCTCTATCCCTCAAATCCCGTTCTTTCTCTCCCTCAAATCTCTTTCTCTCTCTCCTTTTAAATATTTTTCCCTCCTCTCGTTTTCTTTTTCCTCAAGAGAAACGCAGAAACCCATCACGAGCCTCGCCCGCAAACCCTAGCCACCTCCATCCTTGCCGCCGCAGCCCCGACACCGGCGCTAGCGTCACCAGCACCCTCGTCTCCTCTACCTCGCCTCGCCCACACCTTCCTTCTTCCACCCTCACGCACCCTACACAGCCGCGACCGCCGCAGTCTGCCCTGCACGCCTCTGCGTCGCCTGAGACGCCGCCGACGACCACCTGCGCCGCCCCTGGCCGTCGCCGACGAACCCCAACCACCTCAGAACACCTTGTAAGTGTTTCTCATTCTCACCTTCCCTCTCTTCATTTTTCAAAACTGGAAACATACCGCTGGATGTTTTCTGCAGATCGCCGGAGACGCCGTTCTCACCGCCGTCGATCTCGCCGTCGTTGCCAGTGCCCTCTGAGACCAGTGAGTATCCCCCCATCTTCTTCTTTCTCTGTTCATTTATTTCTTTCTCTAGATTTACACCCGTTCGAAACCCTATTCACTGTTTTGTATCTCGCCGGAATCCGGCCGTGCCGGCGACGTGTCCCGACGATCCAGCAGAGTACCCTGACCCGTGTGGTTCCTTGGTTCGTTGTTTGGGTTCAATCCGTGAACCGTGCGTCCGTCGCGAGTTTCCCCGCCGACGTTACGTTCCGTTTTTCCCGGTTCGTGACCCGTCGAGGCAAGTACCCCTTGCTACATGCTATACAATATAATTATATATGTATTGACACCCTAAACCTGTAAAATTAGCTTGGTACAATCGTTTTCCATTTCGGTTACAAATTGCATTATATCATTTTACTGTTAAACATGGAATTTACAGTTTGCCAATTTGAACCTAATAATCAAATCTACCTGTTCAATCACATTTTACAGTTAAATAGATGGTGGCATTTATCCATGTAGTTCTGCAACATTCGGACACTCGTATGCATTAACCTGAAATAACTGTATTGAACCGTTACATAAATTATTGCACCGCTAAGGGTGCTTAAACCTGTTCACATTACTAAATGGCTATATCGTCTTACTGCACTCCTGTAATTTGAATGAAACTGCTTATTATGTAATTCATTGCTTGTCTCAAGTTGTTAATACCCATGTTTGCTTTTATATTTGATTATTAGCACACCCACGATATTGTGTACATCTTGACCTGACATGGCTACACACACACACACACACACACACACACATATATATATATATATATATATATATATTGATACACCTGACATGGTACCGTATACTGTTGACTTGACCTGATGTACCATGACCCGCCCCGTTACCTGATCTTGTGTCTAATACCAACAAACCTGACATGTAGTCCTCATGGACCGTTCCTGTTGTCTATCCAGACAAACCTGCTTTTACCTGATCCTGTGTTGGCATTAGTTCTTGATTACTGAATACCTGACGTGACATACATAACTTGGGGGTATGGGGAAATCAAAGGTGAAACCGACTTGTAACTCAACAGTTCGATACCTGTTCTGATCAGTCTTACGGGCTAGGCCAGCCCCGGAGTGATGATGCTGACATCACTCGCCCATCCTGCTACCTGTTACTGCCTAGCGGCACGTCTCGGATTCAGCCCCGAGAATCTTGACCGTGGTCCCGGGCACGCACGGGATACTATTGAGTTACATCGACGATTCATCAATTGATTTCAAAGACTTTAGAATAGAAAACCTGATAGACCAGTTTAGTTACCCACTGCACACTACCCTGCACTGCTTGATTCACATTATTGCTACTCTTGTTTTATTCATGTTTATTTTTGCATTGCATGTTACACTGTTCATATTATATTACTTGTTAACATGACGCGCTGACGTCTGGGTTTTGCATGGCACAGATTCTGTACCGCTGTCGCAGTCCGAGCAGGAGTACTTCAGCCAGCAGGCTGCACTGTGAGTTCAGTAGTAGTTAGTTTTATTTCCTACATTTATTTCCTGATGTGAGCCCGCATTATGGGACATACTTCTCAGTTATTTGTATTCGATCATTTGCTTCCGCATTTTTTTTATTATTGACTCCTTTTATTCTGGATTATGGACATGTTATAGATAGTTTTATCTTGTTCTTGATATCTCTACAGCCGTAATGTGACTGTGGATGGATACTTCCTACCCACAGGTAGCATGGTTGGCTATGTCACGTGCCCAATCTAGCGTACTCTGGGAAGCGGGGCGTGACATGGTTCTTTTTGTATCAGAGCCATAGGTTAGTTGGGTTGATTCTTTTGTAGTTGGGTATTGTACCCAATACACGAATCAGAATGCCCGTGTTAGGAAACATGTCCTGCCACCTTGCCGTTTACCATTCTTGAATCGCATTCTTCCTGATTATATCTTTTACGATATGCAAACTTCCTTTGCATATCGACTCGGAAAACTTGATTCCTTGCTATCTCTAGGACTTAGGCGACTTGGGTAGAGTTAAGTAATTGTGGCTATGATACCGCGGCATAGTTACATTGCGGTACTCAATTTAAGTATCTTGGAGTTCTATCCTTGATCTAAATATTAAATCTATCATCATGCTAATGTTGGGTGTTTTTGATTTCAGGAATATGGCAGATAAGAATTTCAAGACGTACCAGAGGCGTGTGGATGAAGTCGCCATGCTTGGAGTGATATGAGGAATGCTGGAGAATCAAAAGAGGCAGACAGAGCTGATCCAGCAGCAAGCAGACTCGTTCCAGGAAGGTTTGCAGATCGTTCAGCAGTCTGTAAACAACGTTGGTGCTAAACCAGTTAACCGAGTAGGGACCGTGGCAGATTTCAGACGTTTGGGTCTGTCTACATTTACTGGTTTGGAGGAGCCGTTGCCAGCCGAGCAGTGGCTAGTTGACACGGATAATTTGCTGATTGCGGCACAGATTCCAGATGACAAAAGAGTTGATGTGGTACGCATTCAGCTAGTGGACTACGCCCGAGAATGGTGGCTTGTGGAGGAGACCCGCTTGCCCAAGCCGATCAAGTGGGCGGATTTTTCTAAGAGTTTCCTGGAGAAGTTCTTCCCGCGGACTGCACGGGAGGAAATGGAAGAGAAGCTTATTGGGCTAAGGCAGAATGGAGCACCCGTGGACGTGCATGCGGCAGAGTGGACGAGACTCGGCAGATTCGCTGGACCTTTAGTCACCAACGATGCAGATAGGGCACGAAGGTTCATGCGCAGTTTGGATGTGGACATCCAGAGGTAGATTGTCTCCCTGGGTTTGACCACTTTCTCACAGGTTCTTACGGCAGCTCGGGAACAACAGAGTTTATCTGGGATGAAAGGGAGCTTGCAGCAGACAGCAGTTGCAGCCAGGAAGCCCGCATTTGTACCTAACCGAGCTCATGGTCGCAAGGGTATTCCAGTAGACCGTCGTGGTATAGAACCCATGAAGAAGCCTGTGATTGTTGATCGAATAAGGAGTGTGATTTGCGACTACTGCCATTTACCCGGGCACGTGCAGAAGGATTGTCGAAGGAGGCTGGGACTTTGTTTGGTTTGTGGAGCGGCTGATCACGCAGTGGGTGCTTGTCCGTCGAAGCTTCGTACGAGGGATGATATTCAGAAGCCTCCGCAGAAACCGTTCCAAGGGCAGAAACAGCTGACTCAAGGACCTAATCAGGCTCGAGCTTTTACCGTGACAGGTGAGGAAGCCAAGGCGTCAGGAGAAGTGGTTTCAGGTACTTTACTCGTTCATGGTTTTCCCGCATTGGCATTATTTGATTCTGGTGCATCCCACTGTTTTATGTCATCCAAATTTATAACTACACACTCGATTACCTATACGACCCTGTCTAGTTTCTGGGATATACACACTGGGAATGGGAAAATCATATCTAGTAGGGAGTGTAAAGATTGTACAGTTGTTGTGTGCGGACGGGAACTCTTTGCAGATTTCTTGGTGATTGATACGGGAAGCTATGAAGTCATCTTGGGAATGGATTTTCTTGGCACTTTCCACGCTCACATTGACTGTAGGGCAAAGAAAGTAATTTTCCAGATTCCCGGACATCCCGAGTTTACCTTCACTGGAGGAAGCAGTTCTGTCGGGCCAGTCGAGTTTAGGGCCAGGCCGACAAACAATATTCTTGCAGCAATGGAAGTTGATAGTGGTGAAGAGCCGGCGGTTGTTCGCGATTTTATGGACGTATTTGAAGATATATCGGGTTTGCCGCCGAAGCGGGATGTGGAGTTCGCAATTGATCTTATTCCTGGTGCAGCGCCAGTATCTAAAGCGTATTATCCAATGGCACCAGTAGAGTTGGAAGATGTTAAGAAACAGGTTGCTGAATTGCTTGAGAAGGGTTGGATTCGAAGAAGTAACTCGCCTTGGGGAGCTCCAGTTCTTCTAGTAAAGAAGAAGGATGGCACGAGAAGGATGTGCATCGACTATCGAGAGTTAAACCGGGTGACTATTAAGAACAAGTACCCGATCCCTCGCATTGGAGAACTTTTTGAGCTGCTTAGTGGCGTGAGGGTATTCTCGAAGCTGGATTTGCGATACGGATATCATCAGGTTCGAGTGAAAGCTGAAGATATTTGCAAGACGGCGTTCCGAACTCGGTATGGACATTACGAGTACTTAGTGATGCCCTTCGGAGTAACGAATGCGCCGACAGTATTCATGGACTTGATGAACCGAATCTTTTCGCCGTTCTTGGACCAGTTTATAGTAGTCTTCATTGACGATATTCTGGTTTACTCGAGGAGTTTTGAGGAGCATGCTGAGCATTTAAAGATCGCACTGCAGACATTGAGACAGGAGAAATTGTACGCGAAGATAAGTAAGTGCGAGTTTTGGCTGGAGGAAGTGAAGTTTTTGGAGCATGTTGTGTCGGGCGATGGAATCGCCATCGATCCAGAAAAGATTGCAGCAGTTCGAGATTGGCCTATTCCAAAGAATGTTGCTGAGATAAGAAGTTTCCTTGGATTAGCCGGATACTACAGGAGATTTGTGGAGAACTTTGCTCGTCTGGCAGAGCCGTTGACCAAGCTTACGCGCAAGGAGGTACCTTTTGTATGGACGGATAAATGTGCGTTAGCTTTTGAGACGTTGAAGCAGAAGTTGATAACCGCCCCTATTCTGACCGTGCCATACAATTCCGGAGGATTGGTGATTCACAGCGACGCATCTGGGAAAGGATTGGGATGTGTTCTGATGCAGCACGGTAAAGTTGTAGCGTACGCATCGAGACAATTGAAGACCCATGAGAAGAATTATCCAACTCATGACTTGGAGCTTGCGGCTGTGATTTTCGCTTTGAAGATTTGGAGACACTACCTTTTGGGCGAAAGAGTCGAAGTTTTTACAGATCATAAGAGCTTGAAGTATGTGTTCACACAGAAGGAGCTGAATATGAGGCAGCGTAGATGGTTGGAGCTGATGGCTGACTACGATCTTGATCTTAAGTACCATCTGGGGAAGGTTAATGTTGTGCCGGATGCGCTTAGTCGGTTACCAGAAATTCAGGTGTTAACTACGCAGAAGGAGATCGTTGATGATTTTCGAAGATTTGACTTGGAGGTTGTGCTACCATGTTCTACGGGACAGTTGATGCAGTTGCAAGTACAGTCGTCTTTGATTGAGAAAATTAAAACAACATAATCGCAGGATCCTAGACTACAAAAGTTTCGAGAGCAAGTTGAAGCCGGACTACGAACAGATTTACTAATCCACGAAGAGGGTTCGTTGAGGTATGGTAGCCGTTTGTGTGTGCCAAAGGGAGATGTTCGTGAAGAGCTTATGAAGGAGGCACACAGTTCAGCTTATTCTGTACATCTAGGAGGCACGAAGATGTACCGAGATATTCGACAGCATTTCTGGTGGGAAGGCATGAAACGGGAGATCGCGCGCTTTGTGGCTAAGTGCTTGGTGTGTCAGCAAGTTAAGGCTGAACATCAAAGGGTTGTTGGTTTATTGCAACCACTTCCGATTCCTCAGTGGAAGTGGGAACATTTAACCATGGATTTCGTGACGGCTTTACAGCGGAGTCCAAAGGGCAACAATGCAGTATGGGTGATTGTTGATCGGTTGACCAAGGCAGCTCATTTTATTCCTTTCCGGGTTGGTCAATCAACAGAGACTTTGGCAGAGCGGTACATGCAGGAGATTGTAAGATTGCATGGAGTACCGGTGAGCATCGTGTCCGATCGGGACACTCGGTTCTTATCACACATCTGGAGGAGTTTACAGGAAAGTTTGGGGACTCGATTGAAGTTTAGCACAGCTTACCATCCTCAAACCGATGGCCAGTCGGAGAGAACGATCCAAACTCTTGAAGATATGTTGAGAGCATGCATGTTGGACTTCAAGGGTTCTTGGGAGGATCATCTACACTTGGTGGAGTTTTCTTATAACAACAGTTTTCAGTCAACTATCCAAATGGCTCCGTTTGAAGCTTTGTATGGTCGTAAATGTCGTTCACCTGTTTGTTGGGATGATGTCGGTGAACGAAGATTGTTGGGACCAGATTTGGTTGTGGAGACAGTTGAAAAGGTTAACACTATCAGGAATCATATGAAGGCAGCTCAAGACAGACAGAAGAGTTGGGCTGACACGTCAAGAAGACCTCTAGAGTTCGCCGTGGGTGATTTGGTATTCTTGAAGATATCACCGACTAGAGGGGTGATTCGTTTCGGGAGTCGAGGAAAGCTTAGTCCTTGATTCGTTGGACCATTTGAGATATTGGAGCGTGTTGGAGAGGCAGCGTACCGTTTGGCGTTACCGCAATCTTTGGCAGGTGTGCACGATGTGTTTCACGTATCTCAACTACGAAGGTATGTTCGAGATGAAACACACGTTTTGGATCATTCGGAGTTAGCAGTACGAGAAGACTTAACTTTTGAGGAGCGACCGGTTGAAATCGTGGATCGAAGGGAAAAGGTTCTCAAGAACAAAGTTATCCCCCTTGTGCTTGTTTCTTGGGGAAATCGATCACATGGAGAGTCCACTTGGGAACGAGAAGATGAAATCCGACAGAAGTTTCCTCATCTCTTCTTGCAGTTTTTGTATTCTTGGAATTTCGAGGACGAAATTCTTTTTGTAGTTGGGTATAATGTAACACCCGAGCCCAATACTACTATTTTCGGTTACTGTTTGAGCATAATGTGGTACTCATTCCTTATAGCTTGCTTGTTGTTGCTTACTGCAAAATTTTACCCGGCAAAGTCATTTCTGCATATTACAATTTTTAGCATCTAAAATAAAATTAAAAATATCCATCTTGGCCTACTCGACACCCCTAGCCTTGTGGTAGCGTCCGTGCATCGTGTTCTCGTCCCGTTCGGTGAAACGGGCGAGTTTGGACGGCTACGCGCGCGTACAGGTGTCCGTCTTGGGGGTATGCTTTTTAATCGTAAAACACTATATTTTAAAATTTGGAACCCGCTTAAAATCCTATTATTTCAATTTCGAATTTTTGGACCCAACCCGGGCGCGATTTGGAAATGTTTTATTTAGCGCCAAAATCCCAAATTTTAATAATTTAAAACCTTAGTATATATTTCTCTAACTATACTAATCTTACTGTAATATATTAAATCCTTTAAATATTTTTTAAACCTCCAAATCATTCCCCCAGCCAATCACGAGGCAAATAATTCCCGTGGGCCCCTATCCTTTTCTCTCTCTCTCTCTCTCTATTCCTCTCTCTCTCTATCCCTCAAATCCCATTCTCTCTCTCCCTCAAATCTCTTTCTCTCTCTCCTTTTAAATATTTTTCCCTCCTCTCGTTTTTTTTCCTCACGAGAAACGCAGAAACCCATCACGAGCCTCGCCCGCAAACCCTAGCCACCTCCATCCTTGCCGCCGCAGCCCCGACGCCGGCGCCAGCGTCACCAGCACCCTCGTCTCCTCTGCCTCGCCTCGCCCACACCTTCCTTCTTCCACCCCCGCACACCCTACACAGCCGCGACCGCCGCAGTCTGCCCTGCATGCCTCTGCGTTGCCTGAGACGCCGCCGGCGACCACCTGCGCCGCCCCTGGCCGTCGCTGACGAACCCCAACCACCTCAGAACACCTTGTAAGTGTTTCTCCTTCTCACCCTCCCTCTCTTCATTTTTCAAAACTGGAAACATACCGCTGGATGTTTTCTGCAGATCGCCGGAGACGCCGTTCTTGCCGCCGTCGATCTCGCCGTCGTTGCCAGTGCCCTCTGAGACCAGTGAGTATCCCCCATCTTCTACTTTCTCTGTTCATTTCTTTCTTTCTCTAGATCTACACCCGTTCGAAACCCTATTCACAGTTTTGTATCTCGCCAGAATCCGGCCGTGCCGGCGACATGTCCCGACGATCCAGCAGAGTACTCTGACCCGTGTGGTTCCTTGGTTCGTTGTTTGGGTTCAATCCGTGAACCGTGCGTCCGTCGCGAGTTTCCCCGCCGACGTTACGTTCCGTTTTTCCTGGTTCGCGACCCGTCGAGGCAAGTACCCCTTGCTACATGCTATACAATATAATTATATATGTATTGACACCCTAAACCTGTAAAATTAGCTTGGTACAATCGTTTTCCATTTCGGTTACAAATTGCATTATATCATTTTACTGTTAAACATGGAATTTACAGTTTGCCAATTTGAACCTAATAATCAAATCTACCTGTTCAATCACATTTTACTGTTAAATAGATGGTGTCATTTATCCATGTAGTTCTGCTACATTCAGACACTCGTATGCATTAACCTGAAATAACTGTATTGAACCGTTACATAAATTATTGCACCGCTAAGGGTGCTTAAACCTGTTCACATTACTAAACGGCTATATCGTCTTATTGCACTCCTGTAATTTGAATGAAACTGCTTATTATGTAATTCATTGCTTGTCTCAAGTTGTTAATACCCATGTTTGCTTTTATATTTGATTATGAGCACACCCACGATATTGTGTACATCTTGACCTGACATGGCTACACACACACACACACACACATATATATATATATATTGATACACCTGACATGGTACCGTATACTGTTGACTTGACCTGATGTACCATGACCCACCCCGTTACCTGATCTTGTGTCTAATGCCAACAAACCTGACATGTAGTCCTCATGGACCGTTCCTGTTGTCTATCCAGACAAACCTGCTTTTACCTGATCCTGTGTTGGCATTAGTTCTTGATTACTAAATACCTGACGTGACATACATAACTTGGGGGTATGGGGAAATCAAAGGTGAAACCGACTTTTAACTCAACAGTTCGATACCTGTTCTGATCAGTCTTACGGGCTAGGCCAGCCCCAGAGTGATGATGCTGACATCATTCGCCCATCCTGCTACCTGTTACTGCCTAGCGGCACGTCTCGGATTCAGCCCCGAGAATCTTGACCGTGGTCCCGGGCACGCACGGGATACTATTGAGTTATATCGATGATTCATCAATTGATTTCAAATACTTTAGAATAGAAAACCTGATAGAACAGTTTAGTTACCCACTGCACACTACCCTGCACTACTTGATTCACATTATTGCTACTCTCGTTTTATTCATGTTTATTTTTGCATTGCATGTTACACTGTTCATATTATATTACTTGTTAACATGACGCGCTGACGTCTGGGTTTTGCATGTCCCAGATTCTGTACCGCTGTTGCAGTCCGAGCAGGAGTACTTCAACCAGCAGGCTGAGCTGTGAGTTCAGTAGTAGTTAGTTTTATTTCCTGCATTTATTTCCTGATGTGAGCCCGCATTATGGGACATACTTCTCAGTTATTTGTATTCGATCATTTGCTTCCGCATTTATTTATTATTGACTCCTGTTATTCTGGATTATGGACATGTTTTAGATAGTTTTATCTTGTTCTTGATATCTCTACAGCCGTAATGTGACTGTGGATGGATACTTCCTACCCACAGGTAGCATGGTTGGCTATGTCACGTGCCCAATCTAGCGTACTCTGGGAAGCGGGGCGTGACAATGCCGAAAGCATAAGTCAAATCATATGCATGACCTAGGCATGAAATCATAGTCAATGTATCGAATGACATCAAAACGAAGTCAGGTGCAACTGTGGTGCACAAAATACGTATCAATGCACTGCAAGCATATGTGAACTATACCGAGTACAAAAACCAAATCTTGTGCGTACCATATGCACAAAACAAACACAACCGTATGAAATCCAAGAAATCATAAACATGTGCAGCCGAGGCACAAAAAAGATATTAAGTGCAATAACTGTGCACAATCATAAATCAACACAACGGTGTATAAAGCATATCTCAAGTGCAATAATTATGCACAAAAATATAAATACCCGGTAGGTGCAACCATGGTGCAAGAAAACAAATATCATGAAACTCAGTCATCATGAATAAATCATGCGAATAGATCGCCCAAAATACCGAAATCAAGTTTGTCGGAATAGTCCCGCTCAAACACATCCTCTAAGAATCTCTGGCCAACTGTCGTGGTCACTCATAACATGTCTCGTCGACGGTATCGAACTCTGGCCTATTAGGTGTGCGTAAAATGACCGCTCCTGGGTCCAAGTCTTCTCGTAAATTATTTCAGAAAGGTCCTGTCGAGATCTCTCCCAAATCTCGTCTCTGCCGAATTGTCCGGAGGTTATCACCCTTTACTATATCTGTTTCTGGTTCCGGGACGGCTGCATACTCATCGCGACTCCTTCTGGAAGATGTATCAATATTCAACGCCTCTGCATGCGTATCGCATCTCTGATGTCAGCGGTATGGAACGTCATCTCATCAAGATCTCGTACGAACCTCTTACTCCACTTTCCTCTAATGTCGACTGATTCGGACTCGTCTCTTCGTGGCTGCATGGACTGTGCTCCAACGGTTATACTCGTATCTGGAGTCTCCTAAGCAATGCATCCCATCACATGATATCCGAATAAAGTCGAACCATTCGATCGATTCGTCAAAACCTCATAATCCCCCAAGACCTCAACATCTTGAGTACATTTTAATAATATCGAGTACATGCTACAGCACCTATGGACCAACCGTAGAAGGGCAAACCCAAGCCTCATTAATGGCACCGCTGAACTGCCGCAAACCCTAAGGTTTAAAGGCGTTCTCATGGTCATTATATCGAGTTATGGTTTCATTCTTCTAGAGGGTCCACGGAATTACTTGCATGTTTCTCCGAATACTTTAAACTTGGAAAAAATGGGTTTCTGACATTCGATCGTCTCTATCGACTCTCAACGTACCTGCGTGAAGTCGTCTCTGGCTGGAATCAATCAATCTAATGCTCTCATATCGGGGTAAGCAAACGAACCACATGTCCTAGTCATTCATCCTCGGGTGACTAGCGATCTTCTATCATATCTCTATGTATAAACTCGTCCTGCAACAGCTCCAACCGTCTGGGGTGATATCTCATCATTCGCAGCAGTAACTGGATCATTCGTCTGCACGCTAAACAGTGCCTCAATAATCAAGAACAGTCGATACATCAACGGTCATCACATTTTGGCCGGCCTCTAGCAGTGGCCCAATCCTCTGGTGCTGATCTGCACGTCCGAGAAATCTCGTGAAAGTGATCCATCAAACGCACATGGCGTGAAAATGCAATAGGACGATACATCTATGCAATTGTGTCCCTCGAATCACACCCTGGTCAGTCCTCGTCCGTGACGAGCTCGTGCTGATGCAACTCTAGTCGTAGCTCTCTCTATGCCCGTGCAATCATGGCAGCAAAACCCATAAACCAATATCGATGAGGATAGATCATGAGTGAATATAATGTTGTGCAAGAAAATGTACATCCTAACGCTTCTTAAGCGGAGTAGCGTATCGTAAGTATGCCGCGGAACATACACTCGGTACGCCACTCTCCTTAAGTCACCTACTCCATCAACCAAGATCAACCTACGCGACGAAAGTTCGGGTCTAATATCCCCTCGACTAAGTCTACGTTCTGTAAGGTCAAGCCTAGATTCCGTATATATACAAACGACCTAGGCACCGCATAGTCAAATATAGACTCGAACCAAGGTTAACCTAGCGCTCTGATACCAACTTTGTCACGACCCGGAAATGGCACGTGACTGGCACTTGATTCATATGAAGTCTATAGGGCTCCATTTAATTAAAGTAAGGCAAAATCCTAGAAATCTAAACCATTTTTAAAGAAAGTGTTTTGATAAAATAAGCCGAATATGCATTTTTAAAACATCAAGTCCTTTCTGAAAATTTCGGCAGAGTTTCCTTTATAAATACAGGCCCCAAAAGGGGTACAACATGCATAATATATAAAAGGCATCCCCAAGCGGGAGCTAGCTCTTTGTCAATCGACGGCCACAACCATGCAAGTAATATAATATACAACGCCGAAGGGCGAGAATCAAACTCAAAAAGGAAACTCAAATCAGTATAAAAACCATAATAATACAACGCGCGACTCTAAGGTCGAAATAATAATACAACTGGTCTTTAAGTCTGAAATTATATACATGTCTGGTTGATGGAGTTTACTATATACAAATGAATGTAAATAAAATACAAGGGTGGTCACGATGCAAGTGAACCCACTTACCAAGCAAATTACCCGGAATGGAAGCAGTGTGCCAGCAAAGCCGTAACGAAACCTGTACGGCAAAACCTGCATGAAACTGTGGCACAACGGGGGTGAGTTGCCAACTCGTGAGTAGAAAACATCACCGAGCAGAAATCATATGTATGACTCAATCCTAGGTAAATACGATCAGTAAAAATATATAACCCCAAAATGATAAGGTCCGAAGCATGAAAAGATGGCAAGGGTAAATAGCTATACATAAGTGTAATACCATATGCTCGTGTCAGTGCCTCAGGTAGAAATATATCATGTGTATGAGGTATGAATGTAATGTAATGAAAACAGAATACATGTAAATGAAGAAACTGTTTTCTTGTATTAGTGAAATTTCTGTTTATATAAAACGAGGTATCATCAATGAAATCAATATAAATCAGTGTCTAGCATCGACACAAAATATAAATCCCAATATCTCAATATCTCGGGCTCCGGCTATCGGACTGGCCCATATCATAATACCTCAATACCTCAATATCAATATCTGGGGCTCCGGCTATCCGGACTGGCTTACCGGTGATACGGAGCCAACAACCTTTGTTTGATTTAATTACCAATAGCGAACACTCTTCTCTTCCAAGCACCCTGGGCTCCGGCTATCCGGACTGGCCCAACTATGATCGGCATCCTCCGGATATCCGACGAGTCACAATACAATCACCGGTCAGCAATGCTCCCCTGTCACGGGCTCAACGCCGATTAACTGCGATCTTCTTGCCCCGGGCTACCGCACCGGGTCCACCATGCACCCAAAGACGGTTTCTACTCCTCCTCGAATTGGGTGTATGATATCGCTCAAGAGCCGAGAAAACTCATGGTGGACAATCTCAAATCATATCATGAGAAGACCGCAACTTTCATTTTAAAATGATAATCAGTTTTATAAATTCATGCGATTTCTCCAAATCCATAAATCTCATGGAAATCCCAAATCTTGAGAATAAATAACAATGAATTTAAAAGCATTGGGCTCCGGCAATCCGGACTGGCCCTAAATAAAAATGCATGACCGTGAATAATAATATGCATGAAATAGTGAGTAATAAATGCAATGTCTAAACTAGCATATAAAAACAAGTACGCTAATACCATGTCGAAACTATCACCTAACAAGCTATGTCAATGAAATAATATTGTCTAAAGTGTACATGCCATGGAAATTACCGATGATGATGTGTGTGAGCCGGCAAGTAAGTGTATGTGGAACATACGCATCATCGGCAATAGTGCTGGTGTCCTGACAGCATGATTTCAATCTTAACATATGAAAACACAATATAAGCATGCAATGCGATGCGAACAGCAATAATATGCGGGAGCTGAATAATAAGCAAAACATTAATGAATATGCAATAGATAATATGAGTCATATAGTAAACTACAGGTCTAAACTAACAGTCTAATCAAAAGGTAAGGAAACCACCTAAATCTGAGTCGATACATACATATATATATATACATACATATATATATATACATACATATATATATATATATATATATACATATATATAATAGTCGGTGATCCCGCCTCAATAGTATCCCATACGATACCCTATATAATATGACATCCTCGAGTCAAGAGTGCGGATCTATCATCAATATAGCTCGTACGGTAAATCCATCGTACGGCATCCTAAACCTGGGTACGGGTCAAAGTCACATTTATCTCTTTATTCTCTTGGTATCCTTATCATTACCTCATGATCTGGGGTACTGATCTACGTCTAGTACATACTGATACCATCTATATATATATATATATATGTATGCGTGTGTATGAAAACACCATGCCTAAAGGACCTGCTAAACATCGTGTCGTATCTCATAATACGAACCACGTCATATCACCAATCTCTTGGCATCAAGCCCAATCTCAATCCACTCATCTCCAATCCCAAGTACTATCCTCATAATCCATGTATATGTATACGTATATATATATATACATATAGTCCCATACCCGTGTGTGTGTGTGTGTATACATATCCCCATATACGCACAGGTAAATAAAATGAATGTATGTGTGTGTGTGCGTGTATGCAAATCACTACCCTAGGGTTCGCAACTAAACACTAACTTACAAGTACACTATACCAATCC
The DNA here is from genome assembly GCA_030015575.1 of Agapanthus africanus. Classification (NCBI taxonomy): domain Eukaryota; kingdom Viridiplantae; phylum Streptophyta; class Magnoliopsida; order Asparagales; family Amaryllidaceae; genus Agapanthus; species Agapanthus africanus. The sequence continues at coordinate 233,205,227 of CM057344.1, forward strand.
AAAGTCATTCCATATCACATCCGTATATGTATATATATATAATATAGATATAACACATTCACGTTCTAATACGAAACTGCGGGGGTGCGATACGCCATCCACCCGACTTCCCCCGTTGATATATATCTACTCATCTTGATCTTCGCTTGCTAGACTCGATGATGCTACGCTCTCCTCGTCGTCTCGAATCCACGTGGGGGTACCTACATATCACACATGTAGCATCGTAAACAGAAATCACGCACGAAAACCAAAATGTCGCACGAATCACACATAGGTTAAAACCTATAGTTTACGCATGCAAGAATAACCAACAACTCTCGACGATTGACGTATAAACGTGAATCGACCGATAAAAACACAAATATCAAAACTTCATTTCATAAATATCACGAAATACAAGGCAGCAACTCATGAAAATGGTCCCAGATTTTATTCTAGGTCAAACTAGCCAATTTTGCATATGTAAAGGGTCTATTTGAGATAAAGCCTCGGAACAAACATGGACCAAATCAACCCTACTCTGGCCGCAAATTGTGACCAGAATGATTAAATCTGGGACCAAAAGGTGGAGTTGGGGTCTTGGGTGTCTGTGGTAGCTTCCTGGGTGCCTACATGACTCACAGTGTTTGCTAAATAATTTTTAGAGTCCCCGGGTGTTAGCAGATATCAATTTCCCTTCACAATTTCTACAAAAAACGATGTTGGGGATTTCTAAGTTCGCTAACTGGGGTTTAAGTCCATGGTTTAGTCCAATATATCATCACTACAGGGGTTGTATAGTCTTTACTAATCTCAATTACACATCACAACTCAAGAATTCCTCAAACCCTAACTAGAAATTTCCTAACCTCACTAAACATCACTAAAACACTTCTAATCAAACATGGAAGCTAAAGCAATGGAAATACTATGCTAATGGTTAAGAGAATTCCTCATTTGGCAACCCAAGTCTTCAAAATCCTATTTTTCTTGGTCCAAAGTGCATCTAGTGAGCTTGTGCATGTTTTTATTAAAATGGGGATGGACTTTTGATGTTGTTTTGGGGTTGTTTTGAGAGTTGAAAAGATGGGGGAGGAAGAGGGAAACCATGGGAGTTGAAGGGAGAGAGAATGAAGAAGAGAAAATGAGAGAGGAATGAGACCAAGACCAAGGTTGACCCCTCACCCTCTCTCTCTCATGCCCATACTCCAATTCTTTACTATTTTCCTTTTCTTTTCTTTTCTTTTCTCTTCATTTTAAACACAAATGAAAACCCCAAATAAAACTATGGTAACACAAAAGAAAAATAATAAGGTTTGTAACATGAAATGGTGCACGTCATGCACAAAACCGGATTAATGCAAGATTAGTGATATTTAATCGCGATTAGTATTAAAAATAATATAATTAATTATATAAAGATCTATAAATGTTCAAATCTTATAAAACACTCTCTTTTCAGTAATTCCCATAATTTTCCAAATATTTCCCAATTTATCGGTATTTAATTATACCGAAATATCAAAATATTCATAATATTAATTATTTAATTATAAAAATTTCCAAAAATAATATTTTATTTTTCTGAAATGTTACACTTAGACATCACATGCCTAAAAATTATAAACCCCGCATTTTTGTCTCGATATTGAAAACACTTTCTAATAACCTTTCGGGTAATTCTATAAGATTCCCGATAACCTGATCGAAAGCTCGTCGGAAACTTTAGTAGACGGCCGCACCCTGATGCCGTCGACGAAATGCACTAAAACGGAACACCGCGTCCGCGAGCCCCCGAATGGATGCTTTTGGCGATGGGGTTCTCCTACATTCACTTGGTCGGGGTTATGGGGCATGGCTATCTAGTAAGGTTACCTGACGAGTATCCGCGTACACTACGTAATTGCGACGGACTTTTGATCCACATCAAAATTCCGTGGCAACCGATCAAATGAGACTAAATTGCTAGATTTATAAAATTCAAACTAGTTATCACATAACTAATTATGTGGATTCCAAATATTGTATCACAATCACAGAAAGCTAGACGAAATTAAACTTTTCGATCGAATAAGCAAGCACCCAAAATTTCCCAACAAGCTCAACACATGAGCGGAGTTCAAAAAGTACCCAGAAACTGCCACAGCTCTTATGAGCCATCCGTAGAAGGGCCGACCCATGCCTCACTCATGTCGCCGCGGAACAGCCGCATACCCTAGGGTATTACCACGGTTCCGCGATCCAAAAAGTCGAGTTTGGGTATCGTTCTTCTAGAGGGTCCACAGAATCGCTTGCATTATTTTCTGGAGATTTTAATCTCGGAAAAAATCCAACTCTTGGAAAATTTCCAGCGAGGGAAAAATTGGATTATTGATATCCTTCGAACATTTTAATAACGTCTAAATAACCCGAATAGATGTTAGAATTACGATTACGAAACACTCCGAATTGCCTTTGCACAAAGTTAACATCATATGCAAATTTAGCAAAAACTAGCAACGCCTGAAACACTAAAACCTAGAGCCTGGAACACTGAAAAAATTCGAAGCCAGAATTCCTTAAAGGGGCCGGCCTCCTCGGATTTTTGGGTATTTTGTGTAAGTCCACGTTGCCCACCCCAGTCCTTACGGGGAGGCGGAAACGGTAAAAAACGATTTTTTGACATAAGGCAACATGGACTAGAAATGAGGATCTTAGCTAAACAAAAACCTAGCAAACTAACTAGAAGTTTAACTAATATGTTAGAGGGTTATACCTAGGTCTTGAACTCCTTCTCTTCTTGCTCCTTAGGATGGTTTGAACGGCTCCTACCTCGTAGTCTCCTCTTTGTCGAAGAAGGATCCACCCGAAAGCTTCTACCTTGAGCTCCTACCTCAACCGAGAGGCAACTAAAGTGCTTAGATTGCTAAACCTAGAACTTTAGAGTGAGTAGAGAAGAGTTTTGAGGGTTTTATCTCAATAGCTCATGGTTCTCAACACATGAGAGATGAGAGCTTTGAGAGAGAGGAAGAGGATGAGCTTTGTATGAGAGAAAATGAGCAAGAGAGAAAGAGCTTGACTTTTTACAACCATGCTCACAAAAGAAAGAATAATGATGATGATAATAATAATAATTAAGAATTATGACGGCTAGTTTCAATGACCATTATCATTTCATGTATTTAATGCATTTTGTAAAGAACAACAAGTCAACAAAAGTCATAGAAATGAAATGATGATGGTCAACAAGTCCACAATGGTCAACCGGTCAACAAAGTCAACAAGTCAACAAAAGTCAAATGTTCAACTCAACCATGGCACAATAATCCTTAATTAATATTATTAATCATATTTCTTATTCTCATTAGGGTTTAGAAAAAGTAAACGGTCCACAACCCCAATGAGAATCCTCTGCCTCTGCCTCTGTCAACTGTGCATACACACCCGCATCCGTGTTCCGAGGTACACGAATACAATGAGATAGAACCATTCCCAAAACATATACTAGGATCTGGCTTAAACCAAAGCCCGCTAGTAATAACTGCCCGGACACCAAACGCGCACAAGTGCGCGGATGTGAACGAACCCTGTCGCAAAACCATGCGACCTCTATTCTGTTTTGCCCAAAGGAGAATAGCCTTCTGTGTGGGACTCTAAAAACTCAACACTACGCTAGCAGTAGGTTTAACCATTGGCCGCAAGCGGTACTAGCTGTACGTAATAGTCCCCAGGTAGATGCCGATAAGAAGACTGATGAGGTGAACCCATCCGAACTCCTACTGAGCCTAAATGTCACAATCTTCGTACAGTCCGGTCTGTTCGTCTGAGAGTATCGCATGTCGGGCCTATGGGGGCGGTAAACGTCAGTCCCATAATAGCGGTACAAGTCGTGTCGGAGTGTAGCCCAGAACATCCTGTGATAACACTGGAAACGCTACCTGTATATCTCTCTAGCCCTGGCCAGGGACTTTGTGTAATGGCTCTCCTAGACACAGTGCGATATCATCCCCCAATACCGGGAGAGACGAATCCTGTCTAACCGTCACTGCCTCCAAGTGCTTCGAGACTGCACCCAACTACTACCTGTTTGCACGACTCATTTGAGACGTGGTAGGGTAGTAATCTAAGAACAGTAGGAACACACTCAAGGTGAAGTGACAGTGTCAAGTCAACGGACTATGCTGTACTCATGTCACCTGGGAACTGATAACTGACGATAGGTATACTACCAAACCAATAGTTCCAAGTGAGTCCTGTCCAGTGTACTCGTAACCTAACGAGCACCTGCATACTATCTCCAGTACGACGTAGTGATGGCTGTGGGACAGACCATCTCCCCTACTGGGATGAGAAGCGTATAAACTAGTCTACTCTGGAGTATCAATGCCCTGTATCGATAATCCTACGACTAAGGACCTGTATAAGGATGTGCTTGTAGATTACCCAGCCCCCACTAGTGTGACTGCCATCACAACGCTGGTAATCAAACAATGATCCTAAGGGCTCCACTAATGTGTATAGGCGATATGCTAAAAGAAACACATGCACACATTAAAGTAGAAATAAACCAAGTAGCATACTACTATTTCGAGCAAGATTGTCTATACAACTGTGAATATCCCAAGCTTCCATTAAGTAATATACAAACTAGTATATACAGTAATGGACTCTAGGGCATATACACTAACATTTTGCTCGGCCAAAAACCGGCCAAATGACTTCAAGTTTTCACAATGTTCATGTTATATCTCATACAACATTCTGCGGTTGCTAAAAAAAATTTTAGAGGCCATTTCAAATTCGACAGAAACTGGATTCTTGGGTTTCATGTTTCGTAGTAGTTTCGGTTTCATAATCGAACAAACATCATTTAAATCTCTAGCTTGGCTTTGATACCGCTGTAGGGTTACATAGTAAGGCAACAAGATTTCGGGAGGCATCGTCTATACCGTTTTCAAATTTTTGCCGAACTAAAGAACCCTAACCCTGAATCTTAACTAGAGATTTAAACAAACTAACATGTTAACATCTTAACATCTAAGTGAATGCCGAATACAATCTTTGTAGACCGGTCCTTCACTTCAAATAATCCATATAGATGTCCCTTCGCTTCGAGTAATGATCTCCCGAACTCTTGAGAGGCTCCATAAGGTGAAAGATGCAAACTTGCTCGAAATCTTCGAGGCCGAAGATGATCTACGTCGAGGAGACTCAAGCTCATGCTACCTCTTCACTAAATTAGGGTTTAGTGAAGAAAACACCCTAAACTAAATGGCTAATAGTAGAGGATGATGGAGTCGGAATTGGGATCTCTGTATATTTCTTTTTCTCACAATATTTCATCACTTAGAAAAAAGCTAGCAAGCTTTTTCTCATGAGGAAGAAGATGAAGTGATCAAGAGAGAATAAACTCATGAGGTTAGAATTGCAACCATGGTGAGTTAGTGTTGTTTTATATAGTGCCTTCAAAGTCAATTATTGGCAATGATTGAGGAAGGACCTATGCCGGAAGGACAGTCTTACTCAAGATGATAGTATGCTATCTGGTTTATCTGTATAATCATGTACATGCATTAGGTGACCTTACAGATCACTATTACATGTTGATAGAGCCCTTAGGATTCTTGCTTGACTACCAGCAGTATGATGGCGATCATATATGTGAGAGTTGGGTAGTCTATAAGCACATCCTTAAAGTGGTCCCTAGTCGTGGGAGTTTCGAGACTTGGCATCGATACTCCATTAGTAGACTAGTGTATACAGTCGAGACCCCGACGAGGGGCGGTGGCCGGTCTCACAAGCCATTGGTGTCAGTTTGTTCACCTAAGATGTATACAGGTGCTCATTGGGTTATGAGTACACCGGACAGGACTCGCCGGGAATATGCTAGTTGGTATTATACCTGACGTCAGATAGCAGTTCCCTGGTGACATGTGTACAGGTTAGTTCATCGACCTGAGATCGTCATTTGTCTCGTATGAGTTCCCACTGTGCTTTGATTACTACCCTACCATGGCTCAAAGGAGTCATGCAAACAAGTTTTAGTTGGGTACAGTCTTGAGCCATATGGAGGCAGTGAGCGGATCGGCAGGGGTTTCGTCTCTCCCGGTATTGGGGGTGAGATCGCGCTGTGTCTAGGAGAGCCATTACATGATGTCCTTGGCCAAGGCAGGAGATTTACTGGTAGGTATTCCAGTAGTATCTTAGGGTGTTCTGGACTATACTCCGACACGACTTGTACTGCTTTTGGGGGTCTGACTTTAACAACCCCCTAGGCCCGACATGCGATGCTCATAGACAAACATACCGGACTGTACGGATATTGTCACTGACAGGCTCAGTAGGGTGTCAGGATGAGTTCACTCATCGATCTCCCTTTTGGTCAATACCTGGTAGCCCGTTACGTACGGCTAGTACCACTGACGTGCTAATGGTTAAATCCACAGCCAAAGTATTGACGAGTCTTTAGATTCCCCCACAGACAGTTTCTCAAGTTTCGGGTGAAACGTTGTAGAGGCCGTATGATATTATGGCAGGGTTTGATCATATACGTGCTGTAGTGCACAGATCATGATCGGACGGATCATAATAGTGGGCTTTGGTTTAAGACAGATCCTAGTATTAGATTTGTTGGATTACTTTAATCTCATTGCATTCGCATTCAGTCGGAATGCGGATGCAGGTATGTATATACAGGTAAGGGGTATCCTTGTGATCCGTCACGAGTTTATTTTAGTAGATGCCATTCTCTTTTTATTGTTGCAAACATCTGGATTAATGTTTTCAAATGGAAATTGTGAGCTCAAAGTCATGATTAAGAGCATTAATTGTGACACTTGCATAAGTGATGACTCATGGTCTCTTTATTTGTGCATATGTCATATTTTGGATTGATTTAGGTGTTGAAATGACAAGAGAAGAGAGAGAGGGCAGCCATTTGGCTTGAGGTTGCTCTTGTGTTGATAATTTCTATCTCACTCTAATTATCATTCCAACACAAAAGAAAAAGAAAGCTCTTCTTCTTCCTCTTCTTTCTTGAGCTTACTATCTCCATTAATGGCATCCACTTCAACCTCCATTTATACACTCTCATGTGTTGAGAATCAATGGATGCTTGAGACAAAGTTATCACACACATTCTCTACATCACCTAGGACACGTCGGCAAGCAAACTTCATGTCCGAGTTGCTTCGGATGAAGCGGAAGCCCGTAAAAACACTCATTGATGTGGTGCCCTTCCGACGAGGAGACCGGAGATCGGAGATGCCGCGAGGAGCTTAGGATGGTGGCCAAAGACCAAAGGACACGGATCGATCGGTATAGCCACTCTCACTTCTTAGTAGTTAGCTAGTTTAGCGTTAATGGTTCGATCCGGGTGAAAGACAACGATAGCGCCGGTTTCCTAAAAAGTTTTTGTTTCCGCATTTGGCCCCGGATTGACGGTCGGGGCGCTACCGTAGACTTACATGGTATCAGAGCCATGCCATTAACCTTTACTAGTTTGTTCTAACATATTTAAAACATCGATCGGACGAAATTTCCAAAACTGCAATTCCAAGTTCAATGTTTCTGTCGAAATTTTTTTGTCGTCAAAAAATTATTTTGAGTGTTTCAGAAAATCAGGCAGGCTTTTCTAAGACCACTGTAAAAATTTTGTAGCATGATCCCTCTGTAGCGCCGCGGAAACGCGGCCGTACCCACATTTGGGCCGCGGTTCCGCCGCAGTGTTGGTGTTTCAGTGCACTAATTTTTTTCTTTGGGTCTTTAACATGGAATTGAGGTTTTTGGAATATTTTGTTTGGGCCCAGATTTGTTACAGTACTGGATTTGTGCTTGGGGCCCACTTTGAGAAATTTTGTCGATCGAAATAATTTAAATAAGTTAGTTCACAGTGCTTACATTATATCTGCGATCATGAATGTCATTCGAGCGGTAAATCTTGTCTAATTGCTATAGCTCTTTTAGACGGGTTTGCGATCGTGACATTCACGTCGATGTTCTGTGTTGTGCTGTGATGTTACGGATTTGTCGTGGTGGATAGCTTGGTGCAATGTTAGTAGAGTTTAGTATTATTTATACATTTGATATTGCTGGGCGAGCGTCCGACATGTGGACTGCCGTCACTGCCTGTTTGTATATTATTCTTTTGGGGCATGACCGGGTTGAGGTCGATGTCACCGTTGTACATATTTTATTTTCTGTACTAGGATTACCCCGCGGTGGGGTGCACGGATAGCCGGGTTCTAGAGGGCAACAAGCCCGTATCTCATGGCTTTGAGATGGAAGGGGCTTCACTCTAGAATTTGCGGGCTATTCGCCGCACTCGTAGGGGGTATTGGTTGACCCAAGGAGGGGTGCTCAGGTTACCGGATTTCGTGAAGTGCTGGGTGGTCCATTCACTTTGTTGAAGGGGGATGCCTCGCTTCAGGTTTTGGCGGGTAACTTGCCGCGCCCATAGGGGTCTAGGATTTCATTGCACAGGCTATCCACACGACCAGGGGAACGTCGGGTTTCAGTTGCGGCTCAAAGGAAACCCGGGGCTCCCAGATTATCTGTATTGTTCTGTGATGCTTATTACATTTCTGTGATGTTGCATTTATCACGCCTGGAGCGATTATTATATATTGCTATATATATACTAGTAGATGTTGTATATGTTTTACATCCGTGCTAGTTCAGTCCCCGCTTTGTCGTTAGTTAAGTAACCTAACGGGTGATGACGGGACCCAGTGGCGAATGCGGATGGCATATACGTACATCATATTTTCGTTATTTCTTAGTGTGATCAATTGATGGGACTGCATTGATTCGGATCAATGCAAGCTAAACAAACCTGTTTGATGTTGTTGGAACAATTTTCAAAAAAAAACTGTTATTACAAGGACGTTCTCTTTTGTTTTGCATAGTGGTATTCGGTTATGAATATCCTGCACCTCATTCGACAAGGCAAGGGCCGAGATCCCTTCATCGGGAGTGACCCCTTGGACAAAGGTTTGCGTCAGGGTAATAACTTCACTATAGTCGATTACTTTTTGCTTTGCGTCGCGGTATTCAGTATGGAATATCCTGCAACTTATTCGATGAGGAAAGAGCCGAGATCCATTCACCGGGAGTGACCACTTTAGCAAAAGTTTTCGCTACTATATATTTATAAAACCACTCGGTTCCTTCAACGATATCAAGTTCATTACGTTAAAGGTTTTTCGCCAAAAACCAGCCGTAGCCCTCCATCATTTTAGATTAGTATTACTTAGTATTTGTGCTGCGTTTGTTGACTCCGTCAAGGCATAGTATACAATAGCTGAGTGGTGCTTGTTTGTAGCATGGATATGCAATTGGTTAGGACAGTCGTACGACCTTGTTGACTCCGTCAAGGGCTCGTGCGGGTGGGTTTAATGCAATCAGGATAATGACGGGTTGAACTTGACTAGGACTTTTTTATTTGTTGACTCCGTCAAGGTCACTTGGGTCCTAAGGGTAAAAATCACATCGGGGGTTTCTAAAGAAACAGAAACTTGCCAGACATGCGCATACCTTCTGGAGTGTGATAACGTGAGTGGATTCCATCACGTTATCATGCGATGATAGTTGGATCCCGATTCCCACTGATGAGTTGGTTTACTCCTCGGGTGATCCCGACTAATTCTTCTTTCAGGTTTGGAGGAGAATTTGAGGTTACAGTGGGAGGTTTCCTGATTAGATAAATTGATAACCATTCTGATCTAGGTTAGAGTGCACACAGAGTGTTTCTTTTCTCTCTCTCTTTGGCAGCGACCATGGCCCGACCCTAGACTATGACTCAGTAACCAAGATTAACTGAACCTTCTTAAAACACTGGCTTTTGGATTGTCTGAGTTGCATACCTCATTGCCACTCCTACTTTTACCCTTTTTCTCCGGAACATTTCGTATCACTACGAACGTCTACTTCCATTGGATAAAACCATCGTATGGTTATATACGAACTCGAAGGACTTGTTCCAGATTCGAGGATGGTTTCCAGTTCTGGAGAAAATGAATAGGACTATTCAGTTCTCTTTTCATTGTTACCTTCTCTCGGGTTGCGAGGGCTCCTAGGATTAGGAGAAGAGTACACCTATTACGCTTATTGGATAGTCTTCTTCCAAACCATAGGCAGGTGCCGAAAGGTAGGGAATGAAGAAAACTGATTAGCCTAAGTGTGGTGTACAGAAGGTATTAAGTAAAGACAAATAAAGGGATTAGTAAGAGGGCAAAGTAAATTGCGACTGCTATCATTCACGACCAAACCTAGTATTTCATCGCCACTTCTACTTCACTTTTGTATTTTTCCATAACACCCCGTATCACTACGAAGATCCACAGTTATTTGGATAATCCATCGTATGGTTATATACGAACTCGAAGGAACTTGTTCCAGTTTGGGGATGGATTCTGGTTCAGGAGAAATAGGAATAAGGTTTATTCAGTTGTCTTTTATCTTTACCTTCTCTCGCGTTACGAGTGCTCCTAGGATTAGGAGAGTACACCCATTATGCTTATTGTGTAAGCCCGCGGGGGCGCCCCGGCCGTCGATCCGACGCCGGAAACGCGGAAAACAAAAACTTTGCGAACTTTGCAAAACGGCACCACCGCGGACTTTTTACCCGGATCGGGCCATTAACCTAGCTAGCTAGCAAAAAGAAAAGAGTAGAGAAGCTATACCAAACGATCCGTGTCCTTCGGTCTTCGTCTCCACTCCGATCTCCCGCGGAATCTCCATCACCTCCTCGCTCGTCGGAAATGGCACCACGTAGCCGGAATCTTTTACGGGCTCCCGCCTTTTGACCGAGGCAACTCGGGCGCGAAGTTGGCTAGCCGACGCGTCCAAGACTTGCTACAGAATAGTGTAGTAAACTTGTCTCTTTGGGGTTTAAGAGATTGCCATGTTGGAGGAATTTTACATAGGAATTTTCCATGGATGCTTGCAAGAAAAATCAATGGAGCATGCAAGAAAAGAGCTCGGCCAAGCACTAAGAGCTCACTGGGAATAATGAATGAAGCATTATTTTTTCATATAAAGAATGTGTGTATGTTGCAAATTAATACCAAGCCTAAGGAAAAGGGAATAAAACTCACAGCACACAAAATGGAGGGCCCACTAATCAAGCAAGAATGAATTAATTCACACACACAAACATCTCTCTCTCTCACTCTAGTGGCCGGCCCCACTCCAATCCCACACAGTGGCCGGCCCCTACAAGTGAGTGGGGAAGTAGAAACCAAATGGAAAAAAAAAAGAAATAGATCAAAGAGAAACAAGATAAGATAAACCTCACATCCTATCTCACTCAACTCACTAATCAATTTCCAATCCATTTCTAATCTCATGATGATGGTCAAATCATAATCCACACTCATGCAAAGAAACCCCTCACAAAAATGTTAATTGCAAACTTGCAATTAACATCCTCCAACGAAAAGTCCGACCGGGAAGGAAAAAGAGAAAACCGGCCGGAACGGAATGCAAACTGGCAACCCCAGAAAACCGATCCCATAATAAATTACAGGAAAACCTCGCTACTGCAAATACATGCCCGCCTTTGTATTTCCACTGAACACAAATGCAAAGAGACAAAACTACACTATCTAATACTAGTATCCGGCTTAAGCCAAACCCGGCTAGTAAAAACCGTCCGATCACGATCCGTGCAATACCGCACGTATCTGATCGAACCCTGCCATATCTCCATACGGCCTCTACAGCGTTTCGCCCGAAACTTGAGTAACTGTCTGTGTGGTGGACTCTAAAGACTCGGCAATACTGTGGCTGTGGATTTAACCACTAGCACGTCAGAGGTATAAGCCAATACGTGACGGGCCACCAGGTATTGACCATAAGGGACGTCGATGAGCGAACTCATCCTGACACCCTACTGAGCCTGTCAGTGACAATATCCGTACAGTCCGGTCCGTTCGTCTATGAGCATCGCATGGCGGGCCTAGGGGGTTGGTAAAAGTCAGACCCCCAAAAGCGGTACAAGTCGTGTCGGAGTGTAGCCCAGAACACCCTGAGATACTACTGGAATACCTACCAGTAAATCTCCTTGCCTTGGCCAAGGACTTTGTGTAATGGCTCTCCTAGACACAGCACGACCTCACCCCCAATACCGGGAGAGACGAACCCCTGAAGATACGCTCACTGCCCCCATGTGGCTCGGGACTGTACCCAACTAAAACCTGTTTGCACGACTCCTTTGAGCCGTGGTAGGGTAGTAATCAAAGTACAGTGGGAACTCACACGAGACAAATGACGATCCCCAGGTCGATGAACTAACCTGCACACATGTCACCAGGGAACTGCCATCTGACGTCTGGTATATGACCAACTAGCATGTTCCCGGCGAGTCCTGTCCGGTGTACTCATAACCCAATGAGCACCTGTATACATCTTAGGTGATCCAACTGACACCAGTGGCTTGTGAGACCGGCCACCGCCCCTCGTCGGGGTCTCGACTGTATACACTAGTCTACTAATGGAGTATCGATGCCCGGTCTCGAAACTCCCACAACTAGGGACCTTTTAAGGATATGCTTGTAGACCCCCAGCTCCCACTTATATGATCGCCCTCATACTGCTGGTGGTCAAGCAAGAATCCTAGGGGCTCTATCAACGTGTAATAGCTACGTGTCAGGTCACCTAAAACAGTACACGATGATAAAGGTAAACCAGATAGCATACTATCATCTCGAGTAAGACTGTCCTACCGGGATAGGTCCTCCCTCAATCATTACAATCACGTACCTGTGACCTAATAATTGACTCTGAGGGCACTATCTCCAACAATCTCCCACTTGCACTCAAGGCTAATTATTGCGATGTCGCCTACTCACAGCCCGTGTGATACCGAACATCCAACTCCTCTACTAGTCAGTCTCACAAAGCTCGTTTGCGGAACTATTGCGTTCGAGGAATAGCCTCAGTGAGTGGATCCGCTTAGTTGTTTCTTTCTATGTCTCTCTCAAAATCTCAAGTTCGCGGAGAAAACCATCTCCCGAAAAGAGCAATACCTGTCTTAGAATGTGTCTGGATGTCTGATGGGACATAGCTCATAAATGAACTCCAAATCCAAACTTCTTAGACTGTATCGTTAACTGAACTTAATCAGTAACCTGCGCGCCATGCCTCCCTCAGTATTGCCTTGGACCACCTGTCCAAAATACTGCTCCTCATCAGAAGGAAAACTATAACTCTGACAACCTCCTTGTCGTCCATGTCACCTTAGAAGCCTGGAATGATAACTGTCTCCCGAATGAGGCTGTCGTTATCATATCCCTAGAACATCCTCTTATGTTCTAAAACTGCTTCCGACTGTTCCTCCAGGATTGGATCAATATCAACTTATTGCATTTCGTGCAAGAACAACATCTGGTGTGGTACTTGACATCTCATGATTGACTCAATTGCCTAAGCAAGTGATCTGCCAATCATGTACATCCCTCTCCACTTTAGTCTATAAGACACCTTTAGAGAGGGTGACTCCATCATCTGCAGGTACACTACCGTGCCAGGAGTCGTCCATTCTAAATGCTCTTAGAATGCTGTCAAAGTACCCAGATTGGGAAACCACCCAAATCTAGATCTAAAAACCATAGATCTAGTAACCAGTATGTTTTATATAATGTCCAAGTCCCTTGTGGAGAAACCACTGTGCGACGACCAAAGTATAACCGATCGTAGTATAGGAATTTCTTTTCCTATTCTATGTATGTCATCCAAATACCAGGATATCACACCCTACTACCTTCTCAACAGATCCATCCCCTATTCTGATGACGTCAAACCCATGACTGTCACATCAGAAATAGATGATCTATCTCCGCTACATCTGCTTTAGTCTATAAATAGACATAAGCCTGATATCCACCAATGCTTCCGCTGCTCCCACTGACTACGACAACCCTCTGGCAGAGTCATATACACGTACACTTCTAAAGTAAGTTTAGAACGACGCTATACTCATCCTCCCGCCGGGTCTCGCAGCCTGGAACAACAGCAATGGCAAGTCTGGGTAAACAAGAACCTCTCTGCCACTGTCCTTGAGTATACCGAAGTACCTCTCGGGTGCCTGAGGTTACCCACCTTATCTGCGGAGTGGCCAATAGAATGTCAAACCAGATTGAATCTTTAGGTTCCTTATCAAATCTTCAGTAATCGTTTGCGGTTCTGGAATCACTTCCAGTTCTACCATACTCCCACTACTGTTTTTGAAAAAATCCATTTTTAATAAAACTGTGGCGAGTCAAGAACAATATCTCTATTGATCTTCCAGATGGTAGAAAATCAACCCTCGTCATAGCCCGGGTCAACCCACAAACAGCCACTACTGAAACGTGCCTTGAGTTGTCCAGAGTCTGGTTTTAAGCATAAGCCGGACAACTCCCCGTATCTTAACAATGTCAAGATATGAACTGTTCTATATCCAAGAAACAGAAGCACTGATTTAATTGAACCAGATTCAAATCATGCAGCTGTCTCCAGTGCATGTCAAGTAAATGGAAGAGAGGCCGATCAGCGTTACTCAACTTAGGAGTACTTCCAATTATGAGTAACCTGAAAGAGAAGCTAGTTCTCTTAATCATTACTATCAACTGAATACCATTCACAAGTATCTACATCTTCGATCTCCTTGAAGAATCCCGATACTTGCAACACTTGGTTCTCTACTTTACTCTTATACCTATAACTCCTCAAAACTTAGACCCTGTGTTTCTACGAAACACATGTCTAAGAACTAGAGAAGTCATAAGTAAACTGAATATAGTACGAGGACCAACCCATCCGTCCTAATGGACACTGGACAATATACAGTACTCTGTATAAGTCCCCTGAGTCTGGTAACTCATTCACTGTGTGTCGTAGGTCGAAAACTGTACTTATGGTTAAGAAGAATTACACCGCTGTTTAATGCTCCTTACCTAACCATCCACTGATATAGGTAAATGTCATAGACATAATTTCAGAAAGGTATATCTCACTCTATGAAAATAGACGTACAGATATATCAATTTGAAATTGGTGCACAACAACGGATATTCAAAACCAAATATTTGCCGACCGGCAAACAACCCAGGTGGCTTCCTCAAATATCACCAATTCCAACGAATCCCGATATAATGAGGATGGTCACCTAATTCCCAATAACTTACTCCCACTCAGCATCTGTAAAACCATACAGATGTGAGAATCCAACCTGGTAAATACATACCCTGGAGTAAGTGTCTAATCGGGAAATCAGTTTTCTTTTAACAGTACACAGTGAAACTGAAACATTGAGATGTTTCGATGGGGTATTCTGGTATTCTTAGTAAAGCCTCTTCCATTATCCAGATTCACAACTATAACTGTATAATTCTTTGCCACCTCTCCAAATCCCTTTACATGTCTTTAGTCATTACCTTCTGTACACCCCTTTAGGCCAAATGGTTTTCTTCCTTCCCTACCGTTCGGCACCAGCCTATGGTTTGGAAGAAGACTATCCAAAAAGCATAATGGGTGTACTGTCCTAATCCGAGGAGCACTCGCAATGCGAGAGAAGGTGAGGATAAAAGACAACCGAATGTACTTAATTCATAGGTGATTTAGGATTGACAAAGAAGTACATGGTTTGGTCGTGAATAGCAGTCGCAATTTACTTTGCCCTCTTACTAATCCCTTGCTTTGTCTGAACTTAATACCTTCTGTACACCGTTTTAGGCTAATTGGTTTTCTTCATTCCCTACCGGTCGGCACCAGCCTTGGGTCTGGAAGAAGACTATCCAATTTGCGTAATAGGTGTACTATCTCCTAAACCAAGGAGTACTCGCAACCTGAGAGAAGGTGAAAAGAAAAGACAACTGAATGTACTTTATTCCTTTTTCTCCAGAACCAGAAACCATCCTCGAAGTCCTTCGAGTTCGTATATAACCATACGATGGTTTTGTCCAATGGAAGTGGACGTTCGTAGTAATACGGGGTGTCCCGGAGAAAAGAGTAAAAGTAGGAGTGGCAAAGAGGTCTGCAACTTTGACAATCCAAAAGCCAGTGTTAAGAAGGTTCGGTCAACTTGGTCACTGAGTCATAGTCTAGGGTCGGGTCAATGGTCGCTGCCAGAGAGAGAGAAAAGAAACACTCAACGTGCACTCTAACCTAGATCAGAATGGTTACCAATTTATCTAATCTGGAATCCTCCCACTGTACCTCAAATTCTCCTCCAAACCTGAAAGAAGAATTAGTCGGGGTTACCCGAGGAGTAAACCAACTCATCAGTGGGAATCGGGATCCAACTCTCATCGCATGATAACGTGACGGAATCCGCTCACGGTATCACACTCCAGAAGGTATGCGCATATCTGGCAAGTTTCAGTTCTTTTGAAACTCCCGATGTGATTTCTGCCCCATGCTCTTATGACCTTGGCGTGAGGTCAAAATATCATAAGTCACATGTCAAGTTCTGCCCGTCATTATCCAGGTTAATCTGAACCCACCCGTACATACCCTTGACGTAGGCCAAAATAGTAGTACGACTGTCCCAAACCAACGCATCTATCTATGCAACAGATAAATACCCGGCAGCTACCAAACACTATGCCTTGGCGTGAGGTCAAAATACATAGCTTGAATACTACCGAATATTTAACTGAAATGACGGAGGGCTACGAATGGTTTCTGGCGAAAACCTTTAACGTAATGAACTTGATATCGTCGAAGGAACGGATAGCTTTTTAAAAAATATAGTGACGAAAACCGTTGCTAAAGAGGTCACTCCCGGTGAAGGGATCTCGGCTCTTTCCCCGTAGAATGGGGTGCAGGATATTCCAACTGAATACCACGGTGCAAAGCAAAAGTAATCGGCTATAGTGAAGTTAATGCCCTGACGCAAACTTTTTGTCCAAGGGGTCACTCCCGGTGAAGGGATCTCGGCCCTTGCCTCGTCGACTGAGGAGCAGGATATTCTAAATGAATACCGCGATGCAAAACAAAAGTGAACGTCCTTGCAATAACAGCTTTTTGAAAAGTGTTCCAACAACATCATAATAGGTTTGTTTAACTTGCATTGATCCGAATCAATGCAGTCCCATCAATAGATCACACCAAAAAGAACGAAAATATACTGATGTACGTATATGCCATCCGCATTCGCCACTGGGTCCCGTCATTACCCGTTAGGTTAGCTAACTAACGGCAGAGCGGGGACTGGACTAGCGCGGATGAAAAACATATACAACATCTACTAATATATATACCAATATATTATATCTCGCTCAAGGCATGAAAAGAAATGCAACATCACAGAAATGTACAGCATCACAGAACAATACAGATATCTGGGATCCCCGGGTTTCACAGAGCCGCTGAAACCCGACGTTCCCCTGGTCGTGTGGATAGCCTGTGCAATGAAAATCCTAGACCCCTACGGGCGCGGCAAGTCACCCGCCAAAACCTGAAGCGAGGCAGCCCCCTTCAGCAACGTGAATGGACCACCCAGCACTTCACGGAATCCGGTAACTTGGGCACCCCTCCTGGGTCAACCCTATACCCCCTACGAGTGCGGCGAATAGCCCGCCAATCCTAGAGTGAAGCCCCCTCCGTCTCAATGCCATGAGATGTGGGCTTGTTGCCCTCCAGAATCCGGCTATCCGTGCATCCCTCCGCGGGGTAATCCTAGTACAGAAAGTAAAATATACATACAACGGGTACATCGACCGCAACCAGGTCGTGCCCCAAAAGAATAATACAAACAGGCAGTGACGGCAGTCCACATGTCGGACGCTCGCCCCGCAATATCAAATGTACATATAAAACAAAACTGTACTACCACTGCAACCAGGCTATCCCCCACGACCGATCCGCAACAACACAGTACAATCACAGAACATCAACGTGAAAGTCACGTTCGCAAATCCGTCTAACCGGGCTATAGCAGTTAGACCGGATTTACCGATCGAGTGACATTCACGGTCGCAGATATAATGTAAAAACTGTGAACTAGCATGTTTAAAATATCCGATCGAACAAATTTATCAAAGTGGGCCCCACGCACTACTGTAGCACTTACAGAAAATCTGGACCCAAAGAAAATGTCCCAAATGCCCTATTTTCAACAAATAAGCTTACTGGGAAAATTTGGTGCCACAATTCCTCTTATCCGCCGCGCAAGCGCGGCCAAACCAGGGTTTTGGCCGCGCTTCCGCGGTGGAACTGAGGAATTAGTGGATCGTATTTTCCCAGATTTCTTATAATTGCTTGTACATGCCTCTGCAACAACCTGAAAAATTTTAGGAGCTCAAAAAATTTCAACAGAGAACACATGTGCACAAAAATACGGTTTTTGGGGATTTTGTTCGATCGGGTTCTAAACGCGCTAGAGCAAGCTAGTGAAGGTTAATGGCGTGGCTCTGATACCATTGTAAGCCCGCGGGGGCGCCCCGGCCGTCGATCCGACGCCGGAAACGCGGAAAACAAAAACTTTGCGAACTTTGCAAAACGGCACCACCGCGGACTTTTTACCCGGATCGGGCCATTAACCTAGCTAGCTAGCAAAAAGAAAAGAGTAGAGAAGCTATACCAAACGATCCGTGTCCTTCGGTCTTCGTCTCCACTCCGATCTCCCGCGGAATCTCCATCACCTCCTCGCTCGTCGGAAATGGCACCACGTAGCCGGAATCTTTTACGGGCTCCCGCCTTTTGACCGAGGCAACTCGGGCGCGAAGTTGGCTAGCCGACGCGTCCAAGACTTGCTACAGAATAGTGTAGTAAACTTGTCTCTTTGGGGTTTAAGAGATTGCCATGTTGGAGGAATTTTACATAGGAATTTTCCATGGATGCTTGCAAGAAAAATCAATGGAGCATGCAAGAAAAGAGCTCGGCCAAGCACTAAGAGCTCACTGGGAATAATGAATGAAGCATTATTTTTTCATATAAAGAATGTGTGTATGTTGCAAATTAATACCAAGCCTAAGGAAAAGGGAATAAAACTCACAGCACACAAAATGGAGGGCCCACTAATCAAGCAAGAATGAATTAATTCACACACACAAACATCTCTCTCTCTCACTCTAGTGGCCGGCCCCACTCCAATCCCACACAGTGGCCGGCCCCTACAAGTGAGTGGGGAAGTAGAAACCAAATGGAAAAAAAAAAGAAATAGATCAAAGAGAAACAAGATAAGATAAACCTCACATCCTATCTCACTCAACTCACTAATCAATTTCCAATCCATTTCTAATCTCATGATGATGGTCAAATCATAATCCACACTCATGCAAAGAAACCCCTCACAAAAATGTTAATTGCAAACTTGCAATTAACATCCTCCAACGAAAAGTCCGACCGGGAAGGAAAAAGAGAAAACCGGCCGGAACGGAATGCAAACTGGCAACCCCAGAAAACCGATCCCATAATAAATTACAGGAAAACCTCGCTACTGCAAATACATGCCCGCCTTTGTATTTCCACTGAACACAAATGCAAAGAGACAAAACTACACTATCTAATACTAGTATCCGGCTTAAGCCAAACCCGGCTAGTAAAAACCGTCCGATCACGATCCGTGCAATACCGCACGTATCTGATCGAACCCTGCCATATCTCCATACGGCCTCTACAGCGTTTCGCCCGAAACTTGAGTAACTGTCTGTGTGGTGGACTCTAAAGACTCGGCAATACTGTGGCTGTGGATTTAACCACTAGCACGTCAGAGGTATAAGCCAATACGTGACGGGCCACCAGGTATTGACCATAAGGGACGTCGATGAGCGAACTCATCCTGACACCCTACTGAGCCTGTCAGTGACAATATCCGTACAGTCCGGTCCGTTCGTCTATGAGCATCGCATGGCGGGCCTAGGGGGTTGGTAAAAGTCAGACCCCCAAAAGCGGTACAAGTCGTGTCGGAGTGTAGCCCAGAACACCCTGAGATACTACTGGAATACCTACCAGTAAATCTCCTTGCCTTGGCCAAGGACTTTGTGTAATGGCTCTCCTAGACACAGCACGACCTCACCCCCAATACCGGGAGAGACGAACCCCTGAAGATACGCTCACTGCCCCCATGTGGCTCGGGACTGTACCCAACTAAAACCTGTTTGCACGACTCCTTTGAGCCGTGGTAGGGTAGTAATCAAAGTACAGTGGGAACTCACACGAGACAAATGACGATCCCCAGGTCGATGAACTAACCTGCACACATGTCACCAGGGAACTGCCATCTGACGTCTGGTATATGACCAACTAGCATGTTCCCGGCGAGTCCTGTCCGGTGTACTCATAACCCAATGAGCACCTGTATACATCTTAGGTGATCCAACTGACACCAGTGGCTTGTGAGACCGGCCACCGCCCCTCGTCGGGGTCTCGACTGTATACACTAGTCTACTAATGGAGTATCGATGCCCGGTCTCGAAACTCCCACGACTAGGGACCTTTTAAGGATATGCTTGTAGACCCCCAGCTCCCACTTATATGATCGCCCTCATACTGCTGGTGGTCAAGCAAGAATCCTAGGGGCTCTATCAACGTGTAATAGCGACGTGTCAGATCACCTAAAACAGTACACGATGATAAAGGTAAACCAGATAGCATACTATCATCTCGAGTAAGACTGTCCTACCGGGATAGGTCCTCCCTCAATCATTACAATCACGTACCTGTGACCTAATAATTGACTCTGAGGGCACTATCTCCAACATATTGGATAGTCTTCTTCCAAACCATAGGCTGGAGCCGAACGGTAGGGAAGGAAGAAAACCGTTTGGCCTAAAGGTGGTGTACAGAAGGTAATGACTAAAGACATATAAAGGGATTTGGAGAGATGGCAAAGAAATATACGGTTACAGTTGTGAATCTGATAATGGAAGAGGCATTACAAGGAATACCCGGATACCCCTTCGAAACATTTACATGTTTCAGTTTCACTGTGTATTGTTAAAAGAAAACTGATTTCCCAATTAGCCCTTACTCCACGGTATGTATTTACCATGTTTGATTCTCACATCTGTATGGTTTTACAGATGATGAGTGGGAGTAAGTTGTTGGGAATTAGGTGATCATCCTCATTATATCAGGATTCATTGTAATTGGTGATATTTGAGGAAATCGCCTGGGCTGTTTGCCAGACGGCAGATATTTGGTTTTGAATATTCGTTGTTATGCACCAATTTCAAATTGATATATCTGTACGTTTATCTTTATAAAGTGACATATAACTTTTTGAAATTATTTCCATGACATTTAGCTATACCAGTTGATGGTTTGGTAAGGAGCATTAAACAGCGGTGTAATTCTTCTTAACCATAAGTATAGTTTTCAACCTACGACACACAGGGTTTGAGTTATTCAACTAAGAGGACTTATACAAAGTATTGTATGTTGTCCAGTGTCCATTAGGACAGAGGGGTTGGTCCTCGTACTATATTCTGTTGACTTGTGACTTCTCTAGTTTTAGACAAGTGTTTCGTAGAAATACAAGGTCTAAGTTTTGAGAAGTTATAGGTATAAGAGTAAAATAGAGAACCACGTGTTGCAAGTATCAGGATTCTTCAAGGTGATCGAAGATGTAGATACTTGTGTATGGTATTCAGTTGATAGTAATGATTATGAGAACTTGCTTCTCTTTCACGTTACTCATATCTGGATGTATTCCTAAGTTGAGTAATACCGATCGGCCTATCTCCATTTAGTTGACATGCACTGGAGAAAGCTGCATGATTTGAATCTGGTTCCAATTAAATCAGTGCCTCTGTTTTTATATTGGATATAGAATAGTTCATATCTTAACAATGTTAAGGTACGGGGAGTTGTCCGGCTTATGCTTAAAAGCAGACTCTGGATAACTCAAGGCGCGTTTCTGTAATGGCTGTTTGTGGGTTAGCCCGGGCTATGATGAGGGTTGACTTTCTACCATCTGGAAGATCAATAGTGATATTGTTCTAGACTCGCCACAGTTTTAATAAAAATAGATTTTTTCAGAAAACAGTAGTGGGAGTATGGTAGAACTGGAAGTGAATCCAGAACCACAAACGATTACTGGAAATTTGATGAGAACCTAAAGATTCAATCGGGTTTGAAATTACATTAGCCACTACGCAGATATGGTGGGTAACCTCAGGCACTCGAGAGGTACTTCGGTATGCTCAAGGACGGTGACGGGAGGTTCTTGTTTACCTAGACTTGCTATTGCTGTTGTTCCAGAGTGTGAGACCCGGCAGGAGGATGAGTACAGCGTCGTTCTAAACTAGCTTCAGAAGTGCACGTGTATATGACTCTGCCAGAGGGTTGTCGTAGTCAGTGGGAGCAGCGGAAGCATAGTGGACAAGTAGCTTATGTCTGTTTATAGACTAAAGCAGATATAGCGGGGATAGATCATCTATTTTTGATGTGACAGTCATGGACTTTGACTTTGTCAGAATACGAAATGGATCTGTTAAGAAGGTAGTAGGGTGTGATGTCCTGGTATATGGATGACATACACGTAGTAGGAAGTGAAATTCCTATACTACGATCGGTTATACTTTGGTTGTCACAACTTAGTTTTCTCCACATAGGATATGGATATTATATCAGATATTCTGGTTACTAGATCTATGCTTTTAGATCTAGATTTGGGTAGTTTCCCAATCTGGGTACTAAGACAGCATTCTAAAGGTGTTTTAGAATGGACGACTCCTGGCAAGGTAGTGTACCTGCAGGTGATGGAGTCACCCTCTCTAAAAGTGTCTTACAGACTAAAGGGGAGAGGGATGTGCATGATTGACGTATCACTTACTTAGGCAATTGAGTCAATCATGAGATGTCAAATACCACACCAGATGTTGTTTTTGCACTAGATACAATAAGTTGATACTAATCCAATCCTGGAGAAACATTCGGAAGTAGTTTTAGAACATAAGTGGATGTTTTAGGGATATGATAACGACAGCCTCCTTCAGGAGACGGTTATCATTCCAGACTTCCAAGGTGACCTGGATGACAGAGTGACTGTCAGAGTTATAGTTTTCCCTCTGACGAGGGGCAGTATTTTGGACAGGTGGTCCAAGAGGATACTGAGAGAGGTATGGCGCAGGATACTAATTAGGTTCAGTTGACGATATAGTCTAAGAAGTTTGGATTTGGAGTTCATTTATGAACTAGGTCCCATCAGATATCGAGACATATTATAAGACAAGCATTGCTCATTTCGGGAGATGGCTTTCTCCGGGAACTTGAGATAAAGAGAGACATAGAAAGAAACATCAGGGCGGATCCACTCACTGAGGCTATTCCTCGAACGCAATAGTTTTACAAACGAGCTTTGTGAAACTGATCAATAGAGGAGTTGGGTGTTCGGTATCACACGGGCTATGAGTATGCGACATCGCAATAATTAGACTTGAGTGCAAGTGGGAGATTGTTGGATATAGTGCCCTCAAAGTCAATTATTGGATCGCAGGCACATGATTGCAATGATTGAGGGAGGACCTATACCCGAAGGACAGTCTTACTCAAGATGATAGTATGCTGTCTGGTTTATCTGTATCATCGTGTACATGCTTCAGGTGACCTTACAGATCACTATTATACGTTGATAGAGCCCTTAGGATTCTTGCTTGACTACCAGCAGTATGATGGCGATCATATACGTGAAAGTTGGGTAGTCTATAAGCACATCCTTAAAGTGGTCCCTAGTCGTGGGAGTTTCGAGACTGGGCATCGATTCTCCATTAGTAGACTAGTATATACAGTTGAGACCCCGACGAGGGGCGGTGGCCGGTCTCACAAGCCATTGGTGTCAGTTGGTTCACCTAAGATGTATACAGGTGCTCATTGGGTTATGAGTACACCGGACAGGACTCGCCGGGAACATGCTAGTTGATATTATACCTGACGTCAGATAGCTGTTCCCTGGTAACATGTGTATAGGTTAGTTTATCGACCTGAGATCGTCATTTGTCTCGTGTGAGTTCCCACTGTGCTTTGATTACTACCCTACCACGGCTTAAAGGAATCATGCAAATAGGTTTTAGTTGGGTCCAGTCCCGAGCCACATGGAGGCAGTGAGCGGATCGGCAGGGTTTCGTCTCTCCCGGTATTGGGGTGAGATCTCGCTGTGTCTAGGAGAGCTATTACACGAAGTCCTTGGCCAAGGCAGGAGATTTACTGGTAGATATTTCAGTAGTATCTTAGGGTGTTCTGGGCTATACTCCGTCACGACTTGTACCGCTTTTGGGGGTCTGACTTTTACCAATCCCCTAGGCCCGACATGCGATGCTCATAGACTAACGGACCGGGCTGTACGGATATTGTCACTGACAGGCTCAGTAGGGTGTCAGGATGAGTTCGCTCATCGACCTCCCTTTTGGTCAATACCTGGTAGCCCGTTACGTACGGCTAGTACCACTGACGTGTTAGTGGTTAAATCCACAGCCAAAGTATTGACGAGTCTTTAGAGTCCCCCACAGACAGTTTCTCAAGTTTCGGGCGAAACGTTGTAGAGGCCGTATGATATTATGGCAGGGTTCGATCATATACGTGGAGTAGTGCACGGATCATGATCGGACGAATCATACTAGTGGGCTTTCGTTTAAGACGGATCCTAGTATTAGATTTGTTGGATTACTTTAGTCTCATTGCATTCGCATTCAGTCGGAATGCGGATGCAGGTATGTATATACAGGAGAGGGGTATCCTTGTGATCTGTCATGAGTTTACTTTAGTAGATGCCATTCTCTTTTAATTGTTGCAAACATTTGGATTAATGTTTGCAAATGGAAATTGTGAGCTCAAAGTCATGATTAAGAGCATTAATTGTGACATATGCACAAGTGATGACTCATGGTCTCTTTATTTGTGCATATGTCACATTTTGGATTGATTTAGGTGTTGAAATGATAAGAGGAGAGAGAGGGTAGCCATATGGCTTGAGGTTGCTCTTGTGTTGATAATTTCTATCTCACTCTCATTATCATTCCAACAAAAAAGAAAAAGAAAGCTCTTCTTTCTTGAGCTCACTATTTCCATTAATGGCATCCACTTCAACCTCCATCCATACACTCTCATGCGTTGAGAATCAATAGATGCCTAAGACAAAGTTATCACACACATTCTCTACATCACCTTGGACACGTCGGCAAGCAAACTTCGTGTCTGAGTTGCTTCGGATGAAGCGGGAGCCCGTAAAAGAACTCATTGACGTGGTGCCCTTCCGACGAGGAGACCGGAGATCGGAGATGCCGCGAGGAGCTTGGGATGGTGGACAAAGACCGAAGGACACGGATCGATCGGTATAGCCACTCTCACTTCTTAGTAGTTAGTTAGTTTAGCATTAATGGTTCGATCCGGGTGAAAGACTACGATAGCGCCGGTTTCCTAAATAGTTTTTGTTTCCGCATTTGGCCTCGGATTGACGGTCGGGGCGCTACCATAGACTTACAAGTGTCATACTCTAACCCATATAGAGAATAAACCATGGCTAAGTTATTATGGTTAGGTTTAAAAATATCTTTAAGTAAAACAAATTTGGTGGACTAAGTCAATGGTTGTAATGAGTTTCTCCAAGCTTCCAACCATGACTAAATTCCACACAAATTTGAATTACCAAAATAAATAAAACCCAAAACATTATCATGGTCATGGTGTAAGTCTCATACACATAAGTTGCATATATAACCTAGCATGATACATTAATATATATCATGTATGCACAAGTGAGAAAAAGAAATGGTTAAGTGAGATAATATTAGTTAATGTAATTTAATATATCAAATATATAATTATACATTAAATTATTAAATCAACACTTGATTTAATAATCCATCTATATCATATATAACCGACTAATATCATATGAATCAACTTATCACTTGCCATGTAGTATAGGGTGACTTGAGAAATCCAATTCTAAAGTGAACCCACTTCCTATTTCTTCATCCTATACCACTTGCCATGTAGTATACGGTGTTTTCTTCACAAGTTTCATGACTTGGTGAAGTTGGAGCTTGATCTTGTGTTGCCTCGACGTAGATCATCTTCGGCATCGAAGTCGACGACCTAGCGCGATCTTTTCTCCGATGAAACCATTACTAGAGTCCGGGATCCGATGATCGCAGCGGAGGAACGTCAACGCGGAGCTATGGAGGTGGAGGACCGGATCTACAAAGGTTGTATTTCCGTTCACTTAGTAGTTAAGTTGTTAACTTGCTTGTAGTTTCGCCTAATTTCTAGTTAACGATCCGTATTAGGGTTTCTCGGCACCGGAAAATTTTGAATTTGGCATGGTTGATGCCTTGTGAGACCTCATTAGTATGCCTAGTAACCCTACACATAGCGCAACATCAACTCCCAATACCGGGAGAGACGAATCCCCTCCTATCGCTATTGCCTCCATGTGACTCGGGACTGTACCTAAAAACCGCCTTTTTTCACGATCTCTTGAACGTGGTATGGTGGAAATCAAAGCACAGTGGGAATCATACAAGACTCTATGACGATCTCGGGTCGATAGAGTAACATGTACTAGTGTCACACGAGAACTGCTATCTGACGATAGGTATAATACTATCTAAGAGTTCTCGGCGAGTCCGTCCAGTGTACCCAGTCTCCACTGAGCACCCGTATACCTTCTCTGGTGTCAAACATCAATGGATATGGGATCATCCATCGCCCATCATATGGGTCAAGAAGCTCATACGCTAGTCTACTTTAGAGTATTGATGCCCTGCCTCGATACTCCCACGACTAGGAACAATTGAAGGATGTACTTGTCGACTACCTATGTCTCACTAGTATGATCCGCATCATAATCCTGGTAGTCAAGTACTCATCCTAAGGGCTTTATCAATATATAATAGAGAGACAATAAGTGTTCATGTTAAGATAAAGTGCAACCAAATAGCATACTATCATGTCGAGCAAGAAAGTCCTTTCTATATATATCCAAGCATCCACTACAGTATACATCGCATGTACAGTAATGGCCTCTAGGGCATACATATAACTAACAGTAGAGTGACCTAATCAAGAAACAGAGGCTTTTATACAGGAGAGTATAATAAGGGGAGTATACAGAACAAGTTTGGAGCTCCAAATCGTCAAACCCACCGCAAAACCGCGGCCATTAGGTGCTAAAGCGGCAGAACCGCGGTAAATATTGGTCTTCATGCCCCCAAAAAATTTCTGGCCTCTTCTCTACTCTAAAATTCTCCTCTGGACTCCACTAAATCGTATTTTCTACAGATTTCTTTGCACAGATTGCGCCGCCGCCGAGTCAAATTTTTGTTGTTTTAGATTTTGTTTATTTAAACGCTTTGCATATAATAATAAAGACATTAAGAAGCTATAACACCAATTAAGATTGGGTGGGGATTTCATCACCCTTCCTAAGACCCTACAAATCACTAAATGCATACGCATCACCTTGAGTTAATAAAAAATATCTAGACCAAACCTATAAGGACTTGTCGGGCTCATTTAGGACAAGTGATGGTTGCGGGAAATTAGTCATTTATCTAAACTTGACATTGTGGTGCCTATGCTAGACAAGTGAGGAGGTAATTTTAAAAGGCTCGTCTCATGGTGATTCGTGAGCGGAACCCTCCTTACCTCACTTGTACTTACCTGGCCACAATTAGCAGTGAAGAGGTGATTCGAGAGTTATCTTGCAACTTGTCGCTTGGAAGTCTAGGAGCGGTCTAGTGAACTTTGAAGACCCTAGCTCTGGGTGTTGTTTGTGCGTATTATGATTGTGATTGTGCTTGTATAAAGTTTAGTCTCATAATTCCGTATTTTTTCTAAAACCAAACAAACAATTTCAAAAAACGCCAAAAACAAAAAAAAAATTAAAAAAAAAATTTTAAAAAAATATATTTTCACCCTCCACTCTTTTCATAACATGGGTCCCCTAAAATGACCAACTCTTGCTGAACTTTGGTATCCAAAACCAGACATTTCTTCTTATGGATTTTGCTTTGGTCGAACTTCGAACGATCCATCCATGGCCAAAATTTCTTTGAAGGATCAGATAAACGCGTCTAGGCTAAACAATTGGACTCCGCAATCAACTGTGTATCAACCGTTTCAAACTTTCACACTTTCTTATGTTGATACCCTTTCTGAAAGTCATGTTGCGACTTTGAAACCCATATTCATTGCTGACCGAATTGAACAATCCCGTAGTCGATCTTTCACTCCTTTCACCACTTCGAATTCATTTGATCAACGATTCCAATCACCTTCTTATCATAAAGTTGATCCTAATCATCTCCATCCATTCTATTCCTATCAATCCAACCCAACTTTTGAACCTTCCCTAGACATTGCTTCTGACCATCAGTATATGAGTTTCACGTATCTAAACGATTTTGAATCTTTTATAGAAACCCCTCCACAACACATGTCTAGTCTGGAATAATCATTAGAAGAATTTCGGGTAGCTTCGTGCCATCAGATAGAGGATTTGAATGCGTCCATAGCTGCCTTCATACAACCTAACGAACCGGTATCTAGTTTCCAACTAGCTCCGTATTTTCCAATGTATGATGAAGAGATATGACAGATTGATGATTTGAGTAGTGAAAGTGAGCAATACACCCTTCCAAATCAAACCTACCCATTTAAAAATTGAATTCCACAACTCCAGTTTCGAAAGTCTATCGAGTGTCCCAAATGAATCACCAATTGAAGATAGAACGTTTGATGAGTTGTGTGACTACGTAGTGTTAGATTTACCCGATTGTGAAGGGTCCATGTCAAGTGAAACCACACCCAATCCGGTTGATCTCTACACCTCCATCCTAGAACGACGATTGATTGAAATCCATGCTTTTGATGAGGTGTCTGAGAAATTTAACTTTCACTTGATTGAGAATATCGATGCTGGGAATATTTTGGATGATGAACCCGCAGTTTTGGATGAGTTTTTCTCACCAATTCATCATGTTCTTTCACTTCCGTGTGGAGATCGTCCCGAACCATTAGCTGTTTTTCCTGAACTCCATATGCGTCTAGATATTAATGATGCTAAATGCATGGATGAGTTAATTTTTTAAGAGAATTTTGAAGATATTATTGAGGGTGAAGCAGTTTTACTTGATGAGTCAGATTTTCCTATTCATCTTGTCCCTTTCATTGACTGTGAACACCCTCCTGAACATTTAACCGATACCATTTCTCAATAACTTCCCTTTATCCTTTCCGTCGTTCCCACTTCACAAGCCACCGTATCACCTTCATTTCCTATTTATAGTTTACCAAATTCGATTGACCCATGTTTTCTTACGAATCTTGAGAGGTTTGACCCCATTTCTCGACATGTTGATAGATTAGTACAATCCATTTTTTTCACTTCGATCATTACAAATTTTACTAATTTATTCACTCCATTTCTACCCTCAAAATCATGCTCCGTTTCTTTTTCCCCTCAGCCATTCATCTCCACTACCGAGACCGTATACCGCTTCCATCCATACACAGTCTCGTGTATTCTCCATTTCTTTTCTCTACCCGTTCTTTCACCAATCCGGGTATTATCACGATAAAATATTTGAATGGTTGGTATTAACTTTTCGCCTGTGTAAAGCCTTGTATAGATTAAAACTGTTCTTTCCCCCTAATTTTGAACTTCAACGCTTAAACAGTGAAAACACTATTCAACTTAAGTTTGGGGGAACCTTTTTGTGTATATATATTGTTTCCTTTTCTTTTACAAAAATAGAAAGGAGCACCAGCAATTTTTACCCTCTTGGTATAGCATGACAGTGGGGGCACTGTCAAGTTTATGTTTGGGGGTATGCTCGGTAAGCTTTCTACCTTTGCAGTCACGTGTATATTTTGCATTTGCATACTTATTTTAAATAAACCCACAAAAATTGAAAAAATTTCAGAAAAAATATAAAAACTTTGTCCTAAAGTTAGCTAGTAGGATAACTTAGATTTTTATTCCTAAAAGTTAGCTTGATAGGTTAGAAATAACTAAATCCTAGGCTTAGGAATTGAAAACCCTAAAAATAACCCTCCTTCTGTTTAACCTTGGTAAATATACGTCCTTGCAAGTTTTTTTTAGAAGTAGGTAATCTTAAGTTCAGTTCTCGAGTTAAGTCGAGATGAAGGGAAATTATTGAAAGCATTATTGAAGAATAAGTTTGAAATATAGTTCCGTTTCTTGAGTCCAAATTCAGAAAGTATACACCCTGTGTCACGACCCAAAGGTACGGAATGTGACTGGCACTTAGATTATGAGACGTCTCAAGGCGTAACGTAACCTAAGTCAGCCAAAGCCCAGAAAATCTAAACCATAAACAATAAGAGTGAAGGAAACCTTTCAAGAAAACTACTTTAAAATCAATTAAGTTGCATTAACCCCTTTCTAAAAACATTAAAAATTTCCGAAAATTTCGGCAGAGTCTCCTTTGTAAATACTAGCCCCCAAATTGGGTACAACAAGATATATAAACCTGTAATGAAATAATGGCATCCCCAAGCGGGAGCTAGCTCTTCGCCCAAGGCGGATCACAACCACACGCAATATATATGCAATATCAAGCAAATAAGCATAAAGAAGCAAAAAAATGAAGAAAACACAACGTCGGCTCAAGTGAGCTCGACCCCAGAGAACCACATATACACAAATCTCTCAGTCTCAACACTAGGTCGCATATACAAATAAGAAGTGGTAGATGGAGAATACTAGATACAATGATAGTACAAAAAGAGATAAAGTGTCCTCACAACCCACCTACGAGCAATGTCGCGAGTCTGAGCAAAAGAAGCCAATGATAAGATAAGCCCGCCGCTACAAGGCTGACGGGTCCGACCTGCAAGATACTGTGGCACAACGGGGATGAGTTGCCAGCTCGTGAGTAGAATATAATATCTAATAAGGCTATCGTAAGAATGCACGCAAATGCGTCACAACATGTATGTCTAGATGTGATGTAATGCCACTAGTATGTATGCACATGTATGCAACATCAATACGAAATTTTTAAGTGTTTAAAATACTATAAGCTCTGCATTCTTAACTTAGAAAACGAATATATGTGCAATAGCTAAAGTACCATCAATGAAATCATCTGAAAACCGTGTCAAGCATCGACACCAAATATTGAAATATATCTGTTTCAATGTCTCACTATATCAATGTCTCAATATATCGGGCTCCGTCAGTCCGGATCGGCCCATATCATCAAATCTCATGACAACGGTCGGTATCCTCTGGATATCTGCCGTGCCAGACATCACCGGTAGGTAGTCTTCCCTTGCCAGGCTCATCATCTACAACTCGATCTTCTTGCCCCGGGGTACCATACCGGGGCCACTATGTAGCCGAGACGGTTCATCCACTCTTCGAATCAGGTCACGAAATCCAACAGAAAACATGAAAACTCATGGTGGATGACACATACATCACGAGAAAACCGCAACTTTATTTTAAAAAGGATAATAATAATGCTTTTGTTAAATTCTTGCGGTATTCCCCCAAAATCCAGAAACATCATCAATACTGAAATCCTCAAGAAAATCATAATACCCAACATGTTGTATATGATAAATGCTTATGATGTCAAAGGTATGCAATGTGATTTATGGCTAGGAATCTATATAAGCATGATGATGAAGTGAGGTATATATATATGCTATGCAATTCAATGTATCATATACGATGCAAGTGTTGATACTGAACTAAGGAGGTTCTACAGTGCTCGTGGCATCATAATTAACAAAGGCGTGTGTGTCACATGAATAGTGCACGTGCAACATGAGCCAATGGTAATAGTGTAAGTGTCCTAAGGGGTGATATCACACAGGTATATAGATATTCTTGCAATACCAGCAGACGAATAACTAGACGGGTATGTATATGAATGAGATGGTTAACTAACTAACTATGCATATAATTTGCAAGTAATAAAGTGATCCTAACTATGGGGCGCCTCGCTCCATCCAGGCGATTTCCCCATAGATGTATACATCTACTCATCCGGACGCCTCGCTAATATGATCCAAC
This sequence comes from Agapanthus africanus, assembly GCA_030015575.1. Lineage (NCBI taxonomy): Eukaryota > Viridiplantae > Streptophyta > Magnoliopsida > Asparagales > Amaryllidaceae > Agapanthus > Agapanthus africanus. The sequence goes on from CM057344.1 coordinate 233,237,163, forward strand.
CACCGCTTTGCTTTTGCGCGCCGCGTCCGATGTTTTCGTAACCAATCCTAAATTGCATAACACACAACATAAGATTAAAAATCATGGAACGACGCAAGTCATAATATGAAAAGATCAACGCTCATAAGTTAGGCACAACGTGCACTCGGTGCGCGGAAAACACACGAATATCGCTAAAACCTTAATTAAAATCGTCGTTTCGGGGCAACCGTCAAAACTAAAACCCGACTAAACCAAATTCCGCACTCACAAACCATAAAAGTCGTAGGAGATGCTATAAATATCGTCAAGATATCGCAATTACTTCACCACTTAATTTTAAGAAAAACCTAGTAAACATTAACAACTAAATTTCGATGCAAACATCACGGTTTAACGATGTAGCGATCACCATCTAGCACAAACATCCAATTCAAACTACTAGATGGCCACAACACAAATTACAACCCACTTACAAAACCTTAAACCCTAATTAAAATTCCAAACCTTTACTAGAATTTCCTAAACAAGAAATTATAACCAAATTAACACTTTAAAAATCTAAATTAGCATATTTAAACTACCAATTGAACATTACATTAGAATTATACCTGACAAGTTGAACCCTAGCTTGCACTTGACCTATAAAGATGCCTCCTTTCTTCTTGTTTTAAACAAATTAGGGTTTGGGAAGAGGTAGAATAAGTATTAGGTTTGAATTTTGTGAAGAAATTTGTTGATTTCGGTGGATTTTTGAGTGAATTTTGAAGCAAAAAGAATTGGGGAAAAATGAGGAGCTGCTGGAATGAGGCTCGGCCAGGGTAAAGGGGAGGAAGAATGAGGGAATGTGTGGAAAATTCTATGAAGAAATTATCTCACAAATTCAATTAGTGCTTTCACATCAATTCTTTTCATTAAACCCCCCCTCCCCCCCCCTCCCCCCCGCATTTTATGTTTTTCTTCTCTAGTTTAAAGTGGACAAATGGAGGAAATTTTTTCCACAACAATTCGGCCAGGGAAGAGGGGAAATTGATGTGGGTGTGTGTTGAATTATTTTTTTTTTGCTAAGAACACTTACATATGTCATTTGCAATTTACACCCATTTCTATTCCCATTTTACTTTATTCTTAAAACATAAAACAACAACTCTTGAAAAGTGTTGATAAAATTTTTGTTACTAATATATTTTAGTTTATAATGGTTCCTAAGTGTGTAATTTACCCATTTAAATTTGTATTTATCACTAATTTAATGTATATTTAAAAGCTTAAAAATAATATTAAAAATAATTAATTAAGGAATTTTTTTTAAATAACTAGAAATTTTTAAGTGACAATTAATTAACCAATTCCTAGAAATTTCTTATCTAAATTTTGTATAATTAGGCCTATATTGAAAAAATAATTATTTTGACTTTTTACGGAAAAGGATGATTATTTTACCGATTATCGAAAAACCGCCTAAACAATTTTCGAAACGTTACAATCTTCCCCCTTTAAAGAAATTCGGTCCCCGAATTTAAAATTTAGCTATGCGTACCTTCAAAAAGATAGGGATATTTCTTCCTCATCTCGTCCTCGGTCTCCCAAGTGACCCCCTCGCTGTTCGGGCCACGCCAAAGAACCTTGACGGACGGTATAATCTTCGACCTCAATTTCTTCACCTGCCGATCCAAAATGACCACCGGCTGCTCGGTGAATGAAAGATCACGCTCCAGCTGGATTGTCTGGTGTTGAATCGCATGGGAAGGGTAATGAAGGTACTTGCGGAGGATCGAAATATGGAACACGGGGTGAACATCGGGGAAGCTGGGCGAAAGAGCCAACCGATAAACCACCGAACCGACACGCTCTAGGATCTCGAAGGGACCAACATATCTAGGACTAAGCTTCCCTTTCCACCCAAATCTCATAACGCCCTTCATCAGAGAGACCCTCAGGAAAACATGATCGCCAACAGCGAACTCGAGTCGGCGACGGCACCTGTCAGCATATGATTTCTGTCTACTCTGTGCCGCTCTCATCCTGTCCCGAATCAGCTGTATCTTTTCGGTCGTCTCCTGTACGATCTGCGGTCCTAAAACACTGCTCTCCCTGAGCTCTATCCAACATACAGGCGATCGACATCTCCTCCCATATAAAGCCTCGAAGGGTGCCATCTGTATCGTCTCCTGAAAGCTATTATTGTAGGAGAACTCGATCAAGGGCAAATGATGATCCCAGCTACCACCGAAATCTAAAACACAAGCTCTGAGCATGTCCTCAAGAGTCTGAATAGTACGCTCTGACTGACCGTCAGTCTGCGGATGAAAAGTTGTGCTAAAACTCAATCAGGTGCCCAAAGCCTCCTGAAGTTTCTGCCATAATCGGCTGGTAAACTGGGTGCCCCGGTCGGACACGATGCAAGTCGGGACGCCATGTAGTCGCACGATCTCATCAATATAAACCTGGGCATACTGAGCAAATCCAAAAGCGGTCTTCACTGGCTGGAAGTGAGCCGCTTTCGTCAGTCGATCCACAATCACCCAAATAGAGTCATACCCTCGACTGGTCCTGGGTAGACCCACAATGAAGTCCATGGAGACCCGTTCCCACTTCCACTCAGGGATGGACGAAGGCTGTAACTCGCCGGCTGGCCTTTGGTACTCGGCCTTGACTTGCTGACAAGTCAGGCATCTCGATACAAAATCTGTAATATCCTTCTCCATCCCGTCCCACCAGTAAACCTTTCTCAAATCACGGTACATCTTGGTGGAACCTGGATGCACACTGTACACTGATCTATATGCCTCCTCAATAATATCACGCCTCAGTCCCTCAGAATCTGGTACACACGGTCGTGTCCCAAATCGAAGTATCCCCTGATTATCAATCACGAACTCGGAAACTTTGCCTTGCCGAATCTGCTCGATAATCTCTAAAATACGGGCATCACCGGACTGTACCTCGCGGATACGGTCAAGTAACTGTGGGCGTGCTCTGAAATGGGCCAGCTGTCCCCCAGTAGGAATAAACTCGAACTGCACTCTGCAGTCACATAAAACTTGCCAATCCGCCGTCGACTGCATCTGTACTGCGCTCAAACAAGATAAGCTACCCCCGGGCCTCCTACTCAAAGCATCTGCCACTACATTCGCCTTGCCCGGATGGTATAGAATCTCGCAGTCATAGTCTTTTACCAACTCCATCCAACGGCGCTGTCTCATATTTAGATCCCGCTGCTCAAAAATATACTTCAAACTCTTGTGGTCAGTGAATATCTGGCACGGCTCGCCGTATAGGTAATGTCTCCATATCTTAAGTGCAAATACCACTGCAGCCATCTCTAAATCATGAGTGGGGTAGTTCTGCTCGTGTTTCCTTAACTTCCGAGAAGCGTACGTGATTACTCTGTCGTGCTGCATCAATACACAGCCCAGCCCCACTCGAGAAGCATCACAATATACCACGAAACCGCCCGATCCAGAAGGCAATGATAACACTGGTGTAGTAGTCAGACGACTCTTCAACTGCTGGAAGCTATCCTCACATGCCTCGGTCCAATCAAAAGGAACCCCCTTCCGGGTCAACCCAGTCAACGGTGCAGCAATACGAGAGAAATCCTGGACAAAACGTCGATAATAGCCGGCCAGACCTAGAAAGCTGTGAATCTCTGTAACTGATACCGGTCTGGGCCAACGCTGCACTGCCTCGATCTTCTTCGGGTCCACACAAATACCATCTCTCATCACCACATGACCCAAGAAGTCGATACTGTCTAGCCAGAATGCGCACATGGAAAATTTAGAGAACAACTGATGCTCCCTCAAAGTCTGCAATGTGATACGCAAGTGCTGCTCGTGCTCCTCCCGGCTCCGAGAATATACCAAGATGTCGTTAATGAAAACAATGATGAACTGATCAATATACGGCCTGAATACACGGTTCATCAAGTCCATAAATGCTGCCGGGGCATTGATGAGCCCGAACGACATCACCAAGAACTCATAATGACCATATCGTGTACGGAAAGCGGTCTTCGGAACATCCTCCTTCCGAACCCGCAACTGGTGATAACCTGACCGTAGATCAACCTTCGAGAAAAACCCTGCACCCTGGAGCTGATCGAATACATCGTCAATGCGGGTAGGGGATATCTATTCTGCACAGTAACCCGGTTCAGCTGACGATAATCAATGCATAAGCGCATATTGCCGTCCTTCTTCTTAACAAACAGGACGGGAGCACCCCAAGGTGACACACTCGGTCGGATAAGCCCTTTGTCCAGCAAGTCCTGTAACTGATCCTCTAGCTCTCTAAGCTCCGCCGGGGTCATCCGATAAGGTGGTATAGAGATAGGCCCCGTGCCAGGGATCAAGTCAATGCAGAACTCAATCTCACGCTCTGGTGGCAGACCAGGAAGCTCATCAGGGAATACATCATGAAACTCTATCACAACAGGGACCTGGTCTAACGGAATCTCTGCGGTGCTAGTATCACAAACATAGGCTAAGAATCCCTGACACCCTTTCCGCAAGAGCTGACCAGCGTGAAGAGAAGAAATCAAGCTGGGAAGGGTAGCGGTACGATCTCCTTGAATAACAAGAACTGGCTCACCAGGAAAATTGAATCTGACTGCCTTCTCACGGCAGTCCACAAATGCATAACAGGTGGCTAGCCAGTCCATACCAAGAAGAACGTCGAAGTCTAGCATATCTAGGAGAATCAAATCAACTGAAGAATCTCTCTCCCCGATACGAACGAGACACGATCGGTACACAAAACGGGCAACAAACGACTCGCCTACCGGAGTAATAACGACAAGCGGCTGATCTAACAAAGAAGACTCTCGGCCCAACCTCGGTGCAAAGTATGTGGATACATAAGAATGTGTGGAGCCTGGATCAAATAATACCCGTGCATCAAAAGAACATACTGGCAGAGTACCTGTCACAATGGCATTGGAAGCCTGCGCATCCTGAGGAGTCAACGCAAACACTTGGGCCTGTCCACCACTAATAGCTGTTTATCCTCTGCCTCTACCCCGGCCTCGGCCTCTGCCTCTGCCTCTATCGCCTCGTCCTCTCTGAACAGGACCTCCACGCCCATGACCTCTAGGAGCATCTGCCTAGCATGGAGCCTCATCAGGGGTAGGAAGTAGAGCTCTCTGAGGAGGTGGTGAAGGTGGTAAGGTCACATGTGGCACTGTCGCCGCGCCCTGGCACCCCATGGTACAGTCTCTGACACGATGGTATTGACTCCCGCACCGAAAACATCCTGGCGACGACTGCTGGGTCTACGGATATGGACCAAATAACTGACCTCGTCTCAATCCTCTGCCGCCACCATCTCCCGGAAATAATCTATCACGGTGTCTACCCATCTGCCGCTGGGCTGGCGTATCCGTACGGATCCTCTTCGGCCCAGAAACGACCAGAGTCTCATAAATGCTCTCATCCAAAAGTAAGGATGCATCCATCGCGGCTGCGTATGTGTCAAAGTGCTGGGTGCCGATGGCAAGGAATAGCTGTGTGTCATGCCCTCGCACAAACCTCTTTATCCTCTTCTCTTCAGTGTCTACTAGGTACGGAGCATATCGAGACAACTGTTTATCATACTCAGACACTGTCATCCCAGAAGTCTTGCGCAAAGACTCAAAACTACGGGCTCGAGCATCTCGGACACTCTCCGGAAGGAAACGGGCAAGAAATGCAGCTGTAAACTCATCCCAGGTCATAGGAGGTAGACCTGCAGCTCGGCCTCTCTCTACTGAATCGTACCACATCTGGGCAAGGCCCTCCAGACGAAAACTCATGAACTCCACCCATCTATCATCAGAACACCTCAACGAACGGCAAATCCTAGCCATCCTATCAAGAAATGCCTGTGGGTCCTCTGTTGCATCCGTACCGGTAAAAGCTGGAGGTCTCAGCCTCATAAACCCCTGTAGTGAAACATGTATAGCCACATTAGTAGCAAGAGCAACCGTCTGGGCCGCAGGTAGAATCGTTGTCTATGCGGTGGAAGGAACGTCCTCAGATCTCTGTGCCCGACTGGACTCAACTAAAGATCCCATCATCTGTCGCAACTCCTGCATACCGGCCTCTAATCTGGCAATACGGTCGGGAGGAGGCGAATCAATCTGACCCTGAAGGGTAGGCGTATCATCCTGCTCGATCCTCAACTCAGACGAGTCCGCTCGAAGCTCATCCCTAGCGGCAGCCCGCTGAGCTCTCGTAGTCTTTGGCGGCATCGAAGCTGGAATAAGAAACAGGAGCGATAAGAACATTGCGATTGAATCAAGGGATGCATGGAATCAAGAAAGGAAATACAAGCAATTATGTCCTAAGGTCACTTAGGCGGAGTACCGTACCGTAAGTATGCCGCGGAACATACCCACGTTACGCCATTCTGCTTAAGTCACCTACTCCATCTACCAAAGGTCGTCCTACACACAGAAAGGTAAAACCTACGCTCTGATACCAACTTTGTCACGACCCAAAGGTATGGAACGTGACTGGTACATAGATTATGAGACGTCTCAAGGTGTAACGTAACCTAAGTCAGCCAAATCCCAGAAAATCTAAACCATAAACAATAAGAGTGAAGGAAACCTTTCATGAAAACGACTTTAAAATCAATTAAGTTGCATTAACCCCTTTTTAAAAACATCAAAAATTTCCGAAAATTTTGGCAGAGTCTCCTTTGTAAATACTAACCCCCAAATTGGGTACAATAAGATATATAAAGCTGTAATGAAATAATAGCATCCCCAAGCGGGAGCTAGCTCTTCGCCCAAGGCAGATCATAACCACATGCAATATATATGCAATATCAAGCAAATAAGCATGAAGAAGCAAAAAAATAAAGAAAACACAACGTCAGCTCAAGTGAGCTCGACCCCAGAGAAACCACATATACACAAATCTCTAAGTCTCAACACTAGGTCGCATATACAAATAAGAAGTGGTAGATGGAGATTACTAGATACAATGATAGTAAAAAAAGAGATAAAGTGTCCTCGCAACCCACCTACGAGCAATGTCGCGAGTCTGAGTAAAAGAAGCCAATGATAAGATAAGCTCGCCACTACAAGTCTGACGGGTCCGACCTGCAAGACACTGTGGCAAAACGGGGGTGAGTTGCCAGCTCGTGAGTAGAATATAACATTTAATAAGGCTATCGTAAGAATGCACGCAAGTGCGTCACAACATGTTTGTCTAGATGTGATGTAATGCCACTAGTATGTATGCACATGTATGCAACATCAATACGAAATCTTTAAGTGTTTAAAATACTATAAGCTCTGCATTCTTAACTTAGAAAAAGAATATCTGTGCAATAGTTAAAGTACCATCAATGAAATCTTCTGAAAACCGTGTCAAGCATCCACACCAAATATGGAAATATATCTGTCTCAATGTCTCTCTATATCAATGCCTCAATACATCAGGCTCCGTCAGTCCGGATCGGCCCATATCATCAAATCTCATGACAACGGTCGGTATCCTCCGGATATTCGCCGCGCCAGACATCACCGGTAGGTAGTCTTCCCCTGCCAGGCTCATCATCTACAACTCGATCTTCTTATCCTGGGGTACCATACCGGGCCCTCCATGTACCCGAGACGGTTCATCCACTCCTCCAATCGGGTCACGAAATCCAACAGAAAACATGAAAACTCATGGTGGACGACACATACATTACGAGAAAACCGCAACTTTATTTTAAAAATGATAATAATAATGCTTTTGTTAAATTCTTGCGGTTTTCCCCCAAAATCCAGAAATCTCATCAATACCGAAATCCTCAAGAAAATCATAATACCCAACATGTTGTATATGATAAATGCTTATGATGTCAAAGGTATGCAATGTGATTTATGGCTAGGTATCTATATAAGCATGATGATGAAGTGAGGTATATATATATGCTATGAAATTCAATGTATCATATACGATGCAAGTGTTGATACTGATCTGAGCAGGTTCTACAGTGCTCGTGGCATCGCAATTACCAAAGGCGTGTGTGTCACACGAATAGTGCGCGTGCAACATGAGCCAATGGTAATAGTGTAAGTGTCCTAAATGGTGATATCACACAGGTATATAGATATTCTTGCAATTCCAGCAGACGAATAACTAGACGGGTATGTATATGAATGAGATGGTTAACTAACTAACTATGCATATAATTTGCAAGTAATAAAGTGATCCTAACTATGGGGCGCCTCGCGCCATCCAAACGAAATCACCATAGATGTATACATCTACTCACCCGGACGCCTCGCTAATCTGATCCAACCACCGCTTTGCCTTTGCGCGCCGCGTCCGATGTTTCCACAACCGATCCTAAAATTGCATAACACACAACAAAAGATTAAACATCATGGAACGATGCAAGTCACAATATGAAAAGATCAACGCTCACAAGTTAGGCACAACGTACATTCGGTGCACGGAAAACACATGAAAATCGCTAAAACCTTAACTAAAATCGTCGTTTCGGGGCAACCGTCAAAACTAAAACCTGACTAAACCAAATTCCGCATTCACAAACCCTAAAAGACGTAGGAGATGCTATAAATATCGTCAAGATATCGCAGTTACGTCAACACTTAATTTTAAGAAAATCCTAGTAAGCATTAATAACTAAATTTCGATGCAAACATCGCGGTTTAACGATGTAGCGATCACCATCTAGCACAAACATCCAATTCAAACTACTAGATGGCCACAACACAAATTACAAACCACTTACAAAACCTCTAACCCTAATTAAAATTCCAAACCTTTACTAGAATTTCCTAAACAAGAAATTATAACCAAATTAACACTTTGAAAATCTAAATTAGCATATTTAAACTACCAATTGAACATTAGATTAGAATTATACCTTACAAGTTGAACCCTAGCTTGCACTTGACCTCTAAAGATGCCTCATTTCTCCTTGTTTTAAACAAATTAGGGTTTGTTAAGAGGTAGAATAAGGATTAGGTTTGAATTTTGTGAAGAAATTTGTTGATTTCGGTAGATTTTTGAGTGAATTTTGAAGCAAAAAGAATTGGGGAAAGATAGGGAGCTGCTGGAATGAGGCTCGGCCTGGGTAAAGGGGATGGGAGAATGAGGGAATGTGTGGAAAATTCTATGAAGAAATTATCTCACAAGTTCAATTAATGCTTTCACATCAATTCTTTTCCTTAACCCCTTCCCCCCCATTTTTTGTTTTTCTTCTCTAGTTTAAAGTGGAAAATTGGGGGACATTTTTTCCACAGCAATTCGGCCAGGGAAGAGGGGAAATTGATGTGGGTTTGTGTTGAAATTGTTTATTTTGGCTAAGAACACTTACATATGTCATTTGCAATTTACACCCATTTCTATTCCCATTTTACTTTATTCTTAAACCATAAAACAACAACTCTTGGAAAGTGTCGATAAAATTTTTGTTACTACTATATTTAAGTTTATAATGGTTCCTAAGTATGTAATTTACCCATTTAAATTTGTATTTATCACTAATTTAATGTATATTTAAAGGCTTAAAAATAATATTAAAAATAATTAATTAAGGATTTTTTTTTAAATAACTAGAAATTTTTAAGTGACAATTAATTAACCAATTCCTAGCAATTCCTTATCTAAATTTTTTACAATTAGACCTATATTGAAAAAATAATTATTTTGAATTTTTACGGAAAAGGCTGTTTATTTTACTGATTATCGAAAAACTGCCTAAACGATTTTCGAAGCGTTACACCCTGCAAACTGCACTTACACGCACCTTGAAACTTGGGATAGTAGAGGATACCTAGAAATACTCTTGACTGAAAGCCTAGTATGAAAGAAAAAAATGGTATTTAAAGCTAACCACCAAAAGAGTATCATTGAAAAATATATCCAGTCTTAAAAAGAAAAATAAAAATAAAGAAAAAGAAAAAAATAAATTACAAGACCTGGAAACTGCTATTTACTCTTTAAGCTCACACATTCAGTAACCGTCTGTTACTGCCTCAGGAAGCAGTAATAGTCGCATGAAAGATGTGTGAGCAAATCCGTCCATCATTAATGAAAAGAAGTAGTATTTGGTATTAGGGCAAGGGTACTATAGCTTGAATTGAATTCTTAAGTGTAGGGGTGAAAAATTTACACACATGTAGGGGTATACGATTGATGTTTGGAGGAAAGATAGGGATAAAAAAATAAGACTTATGTTTTCCGTAAATTTGAAAAAAATTTCCGGATTGGAGACTACACTTTAGAAGGAAAACTCAAAAAAAACCGAGATCTTTCTAAACTGTCAAAACGTATAGGATCTTGGGTTGAATAAATAAGAGGCGTGAAAACTATGGGATGGATATTTCTAACTTAGGATGATAGAATTTCTAAATTAGATACTAAACTGTAGGAGTAGAGCGACGTTAACTTATGAAACTAGTTTGACGGGATTTTGTGGGTAGTATCGGCTGAAAACCCTCAGGAGACAACACTCCTCCTATTAGGGACACCTAGAGCTTTAACGGCTTGTTGCACACGCTAAGTGCAACCATGATGTCTACGAAAATGAGCTTAGGACTTTTTTTGAGAATAAATGGTTTTGCTCGGGACGAGCAAAAGATAACTTTGGGGGGTTTTGTTCACACCAGAATATTGCATTTAATACCACTCATTCTTCTGCTCGTTTGTTTATAAGCAGGTGCTTTTGATCTGTGTTTGCTACATATTTACAGATTATCGGTTTCTAGTCCAAAATAACGCAAATCATACAAAATGTCCATAGTTACGCCAAAATCCAGAACATCTGCCACAGACAGATAAAATCCGGGTTCTGGTCATCCGCATCCGTCCAGTGCCGCTTACTAGTTCAAGAGACAAGACGAAAAACAGTAGTCATTCATGTCTTGGTCAAGCACAGAGCACGAGAAGGGCAGCACAAAGATCAAGAGGTGCGCGGAGCTCAAGGGTGATAAAGGTCAAATGATTTAAAAGTGAAGCCATTTTGGACTGCTGAAAATCTGAAGAAATTTTGGAAGCATTTTGCAATTTGGGATCTGTATAACAGAAGAATAATGCAACATGAGAGAGACCCAAAAAATGACAAAACAATTCTTCAAACCCACCGCGGAACTGCGGCCAATAGGCCATTTATGCGGCGGTTCCGCGGCCGAGTCAGTTCATCACCAGATCGCCTTTTGGGGGTAGTTTTGTAATTGTGTAAAGGCTCAGAATATGGGTCTAGGGTTTCAGTTCTCTGCCTATAAATACTCTAGTTTTGAGCCATTGTAGGAAATCTTTCTTTGTTAGGTTTTAGTGTAGATTAGTTTATTACTTCTTCTTCTTTTTCGTCTATTCTCCATGAAAGTGTAGTGAGAGCTCTTGAGTGGAAAATCAATGAAGATGAGGGGTTTTATTTAACTTGTATCTTTATTTCTTGTATTGTAATTTTAATTCTTAGTGAAACTTTATTTATTGTTATTAAGTAGTTGTTGTTATTTCTTGTTCTTTTTCTTTTCTTCTTATCCGTAATTTAAAGCCATGATACTCTATGGAGTCCCTTGTTTAGGTGAGGGCCCAAGTAGTTAGCTTGCTACCATTTGTAAAACCGTATTTTCCTTTCTTTCTTTTCTTCCTTCTTGTTTTGTTTTTATTTTCCCTTTAAATGTGTGAATAATTTCCACACTTGTTAGGGGCTAAGGTTAGTATGAGGAACGAAAAAATCTCTTGTGCTTCTCTTTGCCAAACATTCTAAAAAGAACCTAGACCAAACAAACACAACATCCTCACTTAGATGCGCTATACATGATATATAGCCGCGACCTAAGTCCAGATGTCCTTTGGGCACACTGCAACGTAATATGTAGTTGTGACTTAATTGGATACATGGTTACGGGTATTTGGCCTAGGGTTGGAAATAAGCTCATGTAGCGGAAGGATAAGGGGCACTAAGAATGGATTTAGCATTGGAAAACTTGCTTAAACTTGCAAATCCCATTCCTATGTCCTCCTAATCCCTGCTGAATGGCAAAAGAAAAGCACAAGACAAATCCTAACTCTACTAACCAACCTTAACCCTAACAAGTTTACTTGAACATAAATACAAACACTTAGGATAGATTTGAACATACACATATACATTCTTGAATTGACTCGTCTAAGATAAAAATGAACATACAACCATCTTCCTTTGGACGACCCGTGCTCAACCGGCTAGCTGCAAAGCGACACCTTCTTGATTGCGGTAAGTAGAACAAATAGAACGAAGCGGAACACATATTATAACATATCATTGCATAGTTCCGCTCGACCAATCACCAGCGTACTGACAAGTCTTTAGAGTCCCACACAGACTATATTCCTGGTTCAGGGGAAATGATGTAGTAGCCGTATTTTGATACATGCAGAGCTCTGATCGAATGATTGTACTAGTTACCCGGACTTTCAATCGGACAGTAGATAATACTAGCCGGCTCGGGTTTGAGCCGGATTATTAAATCATGTATTGATTTAATAATTTACGTATATGTATTTCGATATGTATTTTCTACTATTATGTTCTCTATGTTATTCTATCTCTTTGGGTATTCGTATTTTGGTACGAATACCGATATGTATATACAGTTGTGTGTAATCCGTATTTATACGGAAAATAATCTAGAAAGTGGATACCTCATTTTAGATTTATCCTTTTATTTTAAATGGAAAATGAGGAGTAAAGATAGTGAGGTGAGAATGGTGAGAACCATGCTTGAATAATGTTTACAAATGAATTGTTAATTCATTTGTGCAAACTATTCATGTATGGTTGCTAAATGTTTATTGAAAAAAAATTGATTTACAAAACCATGCTTCATATTTTCTCTCACTTTATGGATGGTTCATTTTTGACATGAGTTTCATTCTCCCCATTTTGGTTTGCTCTCTCTTCACAAACTTTCTTGAGCTCCTCTTCCTTCTTCTTTATCTTCTACCCTACCATCTCATGTGTTGAGAATCAAGGGTAGAAGAGAAATAGATACACACTTAGAGAAACTCATTACATCCCTAGGAAGTCTAGATTATGAACCTAGAGTCCCTAATTGCTTCACTAGATTCTTAGTGTGAAACTGGAGCCATGAGCAACATCTCTCTGGTGGATCATCTTCGACGAAGGAGGACCGGCGGCTAAGCTCGATCGAGGAGACCTCAAGGAGCCAAAGAAGTGGGTAGAAGACCGAAGGACACGAATCATTCGGTATAACACTTTTATCCTTTTGTTAGTTAGTTTAGGTTTATGGTTCAATTCTAGGACGTGTTTTTAGCGACAAAATTTTTAAACAGCATTTTGTTCCGCATCGGCCATGGTAGATGGCCAGGGCGCTAGCAAACCCCAACATGGTATCAGAGCCACCTCATAAACCTTTACTAGCTTGTTTGCATAAGTTTAAAGTTTCGATCGACGGAATTTTCCGAATCATATTTCCAAAACTGTTGCTTGTTGTTCGAATTTCAAAGTTGTTCAAAAAAATTTCTGGTTGCATTAAAATTATATGCAGGCAAAACTAGAACTAAGAAAAAAATTTGGGCACCTAATCCTAAAAAACGACCGTGGAACAGAAGCAAAATGGCACATTTTGAGGCTGAACCACGGCCCTTTTTGGGCTACAGTGCCCTAAATTTTTTCTGGGGCTCTAGTTCATGGAAATATGATTTTTGGGATATTTGGTTTTGGTCCAGATTTGTTTGTGTACTGGTATGTACTTTGGGATCAATGCGGAAAGTTTTAATCGATTAAAATTTTAAATATGTGTTTTTCTAAGCATTTATTTCTGCGACCGTGAATATCATTGAGCGGTATAACCCGACTAATTGCTATATGTTCAATTAGAAGGGTTTTCAAACATGAAATTCATGTTAGTTATATGTATGCCCTAGAGGCCATTACTGTACATAAGATGTATATAGTAGTGGATGCTGGGACATATATAGGTAGGACTTTCTTGCTCGACATGATAGTATGCTATCTGGTTGCTCTTTATCTTAACATGTATACTCTCTGTCTCTCTGATTACATGTTGATAAAGCCCTTAGGATGTGTACTCGACTTCCAGGAATATGATGTAGATCATACTAGTAGGGCCTGGGTAGTCAATGAGTACATCCTTCATTGTTCCTAGTCGGGGGAATATCGAGACGGGGCATCGATATTCCACAGTAGACTAGCGTATATCTTCTCGACCCATGCGATGGGCGATGGATGATCCCATATCCATTGGTGTTTGACATCAGAGATGGTATGCGGGTGCTCAGTGGAGACTGGGTATACTGAACGGACTCGCCGAGAACTCCCAGATGGTATTATACCTCACGTCAGATGGCAGTTCTCTGGTGACACTGGTACAGCTTAGTCTGTTGACCCGAGATCGTCATAGAGTCTTGTGTGTCTCCCACTGTGCTTTGATTTCCACCCTACCACGGCTCTACTGAGTCATGCAAACAGGTGGTTTTTAGGTACAGTCCCGATTCACATGGAGGCAATGAGCGATAGGAGGGGATTCGTCTCTCCCGGTATTGGGGGTTGATGTTGCGCTATGCTCGACTGGCCATAACAGGAAATCCCTGGCCAGGGTTGCAGTGATATACTGGTAAGAGTTATCAGTAGTTTCACGAATGTTATGGACCCTACGTCGGCATGACTTATCAAGCTATTGGGGTCTGACGTTTGCCACCCCTAGGCGAGATATGCGACATATCAGACGAACAGACCGGACTGTACGGTAAGTGTTACTGGTTGGATTCACAGGAGTGTGAGCGGGCTTGCTCGTCGATCTTCTGATCGCTCAATACCCGGGTGGCCCTTACGTTTAGCAGACCGCTTGCGGCTTGTGGGTGTTTGATATGATCATCATCTGCTGCCGGCGTATTGACGAGTCTTTAGAGTCCTACACAGAGGTTTCCTGGCTCAAGCGAAACGAAATAGGAGCGCATATGAGATATGTGCGGGACCGAGAATAATGCGTGTATGTGATACCGTATTCTATTCTCGCGATGAATGTATCGAATGGTTGTATGTGATATAACCTAGTTATCGAATCAAGGATTGATTCGATAAGTCGATACATTGGATATTAGTCGGTTATATGCGATATGACCGGATCGTTAAATCAAGTATTGATTTAATGATTTAATGCATAATTATATATTTGATATATTACTTTGCATTAACTAATATTAGTTCACTTTAAATGGATTTTCTCACTTGAAATGCACATTGTATATGTGATATATTTTAGTGCACTAGATTGTATCATGTTTGATGATACATGCTCACTTGGGTTAGTGTAAAGAATTAAACCATGGTTATATGAGTGGTTAGGGTTTTGTTTATTTACTTATTCATTTATTTATTTATTATTCTTTTTGAAATGATAAAGAAAAGAATGGTGGCTTATTTTGTTTGTTTGTTGCAACTTCTTGAAGCTTTGAACAAGTCCACCATTCTTGTCTCATGCTTAACCCTAACCATTCAACTAACCTTAGTTTATTCTCTACACCTAACTATGGTTGCTATATGATAAGTATTCATATGATTTTCTATTTTAATATATACTTATCATATTATCATCTTCATCTTCTTCTTCTTCTTCAAGAATAAAACTATGCCACCATCAATGGCAACTTGAGAATAAGAGTGAGAAATCCAATTCTAAAGTGAACCCACTTTCTATTTCTTCATCCTCTACCTCTTGCCAAGTAGTATAGGGTGTTTTCTTCACAAGTTTCATGACTTGGTGAAGTGGGAGTTTGATCTTGTGATGCCTCGACGTAGATCATCTTCGGCATCGAAGCCGATGACCAAGCCCGCCCATTTCTCCGATGAAGACGATGCTAGAGTCCGGGATCCGATTTGGACAGCGGAGGGACATCATCGCGGAGCTTAGGAAGTGGTGGATCGGATCTACAAAGGTTGTAGCCCCTTTCCTTTTAAGTTAAAGTCGTTAACTTGCATCGCATAGCCTATAAATCTAGTTAACGATCCGTATTAGGATTTGTAGGCACATGTAAAATTTGAATTAGCTATGTTTGATGCCTTGTGAGACTTCATTACTGTGCCCAGGAACCCTACAGTGGTATCAGAGCCTAGCTAGAGTCTTAGGCGATGCGAAGACGGAATTAGAAGTCCGATCGAACCAAAACCCAAACCTAAAAATGCTCTCTGTACATTTTTGTAATTCGTGGTTTCTTGAGAATTAAAAATATGCAGAAAAATCAGCAGGAATATCTAAGAGTTACTGTGCAATTCGAAACCCTAATTCTATCAAACCGCCGCGGTTCCGCGGCACGAGCATGGCTCGTGCGGCGGTTCCGTGGCTATTTTGTCGTATCTTGCATTGAATTTGGCACAGTAATTCATATTTTGCAGTGCTGGTTTTCCTGGGAATTTTTAATATTTATTCAAGAGTTGAATTTTCTGGGTTGTATTGGGGACTCGGTATTTCGACCGGATTGTCTAATTTTTGTCAGTGTGTGTTTTTCCGGGTAATTTTAGAATATGTTAAAAAGTTCGACCGGATATAAATACCCACTTTTTCCCCTGCCGGAAAATTTCCAAGTGTTGGATTTTTCCGTGGTTTAAGGACGTTCTGAGTAATGCAAGTAACGCGATGGTCCCTCTAGAAGACAACAAACCTTAACTCGATTATGTGACCGTCTTGAACTGCCCTTTGAACCTTAGGGTTTGGGGCAGTACGGCGTGCCACATGTGAGGCGTTGGCTTGACCCTTCTACGGCTGGACCGTTGGTACTGAGGCATGAAGTGAATGTCTTTGAACTTATTTCATTCGGTTGATCGGGAAAACTTGGGTGTTCGATTGTTCGATCGGAAAGTTTAACATTTTCTATCTTATCCGGAATGTGATACAATAATTGGAATTCACAAGTAGTTATGAGATAACTGAATGAATGTTATAAACATAGCACTTTAGTCTCACTTGATCGGTTGCCGCGGAATTTTGATGCGATCAAAAGTCCGTCGCAATCACGTAGTGTACGCGGATACTCGCCGGGTAAACTTAATAGACAGCCTCGCCCCATAGCCCCGACCAAGTGACTGTAGGAGAACCCTGTCGCCAAAAGCATCCGTTCGGGTGCTCGCGGTAGCGGTGTTCCGCCTTAGTGCACTTCGTCGACGGTATCGGGGGTGCGGCCGCCTACTAAAGTTTGCGACGAGCATTCGATATGAATGTCGGGAATCCTGTTGAATTGCCCGACTTTATAATGAAAAGTGTTTTCAATTTTGAGACTAAAATGCGGGGTTTATAATTGTTAGGCATGTGATGTCTAAGTATTTCATTTGATTAGGCATGCGATGTCTAAAGAGATTGCGGATTCCAACTGTTGTAGTTTTACACTTTCTTTTCTGTGACCGTAAGTGTAATATGTGATATCGCCGGTTTCGTTGCTATATGTCAACGACAATTGGGATGCGCATATTTACTTACGTTGATGACATGTGATGTTATGTGTTGCTGGATATGTTATATTGGATCGTCGTGTTCGAATAGCCGGGGTTTTTTTATGTGAGATGAGTGTTTTTCATTTTCATTCATGTAAAAACTTGTATGTAATATTCTTTTATTGGGGCACTTCCAGGTTGCGGATGATGTCACCATTTGTATATTATTTACTTTTCTGCACTAGGATAGACCCAAGGAGGAGAGCATAAGTAACCGGGTTCTAGGGTCCAGAGGGAGACCATCTCGAGGAGTCGAGTCCGGGTCTCCTAACTCTAGAATTGGTAGGGTTACTTGCCGCTCTCGTATGGGTCTAGGGGTGTGGGTTTGGCTAATCATCACGACTGTGGAATCCGTGTTTTATACTGGCTCGTATTGAAAACACGGACGTCCTAGTATATCCAATATTTCATATGATATTTTTCTGCTGCGTTATTTGTGATGTGATCATGTGATTTGTTCAGATGGATATTATATATAGTATATATGATATATTATATAGACGTTGCTTATGTTTTACACCCGCGCTAGCCCTGCCTCGCTCTGGCGTTAGTTACCTAACCTAACGGTGTAGACGGGACATCGAGGCGAATGCGGATGGCATAAGCGTACGTTATATTTATCTGTGATGTTTAGGTGGACTTAAATGATGGGATATTCATTAATGAGATTAATGAAAGAAAATAAACCTAATTGATGTTGTGGAATCGAATTTCAAAATAAAAACAGGTAGCTACAGTTCTTGCTTTCCATCGTGGTGTTCCTTGTATAACATCCTGCACCTTATTCGATGAGGAAAGGACCGAGATCCCTTCACCGGGAGTGACTCCTTTAGCAATAACTGGCAGATGCTACACACTCGGTTTGTCTTTTGATTGCTTCTATAGTTTATGCTTTGCACAGTGATATATATGATATATCCCGCACCTCATTCGACGAGGAAAGGGCCGACGATCCCTTCACCGGGAGTGACCCCTTTAGCAAAACTAGAAAAGCCTCAAAAACATTCCATTTAAAAACCATTTGATTCCGCAACGAGATCAAGTTCAAAGCGTTAAAGGTTTTCACAAAAACCATTCACAATCCTCCGTCATTTTAGGAAGTAGAGTACTTAGTATTCGTGCTGTGTTTGTTGACCTTAGTTAAGGCACAGTGTACGGTAGCTAAGTGATGTGTTCCTACACCGCATATGATGCAATTAGTTAGGACAGTCGCGTGACTTTGTTGACCTTAGTTAAGGGTCATGTGGGTGGGTCTAATTAATCACGAAATGACGGATAGAACTTGACTAGTGCTTATGATTTGTTGACCATAGTTAAGGTCATAAGTGCTAGGGGTAAAAATCTTTATCGGGAGTTTCAAGTGTTGAAATTTGCAATGAGATTGCATAACTTCTATGTGATAGTTGGATCCCGATACCCACTGCGAGTAATTGTTACTCCTGAGAGAGTTTTGCACTTTACAATTAGCCGATCAAGTAGGAGTCTAGAAAGGTGTCAACGGGGTTACGCCTCTGGGAAAACGAGGTTTACTATAATTAGGTCCATGCGAAAGCACGGGGAACCTCCCTCTAAGTACCGACACTGGCCTGGCTGAAAGATTGGCGAACTTGTAGAGTGTAATTAATCCCGGCTAGTCTTTCCTTTTAAGGTTTGAAGGAAGATTTGATAAAAAACAGTGGGAGCCATCCTGATTAGATAAAATATATAACCAATCTAATCTTGCAAGAGCGTACGCAGAGTGTTTTCTTCTCTCTCTCTCCAGGTAGCGACCACATCACGCCTTAATCAAGATAATAATATGGATGTATTGACCGAACCCGCTTGTTATACTGTGCTGGGGAACGTTGGCCCCGCTCCAACTTATAATTGTTATAAGACAGAGCAAGAAATAAGGGAATACCAGAATCCCTATGCCGCCCAAACGAAGAAAGTACATATGATGCATCTCCTTCGGGTGTGTTCATTATACAGAACTGTTTTCTCAGTATCCTCTGCATCCTGGGTATTTGATACTGGATCAGGATCCCAGATATGTAATCATGTTACATAGGGCTACAAAAAGATAGAAAACTGAGAACGGGTGATAAGTTTCATGAGACAGAAAACGGGGCAAGTGTTGCAGCCAAGTCTGTTGGTCACTGTCGACCAGTATTACCAATACATTGATTCTGAACAAATGTTATTAGATACCGAACCTGATATACAAAATCATATCTATCTCTTTATTAGTAAAGAAATGATAAAATTTTGTATTGATGGATAATGTTTTGAACATTTCCTATATCAAAAGTTGATCGGTTCAGGCACGTTATCTAAAAGCATTGACGTTCTAAATCAAACTACAGTTCCTAGTATACAGAACACACACGAGAGGAAGATTTCAGAAATGAACGGATCCTTCTTGAGGCATTGTAGACTAGGTCATATCAATGCGACCCGACTGGCTGAAGTTACATTTTAGATGCATATTTAAATCAGTTTGAATTTACATCTTGTGAAACTTGCCAGTCATGTCACAAAGATTAGATGACCATAGCTCTGTTTATTGGAAACAGAGAAAGAGTTGATGAACTCTTGAGACTGATACATGATGATGTATGTAAGGTCTCCTGTCTACACATGCCAGGACCGGTTCTTTATACTTCATTACGTTTTCTGAAAATCTCTCAAGATTCAGACATATGTTCCTGTTGAAACATAGGCCCGAATCTTTTGAGATGTTCACAGAATATAAGTTAGAAGTAGAGAACCAATAACCGGGTATGAGTTTTATGTCCTATGATAAGATCAGGGAGGAGAATACTTGTGCATGGAATCCTTGGACTATTCTAAAGGAAAATGAGATTCTCTCTCAGCATCACTCCTCCGAATACACCATAGCACGATGGTATATCGGGGCGGAGCAATTGCACCCTATTCGATATGGTGCGCTCTATGATGAGTAATACTGAGTTACCTGTTTCCTTTTGTGGTTGTGCACTTGAGAAGCTGCATACCTATTGAATTAGGTTCGAATCAAATCAGTGCCTACCACTCCATATGAGATATGGTGTGGGAAGAGTCCATCTCTTAAGTAAGTTAAGATTTGGGATTGTCCGGCCTATGTCAAAAACAAAATCCGGAAAAGATCGAGGCAAGGTCAGTTCTGTAGAACTGGAAAGGTTCCAGCTATACAAAACTGCAGCTGATGATTTGACAGAACCAAAGGATTCAGTAGTTCCCGACGAACCTCAGCCTCTCCGCCGATCTAGCAGGGTTCCTCACCTGCTTGAGAGATACTTCGGTTTCTCGATGACAGTGGGAGCAAGGATTGCATCATGAGATGATGACCCAACTAGTTTCGAACAGGCCATCGAGAGTAGGGACTCTATAAGAATGGCTCGATGCTTAACGATCTGAGATGGAATCCATGTACACCAACAAAGTATGGACTTTGGGTGCTATATCTGAAGGGTTAATGTTGGAGTTAGTGCCCTCAGAGTCAATTATTGGATCACAGGCACGTGATTGCAATGATTGAGGGAGGACCTATCCCGGTAGGACAGTCTTACTCGAGATGATAGTATGCTATCTGGTTTATCTTTATCATCGTGTACTGCTTTAGGTGACCTGACATGTCGCTATTACACGTTGATAGAGCCCCTAGGATTCTTGCTTGACTGCCAGCAGTATGATGGCGATCATATACGTGGGAGCTGGTGGTCTATAAGCACATCCTTAAAAGGTCCCTAGTCGTAGGAGTTTCGAGACAGGGCATCGATACTCCGTTAGTAGACTAGTGTATACAGTCGAGACCCCGACGAGGGGCGGTGGCCGGTCTCACAAGCCACTGGTGTCAGTTGGTTCACCTAAGATGTATACAGGTGCTCATTGGGTTATGAGTACACCGGACAGGACTCGCCGGGAACCTGCTAGTTGGTCTTATACCAGATGTCAGATAGCAGTTCCCTGGTGACATGTGTACAGGTTAGTTCATCGACCTGAGATCGTCATTTGTCTCGTGTGAGTTCCCACTGTGCTTTGATTACTACCCTACCACGGCTCAAAGGAGTCGTGCAAACAGGTTTTAGTTGGGTACAGTCCCGAGCCACATGGAGGCAGTGAGCGGATCTGCAGGGGTTCGTCTCTCCCGGTATTGGGGGTGAGGTCGCGCTGTGTCTAGGAGAGCCATTACGCAAAGCCCTCGGCCGAGGCAGGAGATTTACTGGTAGGTATTCCAGTAGTATCTCAGGGCGTTCTGGGCTACGCTCCGACACGACTTGTACCGCTTTTGGGGGTCTGACTTTCACCAACCCCCTAGGCCCGCCATGCGATACTCATAGACGAACGGACCGGACTGTACGGATATTGTCACTGACAGGCTCAGTTGGGTGTCGGGGTGAGCTTCCTCATCGACGTCCCATTTGGTCAATACCTGGTGGCCCGTCACGTATTGGCTTATACCTCTGACGTGCTAGTGGTTAAATCCACAGCCAAGGTATTGACGAGTCTTTAGAGTCCACCACACTCAGTTACAGTTACTCAAGTTTCGGGCGAAACGCTGTAGAGGCCGTATGGAGATATGGCAGGGTTCGATCAGATACGTGCGGTATTGCACGGATCGTGATCGGACAGTTTTTACTAGCCGGCTTTGGCTTAAGCCGGATTCTAGTATTTGATAGTGTAGTTTTGTCTCTTTGCATTTGTGTTCAGTGGGAATACAAATGCGGGCATGTATTTGCAGTAGCGGGGTTTTCCTGTAATTTATTATGGGATCAGTTTTCTGGGGTTGCCAGTTTGCATTCCGTTCCGCCCGGTTTTCCTTCATTCCTTCTCGGTCGGACTTTCTTGGTGGAGGGTGTTAATTGCAAGTTCGCAATTAACATTTTGTGAGGGGTTTCTTTGCATATTTGTGGCATCATGATTGTTATTTCATCATGAGATCCTTTTTTTGGTCTTCTCACTTGCTTTCATTGTGATGGTTGTTTGATATGATAAGAAATGAAATGAGAGTGACTAATTTCTATATGGTTGATTTATTCTTTCTTGCTTTTCTTTCTCTCTCCAATCTCATTCAAGAGATGAGAGGGCCGGCCATTTCTTGAGAGGGTGAGAGGAGAGTATCATTTTTCTAGTGGTGGAAAGATATCATCTCATTCTTGCTTGCTCCAAAAATAAAATAACCCTTCTCCAAAGTTCCTTCTTGTTTCCTCCACAAACCATGGCAACCTCAATAACCCCAAGAGACAAGTTCACTACACTATTTCTATAGCAAGCCTTGGACGCGTCGGCTAGCCAACTTCGCGCCCGAGTTGCCTCGGTCAAGAGGCGGGAGCCCGTAAAAGATTCCGGCTACGTGGTGCCCCTTTCCGACGAGCGAGGAGGTGACGGAGATTCCGCAAGAGATCGGAGTGGAGATGAAGACCGAAGGACACGGATCGCTTGGTATAACTTCTCACCCTATCTCTCTAGTTAGCTAGTATAGGTTAATGGTTTCGATCCGGGTAATTGTCCGCGGTAGCGCCGGTTTCCGAGCAAGGGAAAAAAATTTTATTCCGCATTTTGGCCTCGAGAAAGAGGCCGGGGCGCTGCCGTGGCGCAACATGGTATCAGAGCCATGCCATTAACCTTACCTAGCTTGTTCTAATGCGTTTTACTTATCCGATCGACCAAAATCTCAAAAAACCGTATTTTGTTCACATCAGTTTTCTGTTGGAATTTTTTGGTGTCTAAAAATTTTTCAGGTTACAGAAAAATAATGTGCACGAAATTCTAAGACTACTGTAAAAATTCAACAGTGTCAGTCGTACAGTTGACCGCGGAAGCGCGGCCAAACCCCACTTTGGGCCGCGCTTCCGCCGCAGTCTACTGTGCTCACACTGTGGAAATTTTACAGTGGGCTTTTGGGCTAATTTTGAGGGTTTTGGGATATTAAATTTGGGCCCAGGTTTTCTGTAACTGCTACAGTATTGGTTTGGGGCCCGCTTGTTAATTGTTTGATCGATCGGATATTTGAAACACATTATTTCACAGTATTTACATTATATCTGCGACCGTGAATGTCACTCGATCGGTAAATCCGGTCTAACTGCTATAGCCCGGTTAGACGGATTTGCGAACGTGATTTTCACGTTGATGTTCTATGTTTATGCTGTGATGTTGCGGATCGGTCGTGGGGGATAGCCTGGATGCAATGCTAGTACAGTTTTGTTGTATTATGTACATTTGATATTGCGGGGCGAGCGTCCGACATGTGGACTGCCGTCACTGCCTGATTGTATTATTCTTTTGGGGCACGACCTGGTTGCGGTCGATGTACCCGGTGTATGTATATTTTACTTTCTGTACTAGGATTACCCCGCGGAGGGGTGCACGGATAGCCGGGTTCTGGAGGGCAGCAAGCCCGCATCTCATGGCATTGGGATGGAGGGGGCTTCACTCTGGGATTGGCGGGCTATTCGCCGCACTCGTAGGGGGTATAGGTTGACCCAGGAGGGGTGCCCAAGTTGCCGGATTCCGTGAAGTGCTGGGTGGTCCATTCACGGTGCTGAAAGGGGCTGCCTCGCTTCAGGTTTTGGCGGGTGACTTGCCGCGCCCGTAGGGGTCTAGGATTTCATTGCACAGGCTATCCACACGACCAGGGGAACGTCGGGTTTCAGCAGCGGCTCTGTGAAACCCGGGGCTTCCAGATATCTGTTTTGTTCTGTGATGCTATACATTTCTGTGATGTTGCTTTTTATTCACGCCTTGAGCGAAATACTATATATTGGTATATATATTAGTAGATGTTGTATATGTTTTACATCCGCGCTAGTCCAGTCCCCGCTCTGCCGTTAGTTAGCTAACCTAACGGGTGATGACGGGACCCAGTGGCGAATGCGGATGGCATATATGTACGTCAGTATATTTTCGTTCTTTGTGGTGTGATCATTTGATGGGACTGCATTGATTCGGATCAATGCAAGATAAACAAACCTAATCTGATGTTGTTGGAACACTTTTTCAAAAAAAAGCTGTTATTGCAAGGACGTTCACTTTTGTTTTGCATCGTGGTATTCATTTGGAATATCCTGCTCCTCAGTCGACGAGGCAAGGGCCGAGATCCCTTCACCGGGAGTGACCCCTTGGACAAAAGTTTGCGTCAGGGCATTAACTTCACTATAGCCGATTACTTTTGCTTTGCATCGTGGTATTCAGTTGGAATATCCTGCACCTCATTCTACGGGGAAAGAGCCGAGATCCCTTCACCGGGAGTGACCTCTTTAGTAAAGGTTTTCGTCACTATATTTTATAAAAGGCTATGCAGTTCCTTCAACGATATCAAGTTCATTACGTTAAAGGTTTTTCGCCAAAAACCATTCGTAGCTCTCCGTCATTTCTTATGGGTATTATTTAGTATTCGTGCTGCGTTTGTTGACTCCGTCAAGGCGTAGTGTACGGTAGCTAAGTGGTGCTTGTTTGTTGCATAAGTGGGATTGGTTAGGACAGTCGTGCGGCCTTGTTGACTCCGTCAAGGGCACGTACGGGTGGGTTTAATGCAATCCAGATAATGACGGGTTGAACTTGACTAGGACTCTTTGATTTGTTGACTCCGTCAAGGTCACTTGAGTCCTAGGGGTAAAAAATCACATCGGGAGTTTCAAAAGAACTGAAACTTGCCAGGCATGCGCATACCTTCTAGAGTGTGGTGACTTGAGTGGATTCCGTCAAGTTATCATGCGATGATAGTTGGATCCCGATTCCCACTGATGAGTTGGTTTACTCCTCGGGTGACCCCGACTAATTCTTCTTTTAGGTTTGGAGGAGAATTTGAGATACAGTGGGAGGTTTCCAGATTAGACAAAGTGACAACCATTCTGATCTAGGTTAGAGTGCACGCTGAGTGTTTCTTTTCTCTCTCTCTTTGGCAGCGACCATTGACCCGACCCTGGACTATGACTCAGTGACCAAGTTGACCGAACCTTCTTAACACTGGCTTTTGGATTGTCAGAGTTGCAGACCTCATTGCCACTCCTACTTTTACCCTTTTCTCCAGGACACCCCGTATTACTACGAACGTCCACTTCCATTGGACAAAACCATCGTATGGTTAGATACGAACTCGAAGGACTTCGAGGATGGTTTCTGGTTCTGGAGAAAACGAATAGGACTATTCAGTTGTTTTTTCTTTTCACCTTCTCTCAGGTTGCGAGTACTCCTTGGTTTAGGAGTAGTACACCTATTACGCAAATTGGATAGTCTTCTTCCAAACCATAGGCTGGTGCCGACCGGTAGGGAATGAAGAAAACCAGTTAGCCTAAACGGTGTACAGAAGGTATTAAGTTAAGACAAAGCAAGGGATTAGTAAGAGGGCAAAGTAAGTTGCGACTGCTATTCACGGCCAAACCAAGTATTTCTTCGCCAATCCTAAATCACCTTTGTATTTCTCCAGGACACTCCGTATCAATACGAAGATCCCATTTTATTGGATAATCCATCGTATGGTTATATACGAACTCGAAAGGAACTTGTTCCAGTTCGGGGATGGATCCTGGTTCAGGAGAAATAGGAATAAAGTACATTCAGGTGTCTTTTATCTTCACCTTCTCTCGCATTGCGAGTGCTCCTAGGATTAGGACAGTACACCCTTTATGCTTTTTGGATAGTCTTCTTCCAAACCATAGGCTGGTGCCGAACGGTAGGGAAGGAAGAAAACCATTTGGCTTAAAGGGGTGTACAGAAGGTAATGACTAAAGACACATAAAGGGATTTGGAGAGGTGGCAAAGAATTATACGGTTACAGTTGTGAATCTGGATAATGGAAGAGGCATTACTAGGAATACCACGATACCCCGACGAAACATTTCAATGTTTCAGTTTCACTGTGTACTGTTAATAGAAAACTGATTTCCCGATTAGATACTTACTCCAGGGTATGTATTTACCAGGTATGATTCTCACATCTGTATGGTTTTACAGATGATGAGTGGGAGTAAGTTATTGGGAATTGGGTGATCATCCTCATTATATCGGGATTCGTTGTAATCGGTGATGTTTGAGGAGATCACCTGGGCTGTTTGCCGGTCGGCAGATATTTGGTTATGAATATCCGCTGTTGTGCACCAATTTCAAATTGATATATCTGTACGTCTATTTTCATAGAGTGAGATATACCTTTTGATATTATGTCGATGACATTTACCTATATCAGTGGATGGTTAGGTAAGGAGCATTAAACAGCGGTGTAATTCTTCTTAACCATAAGTACAGTTTTCAACCTACGACGCACAGTGAAAGAGTTGTAAGACTCAGCGGACTTATACAGAGTATTGTATGTTGTCCAGCGTCCATCAGGACAAAGGGGTTGGTCCTCGTACTATATTCGGTTTACTTATGACTTCTCTAGTTCTTAGACATGTGTTTCGTGGAAACACATGGTCTAAGTTTTGAGGAGTTATAGGTATTTGAATACAGTAGAGAACCAGGTATAGCAAGTATCGGGATTCTTCAAAGTGATCGAAGATGTAGATACTTGTGTATGGTATTCAGTTGATAGTAATGATAAAGAGAAATTGCTTCTCTTTCAGGTTACTCATAATTGGAAGCATTCCTAAGTTGAGTAACGCTGATCGGCCTCCTTCCATTTAGTTGACATGCACTGGAGACAGCTGCATGATTTGAATCTGGTTCAATTGAATCAGTGCCTCTGTTTCTATATTGGATATAGAACAGTTCATATCTTAACGATGTTAAGGTACGGGGAGTTGTCCGGCTTATGCTTAAAACCAGACTCCGGATAACTCAAGGCACGTTTCTGTAATGGCTGTTTGTGGGTTGACCCAGGCTATGACGAGGGTTGATTTTCTACCATCTGACAGATCAATAGAAATATTGTTCTAGACTCGCCACAGTTTTAATAAAAAATTGGATTTTTCAGAAAAAGTAGTGGGAGTATGGTAGAACTGGAAGTGATTCCAGAACCACAAACGATTACTGAAGATTTGATAAGGAACCTAAAGATTCAATCTGGACTGACATTCCATTGGCCACTCCGCAGATACGGTGGGTAACTTCAGGCACCCGAGAGGTACTCCGGTAGCCTCAAGGACGGTGACAGGGAAGTTCTTGTTTACCCACACTTGCCATTGTTGTTGTTCCAGGCTGCGAGACCCGGCAGGAGAATGAGTATAGCGTCGTTCTAAACTAGCTTTAGAAGTGCGCGTCTATATGACTCCACCAGAGGGTTGTCGTAGTCAGTGGGAGCAGCGGAAGCATTGGTGGACATCAGGCTTATGTCTATTTATAGACTAAAGCAAATGTAGCGGAGATAGATCATCTGTTTCTGATGTGACAGTCATGGGTTTGACGTCATCAGAATAGGGGATGGATCTGTTGAGAAGGTAGTGGGAAGTGATATTCCTATACTACGATCGGTTATACTTTGGTCGTCACACAGTGGTTTCTCCACAAGGGACTTGGATATTATATCAGACATACTGGTTACTAGATCTATGGTTTTAGATCTAGATTTGGGTGGTTTCCCAATCAGGGTACCTTGACAGCATTCTATGAGTATTTAGAATGGACGACTCCTGGCATGGTAGTGTACCTGCAGGTAATGGAGTCACCCTCTCTAAAGGTGTCTTACAGACTAAAGGGGAGAGGATGTGCATGATTGGCAGATCACTTGCTTAGGCATTTGAGTCAATCATGAGATGTCAAGTACCACACCAGATGTTGTTCTTGCACTAGATGCAATAAGTTGATATTAATCCAATCCTGGAAAACCAGTCGGAAGCAGTTTTAGAACATAAGTGAATGTTCTAGGGATATGATAACGGCTGCCTCCTTTAGGAGACGGTTATCACTCCGGGCTTCCAAGGTGACATGTACGACATGCAGGTTGTCAGAGTTATAGACTCTCCCTCTGACGAGGGGCAGTATTTTGGACAGGTGGTCCAAGGTAATACTGAGGGAGGCATGGCGCGGGATACTGATTAGTTTCAGTTGTTGATACAGTCTAAGAAGTTTGGATTTGGAGTTCATTTATGAGCTAGGTCCCATCAAACATCCAGACATTCTAAGACAGGTATTGCTCGTTTCGGGAGATGGCTTTCTCCGCGAACATGAGATATAGAGAGACATAGAAAGAAACATCACTGCGGATCCACTCACTGAGGCTATTCCTCGAACGCAATAGTTTCGCAAACAGGTTTTGTGAGACTGACTAGTAGAGGAGTTGGGTGTTCGGTATCACACGGGCTGTGAGTATGCGACATCGCAATAATTAGCCTTGAGTGCAAGTGGGAGATTGTTGGAGTTAGTGCCCTCAGAGTCAATTATTGGATCACAGGCACGTGATTGCAATGATTGAGGGAGGACCTATCCCGGTAGGACAGTCTTACTCGAGATGATAGTATGCTATCTGGTTTATCTTTATCATCGTGTACTGCTTTAGGTGACCTGACATGTCGCTATTACACGTTGATAGAGCCCCTAGGATTCTTGCTTGACTGCCAGCAGTATGATGGCGATCATATACGTGGGAGCTGGTGGTCTATAAGCACATCCTTAAAAGGTCCCTAGTCGTAGGAGTTTCGAGACAGGGCATCGATACTCCGTTAGTAGACTAGTGTATACAGTCGAGACCCCGACGAGGGGCGGTGGCCGGTCTCACAAGCCACTGGTGTCAGTTGGTTCACCTAAGATGTATACAGGTGCTCATTGGGTTATGAGTACACCGGACAGGACTCGCCGGGAACCTGCTAGTTGGTCTTATACCAGATGTCAGATAGCAGTTCCCTGGTGACATGTGTACAGGTTAGTTCATCGACCTGAGATCGTCATTTGTCTCGTGTGAGTTCCCACTGTGCTTTGATTACTACCCTACCACGGCTCAAAGGAGTCGTGCAAACAGGTTTTAGTTGGGTACAGTCCCGAGCCACATGGAGGCAGTGAGCGGATCTGCAGGGGTTCGTCTCTCCCGGTATTGGGGGTGAGGTCGCGCTGTGTCTAGGAGAGCCATTACGCAAAGCCCTCGGCCGAGGCAGGAGATTTACTGGTAGGTATTCCAGTAGTATCTCAGGGCGTTCTGGGCTACGCTCCGACACGACTTGTACCGCTTTTGGGGGTCTGACTTTCACCAACCCCCTAGGCCCGCCATGCGATACTCATAGACGAACGGACCGGACTGTACGGATATTGTCACTGACAGGCTCAGTTGGGTGTCGGGGTGAGCTTCCTCATCGACGTCCCATTTGGTCAATACCTGGTGGCCCGTCACGTATTGGCTTATACCTCTGACGTGCTAGTGGTTAAATCCACAGCCAAGGTATTGACGAGTCTTTAGAGTCCACCACACTCAGTTACAGTTACTCAAGTTTCGGGCGAAACGCTGTAGAGGCCGTATGGAGATATGGCAGGGTTCGATCAGATACGTGCGGTATTGCACGGATCGTGATCGGACAGTTTTTACTAGCCGGCTTTGGCTTAAGCCGGATTCTAGTATTTGATAGTGTAGTTTTGTCTCTTTGCATTTGTGTTCAGTGGGAATACAAATGCGGGCATGTATTTGCAGTAGCGGGGTTTTCCTGTAATTTATTATGGGATCAGTTTTCTGGGGTTGCCAGTTTGCATTCCGTTCCGCCCGGTTTTCCTTCATTCCTTCTCGGTCGGACTTTCTTGGTGGAGGGTGTTAATTGCAAGTTCGCAATTAACATTTTGTGAGGGGTTTCTTTGCATATTTGTGGCATCATGATTGTTATTTCATCATGAGATCCTTTTTTTGGTCTTCTCACTTGCTTTCATTGTGATGGTTGTTTGATATGATAAGAAATGAAATGAGAGTGACTAATTTCTATATGGTTGATTTATTCTTTCTTGCTTTTCTTTCTCTCTCCAATCTCATTCAAGAGATGAGAGGGCCGGCCATTTCTTGAGAGGGTGAGAGGAGAGTATCATTTTTCTAGTGGTGGAAAGATATCATCTCATTCTTGCTTGCTCCAAAAATAAAATAACCCTTCTCCAAAGTTCCTTCTTGTTTCCTCCACAAACCATGGCAACCTCAATAACCCCAAGAGACAAGTTCACTACACTATTTCTATAGCAAGCCTTGGACGCGTCGGCTAGCCAACTTCGCGCCCGAGTTGCCTCGGTCAAGAGGCGGGAGCCCGTAAAAGATTCCGGCTACGTGGTGCCCCTTTCCGACGAGCGAGGAGGTGACGGAGATTCCGCAAGAGATCGGAGTGGAGATGAAGACCGAAGGACACGGATCGCTTGGTATAACTTCTCACCCTATCTCTCTAGTTAGCTAGTATAGGTTAATGGTTTCGATCCGGGTAATTGTCCGCGGTAGCGCCGGTTTCCGAGCAAGGGAAAAAATTTTTATTCCGCATTTTGGCCTCGAGAAAGAGGCCGGGGCGCTGCCGTGGCGCAACAGTTAAATCCCCATCAGGAGCAAGTATATCTTGAGAAGATTACTTGGTGTAGATGGAAAAGTTAAGACTTTCAAAGCGAGTCTTATTAAAGGTTTTAGTCATCAACCAGGCGTGGATAATGATGATACCTTTTCCAGTGGCTATGCTTAAGTCCATCCGGATCCTACTTGCCACGGCTACATACCATGACTACAATATCTGGTGGTTGGGTGCCATGACTACTTTTCTAAATAATGATTTAGAAGAGAACGCCTATAAGAACACAGCCAGAGGGCTTCGTAAACAGTGGGAGCAGCGGAAACGTGTGCAAGATTGCTTTACAGAATAAAGCAGGCATCACGGAGTTAGAACGTCTGTTTTGATGTAATAGTCAAAATGTTTGACTTCATCAAAATAGTAGATGAACCTTGTATATACAAAAATGTAGTAGAGAGTAAGGTGGTCATCCTCGTATTGTACGTGGACAACATACTCTTGATAAGAAAAGAGTTTCCTATGCTACGCACGGTCAATCTCCGCTTATCACATGGATTCTCCATATAGGATAAAGATGATACCTCCTAAATCCTGAGATTTGGGTCTATGTGATAGATCTAAATGGATGTTAGGATTCTCACTAGCTATAGTAAGATAGTATCAATCGATCCTGGGAAGAATCACTAGAAGGGTTCCAGGGTGATAAAGTTGACTGAATGTCAGTCACAGGAATTGTCTTTACCCTCAGTAGAGGGACGGTATGTTGGAAGAATTCCAAGCCAGATACCGTGGCAAACTAGACGATAAAGGCTGGTAACATCGCTATTAAAGATGCTACCAAAGAGGCAGTTTTGGGTGTATATTGGTTCATAGGATGAACTAGGTTCCTACCATTGTGTGACAATGGAAGAGAGGCTTTGGCCCAGGAACTGGTCCCATCAGTGACCCAGACATATTCTGAGGCAGCATCACCTGATCATGGAGATAGATGTTCTCCAGGGTGATCGAGGTTAGGAGAGTAGACTCAGAGGACAACACGACGGATCCACTCACAAAGGCTTTTTACCAGAGAGAGACTTATATGGGATGGTTGAGTATTAGATACTACAACCACTGCTACAGATGGCCCTAGTGCAAGTGGGAGATTGTTAGTTATATGTATGCCCTAGAGGCCACTACTGTACATAGGATGTATATAGTAGTGGATGCTGGGACATATATAGGTAGGACTTTCTTGCTCGACATGATAGTATGCTATCTGGTTGCTCTTTATCTTAACATGTATACTCTCTGTCTCTCTGATTACATGTTGATAAAGCCCTTAGGATGTGTACTCGACTTCCAGGAATATGATGTAGATCATACTAGTGGGGCCTGGGTAGTCAATGAGTACATCCTTCATTGTTCCTAGTCGGGGGAATATCGAGACGGGGCATCGATATTCCAGAGTAGACTAGCGTATATCTTCTCGACCCATGCGATGGGCGATGGATGATCCCATATCCATTGGTGTTTGACATCAGAGATGGTATGCGGGTGCTCAGTGGAGACTGGGTACACTGAACGGACTCGCCGAGAACTCCCAGATGGTATTATACCTCACGTCAGATGGCAGTTCTCTGGTGACACTGGTACAGCTTAGTCTGTTGACCCGAGATCGTCATAGAGTCTTGTGTGTCTCCCACTGTGCTTTGATTTCCACCCTACCACGGCTCTACTGAGTCATGCAAACAGGTGGTTTTTAGGTACAGTCCCGATTCACATGGAGGCAATGAGCGATAGGAGGGGATTTGTCTCTCCCGGTATCGGGGGTTGATGTTGCGCTATGCTCGACTGGCCATAACAGGAAATCCCTGGCCAGGGTTGCAGTGATATACTGGTAAGAGTTATCAGTAGTTTCACGAATATTATGGACCCTACGTCGGCTTGACTTATCAAGCTATTGGGGTCTGACGTTTACCACCCCTAGGCGAGATATGCGACATATCAGACGAACAGACCGGACTGTACGGTAAGTGTTACTGGTTGGATTCACAGGAGTGTGAGCAGGCTTGCTCGTCGATCTTCTGATCGCTCAATACCCGGGTGGCCGTTACGTTTAGCAGACCGCTTGCGGCTTGTGGGTGTTTGATATGATCATCATCTGCTGCCGGCGTATTGACGAGTCTTTAGAGTCCTACACAGAGGTTTCCTGGCTCAAGCGAAACGAAATAGGAGCGCATATGAGATATGTGCGGGACCGAGAATAATGCGTGTATGTGATACCGTATTCTATTCTCGCGATGAATGTATCGAATGGTTGTATGTGATATAACCTAGTTATCGAATCAAGGATTGATTCGATAAGTCGATACATTGGATATTAGTCGGTTATATGCGATATGACCGGATCGTTAAATCAAGTATTGATTTAATGATTTAATGCATAATTATATATTTGATATATTACTTTGCATTAACTAATATTAGTTCACTTTAAATGGATTTTCTCACTTGAAATGCACATTGTATATGTGATATATTTTAGTGCACTAGATTGTATCATGTTTGATGATACATGCTCACTTGGGTTAGTGTAAAGAATTAAACCATGGTTATATGAGTGGTTAGGGTTTTGTTTATTTACTTATTCATTTATTTATTTATTATTCTTTTTGAAATGATAAAGAAAAGAATGGTGGCTTATTTTGTTTGTTTGTTGCAACTTCTTGAAGCTTTGAACAAGTCCACCATTCTTGTCTCATGCTTAACCCTAACCATTCAACTAACCTTAGTTTATTCTCTACACCTAACTATGGTTGCTATATGATAAGTATTCAAATGATTTTCTATTTTAATATATACTTATCATATTATCATCTTCATCTTCTTCTTCTTCTTCAAGAATAAAACTATGCCACCATCAATGGCAACTTGAGAATAAGAGTGAGAAATCCAATTCTAAAGTGAACCCACTTCCTATTTCTTCATCCTCTACCTCTTGCCAAGTAGTATAGGGTGTTTTCTTCACAAGTTTCATGACTTGGTGAAGTGGGAGTTTGATCTTGTGATGCCTCGACGTAGATCATCTTCGGCATCGAAGCCGACGACCAAACCCGCCCATTTCTCCGATGAAGACAATGCTAGAGTCCGGGATCCGATTTGGACAGCGGAGGGACATCATCGCGGAGCTTAGGAAGTGGTGGATCGGATCTACAAAGGTTGTAGCCCCTTTCCTTTTAAGTTAAAGTCGTTAACTTGCATCGCATAGCCTATAAATCTAGTTAACGATCCGTATTAGGGTTTGTAGGCACATGTAAAATTTAAATTAGCCATGTTTGATGCCTTGTGAGACTTCATTAGTGTGCCCAGGAACCCTACAATTCACGTTGATATTTTGTTTTGTGCTGATATTGTGGATGGATTGTCGTGTTGGATAGCCTATAGTGCAATGGTTATACTACAGTTCAGATTCATTTGTATTTCATTATTGCGGCATGTGGACTATCGTTTCTGCCAAATTTTATATTCTTTTATTGGGGCACAACCGGGTTGAGGTCGATGTCGCCATTGTATATATACTTTTCTTTTCTATACAAGGATTACCACGCGGTGGAGTGCTCGAGTAGTCAGGTTCTAAAAGGCAACGGGCCCGCATCTCATGGTGTTGAGATGGAGGGTGCCTTACTCTAGAATTGGCGGACTATTCACCGCACTTATATAGGGTATAGGACGACCCACGGAGGGGTGCTCAAGTTACCGGATTTCGTGAAGTGCTGGGTGGCCCATTCATTTTATTGATTGGGGTTGCCTCACTTCTGGGATTGGCGGGAAATTTTCCGTACTCGTAGGGGTCTTGGTTATACATTGCACGGGCTATCTACACGACTAGGGAACATCGGGTTTCATTGCGGCTCAAAGGAAACCTGGGCCTTCTAGATTATCCGTTATTCTGTATTGCCTATCGCTTTTTGTGATGTTGCTTATATCATGCCTGGGATGAATGTTATATATATATATATATATATATATATATACTAGCAGATGTATATATTTTGCATTCGCACTAGTCCAGCCCCCGCTCTGCCGTTAGTTAAGTAACCTAACAGTGCATGACGGGGCCCCATGGCGAATACGGATGGTATATACGTACATTGTATTTTCGTTCTTTTCTGGTGTGATATGGTTTAATTGTTGGGGCCGCTTTAATTTTGATTAATGCAAGAAAATAAACATCAAATGATGTTGTTGGAATAAATTTTTGAAAACTAACATTACAGACGTTTCCTTTTGCCTTGCACAGCGGTATTCGGTTATGAATATCCAGCACCTCATTCGACGAGGCAAGAGCCGAGATCCCTTCATGGGTAGTGACCTCTTGGGCAAAAGTTTGCATCATTGTAAAAATTTCATTATAGTCGATTCTTTTGTTTTGCATCGTGGTATTCAGTTAGGAATATTCTGCACCTCACTCGATGAGGAAAGAGCCTAGATCCCTTCATAAGGAATGAGCTCTTTAGCAAAAGTTTACGCCACTATATATTTGTAAAACCACTCGAGTTCCTTCAACGATATCAAGTTCATTACGTTAAAGGTTTTTTGCCAAAAAATAGCCGTAGCCCTCCGTCATTTCCTACGATTAGTGCTTAGTATTCGTGTTGCGTTTGTTGACTCCGTCAAGGCGTAGTGTACGGTAGCTAAGTGGTGCTTATTTGTAGCATACGATGCGATTGGTTAAGATAGTCACGCGGCCTTGTTGACTCCATCAAGGGCTCGTGCGGGTGGGTTTAATGCAATCAAGATAATAACGGGTTGAACTTGACTAGAACTCTTTGATTTGTTGACCCCATCATGGTTACTAGGGTCCTAGGGGCAAAAACCACATCGGGAGTATCAAATATATAGGAAACTTGCCAGGGATGCGTGATTTAATACGATTCTCAGATGTGTTTGTAAAAGGCAAGTATCGAATCAATTGTTTTCCGATAACGGTTTCATTTGATCGATAAAAGTTTCTTGTATCGGTATTTAGAAAATTGTAAAAAGAACTCACTATCAAAGAATTATATTTGACCGCAATCAACTACGGTGTCAGTTGTAGATCGTAAGCGAGTGCGGATCGTCCACAGGGATTGTGCGATTCGTTTCAATGTTTAATTTGTTTGAATCGAAAAGTTAATCGAAAAGAAAAGAAAACATGATTCAAGAATTTATCAATTGATTCAGGTGTCACGATGTTTAATCAAGAATCAAGAAACTGATAAAAAATCAAGAATTGGGTTTCGATAATATTTCCAACCAAAATGCCAAGAATCTAAATGAGGCTCGTAGGAATCGATCGGATCTATAGACGTGGTGTAATATCAAGATTTCGTGTTCTTGTCCTTCGAAGGATTGATACTAGATCGATGATGGTCGATGAGAGTTAGGGCTTTCTTGATGAAACTAGGGTTTCATCGTTTAACCCTTGTTCTTTCATCGATTATCATTCACATTCTAGCCGCTTGCAATTTCAAGAAACAATCGTAACTCCCCAATCTCGAGCGATATCAATCAAGAAAGCATCGCAATGAATTGGGTCGTCGATTCTTGAACTTTCTAGGGTTTACAAAACTCGTAGGATTCAAGAATCGATTTAAGATATATTACATCATCATTCTATTGATCGTCTCGACTTCTCGACGAGCGGAGTATTACTCAAACATCATCACACAGAAAGTATTCAAGAATTGAAAAGATATCATGATGCGAGAAGTTAAAGAAAACAAGATAAAAGAATATCACCTTTTATTTATATCAACAATTTGATTACAGTCGCTCAAGAACTACAAGAGGAAGAACTAAATTGTTGAATTGGCGTCGCTCGGCTCCGTGAGTCGTGGATTGGCTTGGACCACTTGCTCCGTTGAAGATCGGCTCGGCTCGTAAAAGGTTGCAAGGCTTCTTGCTTGATGGGTACTCGGGTTCTTGGCTTTTGATTGGAATTGAGGGTTAGGGTTTCACACAAGCCTTCTCACTAGACTTGTGGAAGAAGAAGATGAAGAAAGAGAGTGAATGGATCTAAATTGGCTAAATGAACTAGTCAAGGATCAAGTCCCTCTCTACAAGTGAGCCTAGGGTCTTATTTATAGATCTCCCAAACCCTAAGTCTTTGAGTTCCCTCCAAAAGTTTGTTGAAAGACTTCTAGAAAGAGTTTGTTAGGCTTAGCTTAGGGTTTAAGCTAGGGTTTAAATGAGAAGGTTCTAGAATGATAGGCTAGTTTAGTGTAGATCCCAAAGTTCGCTGATCTGGCAGAAGTCTCTGGAGTCTTCTGGAATTTGAAGTATATGAGCTGAATGTGGGCCCAGAGTGAAGCATTATGCAGCAAAAATTTATGGCTGACGTGGCAATACGGCCGCGGAACCGCGGCGCAAGCAGGCTCCGGCCGCGGTTCCGCGGCCATGTTGGAGGCTTGGGCTTTGATCTTTTTGCAATGGTCTTTGGCTCATATTTTGGGCTTCCTCTGATATGTTGATTTGTATTTTCCCTTTTTGATTGATACCAGATCTGAAATCATTGAGTTGACGTAACGTTTTAGCTGTACCGTGTAAGTTTTGGCCTTTCTGCTGGATTTTCCTGCACAGATCTCAAAACAAGTGTTGCGCAAATGTAGGGATGATGCGATGCCATGAAATGTAGTCAATTTCCTTTATAGTGCCGGTTTTAGAGTCTAACACATGCAATCTGATATTTTGCGACAGTTTTGCTAATATGTGAGATATGAATGCCGAACACTTCTATATGAATGCAAATGATGAGGAAATTGCCGTGTTAAAAATACGATATTTTCGACTAATCAAATTCCCCCAAACTTAATTTCGATCGTCTCGAGCTAACTGTTTTATTAAAAGGAGAAAATAAAGAAAGTGAAAAACTAACTAGCCACTTTCGTAGGCAACACGATTGCACTGAGCATGTGCAACAAGCCTTTAATCCTTTAGGTGTCCCTAGTAGGAGGAGTGTTGTCTCCTGAGGGTTTTCAGTGGATTGCACCCACAAAATCCAATAATAAAAGAAAGATCATGAATATTACATTTAAAGAAAAGAATTGTAAAAGAAAAGCTTTGAAAATTAGGGTTTCCAACTAAGCTAGCTTTTCGGTTGTCATGAGCCTATCTTAATGGTCATGAAAAGATGCTAGAAATCACGTCCTCCCTCAATAAAACATCGTCTTATTCTTCATTCCTATCTTTCTTCCAAACATCGATCATATCACCCTGCGTGTGTGTAAAGACATCCCTACACCCGGAGAATTCAATTCAAGCTATCATACTCTTGCCCATCAGCCTCAGTACTTTTTAATTAATGAATATTTAGATGAGATTGCTCACACACTTTCATGCGATCGTTAATACTTCTTGAGGTACTAACCGACCGATTACTCCTGTGCTTGCTTACTTGGTGTATTTTCCTCGTCTTGCACCACCTCAGGCATAGCAGTGACTCCCAGACTAGTTGGCCTTAGGGCACTAGGTGAAGAAGCACCCTCGCTATATATTTTTTTATTGCCCTTGGTGATAACAAAACCAGTGTTCATTTTTCTCACCACTTATATTTTCTTTATTCATCATTTTTTCTCTTTTTATTTCCTTCATACATCGGCTTTAAGACAAGAGCATTTCAAGGTATCCTCTACTATCCCAGGCTTTAAGACGTGTGTAAGTACGAATAGCAGGGTAGCCACGTTCAAAATGTTTGACTTCCAGAATAGAAACTATTTTTCAGACTTATTTTTATCCTCAGATTAGTGACGTCCTTCATCTTACTAACCCTTGGGACAACGGCTCATAACTACTTATTACTAGTTCGTATAAGAAAACTTCTAATTTTCTTAGTTTTCTCAAATTTTTCTAATCTCATGGATGTAATTTTTCACTATCTAAACTTTTATTATCTTATTTATGTACAAAAAAGTGTAAATATTAAAATTATTTTTATACTTGAAATTTTTTTAAATTTTTATGGGTTTTGAAAATTTTTCAATTTTTATAGATTTTTAAAGAAATGTTTTGTGCTTATGTAGATGATATGCAAATGATGCGAAAATAAGCACAAACCTCCCCCAAACTTGTTTTCAACAGTGTCCTCACTGTTGCCAAACACTATACCTACAAAAACTGTAAGCCTGGGGGGAATTATTAGTGGGGGCAAAATATATAAGTGAAGAACTTCCCCCAAACTTACTCTTTACACTCACCTTCATTCAAAAAATGATGCAATGATATACTGGACATGAAGGTGAGACGGAGGAATTTTAATCCAAATAAACTGGCTCTTGTAAGAACAAGAGCTCCTCCGTGGGGTCAGTGGAAAAATACGGCTTTAGTCTATATCCATTTACTTTGAAAAAGGTGCCGTTTTTAACATTTTCTACTTCTACTGCCCCGTGCGGGTATACAGACCGCACAACAAAAGGTCCCTTCCATCGAGATCGGAGCTTACCCGCGTGAAGGTGTAATCGTTAATCATAAAGAAGGACTTGTTGACCAGGTGAAAATGTTTTCCTCAAAATGTTTTTATCGTGAAAAACCTTAGTCCTATTCTTTGTGATTACAGCGTTATCATAAGCTTCATCGCGGAGTTCGCTTAGCTCATTAAGTTGCAGCTTCCGAAAGTTGCAAGCAAGGTTTAGATCAAAATTTATTTCTTTTATAGCGCACAATGCTTTATGCTCTATCTCGACGGGTAAATGACATGCTTTCCCAAACACTATCCTATATGGAGACATTCCTAGGTCGGTTTTATATGCAGTTCTGAATGCCCAAAGAGCATCCGTCAATTTGGTCGACCAGTCTTTTCTGTTTTTAGCAACAGTCTTCTCCAGGATAAGTTTGATTTGTCTGTTTGAGATTTCAGCCTGCCCGCTTGTTTGGGGATGATAGGGTGTAGAAAGTCGGTGGTTGATTGAGTATTTTCGCATCAGAGTCTCAAAAGATCTGTTGCAGAAATGTGTCCCATTATCGCTAATGATAGCGCGTGGGTGTCCAAATCGCGAAAAGATATTCTCTTTCAAGAACTTAATGACAACTTTCTTGTCATTAGTGCGACATGGAATGGCTTCTACCCACTTTGAGACATAATCAACCGCCAGCAATATGTACAAATTCCCAAAGGAGTTGGGAAAAGGACCCATAAAATCAATGCCCCAAACATTGAATATTTCAACAACCAAGATGGGTTGCTGAGGCATTTCATTCCTCTGGGATATTCTACCCGTATACTGACATTGTGTACAGGTTTTGCAATACTCAAATGCGTCCTTGAATAAGGTCGGCCAATAAAATCCACATTGCAAAACCTTTTCCGCTGTCTTTCTAGGACCAAAGTGACCCCCACAGGCCTGATCATGACAAAATGAAAGAACACTCTTGAACTCTTCATTTGGGACACACCGGCGAATGATCTGATCAGGACAATATTT
The DNA here is from genome assembly GCA_030015575.1 of Agapanthus africanus. Classification (NCBI taxonomy): domain Eukaryota; kingdom Viridiplantae; phylum Streptophyta; class Magnoliopsida; order Asparagales; family Amaryllidaceae; genus Agapanthus; species Agapanthus africanus. The sequence goes on from CM057344.1 coordinate 233,277,418, forward strand.
AAACAAATAGGGCCCGTCCCAGTAAAAGTGTTTTACTTGGGAAAGAAAACGATATTTGTCCTGTTTTGACCAATCGCTCGGTATTAGTCCCGTGGCATGATAGTTCACAATATCCCTGAACCATGGTTCAGCGGATATGCTCAAGAGTCGTTCATCAGGGAATGAATCATTAATCGGCAGGGTCACAGGGGAAGAAATTATGCGTGACAGATGGTCAGCTACTACGTTTTCACATCCTTTCTTATCTTTGATAACAAGATCGAATTCTTGTAACAGAAGGATCCAACGTATTAGTCGACCTTTTGCATCTTTCTTCGCCAGAAGATGTTTTAAAGCGGAATGGTCAGTATACACAACTATAGGTGAGCCAATTAAGTAAGGCCTGAATTTTTCTAATGCAAATACAACCGCTAAGAGTTCTTTTTCTGTGGTTGTATAATTGATTTGCGCATCATTCAGGGTCTTACTTGCATAGTATATTACGTGTGGCATCTTTTCGATGTGCTGTCCTAAGACTGCACCTACTGCAAAATCAGATGCGTCACACATCAGCTCAAAGGGGTAGTCCCAATTTGGTGAAGATAGCACGGGGGCTGAAGTGAGTGAGTGTTTAAGTGAGTCGAAAGCTGTCTCGCAATCCGAGTCAAAATGGAAGGTTGTATCCTTGGCCAGGAGAAGAGTTAAAGGTCTAGCAATTTTGCTAAAGACCTTAATGAATCTCCTATAAAAGCCCGCATGGCCAAGGAAAGATCGAATATCTTTGACGCTTTTGGGATAAGGGAGGTTTTGAATGACATCTATCTTAGCTCTGTCAACCTCAATGCCTTTCTGTGAAATGACATGTCCAAGTACTATTCCTTCTTGGACCATAAAATGGCATTTTTCCCAGTTCAAAGTCAAGTTCTTCTCTTTGCAACGAGTAAGAACAGCATCAAGATTCGCCAGGCAATCGGAAAAAGAGTCTCCAAAAATCGAGAAATCGTCCATAAAGATCTCCAGAAAATTCTCTACCATATCAGATAATATCCCCATCATACACCGCTGAAAGGTAGCGGGAGCATTGCATAGCCCAAAGGGCATGCGACTGTAAGCAAAGGTACCAAAAGGACAAGTAAAAGTGGTTTTATCTTGATCCTTTTTGGCGATGGGAACCTGATTATAGCCTGAGTATCCGTCCATAAAACAATAATACTCTTGTCCCGCTAATCGTTCCAGCATCTGATCAATGAATGGTAGAGGAAAGTGGTCTTTCCTCGTGGCAGCATTGAGTTTTCTATAATCAATACATACACGCCACCCAGTTTGGGCGCGTGTCTGAATCAACTCATTAGCCTCATTGGTTATAACTGTGATGCCGGATTTCTTAGGAACGACATGTATAGGACTCACCCACTGGCTATCGGAGATGGGGTATATAATACCATTATCTAAGCATTTGACGATTTCTTTCATGACAGCTTCCTTCATGACGGGATTCAACCGTCTCTGTGGTTCTCAGGTTGGTCTGGCATCATCCATCACATGTATATGATGTTCAACTATCAAGGGACTAATCCCTTTGATGTCCGCCATACTCCAACCAAACGCCTCTTTGTTAGATCTCAATACCGATAAAAGGGCATTCTCTTGCTCTGATGCAAGAGAAGCGGATATGATAACCGGTAAAGACTCATTCTCACCTAGATATGCATATTTAAGGTGAGAAGGTAAAATTTTGAGATCTAATTCGGGCGGAGAAATGATAGAAGGAGGGATCATTGAGTGATTTTTGGATTTACAAAGAAGCTCAGAGCCTGTGAAAGATACAGACTCGGGTGGAGAAAAGTCAGGAGTGCAGGACTCAAGTGTAGAGAAAGTGTCCTCACTAAGATCATGTGTGAAATCAAACAGAGATGTGGTAATGTCATCGAGATCAGTAAAGGAAAGTTCCTCGGCTCCACAACTATCATGAGCGACCTCATGGACAGAGCACACATCTAAAATATGAGCAGAGGGTTCTGATGGCTGACTTCCAACTTTGTAGATATTTAGTTCAATGGTCATATTTCCAAATGATAAGTTCATTGAGCCATTTCTACAGTTTATAACAGCGTTGGAAGTGGCAAGGAAAGGACGACCCAGAATCACCGGAATTTGGCCCCGGGGGTTTGCTACAGGATGTGTGTCGAGCACAATGAAGTCTACAGGGAAAACAAATTCCCCCACCTTTATCAATACATCCTCTAATTCACCCCTTGGTTTGGTGATAGATCGGTCTGCCATCTGGAGAGTGCAATGAGCAGGTTTCAGCTCTCCAATTCCTAATTGCTCATAGACAGAATAAGGGAGCAGGTTAACACTTGCGCCAAGGTCTAAAAGAGCACGATTTATATTTTTACCCCCAATCGAAATCGATATTGTAAGACATCCTGGGTCCTTTCGTTTCTTTGGTAGCTGGGGAATAAAAGCAGTGCTGATATTATTAGACATAAAGACCTTCTTCGGCACTTGAGTCTTCCTCTTCCTAGTGCACAAGTCCTTAAGAATTTTCGCATAAGCGGGGACTTGTTGAATTGCATCTAGGAGAGGGATATTGATGTTAACCTGTTTGAACATTTCCAAATTTTTTTTCATATGAGGACTCGTTCTATTAGCCCTTAACCGATTCGGGTAAGGAGCTTTCGCAATAAGCGCAGGGTCCATCACAGGAGAAGGAAAAGGGGGTAGACGTGGTCCCAAAAGAGGTGTGGGGACCGTCTGAGGAGAACTATAAGGGTTGGGAGAAGGTGTCGAGCCTAGTGGGAAATGGAGAATAGGCTCTTGAGAAAGTGGTGTGGTAGAAGAAGAGGGATCAGAAGGATAAGTGTGTGTGTGTGGAAAGGTCTCAGCCGGGGTGTTGATATGATTTTCAGTATCATCAATACCTTCCCCAATATGATTGTTCAGCACTCTTCCCGATCTCAACGTTGTGACGGCATTTACATTGTAATGCCCAGGATTCTGTAGGGGTTGAGAGGGAAGTTTCACTTTTTCTCTCGCACTCATTTTGGCTTTTAGGCGTGCGATTTCAGCTTCCATCGATTTGATACTCTCAGCTTGGGATGCTGAGTTTTTCTTTATCTCACTGACGGAAGATCTAACCTCAGTCGAAACCTCTATGAAATTTGACAAAAGTGATTTCATGGTTTGAGTGAATTGAGAGAACTCGTCAGAACAGGACTGCATAGGATTAGACTGTGCAGGAGTGTTGCCCTGGTTTTGGAAATTTTGTGACTGATAGGGGTGCTGAGTGAGTTGAAGGGGTTGTTGTTGTGGTGGAGGAAGAACCCTTTGAAATTGATTCGTGTTTGGAACCGTGTTTTGAGATTGGTTTTGGTTCCAAGCAAAATTCGGGTGATTCCTCCAACCCTGATTGTACGTGGAAGAATATGGATCGTTTCGAGGTCTTTGAAATGCGGCATTAGAATGCTCTTGACCTTGAAACGCAGAGTTTAATGGACATTCTTCTGTTAAATGAGACGGATCAGAACAGCACCCACAAACAGTTTTGGGGAGTGATACTGGGTTTAGGGAGGCTGCTGCAAATTTGTGTTCCATAGCGTCGAGCTTCTTTTACATTGCTGCCATTTCAGCTCGAACACCTATGGACATATCTATTTGGTGTACGCCACCCCTATTCAATGGTTGGGTTCCACTCTCCCACTGTAGTGATTTTTCAGCAAACTCTTCTAAATACTTCCAAGCTTCCTCATCATCTTTGGTCATAAAAGTACCTTGACACATGTTTTCAAGGCTCTGTTTAGTGTTTGGGTTAATGCCCTCATAAATGATTCGGCACAATTCCCATCTCGGGATGCCGTGATGAGGACATTGAACCAATAGATCCTTGAAACGTTCAAAGCATTTTGAAAATGGTTCAGCAGGGAGCTGGGCAAATTGATTCAGTTCGCTACGGATTCGAGCTGTCTTTTGTATTGGGTAAAATTTCTTAAGGAATGCAGCGACGAATTCTTCCCAATTCGTAATAGAGTGTGCGGTAGTGTTATATAGCCACTTCTCAGCTATATCGTACAATGTAAATGGAAGAAGTCGTAGACGCATAGCATCCACTGAAAGTTGTGACGTACCCATCATTGCGCATACGTTTTCAAATTTGGTAATGAAAATGTAAGCGTCCTCAGTCTCGAGTCCGTGGAATTTGGGTAAAAGATTGATATACTGGGGCTTAATCTCAAAGTTATCCCCATTGGCTGGTGGTGTGGATAAGCAGGTCGAAAGAGGACCTCGAACAGGGTAGCACCTCTCCTGGAGAGAGATGCGGGGTGGATTCTGCACACCAACGGACGGTGGCAGATTAGGGTTAAAGAAGTTTAATGGATTCGGATCCATCGGTGTGGGTGTGGTAGAAGGTAAAGGAAAGGTAAATGGAGAAATATCGACTTCGGAGTCGATAAAGGGTACGCGGACTAAACGGGCACTAGAATCCCGTGTCCAGCCTATCATGCACTAAAATGGGTTAGTACAAGTGGCAGCGTTGACTTATAATTCGGGGTAATGAATGCGGTGTTTGCTTTGAAAAAGGGACGGATTTTTGAAAAAATGATGCGACAAAACAAATGCAGCACACAAACCCTAGAATCTAGTGGTCACCTAGGTCCGGCTCTAGACCGCTCCTAACTGCCAAAAGACAAGTCGCAGGATAGAATCCTCCACTGCCTCTTTGTCCCCCTGTGGCCGGATAAGTGCCAGGTAAGTGGGAAGGTACTCCACTACGTAAGTAGTGGGCCTAATTAAAAACCACTAGCCTTAGACACACTCGCCTTAGGCACCACAAGAAAACGCGGATAAGCAATGAATTACCCACGGCCTTCTCTTGTCCTAATTGAGCGCGACAGTCCTTAGAGTCTTCTCTAGATTTCTTTTAGTTAATGTGGGTCAATGCGGATGCAAGTTTTGTGGTTTTCGGGGCCTAGGAAGGGTAATGAAATCCCCACCTAATTTGGATTTGGCCGTGCCCCTTAATATCCGTATTTAGAATGCAAACAACCAAGAAATCAAAATCACGCACAAATTTAATTTTGCTTTTGTGGCGCTGCGATTATTTGCAAAGAATCCTGCAGCAAAGTGTTAGTTGGAGCTAAAAAGAGGAGAGAGGAGAAGGTAAGGAAGCACCTGAGGAATTTTTGCACAGAGACCCCCCAGACCTGCCGCGGAACCGCCGCTATTGGGCACTCCCATCGCGGAAACGCGGTTGAATGGTGAGATCACTCCACCAAAATTCTTCAGGGAGCTTCTGTAGACTCCCTCTGCTCTCTGGTATATTCCAAAAATTTTCTTCAATTTCCAAACAGCTCCAGATTTCCTTGCAAAGAATAACAGCAAATCGTTTAGGGTTTGCACGAATTTTGATCTCAAAAACAACAATGGAATAATTCTTTCAATTCAAACTATAATATGAAACGAATTAGCGCGCGATCCCCGGCAACGGCGCCATTTGATTTAATGCGATTCTCAGATGTGTTTGTAAAAGGCAAGTATCGAATCAATTGTTTCCCGATAACGGTTTCATTTGATCGATAATAGTATCTTGTATCGGTATTTAGAAAATTGTATAAAGAACTCACTATCAAAGAATTATATTTGACCGCAATCAACTACGGTGTCAGTTGTAGATCGTAAGCGAGTGCGGATTGTCCATAGGGATTGTGCGATTCGTTTCAATGTTTAATTTGTTTGAATCGAAAAGTTAATCGAAAAGAAAAGAAAACATGATTCAAGAATTTATCAATTGATTCAGGTGTCACGATGTTTAATCAAGAATCAAGAAACTGATAAACAATCAAGAATTGGGTTTCGATAATATTTCCAACCAAAATGCCAAGAATCTAAATGAGGCTCATAGGAATCGATCGGATCTATAGACGTGATGTAATATCAAGATTTCGTGTTCTTGTCCTTCGAAGGATTGATACTAGATCGATGATGGTCGATGAGAGTTAGGGCTTTCTTGATGAAACTAGGGTTTCATCGTTTAACCCTTGTTCTTTCATCGATTATCATTCACATTCTAGCCTCTAGCAATTTCAAGAAACAATCGTAACTCCCCAATCTCGAGCGATATCAATCAAGAAAGCATCGCAATGAATTGGGTCGTCGATTCTTGAACTTGCTAGGGTTTACAAAACTCGTAGGATTCAAGAATCGATTTAAGATATATTACATCATCATTCTATTGATCGTCTCGACTCCTCGACGAGCGGAGTATTACTCAAACATCATCACACAGAAAGTATTCAAGAATTGAAAAGATATCATGATGCGAGAAGTTAAAGAAAACAAGATAAAAGAATATCACCTTTTATTTATATCAACAATTTGATTACAGTCGCTCAAGAACTACAAAAGGAAGAACTAAATTGTTGAATTGGCGTCGCTCGGCTCCGTGAGTCGTGGATCGGCTTGGACCACTTGCTCCGTTGAAGATCGGCTCGGCTCATAAAAGGTTGCAAGGCTTCTTGCTTGATGGGTACTCGGGATCTTGGCTTTTGATTGGAATTAAGGGTTAGGGTTTCACACAAGCCTTCTCACTAGACTTGTGGAAGAAGAAGATGAAGAAAGAGAGTGAATGGATCTAAATTGGCTAAATGAACTAGTCAAGGATCAAGTCCCTCTCTAAAAGTGAGCCTAGGGTCTTATTTATAGATCTCCCAAACCCTAAGTCTTTGAGTTCCCTTCAAAAGTTTGTTGAAAGACTTCTAGAAAGAGTTTGTTAGGCTTAGCTTAGGGTTTAAGCTATGGTTTTGGGAGACGGTTCTAGAATGATAGGATAGTTTAGTGTAGATCCCAAAGATCGCTGATCTGGCAAAAGTCTCTGGAGTCTTCTGGAATTTGAAGTATATGAGCTGAATGTGGGCCCAGAGTGAAGCATTATGCAGCAAAAATTTATGGCTGACGTAGCAATACGGCCGCGGAACCGCGGCGCAAGCAGGCTCCGGCCGCGGTTCCGCGGCCATGTTGGAGGCTTGGGCTTTGATCTTTTTGCAATGGTCTTTGGCTCATATTTTGGGCTTCCTCTGATATGTTGATTTGTATTTTCCCTTTTTGATTGATACCAGATCTGAAATCATTGAGTTGACGTAACGTTTTAGCTGTACCCTGTAAGTTTTGGCCTTTCTGCTGGATTTTCCTGCACAGATCTCAAAACAAGTGTTGTGCAATTGTAGGGATGATGCGATGCCATGAAATGTAGTCAATTTCCTTTATAGTGCCGGTTTTAGAGTCTAACACATGCAATCTGATATTTTGCGACAGTTTTGCTAATATGTGAGATATGAATGCCGAACACTTCTATATGAATGCAAATGATGAGGAAATTGCCGTGTTAAAAATACGATATTTTCGACTAATCAATGCGCATACCTTCTAGAGTGTGGTGACTTGAGTGGCTTCCATGAAGTTATCATACGATGATAGCTGGGTCCCGATTCCTGCTGATGAGTAGGTGTTACTTCTCGGGTGATTTTCAAATGATCCTAAGTAATTATCCTTTTAGGGTTTGAAGGAGAATTCGAGGAAACCGTGGGAGCCATCCTGATTAAATAAAGTGATTAACAAATCTAATCTAGGTTAGAGTGCACGCTGAGTGTTTTTTCTCTCTCTCTCTCTTTAGCAGCGACCATTGCCTGACCTTAAACTAAAACTCATAAACTAAGTTAATCGAACCTCCTTACATACTTTAGTTTTTTTATTTTAATGATTCACGATAAAAGTTGCATGTATCCCTGCCGCTCCTACTTTCCCTTTGCATTTCTTCAGAACACTCCGTATCACTACGAAGATCAATATTTGCTTGGGTATGCCATGGTATAGTTACATACGAATTTGAAGAAACTTGTTTTAGTTCGAGGATGGTTTCCGGTTCTGGAGAAATTGAATAGGATAATTTGGTTGTCTTTTCTCTTTACCTTCTCTCAGGTTGCGAGGGCTCCTGGTATTAGGAGAGTACACATGTTACGCTTATTGGATAGTCTTCTTCCAAATCTTAGGCTGGTGTTGAAAGGTAGGGAAGGAAGAAAACCAATTAGCCTAAGTGTGGTGTACAGAAGGTAATAAGTAAAGACATATAAAGGGATTAAAGTGATGGCAAAGGAAATTGCTACTACTATCATTTACGATGAAGCCGCTTATATCCCTGCCACTCCTACTTCCCCTTTGCTTTTCTCTAGAACACTCCATATCACTAAGAAAATCCATATTGGTTGGATGTGCCATCGTATAGTTACATATGAACTTGAAGGAACTTGTTTCAGTTCGAGGATGGTTTCCGATTCGGGAGAAATTGAATAGGATTATTCGGTTGTATTTTTTATTTACCTTCTCCTAAGATGCGAGAGCTCCTAGTATTTAGAGAGTACACCTATTACGCTTATTGGATAGTCTTCTTCCAAACCTTAGGCTGGTGCCAAAGGGTAGAGAAGGAAGAAAATCAATTAGCCTAAATATGGTGTACAGAAGGTAAGAAGTAAAGACATATAAAGCGATTGGAGTGAGGCCAAGGAAATATACGGTTACTGTCATGAATTTGGATAGTGGAAGAGGCGTTAAAAGGAATACCCGGCCACCCATTCGAAACATTTTCATGTTTCAGTTTTACTGTGCGGTGTTAATTGAAAACGGTTTTCCCAATTAGATTCTGACTCTAGGGTATGTATTTACCAGACTTGATTCTCACATCTGTATGGCGTTATAGATATTGAGTGGGAGTAAGATATTGGGAATTGGGTGATTAAATCCTCAATATATATCAGAATTCTTTGTAATTGGTGATATTTCTAGAAATCACCTGGGTCTTGCCTAACGACAAATATTTGGTTTTGAATATCCATTGTTATGCATCAATTTCAAACTGATATATCTGTAGGTTTATCTTATAAAGTGAGATATAACTTTTTGAAATTATGTTTATGAATTTACCTATACTAGTTGATAGTTAGGTAAGGCGCATTCAACAATGTTGTAATTCTTCTTAATCATAACACAGTTTTCAACCTACGACGCATAAGATTTGAGTTATTAAACTTAGAGGACTTATACAAAGTATTGTATGTTGTCTGATGTCCATTAGGACAAAGTGGTTGGTACTCGTATTATATTCCATTTACTTATGACTTCTCTGGTTTTAGACAAGTTTTTCGTTGAAATACAAGTTCCAAATTTTGAGAAGTTATTGGTATAAGAATAAAGTAGAGAACCATATGGTGCAAGTATCAGGATTCTTCGAGGGGATCGAAGTTGTAGATGCTTGTGCTAGGTATTTCGTCGTAAGTAATATATTTGAGAACTTGCTTCTCTCTCAGGTTACTCATCTATGGGTACGCTCCTTGATGAGTAATGCTACTTGGCCTTCTTCCATTTAGTCAATATGCACTGGAAACGGCTGCATGTATTTAGAATCTGGTTTAAATTAAATCAGTGCCTTTGTTTCTATATTGGATATAGAATGGATTTATATCTTAATGATGTTAAGGTATATGGAGTAATCCAGCTTATGCTTAAAACCAGAATCCGGATAAACTCAAGGCACGTTTCAGTAATAGGAGTCTATGGGTTATCCCGGGCTTTGACGAGGGTTAACATTCTACTATTTGGAGGATCAATAGTTATATTGTTCTTGACTCGCCACCCGTTTTAGTAAAATGAATTATTTTCAGAAAACGTTGGTGGGAGTATGGTAGAACTGGAAGTGATTCCAGAACCACAAACGGTTACTGAAAACTTAATAGAACCTGAGGATTCAATTGGTTTCAACGATCCATTAGCCACTCCGCAGATTTGGTGAGTAGCCTCAGCCACTTGAGAGGTACTTCAATTTCCTCAAAGAAGGTGACATGGAGGTTTTTGATGACCCAAGATTGCCACTACTGCTGTTCTAGACTATGAGATCTGGCCGGTGAATGACTATAACGTCGTTCTAAATTAGCTTTAGAAGTGCACGTGTATATGACTTTGCCAGAGGGTTGTTGTAGTCAGTGGGAGCAGTGGAAGCATGGCAGGCATGTAGCTTATATCTATTTATAGACTAAAGCAAGTATAGCGGAGATAGATCATCTACTTTTGATATGACAGTCATAGAGTTTGACTTTATCAGAATAACAGATGGACCTGGTAAGAAGGTAGTAAGGAGTGATGTCCTGGTATTTGGATGACATGCTCTTGATAGGAAGTGATCTTCCTATACTACGATCGGTTATACTATGATTGTCACAAGTTGTTTCCCCATATAGGATCTAGATAAAATATCAGGGATTCTGGTGACTAGATCTAGATTTGGGAAGTGTCCCAAATCGGGTACTTTGACACTATTCTAAAGTATTTTAGAATGGACGACTCCTGGCTTGGTGATGTACCTACATGTGAGGGAGTCACTCTCTCTTAAGAGATTTCTTCTAGACCAATGAGGAGAGGGATTTGCATGATTGGCATATCTCTTGCTTAGGCAGTTGAGTCAATCATGAAATGTCAAGTAAGACACCAGATATTGCTTTTGCACTAGCTGCATTAAGCATATATTAATCCAATCCTAGAGAAACGTTGGGAAGCAGTTATGAACATAAGAGGATCTTCTTAGTATATGGTAATGGCAGTCTCCTTCAGAAGGCGGTTATCATTTTAGGCTTCCAAGGTGACCTAGATGATAGAGTGACTATCAGAGTTATAGTTTTTCCTCTTTTGAGGGGCGGTATTGTTAGGAATATGTATGCCCTATAGGCCATTATTGTATATTATAGTGGATGCTTGGACATATATATATATAGAGAGAGAGAGGACTTTCTTGCTCGACATGATAATATGCTATTTGGTTGCACTTTATCTTAACATGTACGCTTATATTATTATATTGTCTCTCTGATACATATTGATAAAGCCCTTAGTATGTAGGCTTGACTACCAAGACTATGATGCAGATCATACTAGTGGGGCTTGTGTAGTCCGCAAGCACATCCTTTAACAGTTCTTAGTCGACGAAATATCAACACAGGGCATCGATATTCCAGAGTACACTAGTGTACGTTTCTTGACCCTGTATGGGGCAATGGTTGATCCTATAGCCATTGGTGTTTGACATCAAAAATTGTACACAGGTGCTCATTAGAGAATGGGTACACCGAACAGGACTCGCCGAGAACACCTAGATGGTACCATACCTATCTCAGATAGCAGTTTTCTGGTGACACTTGCACAGGTTAGTCTGTAGACCCGAGATCGTCATAGAGTCTTGTGTGGTTCCCACTGTGCTTTGATTTCCTCCCTACAATGGCTCAAAGGAGTCATTTAAACATGTAGATTTTTGGTACAGTCCCGGGTCACATGGAGGTAGTGAGCGATAGGAGAGGTTTCGTCTCTCCCGGTATAAGGAGTTGATGTTGCGCCATGCTCGATTGGCTATAATAGCAAGTCCCTGACCATGGCTGATGAGATTTACCGGTAAGTGTTATCAGTAGTTTCTCGAAAGGTTATAAGCCACACATCGTCATGAATTATCAAGTTACCGGGGTCTGACGATTCCACACTTAAACTTGATATGCGACATATCAGACGAAGAGACCGGACTGTATGGTAAGTGTTGCTTATAGGCTTCACGGGAGTTTGGAAAAGTTTGCTTGTTGATCTTCTATTCGCTCAATACCTGTGTAGCCATTACGTCCAGCTAGTACCGCGGACGGATTGTGGGTAACTGATGTGATCATTACCTACTGTTGGCGTATTGACGAGTCGTTAGAGTCTCACACAGAGGTTTTCTAGCTCAAGCGAAAAAAATTAGGGCACATATGGTGATATGTGCGGGAGCTTGATTAAATACGAGTATTTGATACCGTTTCCTAATCTCGCAATATTTGATATCGGTTAGATTATATGTGATATAACCGAATTATTGAATCAAATGTTGATTCAATGATAGGTTATATGTATATCTATTTGATATTGGTCGGTTATATATGATATGATCGGATTATTGAATCAAGTGTTGATTTAATATTGAATATTGAATATTGTCGGTTATATGAGATATAACCGGGTTATTGAATCAAGCGTTGATTTGATAATATGATATACATATATAAAAGATATTAGTCGGTTATATATGATATAACCGGATTATTGAATCAAGTGTTGATTTAATAATTTGATATATATTAATATATTTGATATATACATGTATATATTAACTAATATAGCTCACTAATGATTTTCTTCTCTTCTCTTTATATATAATTATATATATATATATGATATATATGTGTGTGTGTGTGTGTGTGTGTGTGTGACGACCCAGAATTCAGCTCGTGATCGGCACTTAAATCACGCACCGTCTAAATGCGTAACATGACTCAAGTAAGCCGAAGCCCAGAAATCTAAACCTTTTTGCGGAAAATAGTGGCGGTGTGGTTTTGAAATAAAGGTATCATGAAATCAAGTTTTTCTATAAATGCATAACTAATGATATAAGAAAATTCAAGTAGAGTGTACTAAAGTTATGAATATTTTTTTGTCCTTTTTAAAAAAAAAAATTTGGGCAGCACCTCCCTTATATATTTTGATCCAAAACAACATACATACAATAAAAGGCATCCTCAAGCGGGAGCTAGCTCTTCGCCAAACGGCGGAATCACAACCACGCAAGCAATGTATACAATGCCCAACGGCGAAGGTCAACACAGAAAGAAATAAATAATAAAGCGAGACATCAAAACCCAAAGGAAGCGAACATACACCCATCGCTCTAAGTCTCGCAACTCAAGTCTTCTAGTCTATAAATATACAAATTCTAGTTTTTGATTGATGGAGTTTATCTGGATACAACAGAATATAAGAGTACGAGAGTGGGCACGATCCAATATGTATCCCACCTACCAAAGAAAATACCCTGGATGAAGCTGTGTGCCAGCGATACCGCTGCTGATCCCAAGCGATCAAACTTGCAAGAACTGTAGAACAATGGGGGTGAGTTGCCAACTCGTGAGTAGAAAACATCAGCAGGTAGAAATCGAATAAAACAACGATTTCCTAGGTCACTATATCAAGAAGGTAATACTATAATATCTAGGGTGACCATGTATGCATATATGTCAAAAATAAAATCAATGCGAATGACATATACAAATAAACATCTGACAACATATGCATGTATGCATGTGGATATCATCCACGTGTGTCCATCAACGACACAATCAATATCATGGAACTTGAGTGTCCAACATCGACACTCGAAACATCATGAAACCATATGCCTGTATGTATGAGGAAATTAACCAACTTATGTCCATCAACGACACATCAATATCATGGAACCCGAGTGTCCAACATCGACACTCGAAACAACATGAAAACTCGTGTCCAGCATCGACACGTAAATCCTCATATCTCAGGCGCCGCATATTCAGATCGGCCCTCATATCTATCTCATCTCTGGCACCGCATACTCTGATCGGCCCTCATATCTATCTCACGACTCCGGCCGGTATCCTCCGGAAAACCGCCGAGTCCAACTAATCATCGGTAGGTAGTGCTCCCCCTGCCAGGCTTATCGTCTACTGCACAACATACCTTTCTTGCCCCGGGGTACCATACCAGGTCCACCATGTACCCGCAAAAGGCTTATCCAACTCCTCGAATCGGGTCTCGTAAACAAGCTCAGAACCGAGAAAACACATGGTGGACGCCTCGAAATATCATATCAAGAGAAACCACATTTTTAGAACAATTCATGATTTCCTTTGAAATATAATCGTGGTTCTCAAATCCAGAAATCTCATGAAAACAGCATCTCAATGCATATAACCATGAAGCATGAGGTATGCCAACATAGAACAGAAATGTGAGCATATCAGTATATCATGCAACATAGGATAGAAGTGTGAGCATAGCAAGTATATCATGCAACATAGAATAGAAATGTGAGCATAACAAGTATATCATGATTACGAGTCATGTGATAGTACTGAACAATGAATGTACTTTACAATTAAGAGTAATAGAATTATGTAGCAATTCCACTGTGCAAGTGACATAGCAATTACCGATGATGAAAGTGTGTGAGACGGAAAATATGTGTAAGTGTAACATACGCATCATCGATAATTGTGCAAGTGTACTAGCAAACGATATCATAACAAATAATGGAAGCACATGTATATATAATGCAATGAGAATATCATAAACATAACAGAAAAGTAAACCGTAAGCGCCACATTATAAAATATACGTATCCAATTTGACATCTACATAAGAGACTAACTAAAGTAGTGTAGAAAGGGATTAAAATATCTATAACATATCCGAGTCGATGAATCTATCAATCGGCAATCCAGGCTCATAGCATCACGTATGGTATAATCCATCGTACGGCATCCTCGAGTCAAGGGTGTGGATCAAACATACGGTAAAACTCATCGCGTAAGGTAATCCATCATACGGCGGCAACCAACAGAATAGGGACTCTATCGACCGATACAACAATGAGGGTACGGATCTAAAGTCTCGTACGGCATATCAGTCATTATTCTCATAATTATATATATGTACACATATCTCTCAAGTCATATCCGTATCAATCTCATATCATGTCTTGGCAAAAGTATCTATATTCCCATGTCGCCTCGCATCCGTATATCGACATATTAAGCCAACTCATCTTGTTTCATTATATTCTCTTTTCATCACATCAATATCTCATATCAAGTAATCTCATATATATATATATATATATATATCATAATTTACCGATCTCATAACACATCTATCTCAATCTTATCATATTCATCAATTTCATGTCATATCCTTATAGATCTCGTCTCATATCTTGATATATGTATTCAATCATTCATATCATTTCTAGCTAACTTTTTGATCATATCCATAGTTTCCTAGTATAGGTTTCTCCGACTATATTCTATATATCGGTTTCCATTTTATAATTGCAGGGATGCTATACGCCATCCACCCGACTTCCTCTATAGATATAAATCTACTCACTTGCAATACTCCTCGCTAGGCCGAAGTCGATATGCTTCGTCTTCTCGGAAGTCACTGCGAGGTACCTACAAATCAACACATATCGCAACGTTATGAAAACCAAGTCTGAAAACCGATACGGCACACAAAGTGCTTATAGGTTAGAACCTATAGCTTACGCATGAAACTGTTAGTTGTATGTATGCCCTAGAGGCCATTATTGTACATGATTGTATATTATAGTGGATGCTTTGACATATAGAGAGAGGACTTTCTTGCTTGACATGATATTATGCTATCTGGTTGCTCTTTGTCTTAACATGTGGACTTGTATTGTGATACTGTCTTGCTCTCACATGTTGATAAAGCCCTTAAGATGCGTACTTGACTACCAGGACTATGATGGAGATCATACTAGTGGGGCCAGTGTAGTCTATAAGTTCATCCTTTAATTGTTCCTAGTTGAGGGTGTATCGAGACGGGGTATCGATATTCCAGAGTAGACTAGCGTATACGCTCCTTGACCCATATGATGGGCGATGGATGACCCCACATCCATTGGTGTTTGACATCAAAGATGGTAT
The DNA here is from genome assembly GCA_030015575.1 of Agapanthus africanus. NCBI lineage: Eukaryota > Viridiplantae > Streptophyta > Magnoliopsida > Asparagales > Amaryllidaceae > Agapanthus > Agapanthus africanus. Next base: position 233,292,993 of record CM057344.1, read on the forward strand.
ATGAGTGCTCAGTGGAGACTGGGTACACTGAACAGGACTCGCCGTGAACTTCTAGATGGTATTATACCTATCGTCAGATAGCAGTTTTTTGGTGACACTAGCACGGGTTAGTCTGTAGACCAAAGATCGTCATAGAGTCTTGTGTGATTCCCAGTGTGCTCTGATTTCCACCTTACCACGTTCAATAGAACATGCAAAACGGTGGTTTTTGGGTACAGTCCCGAGTCACATGGAGGCAATGAGCGATAGGAGGGGTTTCGTCTCCCCCGGTATTGGGGGTTGATGTTGCACTATGCTCGATTGGCTATAACTGGAAGTCCCTGGACAGGGCTGATACATAGATTTACTGGTAAGTGTTATCAGTAGTTTCTCGACCCTTTATGAGCCTCATATCGGCATGACTTATCAAGTTACTGGGGTATGACGTTTACCACCCCTAGACTAGATATGCAACATATCAGATGAAGAGACCGGACTGTACGGTAGTGTTACTGACAGGCTTTGTAGGAGTTTAGACAAGCTTGCTTGTTGATCTTCTGATCTCTCAATACCCGGATAGCCGTTACGTCCAGCTAGTACCGCTGACGGCTTGTGGGTGACTGATATGATCATCACCTACTGCCGGCGTATTGACGAGTCTTTAGAGTCCTACACAGAGGTTTCCTAGATCATGTGAAATGAAGTAGGAGCACATATGTGAAATGTGCGGGACCGAGATTAATACGTGTATGTGATACCATATTCTATTCTCGCGATATGTGATATCGGTCTATTATATGTGATATAGCCGGGTTATCGAATCAAGTGTTGATTCAATAAGTTGATACAAATGATATTAGTCGGTTATATATGATATAGCCGGATTATTAAATCAAGTGTTGATTTAATAATTTAATTTATAAATATATATTTGATATATTAACATACATTAACTAATATTAGCTCACTTAAGCATTTCTTTTCTCACTAGTGTACACTTAATATATGTGTGATATATATTATCGTGTCATACTTGTTGCTACATGCTACATGGGTGTATGAGACTCACACCATGCTTATGATAATGTGGAGTTTTATTTATGTAAATTAAAACAAAATTAGTTGGAAATTAGTCACATGGTTTGAACTTAGGGGAAGCTTGTAGAACTATTGACTTGGTCCACTAGTTTTGTTTTACATTAGATATTTATTAACCCAACCATTACCTTAAGCCATGGTTAAGTCTCTATATGAGATAATATCTCACCCATGGTTTCTATTCTCACTCATTCCATTATTGACTTCATCTTCTTCTTCATGAAGAGAGCTCTCTCCAGGTTTTCAAGGGGTGAAGAAAATTAGTAAGAAAAATAAATCTAAAGTAAGAAAAAATCCCACTTCATCAACCTACACTAGATTAGCCATTTAGTTTAGGTTGTTTGCTTCACTAATACCTAATTAGTGAAGAGGTAGCTTGAGTTAGTATCTCCTCGACGTAGATCATCTCTGGCCTCCAAGACTTCAAGCAAGTTTGTTCATTTCACCTTGTGGAGCATTACTAGAGTCCGGGAGATCACTACTTGGAGCGAAGGGACTACTATACGGAGCTTTTGAAGTGAAGGACCGGTCTACAAAGGTTGTATTCCTTGTTCACTTTGTATGTAAAGTTGTTTACATGCTTGTTTACCCTAGTTTTCTAGTTAAGATTCTTAGTCTAGGGTTGTTTAGCACGCTAATTTTTTAATGCGGCATGGTTGATGCCTCTCGAAACCTTGTAGTCATGCCAGGGAATCCTACAATGCTATCAGAGCCAATCTAGAGAATTAGACGATGTTAGTAGAATTACGAAACCGAAACAACTCCGAAATAATAGAAACATAACCGTAGTTTCTGTCGAATTTTTCAAAGCCTCTAAAATTTTTTTAAGCAATTGCAGAATGTCACATGAGATGTAACATGAACACCAGAAAAAAACGAACCCCATCTGCCGGATTTGACCCGGCGACATGCTCCATAAAATCGGCCTAGCCGGTTTTCCTTTGATGTTTTGGGTTCGTTTTGGTTTGGTGTTCCGGTCTCTGTGGTTTGGTGTTTCAGGTATTGTTTGTTTTTACTAAGATTGCATATGATGTTATCTTTCTGTAAAGGCAATTCGGAGTGTTTCGTGGTCGTAATTTTAACATCGTTTCGGGTAATCTTGACGACGTTAAAAAGTTCGAACGAATATCAATAACCCAATTTTTCCCCCTCTATGGAATTTTCCAAAAGTTGGATTTTTTCCAAGTTAAAAATATTCAAAAATCATGCAAGTAATTCTATAGACCATGTAGAAGAACGATACCCAAACTCGACTCTTTGAACGCGGAACCGCGGTCAAACCTTAGGGTTTGCGGCAGTTCCACGGCGCCATTAGTGAGGTATGGGTCGGCCCTTCTACGGTTGGTCCATAGGTACTATGGCATGTTTTGGGTATTTCTTAATTGTGTTGAAGTGCTGAGCTCTCAGGGAAATTTTGGGTGTTTGTTGATTCGATCGAAATGTTTAACATCATCTAGCTTTCTGTGTTATGATACAATATTTGGAATCTACACTAATTAGTTTTATGAAAATTGATTTGTTGCTTGTAAATTTAACATTTCGGCCTCGGATGGAATCGGGAATATTCTTGAATTACCCGATTTCTTTTGGAAAGGTGTTTTTATGAGTGAGACCCCAATGTAAGATTTACAATGTTAGGCAGAAATCCGAAATATGAGATATTCCGGGTTTATGATGTCTAAGGGCTGTGTCGATTCCAAATGTTGTAATTTGACATTTTCTTTTCTGCTACCGTAAGTGTAATATATAGTGTATCGCCGGTTTCGTTGCTATATGTCAACGACAATTGGGATACACATATTTACTTACGTTGATGACATGTGATATTATGTGTTGCTGTGATATGTTATATTGGATCGTCATGTTTGAATAGCCTGGGGTTTTTGCGTGAGATGAGAGTTTTTCATTTTCATTCATGTAAAAACTTATATGTAATATTCTTTTATTGGGGCACTTCCGGGTTGAGGATGATGTCACCATTGATGTATATTATTTACTTTTCCGCATTAGGATAGACCCAAGGTAGAGAGCTCAAGTAACCGGGTTCTAGAGTCTAGTGGAAGACCATCTCGAGGAGTCGAGACCAGGCCACCTAACTCTAGAATTGGTAGGGTTGCTTTCCTCTCTCGTAGGGGTCTAGGGATGTGGGTTTGGCCATTCATCGCGACCATGTAATCCGTGTTTTTAATGCCTTAATATAAAACACGGACCTCCTAGTATATCCATTATTTCATATGATGACTTCTACTGCTGATATTCTGTGATGTGATCACTTTATATGTGTAAGATGAATGCTTTATTATTATATATATGATATATAATAAACGTTGCTTATATTTTGCACCCGCGCTAGTCCCGCCCCGCTATGCCGTTATTTAAGTAACCTAACGGTGCATAACGGGACACTGTGGCGAATGCGGATGGCATAAGCGTACGTTGTATTTTCGTTTCTTCTGTGATGCTTAGGAAGCATAAATGATAGGACTTCGCTAATGAGATTAATGAAAATGGAAAGAAACTTAAAGATGTTGTAGAATCAAATTTTCAAAGAGGGTAGCTCTAGTTTTTGCTTTGCATAGCGATAATCCTTGATGAATATCCAGCACCTCATTCGATGAGGAAAGAGCCAAGATCCCTTCACCAAGAGTGGCCTCTTTAGCAAAACCTAGCAGATGCTACAACCCACAAGGTTTTGTCTTTTGATTGCTTCTCTAGTTCTTGCTTTGCATAGTGGTATTCATGAATATCCAGCACCTCATTTGATGAGGAAAGAGCTGAGATCCCTTCACCGGGAGTGACCACTTTAGCAAAACTAGTAAAAGCGTCAAAAACACTCCTTTTCAAAAATCACTCGATTCTACAAACGATATCAAGTTCATTACGCAAAAGGTTTTCTTAAAAACCTGTCGTAGCCCTCCATCATTTCAGATAAGTGATACTTAGTATTCATGCTATGTTTGTTGACCTCCGTCGAGGCGTAGTGTTGGGTAGCTGATTAGTGCTTATCTGCTGTATATGATGCAATTGGATTAGGGTAGTCGTACGGTCTTGTTAACCTCCGTCAAGGGTCGTGCGGGTGGGTTTAATTCAATCAAGAAATGTACGGGCTGAACTTGACTAGCATCCTATGGTTTGTTGACCTCCGTTAAGGTCATAGAATGCTAGGGATAAAATATTATTGGGAATTTCAAGTGTTGAAATTTGCAATAAGATTGCATACCTTCTATGAGATAGTTGGATCCCAATACCCACTGAGAGTAAGAGTTACTCCGTGGAAAGTTTTGTACATTACAATTAGACGATCAAGTAGGTGTCTAGAAAGGTGTTAATGGGGTTACGCCCCTGGGAAAAAATGAGGTTTATTTTTATTAGGTCCGTGCGAAAGCACGGAGAACCTTCCTCAAAGTACTAACACTAGCCTGGCCGAAGGATTGACGAACTTGTACGGTGTAATTAATCCCGGCTAGTCTTACATTTTAGGGTTTGAAGGAAGATTTGATAAAAACAGTGGGAGCCATCCTGATTATATAAGATAATAACCAATCTAATCTTCCAAGAGCATATGCCATGTGTTTTCTTCTCTCTCTCCAGGTAGTGACCATGTCAGGCCTTAATCAAGATAATAACATGGATGTATTGTCTGAACCCGCTCGTTATATTGAGCTGGGGAACATTGGTTTTGCTCTATCTTATAATTGTTATAAGTCTGAGCAGGAAATAAGGAAATATCTGGATTCCCACACGACCCGAACGAGGAATGAGCATGTTGATGTATCTTCTTCGGGTGTGTTCATTACCGAGAATTGTTTCTCAGTATACTCTACATTCGGGGTATTAGATACCGGATCGGGATCCAACATATGTAATATGATACATGGGCTAAAGAAAGGTAGAGAACTGGGAAAAGGTGATCATACTCTAAAAGTAGGGAATGGTGCAAATGTTGCAGCCAAAGCAGTTGGTGAATATCACCTTGTATTACCAAATAGGAAAACATTGATCTTGAACGACTGTTATTATTTACCCTCTATGATATGTAATTTAATATCAATTTCATTATTAGATAAAGAAGGATATAATTTTGTAGTAGAGAATAATGTTATGAACATTTATCTAAATCATGTGTTGATTGGGTTTGGTACGTTATGTAACGGTTTATATGTTCTGAATCAAAACTCAGTTCTCAACGTACAGAACACACACGAGAAAGAGTTCAGAAATGAACGAATCATTCTTGTGGCATTGTAGACTAGGTCATATCAATGTGACACGACTAGCTAAGTTATATAAGGATGGATATTTGAATCCGTTCGAATTTTCATCTTATGAAATTTGCCAGTCATGTTTTAAAGGCAAGATGACCAAAACTTCGTTCACTGGACACGGAGAAAGAGTTACAGAACTCTTAGGACTGAAACATAGTGATGTATGCGGTCCCATGTCTACACATGTCAGGGATGGTTCCTCATACTTTATTACATTCACTGACAATCTCTCAAGATACGGACATGTATTCCTGTTGAAACACAAGTCTGAAGATTTTGAGAAATTCAAAGAATATAAGCATGAAGTCGAGAACCGGATGGGTAAAAGTATTAAAATCCTTCGATCTGATCGGGGAGGAAAATACTTGAGCACGGAATTTCATGACTATCTAAAAGAGAATGGGATTCTTTTTCAGCATACTCCTCCGTATACACCACAGCACAATGGTGTATCAGAGCGACGGAATCGCACCCTATTAGATATGGTGCGCTCTATGATGAGTACCGCTGAGTTGCCTATTTTCTTTTGGGGTTATGCGCTTGAGACAGCAGCATACCTATTGAATAGAGTTCCAACCAAATCAGTGCCTACCTCTCCATATGAGCTATGGGAGGGGAAGAGACCGTGTCTTAATTTTGTTAAGATATGGGGTTGCCCGGCCTATGTTAAAAAGCAAAATCCGGACAAGATCGAGGCAAGGTCAATTTTGTGCAAGTTTGTAGGATATCCCAAGCATTTGCGAGGACATATCTTCTACCACGCTGAGAAACAAAAGGTGTTTGTTGATCAGCATGCCACCTTTTTAGAAAATGAATTTCTTGTGAAAGAAATTTGTGGCAAAGTGGTAGAACTGGAAGAAGTTCCAGCTATACAAACTACGACAGAAGATTTGTTAGAACCATAGGATTCAATAGTTCCAAACAAACCTCGGTCTCTACGCCGATCTAGTAGAGTTCCTCATCCACCTAAGAGACACTACAGTTTTTTTTACTGATGGTGGGAGCGAGGATTGCATCATGGAAGATGATGACCCAACTAGCTTCGAGCAGGCCATCACGAGTGGGGACTCTGTGAAATGGCTGGATGCAATGCAATCGGAGATGGAATCCATGTACACCAACAAAGTATGGACTTTGGAAGATACTTCTGAAGGGGTAAAACCCATCGGGAGCAAGTGGATCTTCAAGAAAAAACTTGGTGTAGATGGAAAAGTTGAGACTTTCAATGCTAGAATTGTTGCAAAAGGTTTTCGTCAACGACCAGGTGTGGATTATGATGAAACCTTTTCTCCACTAGCTATGCTTAAGTCTATCCGGATCCTACTTTCCATCGCTGCATTCCATGACTACGAAATCTGGCAGATGAATGTTAAGACCGCCTTTCTAAATGGTGATTTAGAGGAGAGCATGTACATGACTCGGCCAGAGGGCTTCGTGGATAGTGGGAGCAACAGAAAGGTGTGCAAGCTGCTTAAATCAATCTACGGGTTAAAGCAGGTATCGCGGAGTTGGAACATCTGTTTTGATGTGGTAGTCAAAGAGTTTGACTTCATCAAAAACGTAGATGGACCTTGTATATACAAGAAGGTGGCAGAGAGTAAGGTCGTCTTCCTCGTATTGTACGTGGATGACATACTCTTGATAGGAAATGATGTTCCTATGCTGCACTCGGTCAAGCTCTTCTTATCACAAAGATTCCCCATGAAGGATCTGGGTGATGCCTTCTACATCCCGGGGATTAAGATCTATAAAGATAGATCTAAACGGATATTAGGATTGTCCTAATCCAGGTACATCGACACCATACTAAAGAGGTTTAGTATGGAGGATTCTAAGCGTGGGAATTTTCCCACGATCTCAGGAATCACTCTCTCCAAAGATATGTCTCCCAAGACTGATTTGGAGAGAGCCCGCATGCAAGGGATACCCTATTCTTCAGCAGTAGGCTTTATCATGTACACGATGTTATGTACCAGACCCGATGTAGCATACTCACTAAGTGTAGTAAGTAGGTATCAATCAGATACTTAGGAGAATTACTGGACAGCTGTGAAGAACAATCTTAAGTACTTGAGAAGGACTAAAGAAATGTTCTTGGTGTATGGTAACGGTGAACTCCAAGTGGAGTCCTTTACTGACTCGAGCTTCCAGAGTTATAAGGACGACTCTAAGTTGGTCTCAGGTTTTGTCTTCACCCTCAATAGAGGGGCGGATTGTTGGAAGAGTTCCAAGAAAGAAACCGTGGCAGACTCGACGATGGAGGCTGAATACATCGCTGCCAACGATGCTGCCAAAGAGGCTGTCTGGATGAAGAAGTTCATAAACGAACTTGGTGTAGTTCCATCCATCGAACATCCAATACCTTTGTATTGTGATAACAATGGAGCTGTGGCTTTGGCTAAGGAACCCAGGTCCCATCAGCGATCCAGGCATATTCTGAGGCAGTATCACCTGATCCGGGAGATAGTTGATCGACGGGAGATTGAGGTCAGGAGAGTTGACATGAAAAAGAACACGGCGGATCCACTCATGAAGGACATACCCCAGATACAATTTGAGAGACTCTTCGAGATGTTGGGTATGAGATACAATAACAACTGGCCTTAGTGCAAGTGGGAGATTGTTAGTTGTATGTATGCCTTAGAGGCCGTTACTGTACATGATTGTATATTATAGTAGACATTTGGACATATATAGAGAGGACTTTCTTGTTCGACATAATAGTATGCTATCCGGTTACTCTTTGTCTTAACATGTGGACTTGTATTGTGATACTGTCTTGCTCTCACATGTTGATAAAGCCCTTAGGATGTGTACTTAACTACCAGGACTATGATGGAGATCATACTAGTGGGGCCAGGGTAGTCCATTTAATTCGATGTCGCGCACCCCACGTGTTTGCGGGAAGGAGGAAATAGAAAAAAAAAATATTTACGGGCTTCGCAACACCGACTTGAACCAAGGATCGAACATAAAACCTTAGCTAGCATACTACTTGAGGTTTAACCACTCGGATGAATGTTATACTTCGTAGTATCGTGTCCTTCTTGTCTTCTTGATGTCCTCTTTCTCTTCTTACTGTCCTCTTTCACTTTGTGATCTCCTTGGAGTGAAAATGGATAGCGCCTCCTCGTCGGCTTCTCGAAATCGAAGAAGATCCACCCGAAAGTTCCAACCTTGAGCTTTAACTTCCAATATGAAGAAACTAGGTCACTTGATGTGCTAAACTAACTAGCCTAGAGTGAGTAAAGTGTGATTTTGGGTAGCTATGTCTCACTAACTCTTGGATTCTCAACACATGAGATAATAAGAGTTAAGATTTGAGAGGAAGAAGAAGACAGTGAACTTGAGGAAAGAGAAAATGTTTTTTTAATAATGATAATTGAGATGGCTCACTTGATATGACTAAAAGCATGGCAAGAAAAATATCTCACCCAAAATATCTAGTGCCACAAAATATCTCACAAAAATATCTAAATCAAATAGTCAAACCAAGTCAAATAGTCTAACCAAGTAGCCATGGCACAATTATCATTTACAAAAATAACAAATAATTTCCTCCACCTCATAATTCTTTTAATCAAGTCAATGGTCAAAACCCTAATGAGGTGTCTCCTTCTAAAACAATCTTGTGTAATTACATGAATGCCCCTCTCATCCGTATTTACATACCCGCATTCGTGTTTCGAGAAACACGAATACAATGAGACGAAACTAATCCAACAATATAATACTAGGATCCGGCTTAAACCAAAGCCCACTAGTATTGTCTGCTCGAACATCACATGCGCACAAGTACATGTATGTGATCGAACCCTGTCGTAAAACCATACGGCCTCTACATCGTTTCGCTCGAAACAGGGAAACCTTCTGTGTGGGGATCTAAAGACTCGACAGTACGCTAGCAGTGGATTTAATCACAAGCACGTCAACGATACTAGCTGCACGTAACGGCTCCCCAGGTATCTGTCGATAAGAAGGCCGACAAGCAAACTCATCCGAACTCCTACTGAGCCTGTTTGTGGCAATCTCTATAAAGTCCGGTCTGTTTGTCTAAGAGTATCGCATATCGGGCCTAGGGGGCAGTAAACGTCAGACCCCTAATAGCGCAATGAGTCGTGTCGGAGTGCAGCCCAAAACACCTTGAGAAACTACTGGAGTACCTACCAGTAAATCTCGCTTGCCCTTGTTGGGTTACGGCAGCGCCCCGGCCATCAATCCGTGACCAAATGAGGAACAAAATTTATAAAAATTGGCGCTACCATAACCAATTACCCGGATCTACCCATAAGCCCTAGATAACAAAACATGCAAAGGAATTAGAATGGTTATATCGAATAGATCCATGTCCTTCGGTCTTCAACCATCATCCCAAGCTCCTAAGGGCTTCCTTGATCAAGTTTGATCTCCGGTCTCCCTCCATCGAAGATGATCCACCCGAGGGTCTATGCAACGAGCTCCAACCTCATATCCGAGACAACTAGGGCTCCTAGATAGCTACTCTAGATACCGTAGATGAAGTAGAGAGTGATGAAGGATTAATTTGTCTTAAGACACCAAAGGATTCTCAACTCATGAGAGGGTTTAGGTGGAGTAAGAGGAAGAAGAAGATGCCATGAGAATGAGGTGTTGAGAGCAACTCAAGAAAGAGAAAATGAATGAATGAAATGGCTTGTGTTTTTGTTTGTTGTGTGAGTGTGATAAGAAATAATGGAGCCATCACATAAATGTCCATGTCTCCAAAATATCTTAGTCAACAAAAATACCTCAAGTCAATATAATCTCACAACAAACAAAAACCCTAAGCATGCTAGAATAGTAACCATGGGTCACTAATTAGCTATGCCACAAAAATGCAATAAACACCTTATCCTACACCTTAATAACCTTTTAATCCAAAAAGGTCTAAACCATGATGAGGTGTAATCTTCTAAAAGTAATCTTGTAAGAAATTACAAGAATACCCCTCATCCGTATATACATACCCGCATTCGTATTCCGAAGAATACAATTACAAAGAGACAAAAATAATCCAACAAATATAATACCAGGATCCGGCTTAAACCAAAGCCCACTAGTATTATCCGTCCAAACATCATCCATGCACAAGTACACGTATGTGGTCGAACCCTGCTGTAAAACCATACGGCCTCTACATCATTTCGCCCGAAACAGGAAAACCCTCTATGTGGGACTCTAAAGACTCGTCAATACGCTGGCAGAGGGTTTAACCACAAGCACGTCAGCGGCACTAGCTGTACGTAACGGCTACCCACGTATTGAGCGAAAGGAGGCCGACGAGAAAACTTATCCTAAACCCCCTACTGAGCCTGACATTGACAATATCTGTACAGTCCAGTCCGTTCGTCTATGAGTATCGCATATCGAGTCTATGGGGTGAATAAAGTCAGACCTCTGATAACGCGACATTTAGTGTCGGTATGAAGCCCACCACCACCTGAGAAACTACTGATCCGAATCGGTAATTCTCGACTACCTTGGCCAAGGATTTCTGGTGATGGCCACCCGTGCTCAACCGCGACTTCAACCCCTAATACCGGGAGAGACGAATCCCCCGACGGTCCGCTCACTGTCTCCATGTGGCTCGGGACTGTACCCAACTAAAACCTGTTTGCATGACTCTTTTGAGCCGTGGTAGGGTAGCAATCAAAGCACGGTGGGAACTCACACGAAACAAATGACGATCTCAGGTCGATAGACTAACCTGTACACATGTCACCAAGGAACTGCTATCAGACAATAGGTATAATACCAACTAGCATGTTCCTGGCGAGTCCGTCCGGTGTACTCATAACCCAATGAGCACCTGTGTACATCTTAAGTGAACAAACTAACACCAATGTTTTATGAGACCGGCTACCGTCCCTCATCGGGGTCTTGATCAGTGTACACTAGTCTACGCTGGAGTATCGATTCCCAGTCTCGAAACTCCTTCGACTAGGGACATTTAAGGATGTGCTTATAGACCACCCAACTCCCACGTATATGATTGCCATCATACTGGTGGTAGTCAAGCAAGAATCCTAAGGGTTCTATCAACATGTAATAGTGATCTATAATGTCACCTGAAGTATGTACACGATGATAAAGACAAACCAGATAACAAACTATCATCTCGAGTAAGACTGTTCTACCGGTATGGGTCCTCCCTCAATCATTGCAATCACGTGCCTGCGATCCAATAATTGACTTGAGGGCACTATAGCCAACAATCTTCCACATGCACTTAAGGCTAATTATAGGTGTTGCATACTCACAGCCCGTGTGATACCGAACACCCAACTTCTCTACTGATCAGTTTCACAAAGCTCGTTTATAAAACTATTGCTTTCGAGAAATAGCCTCAGTGAGTGGATCCGCTCCAATGTTTATTTCTAAGTCTCTCTTTATCTCAAGTTCGCGGAGAAAACCATCTCCCGAAATAAGCAATACCTGTCTTAGAATATGTCTGGATATCTAATGGGACCCAGTTCACAAATGAACTCCAAATCCAGCAAATTTCTTAGACTGTATTTTCCACTAAATTTAATCAGTATCCTGCGCCATGCCTCTGTCACGACCCGAAATAGCACGTGACTGGCACTTGAATCATGTGAAGTCTATAGGACCCCACCTAATTCAAGTAAGCCAAAAAGCACAGAAATCTAAACCATGTTAACGAGAAAGTGAAGGAAAACTTGTTTAAAGCAAGTGGTTTAAATAAAATAAATGGCATTAAAAGTTTAAAAGCAACATCATATTTTCCCGAAAATTTCGCCAGAGTCTCCTTTGTAAACACTGGCCCCAAACGGGTACAAATATGAATAATATACATAATGAATAAAGGCATCTCCAAGCGGGAGCTGGCTCTTCGCTAATTGGCGGTCACAACCACACAAGCAATATAATATACAACGCCGAAGGGCGAGGATCAAAACTCATCAAGAAAAGCAATATCCTCAGAAAATTGGAGAAAAACCATAATAATACAGATGCGCGACTCTAAGGTCGAAAGAATATACACTGGTCTTCTAAGTCTATAAAATATACAAGTCTTGTTGATGGAGTTACTAGATACGACTGAAATAATAAAAAGTACAATGGTGGTCAAGATACGAGTGAACCCACCTACCAAAGCAATCACCAGGAAGGAAGTAATATGACAACAATCCCCAACGAAACTTGTACGGCAAAACCTGCAAGAAACTGTGGCACAACGGGGGTGAGTTGCCAACTCGTGAGTAGAAAACATCACCGAGCAGAAATCGCATGTATGACTCTATCCTAAGTCATACAATAATATATCCTCAATATAATATAACCCTGAAACATCTACAGATAAGTGTAATATCAAGTGCTCGTGTCAGTGTCTCAGGTAGCAACATACCACATGTATGATGTACGAATGCATTAAAAATGAAAACAGAATACATCATGAAGGAGAAAACTATTTTCTTGATTTAGTGAGATTTCTGTATAAAACTCGAGGTATCATCAGTGAAACTAACATAGAATCCATGTCAAGCATCGACAAAAAACATATATCCCAATATCCAACATCTCAGGCTCCGGCAATCCGGACTAGCCCATATCATATAATCTCAATATCTCAATGTCTCAACATCTCGGGCTCCGGCAATCCGGACTGGCCCCTAGGCACCGGCAATCCGGACTGGCCCCTAGGCACTGGCAATCCGGACTGGCCCAAATCATCAAATCTCACAACAACGTCGGTATCCTCCGGATATCCGCCGCTTCACAAATAACCGGTCGGTAGTGCTCCCCTGCCAGGCTTAACGCCATCATCTACGACCATCTTGCCCCGGGGTACCGCACCGGGTCCACCATGCACCCGCAGACGGTTCCTCATCCTCCTCTAATCGGGTGTATGATACCGCTCAAGAGCCGAGAAAACTCATGGTGGACATATCTCACATCATATCACGAGAAAACCGCATTTTCTATTTTTAGAAATGATAATCAGTTTACAAAATTCTTGCGGTTTCTCCAAATCCAGAAATCTCATAGAAGATCCAAATCCCAAACTCCAAAGTAAATAGCAGTGAAATACCGGCGTAAAGCCCCATAATATTTCATAACAATGAATATACATATGCATGCACGAAGTGCCTATATAAGAAATGCGATGTCAAACTAGCATATGAAAGCAATGTACTAGTACTATATTGCAACTACCAGCTAGCAATTTATACTTACGAAATAATGTTTTCTAAGGTGTACGTAACATGAACATTACCGATGATGATATGTGTGGGACGGCAGATAAGTGTATGTGGAGCATACGCATCATCGGTAATGGTGCTGGTGTCCTGACAACATGGTTCATAATAACCAACGAAAAAACATTTAAGTATACAATGCGATGCGAACAACAAGAATATATGGACAATGAATAGAAAATGCTACAATAAGGCAATATACATTCTTATATACGAGTCATGCTGTTTTTGGTGTCTGAAATTGCACGAATCGTGGTTTTAGTAAAAATAGGGCTACGGGGTCTTTGAGAAAATCTGCATCCTTTGAAAAATCCATTGTATCCCTAGGCCTGTCTTTAAAATATTCACGATTCGTTAGTTTTGAAAATAAGTAAGACTCAAGCCCAATCTAAGATCTACTAAGTAAACTACAGTACGAAGCTAAGAGACTGGTCAAAAGGTAAGGAAATCCACCTAAGTCCGAGCCGATATATTTAGTAGTCGATGATCCCGCCTCAATAGCGTCACATACGATAAACATATAATACGACATCCTTGAGTCAAGAGTGCGGATCAATCATCATATTTATACTTCGTACGGAAAAATCCATCGTACGGCATCCCAAAATCGGGGTATGGGTCAAATATCACATTGATCTCATTATTTATCTGGTATCCTTATCATAATATCATAACTAGGGGTATTGATCTAAAGTCTAGTACATACCGATACCATCCAACATATATCCGCGTGTGAATAAAATCATATCACCCATTCGATCTGCTAATATAACATGTCGTATCTTATAACACAACCCAAATCGCATCACCGATCTCACGGCATCATGCCAATCACATCGACTCATCTCCAAGTATCATATACTATCCTCATCATACGTGTACACGTATATGTATATATATATATATATATATTTATATTAACACATCCACACACACATATATATACATATAACCATATACACCGACAACATACCACGTGTGTGCATGTGTGTGTGTATACCTTTACACTAGGGTTTCGTAACTAAGAATTAAACTAAACACTATCTTCTAATATTCTAACACTATCCCATGATCTCCTAAGGCCTTTCTTACTCTATATCCATGTTTCAAAAAAACACATAATATATATGGATACGCATTCGTGTTCTATACTACGAAACTGCGGCGGTGTTATACGTCATACACCCAACTTCCTCCGTAGATATATATCTACTCATCTTGATCCTTACTTGCCGAAGTCGATGTCGCCTTGGTCTTCCTTGCCGCACGACGTCCACATGGGTACCTACACATATCACACATAGTATTGTAAACTGAAATCGCGAATGAAAACCAAAACGGCACGCGTATCACACATAGGTTAAAACCTATGGTCTACACGTGCAAGAATGACTAAACAACCTTCGAGGTTGACGTGCAAACGTCACACCACTGAGTCAAAACCCAAATACTAAAATCCAAATCATAAATAGTCGCAAAACCAAAGCAGCAACATAAGAAAACACATCCAGATTTTTTTTCAGGTGAAATTAGCCAATTTTGCATATGTGGAGGGTCTAGTTTACTGAAAATGGAGCCATAGAACAAACACGGAGCTATAGTCCCCGAACTTGGCCGCAATTTGCAGCCAGAAAGAATTAATTTGCAGCCAAAGATGAGGGTTGAGGTCTTAGGTCTTGGGGTTAGCTTCTAGGTTATCAGCACATCTCTCAGTCTTCGCTAAATATTTTTCAGGTGTCCCGGGTCATAGCAGATCTCTATATATCATCACAATTCTCACAAAATCCAATATCGGCAAAAATTTCAAGTTCACATCTTGGTGTCTAGTCTCTTGTTTTTAACACTAAGGGGTTCTAGTCAGCAATTACACCTTAATTTCACCATCACAACTCAAAATTTTCCTAAACTTGATCTTGGAATTTTCCAAGATCCCTACACCTCACTAAAACACTTCTAAACTAATGTAGAAGTTAAAACAAATGGATTACTATACTAATGGTAAATACAATAGCTCATTTGGCAACTAAAGAATTTTCTTGAGTTTCCCCAAGTGCTCAAAATCCAAACTTTCTTGGTTCCCCATGCTTGTCGTGAGCTTGTGCACATTTTTAATGAAGGGGTTATGGTGTTTTAGTGTGGATTTTGGGTTGTGTGAGGAGGTGGAGATAGTGGAGGGAAGAGGGCAGCCAAGTGAGGGGAGAGGAAAATGATGAAGGAAAAATGACCATGATCAAGTTGACCCCTCACCTCTCTCTCTTCTCTCTCATGCCCATACTTCTTTATTTATTCTATTTCTTTTCTTTTTCCTTTTCCTTTTCTTTTCTTATGGTTTTGTTTTGTAAAACAATTGCAAAAACAAAATGAAGACTTGAAATCATGCTACATAAAAATGTAACAAGTATTTTTAGAAAATGTGACATGGTGCATATCATGTGCATAATCACGCTTAATGCATAATTAGTGATTATTTATCAAGTTTAAAAATAACTTGCATATAATTAAATATAAAAATTTATAATTTGCCTAAATCACATAAATCCCTCCAAAAATCACCATACAATTTAATTTTCCAATATTTTCCAAATTATCGGTATATAATTATACCACATCATTAAAATATTCATAATATTTATTATTCAAATATATAAATTTCCAAAAATAATATTTTATTTTTCTGAAATGTTACAGTCTTCCCCCTTTAAATAAATTCGGTCGCCGAATTTAAATTTAAACCCCTCAAATACTAAAACATTTCAGTAAAAAGATCAAGTTGGCGGGGCTCCGAAGTCATACATTCATAAAACATAATGCGCATGAACACGGGTATATAACTCAAAATCAAAACTCCTTCAAGCATCCCGCAATCATCAGAGTTATGGTGTAGACACCAAGGTCAAAGTCCAATACGAAAACCAACATGATATACATCAAAACTATACATGTACGCATCGTCGTAAATTCATCAAAACATCTGAAAGAAATGCATGCCAAACCTTTTTCAAATCACTGTGCAATGCGCGAATCACGGCATAAGTAGCAGACGTTCATTGTAATAACATAACTATATATATACATATCCTTTGTTTAACATACACGTCCTGCAATTTTGAAATAATTTAGAAGGGTTTCCTTTGTAAAATGTTTCGTGTCATCACGGACACGTAGGTAAATACTGAGACTATAGCTCTTTTTTGGAATTCCCTTCGGTAACTATCTATGCATCCAAAAACATATTCAGGTACTGTCCTCGGACTAGTCCTGCTCAGCCACTATACCAAATAATAAATATCATAAAACATACTGCTCCAAAAGAAATCAATCCAAAAATGTATATAAGAATGCCACATGCGTTTGGTGTGCACAGAAATCGAAATTACTGAATGTGCCATACATGTGCACAGAAACCAAAACTAAGTGCAATGGGTGTGCACGAAAACACCGGTCAAGGGCAACGAGTGTGCCTGACAACAATATCAGGTGCATCTGATATGCATGTAGAATCCCGATCTAGTGCATCTGGTGTGCACCAAAATTGCATCAAGCGCGCCAAGTATACGCAAGAATCCAAATCACATGCATAAGGCGCACGATAACAAATATCAAATATCACAATCGAAATCGACAGTATACAACATACCTCAATCCAAATCAGGTATACCGTGGTATATAATCTCACAACCACGTGCATCAGCATGCACAAAATCGAATCAAAGTACCAAAAGTACATGAAAACTACACCGAGGGCACAAATCAAATCGCATACATGCATAGGCATGAAATCAAAATCAAACATCCTCGAATGACATCAAATCGAAGTCGAGTGCAACTGTGGTGCACAAAATCTCAATCATGCAAATGAATTGCCCAAAAACACCATAATCCAAAATAACGGACACGTGATATTCGAATCACTAAATCGCAATTCGTAGATACTGTCGTCGATACGTCCTTCCTTCAAAGTCGAGAAGGTGTCGGTGCATCCAAACTTAGCAGAGCAAGATATCTACTTGCCTCCTTTTCATGGTTTGGCGCCTTGAGCCCTTTAGGCTCTCGTCTCTCATTACGAATCACTAGTTACATAGCTCCTCGGCTCAACGGCCCAGTATGGAAATGATGACGGAAACCATTTTGCTCTGGCACGTCCTCTAATGATCTCTGGCCAACTATCATGGTCACTCATAACATGTCTCGTCGATGATGCCGAACTCTGGCCTATTGGGTGTGCATAATACGACCGATTCTGGGTCCAAATCTTCTCGTGTAGTATTCCAGAAAGATTCTGTCGGGGTCTCTCCCAAATCTCATTTCTGCTGAATTGCCCGGAAGTTATCACCTTTTACTAAATCTATTTCTTGTTCCGGAATGGCTGCATACTCATCACGACTCCTTCTGGAAGATATATCCATATTCAACGCCAATGCATGCGTATCACATCTCTGATGTCAACGGAGTGAACGTCATCTCATCAAACTCTCATACGAATCTCTTACTCCACTTTTCTCTAATTTCGACTGATTTGGACTCGTCTTTTCATAGCTGTATGTACTGCGCTACAACGGCTATACTCATATCTAGAGTCTCCCAAGTAATGTATCCCATCACATGATATCCGGACGACGTCGAACTTTTCGATCGATTCGTCAAAGTCCCATAATTCCCCAAGAGTTCAACACTCGTGCACAGTTTAATAATATCCAGTACATGCCACAGTACCTATGGACCAGCCGTAGAAGGGCAAACCTAAGCCTCATTAATGGCACCGCGAAACTGCCGCAAACCCTAAGGTTCAAAAGCGTTTCCATGGTCATTATGTCGAGTTAGGGTTTCATTCTTCTAGAGGTTCCAAAGAATTACTTGCATGTTTTTCCGAATACCATAAACTTGGAAAAATGGGTTTCTGACATTCGATCGTTTTCTATCGACTCTTAACGTACCTGCATGAAGTCTTCTCAAGCTAGAATCAATCAATCTGATGACCTCGTATCGGGGTATGCAACAAACCACATGTCCTAATCATTCATCCTTGGGTGACTAGTGATCTTCTATCATATCTCTAAGTATAAACTCGTGCTGCAATAGCTTCAAACATCTGGGGCGGTATGTTGTCAGTCGCAACAACATTTGGCTCATTCGTTCGCACGCTAAGCAGTGCCTCAATCATCAAGAACAACAGTTCATTGACGGTCATCACATTCTAGCCGGCCTCTATCAGTGGCCCAATCTTCTGGTGCTGATCTGCACGTTCGAGAAATCTTAGTAAAAACAACCCATCAAAATGCTCATGGCACGAAAAAACATAATAAAACGACATATCTATGCAATCGTGTGTCACCAGAGTTACGCCCTGGTCAGTCCTCATATAAGACGAGCTCATGCTGACCGCAACTCTAGCCGCAGCTCTCTCTGCCCATGCAACCGTGGTAACAAAATCACAAACCGATATCGATGAGGATAGATCATAGGAATGAATATAATACTGTGCAAAGAATGTACATCCTAAGGCTTCTTAAGCGGAGTAGCGTATCGTAAGTATGTCACGGAACATACACATGGTACGTCACTCTACTTATGTCACCTACTCCATCAACCAAGGTCAACCTATGCGACGAAAGTTCAGATCTAATACCCCTTCGACCAAGTCTATGTTCCGTAAGGTCAAGCCTAGGTTCTGAATATATATAAACGCCATAGACTCCGCATAGTCAAACATAGACTCGAACCAAGGTTAAACCTAGCGCTCTGATACCAACTTTGTCACGACCCGAAATAACACGTGACTAACACTTGAATCATGTGAAGTCTATAGGACTCCACCTAATTCAAGTAAGCCAAAAAGCCCAGAAATCTAAACCATGTTGAAGAGAAAGTGAAGAAAAACTTGTTTAAAGAAAGTGGTTTAAATAAAATAAATGGTATTAAACATTTAAAAGCAACATCATATTTTCCTAAAAATTTCGGCAGAGTCTCCTTTGTAAATACTGGCCCTAAACGGGTACAAACATGAATAATATATATAATGAATAAAGTCATCCCCAAGTGGGTGCTAGCTCTTCGCCAATTGGTGGTAACAACCACGCAAGCAATATAATATACAACGCCGAAGGACGAGGATCCAAACTCATCAAGAAAAGCAATATCCTCATAAAACCATAGAAAAACCTTAATAATACAGGCGCGTGACTCTAAGGTTGAAAGAATATACACTGGTCTTCTAAGTCTCTCAAATATAAAAGTCTAGTTGATGGAGTTATTAGATACGACTGAAATAATAAAAAGTACAATGGTTGTCACGATTGTAGGGTTCCTAGGCACTCTAATGAAGTCTCACAAGGGATCAACCATGCCAATTTCAAAAATTATGGGTGCCGAGAAACCCTAATACGGATCGTTGACTAGAAGTTTAGGCGAAAAGATAATCTAGTTAACTACTTAACTAAAAGTTAGATGCTACAACCTTTGTAGATCCGGTTCTCCACTTCCTTAGCTCCACGTGGGTGTCCTCTCGCTGTCCATCATGAATCCCGAACTCAATCGTCGGCTTCATCGGAGAAACGGGCGAGCTAGGTCGTCGGCTTCGTGTCAAAGACGATCTACGTCGAGGCATCACAAGTTCAAGCTCCGACTTCACAAAGTTGTGAAACTTATGAAGAAAACACCCAAAACAACTTGGCAAGAGTTAGAGGGTGAAGAAATAGGAGGTGGGTTCACTTTAGAATTGGATTTCTCTCACTAGAACTCAAGTTGCCATTGATGGCATCAAGGTTTCTATCTTGAAGAAGAAGGAGAAGATGAAGCTAGTTTATCATAAGTTCTTTTTTAAAAATGAAAAGAAAATTCATACTTATCATAATCTAACTAGGGTTAAGTGTAGAGAATAAACCATGGTCATTTGGAGAGTTAGGGTTAAGCATGAGGACAAGAATGGTTGCAAAAGTCAAGGCTTCATGAAGCTTCAACTAATGACAAAAGAAAGCCACCATTCTCTATAAATCAATTCCAAATAAATAAATGAACAAAACAAATAAATAAATAAATGAATATGTAAAACCCTAATTATCAAATTAACCATGGTTTAATTCTACACATTTAACCAAATGATCAAGTATCATCAAACATGATACAAAAATGTGCACAAAAGCATATCACATATACAATGTGCATCAAGTGAGAAAAATCCGTTTAAAGTGAACCAATACTAGTTAATGTAAAGTAATATATCAAATATATAATTATACATTAAATCATTAAATCAACACTTGATTCAATGATCCGGTCATGTCGCACATGACCGACTAGTATTCAATGTATCGGCTTATCGAATCGATCTTCGATTCGATAACTAGGTTATATCACATACAACCAATCGAAACATTAATCGCGAGAATCAAATACGGTAACACATACACGCATTATTCTCGGTCCCGCACATATCTCATATGCGCTCCTATTTCGTTTCGCTTGAGCCAGGAAACCTCTGTGTAGGACTCTAAAGACTCGTCAATACGCCGGTAGCAGATGATGATCATATCAAGCACCCACAAGCCGCAAGCGGTCTGCTAAACGTAACGGCCACCCGGGTATTGAGCGATCAGAAGATCGACGAGCTAGCCCGCTCACACTCCTGCGAATCCGACCAGTAACACTTACCGTACAGTCCGGTCACTTCGTCTGATATGTCGCATATCAAGTCTAGGGGTGGTAAACGTCAGACCCCAATAACCCGATAAGTCGTGCCGATGTGAGGCTCGTAACGGGTCGAGAAACTACTGGTAACACTTACCAGCAAATCTCTGATCAGCCCTGACCAGGGACTTCCCTGTTACGGCCAATCGAGCACAGCGCAACATCAACCCTCAATACCGGGAGAGACGAAACCCCTCCTATCGCTCATTGCCTCCATGTGACTCGGGACTGTACCCAAAGACCACCATTTTGCATGCCCTCATGGACGTGGTAAGGTGGAGATCAAAGCACAGTGGGAATCACACAAGACTCTATGATGATCTCGGGTCTACAGACTAACCTGCACAAGTGTCACCTGAGAACTGCCATCTGACGTGAGGTATAATACCATCTGGGAGTTCTCGGCGAGTCCGTCCAGTGTACCCAGTCTCCACTGAGCACCCGTATACCATCTCTGATGTCAAACACCAATGGATATGGGATCATCCATCGCCCATCTCATTGGTCGAGAAGCGTATACGCTAGTCTACTCTGGTATATCGATGCCCCGTCTCGATACACCCACGACTAGGGACCTTGAAGGATGTACTTATGGACTACCACGTCCCCACTAGTATGATCTACATCATAGTCCAGGTAGTCAAGTACACATCCTAAGGGCTTTACCAACATGTAACTATAAGACAGTTTAAAGAGACAAGTGTACATATTAAGATAAAGAGTAACCAGATAGCATACTATCATATCGAGCAAGAAAGTCATCTCTATATATGTCTAAGCATCCAATATAATATACATCATCTGTACAATACTGGCCTTTAGGGCATACATACAACTAACAATCTCCCACTTGCACTAAGGCCAGCTGCTGTAGTATCGCATACCGAGCATCCCGAAGAGTGTCTCAAACTGTATCTGGGGAATGGCCTTCGTGAGTGGATCCGCCGTGTTGTTCTTCGTGTCAACCCTCCTGACCTCGATCTCCCGGTGATCAACTATCTCCCGGATCAGGTGATACCGCCTCAGAATATGCCTGGATCGCTGATGGGACCTGGGTTCCTTGGCCAAAGCCACCGCTCCATTGTTATCACAATACAAAGGTATTGGATACTCAATGGATGGAACCACTCCAAGTTCAGTAATGAACTTTTTGATCCAGACAGCCTCTTTGGCAGCATCGTTGGCAGCGATGTATTCAGCCTCCATCGTCGAGTCTGCCACGGTTTCCTGCTTGGAACTCTTCCAGCTAACCGCCCCTCCGTAAAGGGTAAAGACAAAGACCGACTGCGACTTAGAGTCATCCTTATCACTCTGGAAGCTCGAATCGGTAAAGGACTCCACTTGGAGTTCTCCGTTACCATACACCAAGAACATATCTCTAGTCCTTCGCAAGTACTTGAGAATGTTCTTCACAGCTGTCCAGTGACTCTCTCCAGGATCTGCTTGATACCGACTCACTACACTTAGTGAGTATGCAACATCGGGTCTGGTACATAGCATCGCATACATGATAGAGCCTACTGCCGAAGCATAGGGTATCCCTTGCATGCGAGCTCTCTCCAAATCAGTCTTGGGAGACATCTCTTTGGAGAGAGTGACTCCAGAGATCGTGGGCAAGTTCCCACGCTTGGATTCTTCCATACTAAACCTCTTTAGTATGGTGTCAATGTACCTGGATTGGGACAATCCCAGTATCCGTTTGGATCTATCTCTATAGATCCTGATCCCCAATATGCAGGAGGCATCACCAAGATCTTTCATTGAGAATCTTTGTGATAAGAAGAGCTTGACCGATTGCAGCATAGGAATATCATTTCCTATCAAGAGTATGTCGTCCACGTACAATACGAGGAAAACAACCTTACTCCCTGCCACCTTCTTGTAAATACAAGGTTCATCAGGGTTTTTGACGAAATCAAACTCTTTGATAACGACATCAAAGAAGATGTTCCAACTCCGCGATGCTTGCTTTAATCCATAAATGGATTTAAGCAGCTTGCACACCTTGCCGCTGCTCCCACTGTCTACGAAGCCCTCTGGCTGAGTCATGTACACGCACTCTTCTAAATCACCATTTAGAAAGGCGGTCTTAATATCCATTTGCCAGATTTCGTAATCATGATATGCAGCGATGGCAAGCATGATCCGGGTGGATTTAAGCATAGCCACTGGAGAAAAGGTCTCGTCATAGTCCACACCTGGTCTTTGACGAAAACCCTTTGCTACAAGTCTAGCTTTGAAAGTCTCCACTTTCCCATCTACACCAAGTTTCTTCTTGAAGATCCACTTGCTCCCGATGGGTTTTACCCCTTCAGGAGCAACTTCTAAAGTCCATACTTTGTTGGTGTACATGGATTCCATCTCGGACCGCATAGCATCCAGCCATTTGACTGAGTCCCTACTCGTGATGGCCTGCTCGAAGCTAGTTGGGTCATCATCCTCCATGATGCAATCTTCGCTCCCACCCTCCATGAGAAAACCGTAGTATCTCTCAGGTTGGCGAGGAACCCTACTAGATCGGCGGAGAGGCTGGGGTTCGTCGGGTACTACTGAATCCTCTGGTTCCACTAGATCTTCTGTTGTGTTTTGTTCAGCTGGAACCTCTTCCAGTTCTACCTCAGAGCCACTAATCTTCTTTGCAAGAAATTCCTTTTCCAAAAAGGTGGCATGTTGAGCAACAAATACTCTTTGTTCCTCACTGTGGTAGAAGATATACCCTCGCGAATGTTTGGGATATCCAACAAATTTACACAATACAGACCTTGCCTCGAGTTTGTCCGGTTTTTGTCTTTTGACATAGGCTGGACAACCCCATATCTTTATGAAATTAAGATATGGTCTCTTCCCTTCCCATATCTCATATGGTGTGGCAGGCACAGATTTGGTGGGAACCCTATTCAGAAGGTATGCTGCTGTTTCCAGTGCATATCCCCAGAAGGAAACAGGTAACTCAGCTACACTCATCATAGAGCGCACCATACCTAATAGGGTGCGGTTCCTCCGTTCTGATACACCGTTGTGCTGTGGTGTATATGGAGGAGTTAGCTGAGAGAGAATCCCATTCTCTTTTAGGAAGTCCAGGAATTCAATGCTCAAGTATTCACCTCCTCGATCAGATCGAAGGATTTTAATACTTTTTCCGGTTTGGTTCTCGACTTCTTGTTTATATTCTCTAAATTTCTCAAAAGCTTCTGATTTGTGTTTCATCAGGAACACATATCCGAATCTTGAGAGATCGTCAGTGAATGTAATGAAGTATGAAGAACCATCCCTGGCATGTGTAGACATGGGACCGCATACATCACTATGTATCAGTCCCAAGAGTTCGATAACTCTTTCTCCGTGTCCCGTAAACGGAGTTTTGGTCATCTTGCTTTTGAGACATGACTGGCAAGTGTCATAGGATGAAAATTCAAACGGATTTAAATATCCATCTTTATGCAACTTAGCTAGTCGTGTCGCATTGATGTGACCCAGTCTACAATGCCACAAGAAGGATTCGTTCAGTTCAGAACTCTTCCTCTTGTGTGTGTTTGTTATGCTCAGAACTGTTGATTGATTTAGAACATAAATGCCATTGCACAACGTGCCTAATCCAACCAACTTTTGGTTACGGAAAATGTTCATAACATTGTCCTGTAATGCAAAATTATATCCCTCTTTACTTAATAAAGAAACTGATATAATGTTGCATATCAGGTTCGGCATGTAATAGCATTCGTTCAGAACCAATGTACTACCAGTTGGTAACACAAGGTGATATTCCCCGACAGTCTTAGCTGCAACAATTGCACCATTTCCAACTCTAATGTCTTTATCACCTTCTCCAAGTTCTCTACCTTTTCTAAGCCCATGTAACTGATTACATATATGGGATCCTGACCCGGTATCTAATACCCAGGACGTAGGGCAAATGGAGAAACAGTTCTCTGTAACGAACACACCCGAAGAAAATGCATCATCATGTACTTTCTTCAATCGGGTGGCATGGGAATCCTTGTATTCCCCTATATCATGTTCAGTCCTATAACTCTTATAAGAAAGAACGGAACCAACGTTCCCCAGCACAGTATAACATGCGGGTTCGGTCAATACATCCATATTATTATCTTCATTAGGGCATGAAATGGTCGCTACCTGGAGAGAGAGAGAAGAAAACACTTTAGCGTATGCTCGTGCAAGATCAGATTGGTTATTATCTTATCTAATCAGGATGGCTCCCACTGCTTTTTATCAAATCTTCCTCCAAACCCTAAAAGGAATGATTAGCCGGGATTAATTACACACTACAAGTTCGCCAATCTTTCAGCCAGGCCAGTGTCGGTACTTTGAGGGAGGTCCCCCGTGCTTTCGCACGAACCTAATTAATGTAAACCTCATTTTTCCAGAGGCGTAACCTCGTTAACACCTTTCTAGACACCTACTTGATCAGCTAATTGTAATATGTAAAACTCTCCCAGGAGTAACTCTTACTCGCAGCGGGTATCGGGATCCAACTATCTCATAGAAGGTATGCAATCTCATTGCAAATTTCAACACTTGAAATTCCCGATAAAATTTTGCCCCAAGCATCCTATGACCTTGAAGGAGGTCAACAAACCACAGGGTGCAAGTCAAGTTCAACCCGTCATTTCTTGATTGAATCAAACCCATCCGCACGACCCTTGACGGAGGTCAACAAGGTCGTACGACTACCCTAATCCAATCTGCATCGTATGCATAAGCAGATAAATACTAGTTAGCTACCGTACACTACGCCTTGACGGAGGTCAACAAACGTAGCACGAATACTAAGTAGGATTTATCTGAAATGACGGAGGGCTACGACAGGTTTTTCTGAAAACCTATTGCGTAATGAACTTGATATCGTTGTAGAATCAAATGAAGTTTTGAAATGGAGTGATTTTGAGGCTTTTCTAGTTTTGCTAAAGGGGCCACTCTCGGTGAAGGGATCGTCGGCCCTTTCCTCGTCGAATGAGGTGCGGGATATATCATATATATCACTGTGCAAAGCAGAAACTATAGAAGCAATCAAAAGTCAAACCGAGTGTGTAGCATCTGCCAGTTATTGCTAAAGGAGTCACTCCCGGTGAAGGGATCTCGGTCCTTTCCTCATCGAATAAGGTGCAGGGTATATCATATATACCGCTATGCAAAGCAAGAACTGTAGCTACCTGTTTTGTTTAAAATTTGATTCTACAACATCTTAGGTTTCTTTTCTTTCATTAATCACATTAATGAAGTCCCATCATTTAAATACCTAAACATCACAGATAAATACGACGTACACTTATGCCATCCGCATTCGCCTCGATGTCCCCTCGTGCACCGTTAGGTTAGGTAACTAACGACAGAGCAGGGCAGGGCTAGTGCGGGTGCAAAACATAAGTAACGTCTATATAATATATCATATATACTATATACTGTATCTATCAGAGAACATCACATGATCACATCACAGATATCGCAGCAGAAGAAACATATGAAACATTGGATATACTAGGACGTCCGTGTTTTCAATACGAGCCAGTATAAAACACGGATTCCACGGTCGTGATGAATAGCCAATCCCACACCCCTAGACCCCTACGAGAGCGGCAAGCAACCCTGCCAATTCTAGGGTTAGGAGACCCGGACTCGACTCCTCGAGTTGGTCTCCCACTGGACCCCAGAACCCGGTTAGTTGTGCTCCCCTCCTTGGGTCTATCCTAATGCGGAAAAGTAAATAATATACAAAAGGTGACAACTTCCGCAACCTGGAAGTGCCCCAAATAAAAGAATATTACATACAAGTTTTCACATAAATGAAAATGAAAAAACACTCATCTCACATAAAAACCCCCGGCTATTCAAACACGACAATCCAATATAACATATCCAGCAACACATATCATCACATGTCATCAACGTAAGTAAATATGTCCATCCCAATTGTCGTTGACATATAGCAACGAAACCGGCGATATCACATATTACACTTACGGTCACAGAAAAGAAAGTGTAAAACTACAACAGTTGGAATCCGCAACCTCATTAGACATCGCATGCCTAATCAAATGAAATACTTAGACATCACATGCCTAACAGTTATAAACCCCGCATTTTAGTCTCATTATCGAAAACTCTTTTCAATATCAAGTGAAACTAAACTGCTAGATTTATAACATTCATTCAGTTATCTCATAACTGTTTGTGAATTCCAATTATTGTATCACATTCCAGATAAATAGAAAATGTTAAACTTTCCGATCGAACAGTCGAATACCCAAGTTTTCCCGATACAGCTCAACACATGAAACAAGTCTAAAAACATTCAGTTCGTGCCTCAGTAGCAACGGTCCAGCCGTAGAAGGGTCAAGCCAACGCCTCACATGTGGCACGCCGTACTGCCCCAAACCCGAAGGTTCAAAGGGCAGTTCAAGACGGTCACATAATCGAGTTAAGGTTTGTTGTCTTCTAGAGGGTCCATCGCGTTACTTGCACTACTTAGAACGTCGTTAAACTACGGAAAAATCCAACACTTGGAAATTTCCCAACAGGGGAAAAGTTGGGTATTTATATCCGGTCGAACTTTTTAACATATTCTAAAGTCATCCAGAAAAACACAAAGACGAAATTTGATAATCCGGTCGAAACATCAAAACCCCAAAACACCCCAGAAAATAAAACTCTGGAATAAATATTAAAAATACCCATAAAACTCAGCTTCTGAAATAATTAATTACTGCGCAAAGTAGAAGTGCTGACGTCATCATACTGCCGCGGAACCGCCGTCTATGGAGGCTTATGCCGTGGTTCCGCCGCAGGTTGCACTGTTCATGACTTGAATTTTGTGCCGTAATTCTTAGAATTTCTTGCTGAGTTTTCTGCGTATTTTTAATTTGGAAAAATCCCAGTTTTTAGAAAAAGTCCAGAGAGCGTGGAAAAATGCGGTTTCGGGTTCGATCGAACTTCAAACTCCGTCTAGACTTCGCCTATGGCTCTAGCTAGGCTCTGATACCACTGTAGGGTTCATAGGCACTCTAATGAAGTCTCACAAGGCATCAACCATGCCAATTTCAAAAATTATGGGTGCCGAGAAACCCTAATACGGATCGTTGACTAGAAGTTTAGGCGAAAAGATAATCTAGTTAACTACTTAACTAAAAGTTAGATGCTACAACCTTTGTAGATCCGGTTCTCCACTTCCTTAGCTCCACGTGGGTGTCCTCTCGCTGTCCATCATGAATCCCGAACTCAATCGTCGGCTTCATCGGAGAAACGGACGAGCTAGGTCGTCGGCTTCGTGTCAAAGACGATCTACGTCGAGGCATCACAAGTTCAAGCTCCGACTTTACAAAGTTGTGAAACTTGTGAAGAAAACACCCAAAACAACTTGGCAAGAGGTAGAGGGTGAAGAAATAGGAGGTGGGTTCACTTTAGAATTGGATTTCTCTCACTAGAACTCAAGTTGCCATTGATGGCATCAAGGTT
Organism: Agapanthus africanus; assembly: GCA_030015575.1. NCBI lineage: Eukaryota > Viridiplantae > Streptophyta > Magnoliopsida > Asparagales > Amaryllidaceae > Agapanthus > Agapanthus africanus. The sequence continues at coordinate 233,321,731 of CM057344.1, forward strand.
TCTATCTTGAAGAAGAAGGAGAAGATGAAGCTAGTTTATCATAAGTTCTTTTTTAAAAATGAAAAGAAAATTCATACTTATCATAATCTAACTAGGGTTAAGTGTAGAGAATAAACCATGGTCATTTGGAGAGTTAGGGTTAAGCATGAGGACAAGAATGGTTGCAAAAGTCAAGGCTTCATGAAGCTTCAACTAATGACAAAAGAAAGCCACCATTCTCTATAAATCAATTCCAAATAAATAAATGAACAAAACAAATAAATAAATAAATGAATATGTAAAACCCTAATTATAAAATTAACCATGGTTTAATTCTACACATTTAACCAAATGATCAAGTATCATCAAACATGATACAAAAATGTGCACAAAAGCATATCACATATACAATGTGCATCAAGTGAGAAAAATCCGTTTAAAGTGAACAAATACTAGTTAATGTAAAGTAATATATCAAATATATAATTATACATTAAATCATTAAATCAACACTTGATTCAATGATCCGGTCATGTCGCACATGACCGACTAGTATTCAATGTATCGGCTTATCGAATCGATCTTCGATTCGATAACTAGGTTATATCACATACAACCAATCGAAACATTAATCGCGAGAATCAAATACGGTATCACATACACGCATTATTCTTGGTCCCGCACATATCTCATATGCGCTCCTATTTCGTTTCGCTTGAGCCAGGAAACCTCTGTGTAGGACTCTAAAGACTCGTCAATACGCCGGTAGCAGATGATGATCATATCAAGCACCCACAAGCCGCAAGCGGTCTGCTAAACGTAACGGCCACCCGGGTATTGAGCGATCAGAAGATCGACGAGCTAGCCCGCTCACACTCCTGCGAATCCGACCAGTAACACTTACCGTACAGTCCGGTCACTTCGTCTGATATGTCGCATATCAAGTCTAGGGGTGGTAAACGTCAAACCCCAATAACCCGATAAGTCGTGCCGATGTGAGGCTCGTAACGGGTCGAGAAACTACTGGTAACACTTTCCAGCAAATCTCTGATCAGCCCTGGCCAGGGACTTCCCTGTTACGGCCAATCGAGCACAGCGCAACATCAACCCCCAATACCGGGAAAGACGAAACCCCTCCTATCGCTCATTGCCTCCATATGACTCGGGACTGTACCCAAAGACCACCGTTTTGCACGCCCTCATGGACGTGGTAAGGTGGAGATCAAAGCACAGTGGGAATCACACAAGACTCTATGACGATCTCGGGTCTACAGACTAACCTGCACAAGTGTCACCTGAGAACTGCCATCTGACGTGAGGTATAATACCATCTGGGAGTTCTCGGCGAGTCCGTCCAGTGTACCCAGTCTCCACTGAGCACCCGTATACCATCTCTGATGTCAAACACCAATGGATATGGGATCATCCATCGCCCATCTCAAGGGTCGAGAAGCGTATACGCTAGTCTACTCTGGTATATCGATGCCCCGTCTCGATACACCCACGACTAGGGACCTTGAAGGATGTACTTATGGACTACCACGTCCCTACTAGTATGATCTACATCATAGTCCAGGTAGTCAAGTACACATCCTAAGGGCTTTACCAACATGTAACTATAAGACAGTTTAAAGAGACAAGTGTACATGTTAAGATAAAGAGTAACCAGATAGCATACTATCATATCGAGCAAGAAAGTCATCTCTATATATGTCCAAGCATCCAATATAATATACATCATCTGTACAATACTGGCCTCTAGGGCATACATACAACTAACAACGATACGAGTGAGCCCACCTGCCAAAGTAATCACCCGGAAGGAAGCAATGTGCCAACAAGCCGGAACGAAACCTGTACGGCAAAACCTGCAAAAAACTGTGGCACAACGGGGGTGAGTTGCCGACTCGTGAGTAGAAAACATCACCGAGCAGAAATCGCATGTATGACTCTATCGTTGGTCATACAATAATATATCCTCAATATAATATAACCCTGAAATATCTCCACATAAGTGTAATATCAAGTGCTCGTGTCAGTGCTTCACGTAGCAACATACCACATGTATGATGTACGAATGCATTAAAAATGAAAACAGAATACATCATGAATGAGAAAACTATTTTCTTGATTTAGTGAGATTTCTGTATAAAACTCGAGGTATCATCAATGAAACCAACATAGAATCCGTGTCAAGTATCGACACAAAACATATATCCCAATATCCAATATCTCGGGCTCCGGCAATCCGGACTGGCCCATATCATATAATCTCAATATCTCAATGTCTCAACATCTCGGGCTCCGGCAATCCGGACTGGCCCCTAGCTCCGGCAATCCGGACTGGCCCAAATCATCAAATCTCACGACAACGTCAGTATCCTCCGGATATCCGCCACGTAACAAATAACCAGTCAGTAGTGCTCCCCTGCCAGGCTCAACGCCATCATCTGCAACCATCTTGCCCCGGGGTATCGCACCGGGTCTACCATGCACCCGCAGACGGTTCCTTCTCCTTCTCTAATCGGGTGTATGATACCGCTCAAGAGCCGAGAAAACTCATGGTGGACATATCTCACATCATATCATGAGAAAACCGCATTTTCTATTTTGAGAAATGATAACCAGTTTATAAAATCCTTGCGGTTTCTCCAAATCCAGAAATCTCATGAAAAATCCAAATCCCAAACTCCAAAGTAAATAGCAGTGAAATATAGGCGTAAAGCCACATAATATTTCATAACAATGAAGATACATAAGCATGCATGAAGTGTCTAAGTAAGAAATGCGATGTCAAACTAGCATATGAAAGCAATGTACTAGTACTATATTGCAACTACCAGCTAGCAATTTATACTTATGAAATAATGTTTTCTAAGGTGTACGTGACATGAACATTACCGATGATGATGTGTGTGCCGGCAGATAAGTGTATGTGGAGCATACGCATCATCGGTAATGTTGCCGGTGTCCTGACAACATGGTTCATAATGACCAATGAAAACACATTTAAGTATACAATGCGATGCGAACAGCAAGAATATATGGAAAATGAATAGTAAATACAACAATAAGGAAATATACATTCCTATATACGAGTCATACCGTTTTTGGTGTCTAAAATCGCACGAATCGTGGTTTTAGTAAAAATAGGGCTACGGGGTCTTTGAGAAAAGATGCATCCTTTGAAAAATCCGTATCCTTAGGCCTGTCTTCAAAATATACACGATTCGTTAGTTTTGAAAATAAGTATGACTCGAGCCCAATCTAACATCTACAAAGTAAACTATAATACGAAGCTAAGAGACTAGTCAAAAGGTAAGGAAATCCACCTAATTCCGAGCCGATATATCTAGTAGTCGGTGATCCCGCCTCAATAGCATCACATAGGATAAACATATAATATGACATCCTCGAGTCAAAAGTGCGGATCAATCATCATATTTATACTTCATACGGAAAAATCCATCGTACGGCGTCCTAAAATCGGAGTACGGGTCAAATATCACATCGGTCTCATTATTTATCTGGTATCCTTATGATAATATTATAACTAGGGATACTGATCTAAAGTCTAGTACATACCAATACCATCCAACATATATCCGCGTGTGAATAAAATCACATCGCCCATTTTATCCGCTAATATAACATGTCGTATCTCATAACACGACCCAAATCACATCACCGATCTCACGACATCATGCCAATCACATCGACTCATCTCCAAGTATCATATACTAGCCTCATCATATATATATATATATATATATATATATATATATATATATATATTAACACATCCACACACACACACACACATATACATATAACCATATACACCGACAACATACTACGTGTGTGCATGTGTGTGTGTATACCTTTACACTAGGGTTTCGTAACTAAGAATTAAACTAAAACACTAAATTCTAATATTCTAACACTATCCCATGATCTCCTACGGCCCTTCTTACTCTATATCCATGTTTCATAAAAAAACATATAATATATATCGATACGCATTCGCATGCTACACTACGAAACTGCGGGGGTGCTATACGCCATCCACCCGACTTCCTCAGTAGATATATATCTACTCACCTTGACCCTTACTTGCCGAAGTCAATGTCGCCTTGCTCCTCCTTGTCATACGATGTCCACATGGGTACATACACATATCACACATAGTATTGTAAACTGAAATCACGAACGAAAACCAAAAACGGCACGCGTATCACACATAGGTTAAAATCTATAGTCTACACATGCAAGAATGACCAAACAACCCTTAAGATTGACGTGCAAACGTCACACCACCGAGTCAAAACCCAAATACTAAAATCCAAGTCATAGATAGTCGCAAAACCAAAGCAGCAACATAAGAAAACACTTCCAGATTTTGTTTTAGATGAAATTAGCCAATTTTGTATATGTGGAGGGTCTAGTTTACTGAAAATGGAGCCATGGACCAAACACGAAGCTATACTCCCCTAACCTGGCAACAATTTGCTGCCAGAAAGAAATACTTTTCGGCCAAAGATGAGGGTTGAGGTCTCGGGTCTTGGGGTTAGCTTCTAGGTTGTCTGCACATCTCTCAGTCTTCGCTAAATATTTTTCAGGTGCCCCGGGTCATAGCAGATCCCTAAATATCGTCACAATTCCCACAAAATCCAATATCGGCAAAAATTTCAAGTTCACATCTTGGTGTCTAGTCTCTGGTTTTTAACACTAAGGGGTTCTAGTCACCAATTACACCTTAATTTCACCATCACAACTCAAAATTTCCCAAAACTTGATCTTGGAATTTTCCAAGATCCCTACACCTCAATAAAACACATCTAAACTATTGTAGAAGTTAAAGCAAATGGATTACTATACTAATGGTAAAGACAATACCTCATTTGGCAACTTAAGAATTTTCTTGAGTTGCCTCAAGTGCTCAAAATCCAAACTTTCTTGGTTCCCCATGCTTGTAGTGAGCTTGTGCACATTTTCAATGAAGGGATTATGATGTTTTGGTGTGGATTTTGGGTTGTGTGAGGAGGTGGAGATGGTGGAGGGTAGAGGGTAGCCAAGTGAGGGGAGAGCAAAATGATGAAGGAAAAATGAAGGAAGAAAATGACCATGGTCAACTTGACCCCTCGCCTCTCTCTCTTCTCTCTCATGCCCACATTTGTTTCTTTATTCTATTTCTTTTCTTTTTCTTTTTCTTTTTCCTTTTCTTTTCTTATGGTTTTGTTTTGTAAAACAATTGCAAAAACAAAATGAAGACTTGAAATCATGCTATATAAAAATGTAACAAGTATTTTTAGAAAATGTGACATGGTGCATATCATATGCATAATCACGCTTAATGCATAATTAGTGATTATTAATCAAGTTTAGAAATAACTTGCATATAATTAATTATAAAAATTTATAATTTTCCTAAATCGCATAAATCCCTCCAAAAATCACCATACAATTTAATTTTCCAATATTTTCCAAACTATCGGTATATAATTATACCACATCATTAAAATATTCATAATATTTATTATTCAAATATATAAATTCCCAAAAATAATATTTTATTTTTCTGAAATGTTACAGTCTCCCTCAGTATCCGCTTGGACCACCTTTCCAAACTACTGCCCCACAAAAGAGGGAAAACTAAAACTCTGATAGTCGCTCTGTCATCCAGGTCATCTTGAAAGCCTGGAATGATACCGTCTCCTGAATGAGGCTGCTGTTACCATATCCCATGAACATCCACTTATGTTCATAAAATGGTTCCCAATGTTTCTCCAGGATTGGATCAATATATGAACTTACTGCAACTAGTGCAAAAACAGCATCTGGTGTGGTACTTGACATCACATGATTGACTCAATTGCCTAAGCAAGTGATATACCAATCATGCAAATCCCTCTCCTGTTTAGTCTGTAAGACACCTTTAGAGAGGGTGACTCCATCACCTGTAAGTACACTACTATGCCGGGAGTTAACCATTCTAAAACACTTATAGAATAATGTCAAAGTACCCAGATTGGGACACTTCCTAAATCTAGATCTGAAACCATAAATCTAGTAACAAGAAACCCTGATATTATATCCATATCTTATGTGGAGAAACATCTTTGTGACAACCACAGTATAACCGACGCAGTATAGGAATTTCACTTCCTATAAAGTGCATGTCATCCAAATTCTAAGAAATCACACCCTACTACTTTCTTACCAGATCCATCTCCTATTCAAATGAGTTCAAAGGCTATGACCGTCGCATCAAATATAGATGACCTATCTCCGCTATAACTGCTTTATTCTACAAATAGACTCAAGCTACTTGTCTATTACGCTTTCGCTGCTCCTACTGACTACAACAACCCTCTGGCAGAGTCATATATACGTGCACTTCTAAAGCTAGTTTAGAACGATGCTATACTCATCCTCCTGCCGGGTCTCATAGTCTAGAACCACTGTAATGGCAAGTCTGGGTAAACAAGAACCTCCCTGTCACCGTCTTTGAGGATACCGAATTACCTCTCGGGCGCTTAGGTTACCCACCATATCTGCGGAGTGGCTAATGGAATGTCAAACCCAATTGAATCTTTAGGTTCTATTAAATTTTCAGTAATCGTTTGTGGTTCTGGAATCACATCCAGTTATACCATACTCCCACTACTGTTTTCTGAAAGAGTCCATTTTACTAAAACTGTGACGAGTCAAGAACAATATTACTATTGATCTTCCAGATGGTAGAAAGTTAACCATCGCCACAGCCCGGGATAACCCACAAACTGCCATTACAGAAACGTGCCTTGAGTTATCCAGAGTCTGGTTTTAAGCATAAGCCGGACAACTCCATATGCCTTAATATCGTTATGATGTGAACCATTCTATATCAAATATAGAAACAGAGGCACTGATGTAACATTTCAAAAAAAAATAAATATTATTTTTGGGAATTTTTATAATTTAATAATAAAATATTGAATATTTTAATAAGGCGGTATAATTATAAACCGATAAATTGGCGAAATTTTTTGAAAATTATAGAAATTACTTTAAAAAGGGTGTTTTATGTTAATTATGCAAATTTTTAGTTTTTATGATTAATTATATGCTAATTTAGTGCTAATCGCGATTAAAAATCGCTAATCGTGCTTTAAGCGTATTTTGTGCAAAACATTGCACCGTATCATTTTTTATACTTGTTACATTTATTTCCATGGCTTGACTTCATGTTCTTTTAACATGGTTGTTGTTTTTAAGTTAAAGGAATTAGAAAAGAAAAGAAAAGAGTATTATATGGAGGTATGATTAGAGAGAGGAAAAGTGGGTGAGGGGTCAACCCTTGTTATGAGCCATCCCCCATCATTTCTTCCTCTCATTTCTCTCCCCTCTCTTCCCTTGTTGCTGCTGTTGCTGCACCCCCTTCCTCCTCCATCTTCAAGCCACAAAACTCCATGAAAAACACTCCAAAACCTCACACCCATTTCATAAAAAAGGTGCACAAGCCCTCTAGCTACCCAATGGACCAAGAAAAATGTTATTTTGGCGCAGTAGAAGATTCTTGAAAGCTAAATGAGGTAAACCCTTTCACAATTATTGTAGTATTTCTAGTGATTTAGCCTCATTTCAAGTTTAATATCATTTTGGAGAAGTTTAATGAGCTTTGAGAACTCAAGTTGGGAATTAGGGTTTGACTGGAGTAGAGATGGTGTAATAAGCCTTATTAGTGACCTTAAACCCCTCCCAATTGTTAGCAAACCCAGACCAAACCCAAACTAGACCCTGAAATGAAAAACAAAAACTTCGCATATGGGTTTTGTGAGGGTTTTTGGCGTGCAGAGAAATCTGGAATGAACCGGGGTATTTACGAGATAAATAAACAACTTCAGGAGCTTAGATTGACTGCCAGGAGGCCACCCTACCAATACGAGATGATTCCTTCACAACCAAACCGGCCTGGACGGATTTTTCTATGATGTGGCCGGACCCCCTGTTAAAGTAGGTGCCCAGATTGCTTCAGTAGGTCATATGCACCTTATATATTACCCCAGAGTTGTTTGCTTGCCTTGTTTTGGCCTGGGTCAAAATCTGGGACCTCTTTCTCTAGTTGCTGCTTTGATTTGAGTTATGGTTTTCCGTATTTTGATTTCTATATTTTTGCATTTGTGTATTATCTCGATCACGTGACGTTTGTACGTCTATCTCGAGTGATATCGGGTTGATTTGCGAGAGCTAACCATAGGTTCTAACCTATAGGCTTTTAAGCGTATCATTTTGGTTTTCGTGTGTCGTTTTGGTTTCGATTTGGTTTTAATGTGATGCGATACGTGTGACATGTAGGTACCCCCACGGTGATCCGAGACGATGAAGAAGATCGTGGCGACATCGATATCGGCAAGCAAGATCAAGGTGAGTTGATTATATCTACGGGGGAAGTCGGGTGGATGGCGTATAGCACCCCCGCAGTTCGACACTTAGTATACTATATATATACTATATATATACGTATGATAGCGTTAAGTGTGTTATGGATATTCTAGATGTGATTAGGTGTATTATGGATAGATTCGGGTTTAGAAGTAAACTAGTATAGTTTCCTAGTTGCGAACCCTAGAATAGGTTTACACCCCCCCCCATACACACATGCTTGCTTGTTATACCTATACCTGGATGATGAGGATAAGGGATGATATTTGGAGATGAGTCGATGACTTTGGGCATAGTGCCGTGATATCGGTGATATGATGTGATTCGTATTTGGGATACGACATGAGATTTTAGCGGGCATTTAGACGTGTGTTTCACACACGCATTTATATTTATATAGATGGTATCGATTTGTACTAGACATAAATCAGTAACCCAGATCATGAGATATGATGATGAGAATACCAGATAATTGATGAGATGAATATGATATTGACCCGTACCCATGTAACAACCCTAATTTTCTTATACACTTTTTTCTATACAAATTTTTAAATTAATTTTTTTCAAAATCCACAAAGGAGTATTTTAACCCGAGCACAATATATAAGTAATTATTTTGTTTTTAAATAACTCCATTTTTAGTGTACATAAAATTGTTTTAAAATTAAAGTATACTTGGGGTATTTAATATTACTGTTACCACTTTAAGTAATTATTTCACACCATAATTACAAGAAGGAGCTTGTAGCTCATTGGTAATACCTTGTACTGCTGAACCAAGCCACCAGAGTTCAAATCCCATACCCCACATTATTTTTAATATTGATTTTTTTAAAACCTTTAGAATGCCAAGAGTTTATACGTGCATATCTCACAAAAACCCTACTACACCCAAAGATGTAACACTTCCATGAGTTAGATGAACCGTCGGGCGAGGGGGGATCCTGGCCGGGAATCGGCCAACTCGGCCTCGACTCGGCCGACTCAGTGCTCCTACCGAGTCACGGCTGAGTCACCCCCAAGTCGGCTGATTCCGGCGACGGCCACAACATGAAAGTTGTGTCTTTTCATATTCCCTATGCACCTGCAAAATTTCAGCCTCAGAACACTTCCAGAGCTCTTTAAAACCCTAATTACTCCAATTTTAATACATTTTTATTACATTTTATCACATTTTTATTTTTAACTTTTCATCTACCCTAACCCTAGCCTAACCCTATAAATACCAACCCTACACACTACCCTCTCACCCCCAAAATCTTGAGCCACTCTCTCAAAAATTTTTCCAAGAAGTGTGTACGTTGAAAACAAGTTCACGGCGAAGCTCCGACGAAATGCCGGCGGGAATTCCGGCGACGTTTTTAGAAACAACCGGCGACGAAGCAACGCCTCGGCAACTTCTTTGTTTCCCCTACACTCCTTAGTATAGATCGAAACCCGTAAGTCCCATTCTATCCCCCTTTCTATTTCTTTAAAATACGAAATTACGAAACCCGACGGAATCGGAACAAATCCGATTTCCGACTCGGTTTTCTATAAAATTTCACTTCTAACCAATACATTCATGCCTAAACATCTTAATCTTGACTATTAAACTTTTAAACATCAATTTGAACAAGTTTTCTCTCATTATTTGATAGCCTTTCCAATTTATCGTATTTTTTTTCACTTTAATACCACAATGTTTCAATTTCACATTTAACCCCTTAACTTGCTATACATTTAAAGTAGAGCACGAGGTAATGACCTACCTCCACACATACGCAAATACAAACCTAAACGAAATCATCAAGAACTTAGAATACGATAAAACAAAACCTTCATTTAAATACCATATTCTTAATAAAACCTTTCTTAAAAGTTTTAGATTTGATACACTTTTAAACAAATACCTCTCATTAGGAAATACGATAAGTTGTGGAAATCGATCGTTTATCTAAACCTGACTTTGTGGTGTTTAGGCTAGGCAAGTGAGCTTAGGTAACTTTAAAAGGCCTGTCTCACGATTCATGAGCGGATCCCTCCTTCCTCACTTGTACTTACCTGGCCACAATTTGCGGTGAAGAGGCGATTTGAGGCTTCTAACGACTTGTCGTTTAGACCATTTAGAATTAGGCTAGTTGGCTTAGGAAACCCTAGAATCTAAAATACGGAAATTACACTTTGCAAATAAATACCTTTTACTTTATAAAACCGTTTTCTAAAGGATTAGTATTTTACAATCTTTGCAAAGCACCGCTACAACCCACCTTTAGAGAACCCGTTAGGGATAGTACGGTTTATCGTCCACCCTCGGGCCTAGTAGTGCGAGAGTCAGACCTCCGCAAGGAGCATTCGGACTCGAAAGGTTTAAAATACGACATTTTAAGAAAATGTGATTTTTGGAATATAAAATATTTATTAAAATTATTTTTGTATAAACATATGTATTTTTATCATTTAAATACCTATTTTATTATAATATAATTTTTCCACCTTTTTCTAAAAATCACAAGAATATATTTTACACTAAAATACCATGAACTTCCAATAAATCAATATTACAGATAAATACCCTTATTTATAAAACTAGGATAATTTCACTAGAAATGTCATAACATAAAATCTACTCTCATTACAACTCTAAAGACGAGTAATAAATACTTGAGGTGTATTTTGAAAAGTATATAATAGTATTTTTACGTAAAATCCCCTCAAGTTTTATAAATTACCCTAAGGACCCTAGCAATTATAAGACTTCGATGCACAATTCTGATTGTCTAACTCGGGTTTGAGTCTGATTAATCTGACTTGAATATGATTCAAGTCAATCTATAATCTACAAGTTTCCAATTCAAAATGAACACATGAATCCATGAATACAATTATCAATTTATATAATTTGACTGAACCGAACCATGGATATATATTCCTTTTACATGATTCTCAGTATTCCATTTACATGACTCCACGGTTACAACCGTTTCCTGATATCATGGTTTCGGTCAGTCGGTCGATCACTCATACAATCAAAACAATTTTACAAGATAACAATACAAACAAGACATCGCGGGGTTTAAGGTGTAGATTGGTACGGAAGATGTTAAAAGTGGCACGAAACGGTCAGATTTAAGACACCTAACATGAATCCAATTGCCGTTGTTCCAGGCCTTCTAGCGGAGCCTTGTACTCTATATTCCGTTTGCCCTGGTCTCTAGCATATAGAGACCCCTCTCGTATACACTGGCATTCTTCTGTACCAAGCTACAAACAACAACGTTAATACAACATTACAACAATACAATACAACATTAAAAGCTACACTCTCTCTCTCCTACTCTTTGTCTATTTCTCCCCTATCTTTGGGACTTACCGAGCGACCTGTTCGCTGACGACATTCTATTTCTTTCATCTTTGAATGTCGTCAGGTGGTTTGGACCCGGCGGAGATCGAGCCATCCCAAGAAGACTTGGAGCAGTTTGCCGAAGACCCTGCACTTTAGTTTCATTGTACACTTTTCTTTTCTGTATTTTCATTTCCTGTTATGCCACTGTTTAGGCATCTTTTTATTTCAGTTGTATTTCCTTTTCATGCATTGTATAAAATAATGTTAATAAATAAAAGTTGCTGTTCTTTTTTATATCTTGTCTCTTGTGTATTTATTTTTATATTGCTTAGATACACTTAGCGTATGTACTTCTGATTATATACGTAGCGGGCCTCGTCGCGTCCCCTTCGCCGTGCACCGGGAAGCGGGGCGTGACAACCCAGATTTGGGATGCCGTACGATGATTTACCGTACGATGATTTACCGTACGAGCTGTATATTGATGATAGATCCGCACTCATGACTCGAGGATGTCATATGAAATTGTATCGTACGCGGTACCTTGAAGCGGGATCACCGACTATTATATTTATGTATATATATATCGACTCAGATTTAGGTGGTTTTCATACCCCGCCTGATTAGTTTGTTAGTTAGATCTGTAGTTTGCTTAGTAGATGTCAGTCTAGACCGATGTCATACCTATTTCAAAAACTAACGAATCGGGAGTATTTTAAAGACAGGCAAAGGGATTCTACGGATATTTTAAAAAGACGTATCTTTTCTTAAAAACACCATAGCCCTTATTTTCCTAAAAACCCCGATTCGTCTTCTTTCAAATGGCAAAACAGTATGATATAGATATATTGATGTAGATACTGCACTATTGTGTTTATTATTCATTTGTCGCATATTCTTGCTTTTCGCATCGTATGACATGTTGAAATATGTTTATCATTATATCAAAACCATGCTGTTAGGACACCAGCACCATTATCGATGATGCATATGTTCCACGTACACCTGCTTGCCGGCTCACAGACTTCATCATCGATAATTGCCATGTCACTACACAGTAGGACTGTTGCATTTTGAATATGATCCCTTGCATAGCACACTTGTGCACATACATACTGTACACTCATACTTGTGCACATACCTATTGTACACCCATACGTGCATACATACGTATTCGCACGTACATAGATGATTCTGGCTTAATTAAAGATTTGGAAACCGCAAGATACTCTTTAAAACTGATACATTTTAAAAGAGCGGTTTCCCTCAATATGTGCATATTACTATTCCATATTGCATGATATACTGATATGCTTACATTCTTTTACATGTCGCATACATCATGCTTTTTGATTATACGCATTGAGATATGTTGTTTCCATGATATTTCTGGATTTGGGAACCGTGGGTATTTCAAAAGAGAGTATGTAATTGTTTTTAAAACCCGGTTACCCTTGATATGATATTTCAGTGCGTCCACCATGTGTTTTCTCGGTTCTGAGAGAGACATGTGAAACCCGATTCGAGGAGGTGGATGGGACCGATTGCGGGTACATGGTGGACCCAGTATGGTACCCCGAGGCGAGAACGGATCGCTGTGTGTTAGACGGTGAGCCTGGCAGAGGGACTACTACCTACCGGTGACAGTTTTGGGCTCGGCGGATATCCGGAGGATACTGACCGGAGTCGAGAGATGATATGGGCAGATCCAGACTGACGTAGCCCGTGGGCCGATCCGGACTGACGGAACCCGATATATGAGGATTTACGTGCCGATGCTAGGCACAGGTTTCATGATGTTTTCGAGTGTCGATGCTTGACACTCAGGTTCCATGATTTGATATGTCGGGAGCGACACATGTTGATTTACATTCTCATACTTCCATCCATATGCTTTATGATATTTACATGCATGATGTTTATTGTCATTGGGTGACACGTGGACGATATCCACATACATATAGTTGACATTGATGACATGATCACATAGTTGGACGAGATCCACATACATGATGACATTGATTACATAGTTGGATGATATCCACATACTTATAGACTTCATGATATAGTCGACATTGATCATACCTCATATTGATGATATGTTATTACCTGAGGCACTGGCACGAGCACTTAGCACTACACTCATGTATAGATGTTACATTGCCACCTTATCATGCTTCAGACTTATTCATTTGAGGTTTATATATATATATATATATATATATATATATCTGATCATATTGACCTAGGATTGTGTCATACATACGATTTCTGCTTTGTGATGTTTTCTACTCACGAGTTGGCAACTCACCCCGTTATGCCACAGTTCTTGCAGGTTTTGCCGTAGAGGTTCCATTGCGGCTTTTCTGGCACATTGCTTCCTTTCTGGGTGATTGCTTTGGTAGGTGGCTTCTTTTGCATCAGAACCACCATTGTATATGTATTATTCTATTATATCTAGAAATTCCATCAACCAAACTTGTATATTGTTTGAGACTTAGAAAACCAATTGTGTATTATTTCGACCTTAGAGTCGCGCGTTGTAGTATTATGGTTTTCATGCTGATTTTGAGTTTTCCTTTGAGTTTTGATCCTCGCCCTTTGGCATTGTATATAATCACTACTACAAAGAAGGGTTGCCCCTACGGATTTATCCGTAGGGGCAACCCACTGCCCCTACGGTTATATACGTAGGGGCGAAAAAATACCCCGTAGGTGCAAAGGCCGCAGGTGCAAGTCGAGGCCCCTGAACTTATCCCTACGGTTAAATTATTGCCCCTACGGATATATATGTAGGTCCCGTTTCCCCTACGGATTAAGCCGTAGGGTATATGATTTTATATTATTTATGGTTTATTTTAATAAATTACTTGGACCTACGGCTATAGCCGTAGGGGCATGTTCTATCCCCTACGGATATATTCGTAGGTACTTTTCCGTAGGGGCACAAATTCAGGATTCCTGATATGTGCCCCTACGGATAACGCCGTAGGGGAATGTCAGTGGCCCCTACGGATATCTCCGTAGGGGGATTCCCAAACACCTGGCACTGACATCTGGGGGAAATGTCAGTTACTGCTGATATTTAGCCCCTACGGATATATCCGTAGGGGTAACTTGTATGCCTACGGATTAATCCGTAGGTACATATTGTCTGAATTTTTTTTTAAAAAAAGTCCTGCTTGATTTTTTCCCGTCCTGTGCACAATAATGTATACATCAATCAAATCATATATAATATACAAAAGAAACACAAAAACTGAATATGATATAAATACAAACCAATATGAATATCGTTTCAAAATATAGTACAATGTGTATGATATAAATAAATACATGTTTCAAAAAAAAAGAACCAAAAATCTACCCTAACTCGGTCCTGCTCCTCGGTCAATAAACTCTGCAATTCGTCGCGAGCGGGAGTCTGAGTGGGCGGTGGAGCTACAGGAGCTGTCTGCGGAACCGCAGCCGAAGGAGATGCGTGTGGAGGCTCGGCCGATCTACCCTGTCACGTCTGGATATAACTTGTGTAAGAAGCGTGTAAGAACTGTTTATTATTCGAATTCGTATCATTATTAAGTTATTTCGAAACCCTGTTTGGATATCTAGTTTGGAAAAGCGTTGTTTATTTCAATTACATATGTATGTATGATTAATAAAACATAAGTCTACAACCAAATAAGCTCAGGCTATGTACTGATATTGGATATGTTGATATCTATAATATGACATTATATTTTACTATTAAGTAGTATACATACCAGCATCCCATTCAACTCCTGAACGATGGCCTTCAAGCTCTCCTGTTCCTGCTGGATACGTCGCTAACTGGAGACGGAGGAAGTGACCACCGGGGTGGAGTCCAACCTCATATGGGCCCTGCTAGAGCCCAGTCCTCGGCCTATCTCCAAACCTCCGTGGTGCCGTCCGTGTGCGGTATCCAGGACTGGGGTCAGCAGCCTCGAATGTTGCCTTCCCCCTAGCAACTGTCAGAACATTATATTTAGCACATACTGGTCTATAAAATTGACAAGAAATACCAAAATCAACAAATTCAAAGCCTTACCTACAGAGATAGAAGATGTGCTCCTCTGGTATCTGCATGTATCAAAATTTGAATAATATTAATTAATTTCAGTACATACATACTAACAAGGTAAACTCGCATATAGCGCTGCTTACACATATGACAGGGAGTGAACAAGCTCTTGTAGATCATCAGGCGCAAATCTAATCTCATCAAGCAGCCCATGATAATGAGTTGGACGACTAAGAGCAAAAGAAATGTGTGTATATTTATGATATAGGATTCTAAATCAATATACATGCCCTATATAATATATAAACATACCTGGAGGAACGGGAGTGGCCTCTGTCCCTGATATGGACGCATCACCAACAACTAGACAATCAAATATTGACAATATAAGTAATTTGACATAAACAGGCATGGATATCTATAATATTACATTCAAAATGGATATTAGAGATCGCACCTGCAGTGAGAAGTGGTAAAAGTACCACCCAACTAGAGTGTAATTTACAGAATCAGTTGAGACTCTTAAAAGTCATAGAAGAACCCGACCTGCACAAATCTGATGTATGCTTTCCATTGGACACTAAGAAGTCTCTAAAGGGAGAAGCCTATGTGAAATCCATCATTATTCATATCAGAAGATTGACGCTGAAACAGAGAACGAGAAATGTCATTTTTTTCTTCTTCCGCCACATTACTGTCTTCTCCTTCTGCCACATTACTGTATTCTCCTTCTTATGATGTTCGCAGTGCAAATTCAATGACTATATTGAGAATATGGATTAATAGTGGGTAGGAAAAGTATTTCTCAAATGGCTTGTGTCTTAAAACCATAAACTACTAAGTAATGGCATACATAATTTTTTTAGTATAAATGTTGTTATTTTAAGTTTTCCCTTATAGAGATATGATCTAACTGCATCTATCAACTATAAGTGTGCAGAAAATTATGATAAGAAATCATAAGAAAGGGTCGTAGCCATGCATAACCTTGAATCTACATACCAAAGCATGCACTTATTGTCACCTTGCCTTAGAATATAAAATATCTTGGAAGACTATAAGCGAGCATTTAAATCTCGATAGATTTTGATTTCAACATATATTTTTCTCAAGTACCATGAAATATACTTGCTCCGTATAAACCGTTTTCAGGAAGATGGATTAATAATGACAAATTATCCATTGTGGCTCACTAGGTTAGCATTTTCTCTTCTATTGACCATCTTTCTAATCTGCTTGGTAAATTTATTCGGAACCGGCTGCGAATCATTAAAAGACATGCATAAGAAAGAAAACTGAAATACAGATATATAGCATACCGATACATCGAAACTTCATAGTTGCGATGGCAATCCAGAGATATTTATTTCTACACACGTGGTGCGCGTACGAATGCGTCAGGCATCATGGACAAATATTTCAGAACATGGAAAGTATTATTCGTATAAATTAATTAAAACTTTTAAACACCTTAGGTAGATATTTTCTTAGGTGATGCAATCATATCATGAGGATTAAATTTAAGCTATTATACATATGCATATGTATTTTTCTAACCTAAAATATCACACACACACACAGAGAGAGAGAGAGAGAACACCTGGTAGGTAAAGAAATCAGGTAGCAGGATACTGAAGAAATAGAGTCCATAGCATTGCTCATCATCATCATCCATGATCCCTTTGATAATATTTTTTCAAAGGGATCACGGATGATGATGATGAGCAATACTATAGACTCCATTTCTTCAGGATCCTGCTACCTGATTTCTCTATCTACCTGGTGTTCTCCCCCTCTCTCTCTCTCTCTGTGTGCGAGATATATTAGATTAGAAAAATACATAAGCATATGTATAATAGCTTAAATTTAGTTCTCATGATATGATTGCATCAACTAAGAAAATATCTACCCAAGGTGTTTAAAAGTTTTAATTACTTTATACGAATAATACTTTCCATGTTCTGAAATATTTGTCCATGATGCCTGACGCATTCGCACGCACCACGTGTGTAGAAATAAATATCTCTGGATTGCCATCGCAACTATGAAGTTTCGATGTATCGGTATGCTATATATCTATATTTTAGTTTTCTTTCTTATGCATGTCTTTTAATGATTCGCAGCCGGTTCCGAATAAATTTACCAAGCAGATTAGAAAGATGGTCAATAGAAGAGAAAATGCTAACCTAGTGAGCCATAATGGATAATTTGTCATTATTAATCCATCTTCCTGAAAACGGTTTATACGGAGCAAGTATATTTCATGGTACTTGAGAAAAATATATGTTGAAGTCAAAAGCTATCAAGATTTAAATGCTCGCTTATAGTCCTCATAGAAGAACTCGACCTGCACAAATCTGATGTATGCTTTCCATTGGACACTAAGAAGTCTCTAATGGGAAAAGCCTATGTGAAAGCCATCATTAGTTCATATCAGAAGATTGATGCTGAAACAGAGAACGAGAAATGTCATTTTTTTCTTCTTCCGCCACATTACTGTCTTCTCCTTCTGCCACATTACTGTCTTCTCCTTCTTATTATGTGCGCGTGCAAATTCAATGACTATATTGAGAATATGGATTAATAGTGGGTAGGAAAAGTATTTCTCAAATGGTTTTTGCGTCTTAAAACCATAAACTACTAAGTAATGGCATACATAATTTTTTTAGTATAAAAGTTGTTATTTTAAGTGCGCGTGCAAATTCAATGAAAGTTAGATTTGAGGATACCCATGTATGAGTTGTATTCTATATATGTGTGTTTCGATTTATTTAATTAGTTTGTGATCCACATCATTTGATTCGTTGCTTGAGGCATCAATGTAGGCACAAATATCGGCGACGAGGAACTCGACGAGGAAGAACGAGGGCGGTGGCTGGCTGAGAACGGAGGGCGCGCGGTGGCGACGAAGAGAAAATTGGAGACGCGGGAACGAGAGAAAATTTTGGGAACGAGAGGGAAAGATATCGAGGCGTATATTGGTATCGATGGGAATATGAAGGTTTCATATTATCATCGAGTATCATATATTGGTTTTAACCTGAATATCTTGAGTCGCTCTCTAATTATGCGTTTGTTGTGCATTCGTGTTGTATGTGTAACATGATTTTAAACCATTGAGATCAAGATTGATAGAACTGATCATCCTACATTGCAATAGCATTCATCGACCAAAAATAGATTGCGGTCTGGATATGGCATATTGGCAGATGTTACCTATATGCATAAATCTTATGTCTAATGACCATAAGATTGTCGGAGACAGTTTTGATGTTTTGTGGGTTTGGTTTTATACTTGGGACAATCCAATGTTGACACACACACATAAATAACAAATTAAAGTAAACTAACTAAGAGGCATGTTTGAGTTTTATACTGGGATCACAAATAGCATGATGGCTGCAAACAGGTTGCTTGAATACTTGCAGACAATCCAATGTTGCCTCGCCATTTCTATAAATTTTAAACTCCCTGGAAAATTATCATCACTCAGGATTACTTTAGGGCCAGTTTGGCTGCTTCTTGCTTGGGATTCAACATTCAGCTTTTTGTTGATTTGGAACTCAGAGAGTGTTGCAAAACAAATCCAAAACTAAATAAACCTCAAACTAGCTACAGAGAAGGCAAACAGCAAACCCCATGAAGTTTGGCTTTCAAGGGTTTTCCCACTAAAATACACTTAGATGCAGCACTTTAAGGAAGCTTGCAGCAATATAAAAACTTTTAGGTAGTTTAGTGAAAAACTGCAATGCTTCAAGATTGTTTAAGTTTTATGTGTGGTTAAGCTGTCATACAGAAATTATCGTTGCAAAAATGTTCGCAACCCTAGCTTTTCCAGCAACGATACTGGAATACGAGCCTCAGATATGCCAGCTTAGGAATCAAAATAAGAAAGAGATGTGGTGTTATCCTAAGTCCAAAGTCAAACGGGCTCGAGAAATATATAAACCCAAAAAAATGACTGCATAAAGATCTCATAAAGATGAAAAGGATGTTATGCAAGCTCTGAACAAATCTTGAACGGAACTTTCACAAGAATTTACAATACCCGACCAGAATCCAATCCTGAGTTTGATGAAGCTTCAGGCCTTCAGCTTCCCCACAGAAAATAGTTAGGGCAAACCCTTTGCAAAACCATAGCTTTCATGCAGAGATGACGCTCAGAACATGCCAGCTTCCAAACACATTGAATAATACATAATCTCCCATACTCTCTCTCTCTCTCAATCAGACAGTTTATATTTGGATTTGAATTTAGGAAAAGAAATAAGATGGCTACAAACCAGCTTGCCTCGCCAATCTCATAACTATAAAGCTCATAAAAGTGGAAGCTTGAGGGCAAGCCATCATCGCCTCCATTCAATTGAAGCCAAATCATCCACAAAAAATAGAAATAAATATAATAATTGATCGATAGGCAAAATTGCAAGAAACCTATTCAGATTTTTGCATGAAAAAATAAGAGATGTAAATTAAGTAAAAGATTACCAAATGAAATTATCCCATCACTTGAACCCCCTCTCAAGACATTTTAGCAAAAATTCCCCCAGTAATTTTCTTCGGTTTAACCGTTTTATATCATAGAAGAAAGATAAATTTCAAATGTATATACATGCATACACACACACATCATATACACAGTTTTTGAATGTTCCCAGAATTTCAACGGTAATTCTAGATTTTTCCAAACTCTGAAGGCTTCACAAAAATTTTAAATACAGATAATAATATAATTGAAGAGATCAATCACCAATTTTTTAATGAGGATCAACTGAAACCCCAAACAGAGCAAGCAAATTACAAAGATCCCAAAACCCCGCGTGGCCCAGCCCCAGCCCCAGCCCCCAGCCCCAGCCCAACCCTAACCCCAGCGTGGCCAGCTAAACCCCAACACCAACCCTAAGGCAAACCCTAACCCCAGCCCCACCCCAGCAGCAGCCGAACCCCAACCCTAACCCTACCCTGACCCCGACCCCGACCGCGACCGCGACCAGATAAACCCCAACACCAACCCTAAGGCAAACCCTAACCCCAGCCCCACCCCAGCAGCAGCCGAACCCCAACCCTAACCCGACCCCGACCGCGACCCCGACCGCGACCGCGACCGCGACCCCTGCCCAACCCCAACTCGCGCGCAACCCCAGACCCAGCCATGAACCCTAAGCCCAAAATAATCCAAAATTTTTTTAATTTACCTCGAGATTTACTCACCTGAACGGCTGCTGCTGGGGCTGGGGCGACGAGAACTGCGGTGGCGACGAGAACTGCGGTGGCGAGGAAACCGGCGGTGGCGACGAGGAGAACGGCGGTGGCGTCGAGGAGAACGACGGTGGCGACGACGGCGTGGCGATTTGGGGATTTTTCTCGCGCCAGATCGAGAGAGAGAGAGAAAGTGAGCGTAGGCGATCGGTCGGGGGTCTTAATAAATCGATATTTACTTGTCCCTACGGATATACCCGTAGGTCCTTTGTTTGCGCCACCGTAGGGGCAAATACCAAATTAAGAATTAATTTTTTAATTCTTGAACGTCAGTGCCCGTAGGGGCAAACCTTTAGCCCTACGGAGTAATCCGTAGGGCCAAGTAAAATCTGCCCCAACGGATAATTCCATCCGTAGGGGCAACCCCCTATTTTACTAGTGAATACTGCTTGTGTGGTTATGACCGTCGATTGACGAAGAGCTAGCTCCCGCTTGCGGATGCCTTTTATCATTGTTTATATACTATTCATGTTGTACCCCGTTCGGGGCCAGTATTTACAAAGGAAACTCTGCCGAAATTTTCAGAAAAGATATTGAGGATTTAAAATGCATATTCGTCTTACTTATTTTAAAAACCTTGTTTTTGAAACATGTTTTCTACACTTCTTTAAAACTAGTTTTCCTTATTTACTCCTTAAAATGGTTTTAGATTTCTGGGCTTTTGGCTTACTTGAATTAGATGAGGTCCTATAGACTTCATATGATTCAAGGGCCAGTCACGTGCTATTTCGGGTCGTGACAACTGATTTAATTGGAACCAGATTCAAATCATGTAGCTGTCTCCAGTGCATGTCAACTAAATGGAGGGAGGCCGATCAGCATTACTCAACTAGGAGTGCATCCAAATATAAGTAACATGAAAGAGAAGCAAGTGCTCAAAACCATTACTATCAACTGAATACCAAACACAAGTATCTACATCTTCGATCACCTTGAAGAATCCTGATACTTGCAACACATGGTTCTCTACTTTATTCTTGTACCTATAACTTCTCAAAACTTGGACATTATATTTCTACGAAATACTTGTCTAAAACTGGAGAAGTCATAGGTAAACAGAATATAGTACGAGGACCAACCCTTTTGTCCTAATGGACACTGACAACATACAATACTTTGTATAAGTCCCCTGAGTTGAATAACTCAAACCCTGTGCGTCGTAGCTTGAAAACTGTATAATGGTTAAGAAGAACTACACCACTGTTTAATGTTCCTTACCCAATCATCAACTGATATAGGTAAATGTCATGGACATAATTTCAAAAGGTTACATCTCACTTTATAAAATAAACGTACAGATATATCAGTTTGAAATTGGTGCATAACAACGGATATTCAAAACCAAATATTTGCCGTCAGGCAAAACCCTAGGCGATTTCCTCAAATATCACCAATTACAAAGAATTTCGATATAATAAGGATATAATCACCTAATTCCCAATAACTTACTCACACTCATCATCTGTAAAACCATACAGATGTGAGAATCAAACCAGGTAAATACATACCCTGGAGTAAGGATATAATTGGGAAATCAGTTTTCTATTAACAACGCATGGTGAAACTGAAACATGAAAATGTTTCGAAGGGGTAGCCGGGTATTCCTAGTAATGCATCTTCCATTATCCAGATTCATGACTGTGACCGTATATTTCCTTGCCATCTCTCTAAATCCCTTTATTTGTTTTTACTTATTACCTTCTATACACTACCCTTAGGCTAAATTGTTTTCTTCCATTCCTACCATTCGGCACCAGCCTATGGTTTGAAAGAAGACTATCCAATAAGAGTAATAAGTGTACTCTCCTAATCCTAGGAGCCCTCGCAATGTGAGAGAAGGTAAAGATAAAATACAACTGAATAAACCTTATTCTATTTCTCCTGAACCAGAATCCATCCTTGAACTGGAACAAGTTATTTCGAGTTCGTATATAACTATTCGATGGATTATCCAATAAATGTGGATCTTCGTAGTGATATGGAGTGTTCCGAAAATACAAAGGTGAAGTAGGAGCGGTGATGATATATGCGATTTCGTCATGAATAATAGCAGCCGCAATTTACTTTGCCCTCTTTCTAATCCTTTTATTTGTCTTTACTTATTATCTTCTGTACACCACACTTAAGCTAATTGGTTTTCTTCCTTCCCCATCTTTCGGCACCTGCCTATGGTTTGGAAGAAGGCTATCCTGTAGGGTTAGCTTAGCACCTTAGCAAGGTTTTGGAAAGTATCAATCATGCTACTTTAAAATTTTTGTGCTGCTAAACAAACCCTAACCAAGATCTTAACTAGAGACTTAGGGTTAAAGATGATATGTAAACTCTTTACATCTATGTGAACAAGGAATACAACCTTTGTAGACCGGCCTTTCACTTCAATAGCTCTGTGTAGAAGTCCCTTCGCTGCGATCACGATCGTCCGGACTCTAGAGAGACTCCCATGAAGAAACGAACAAGCTTGCTTCGAAGTCTTCGAGGCCGAAGATGATCTACGTCGAGGAGACACTAGCTCATGCTATCTCTTCACAAATTATGTAGATTAGTGAAGCAAACACCCTAAACTTAATGGATAATAGTATAGGATGATGAAGTAGGAATATTGCTTACTTTAGATTTGGTTTTCTCACAATTTATCATCACTTTGTCAAAAGCTAGAAAGCTTAATATGAGAAAGAAGAAGATGAAACTCAAGTGATGAAAGAAAAATCCATTACGGTTAAAATTGCAACCATGGGTGAGTATTTCATATATCTAACCCTTGTAGAGAGTTAACCATTATGTATGGTTAATGGTTGGGTTGATAAATATCTTAAGAAAACAAAAGAGTGGACTAAGTCATTGATTATCTTGAAACTTCTCCAGGCTTCCAACCATCAAAATATCTCCACTAATTGCAATTACTTAAGAATAAATATTAACCCTAACATTAACCCTAACATGGTGTAAGTCTCATACATACATGTTGCATGTATAACCTAGCATGACACAACAATATATATCACATATATATTTTGTGCAAAAAGAATACAATTAATATATATATCACATATATATATCAATGTATCAAATGTGAGAAAAAGAAATACTTAGGTGAGCTAATATTAGTTAATGTAATTTAATATATCAAATATATAATTCTACATTAAACTATTAAATCAACATTTGATTTAATAACCCAGCTATTTTACATATAACCGAATAATATCAAATGTAACAACTTATCGAATCAACACTTGATATGATAACCCGGTTTTATCTCATATAACCTATGATGTCACATATCACGAGAATAGAATGTGGTATCACATACTCGCATTAATCTCGGTCTCGCACATATCACATATGTGCTCCTACTCCATTTCGCAAGAACCAGGAAACCTCTGTGTAGGACTCTAAAGACTCGTCAATACGCCGGCAGTAGGTGCTGATCATATCAAACACCAACAAGCCACAAGCGGTCTGCTAAATGTAACGGCCACCCAGGTATTGAGCGATCAGAAGATCAACAAGCAACCCTGTTATAACTCCTGCGAATCCAATCAGTAACACTACCGTACAGTCCGGTCTCTTCGTCTGATATGTCGCATATCATAGCCTGGGGGTGGTATAACGTCAGACCCCAATAGCCTGATAAGTCATGCCGATGCAAGGTCCATAACGGCTCGAGAAACTACTGGTAACACTTACCAATAAATCTCAGCAACCCTGGCCAGGGATTTCCTGTTATGGCCAATCGAGCATAGTGCAACATCAACTCCCTATACCGGGAGAGATGAAACCCCTCCTATCGCTCATTGCCTCCATGTGACTCGGGACTGTACCCAAAAGCCACCTTTTTGCACGATCACTTGACCATGGTATGGTGGAAATCAAAGCACAGTGGGAATCACACAAGACTCTATGACGATCTCGGGTCTGCAGACTAACCTGTACCAGTGTCACCAGAGAACTGCTATCCAACGATAGGTATAATACCATCTAGGAGTTCTCGACGAGTCCGTCCAGTGTACCCAGTCTCTACTGAGCACCCGTATACCTTCTTTGATGTCAAACACCAATGGATATGGGATCATCCTGTTGGAGATAGTGCCCTCAGAGTCAATTATTGGATCACAGGTACGTGATTGCAATGATTGAGGGAGGACCTATCCCGGTAGGACAGTCTTACTCGAGATGATAGTATGCTATCTGGTTTACCTTTATCATCGTGTACTGTTTTAGGTGACCTGACACGTCGCTATTACACGTTGATAGAGCCCCTAGGATTCTTGCTTGACCACCAGCAGTATGAGGGCGATCATATAAGTGGGAGCTGGGGGGTCCATAAGCTTATTCTTAAAAGGTCCCTAGTCGTGGGAGTTTCGAGACTGGGCATCGATACTCCATTAGTAGACTAGTGTATACAGTCGAGACCCCGACGAGGGGCGGTGGCCGGTCTCACAAGCCACTGGTGTCAGTTGGATCACCTAAGATGTATACAGGTGCTCATTGGGTTATGAGTACACCGGACAGGACTCGCCGGGAACATGCTAGTTGGTCATATACCAGACGTCAGATGGCAGTTCCCTGGTGACATGTGTGCAGGTTAGTTCATCGACCTGGGGATCGTCATTTGTCTCGTGTGAGTTCCCACTGTACTTTGATTACTACCCTACCACGGCTCAAAGGAGTCGTGCAAACAGGTTTTAGTTGGGTACAGTCCCGAGCCACATGGAGGCAGTGAGCGTATCTTCAGGGGTTCGTCTCTCCCGGTATTGGGGGTGAGGTCGTGCTGTGTCTAGGAGAGCCATTATACAAAGTCCTTGGCCAAGGCAAGGAGATTTACTGGTAGGTATTCCAGTAGTATCTCAGGGTGTTCTGGGCTACACTCCGACACGACTTGTACCGCTTTTGGGGGTCTGACTTTTACCAACCCCCTAGGCCCGCCATGCGATGCTCATAGACGAACGGACCGGACTGCACGGATATTGTCACTGACAGGCTCAGTTGGGTGTCGGGGTGAGCTTCCTCATCGACGTCCCTTTTGGTCAATAGCTGGTGGCCCGTCACGTATTGGCATATACCTCTGACGTGCTAGTGGTTAAATCCACAGCCATAGTATTGACGAGTCTTTAGAGTCCACCACATTTACAGTTACTCAGCTTTCGGGCGAAAGGTTGTAGAGGCCGTATGGAGATATGGCAAGGTCGGATCAGATACGTGCGGTATTGCACGGATCAGGATCGGACAGTTTGTACTATAGGCCGTATTGGTGTATGGCAGGGTTCGATCAGATACGTGCGGTATTGCACGGATCAGGATCGAACAGATATTACTAGCCGGCTTTGGTATAAGCCGGATCCTTGTATAGTACAGTGTAGTGTTTGTCTCATTGCATCTGTATTTCGGTCGAAATACAGATGCGGGTGTGTATGCACAGTATCGGGGTTTTCCTGTAATTTATTACGGGACCAGTTTTCTGGAGTTGCCAGTTTGCTTTCCGTTTCGGCCAATTTCCATTGTTCCGTTCATTGGCCGAAGATTGGTAGAGGAGGGCTTATTTGCATTGTTGCAAATAAGTATTTGTGGAGGGGGTATTTGCTTATTGTTGAATCATGATAGCCTCTCATTGACCTTGACTTCTAGCTTCATGATTGCTTGACTTTTAGTGATCATCATGGTTGTTGATGATGAGTTTGGTGATGATGGTTGGATGAGTGTTGGTTTTGCTTGTGATCATTACTTGATATCATAACCATTCCTTTCTCTCTCTCTTTTTGATTATGGTTGTGGTTTTTGATCTTTTTGGTTTTATCATATCACTCCCTCACTCCATGCTCTTCTCCTCACCTCTTTGGCCGGCCACTTAGGATTGGGGCTGTCCAAAAATTGTGTGGGTGTATCTTTGGTTCATATCATGCTCCAAAATACCCACTAGCTCCTCCACATTGTTCTTGTTTCATCCCTCCACCAAATGGCATCTCCACTACCCCAAAAGGAGACACAAGTTCTACTACACATTCTACAGCGAATCTTGGGCACGTCGAGTAGCCGGCTTCGTGCCCGAGTTGCCTCGGCATTGAGGTGGGAGCCCGTAAACAAAGTAGGCGATGTGGTGCACTTCCGGCGACGAGGAGGAGACGGACGGAGATCCCGCGAGGAGATCGGAGTGGAGATGAAGACCGGAGGACTTGGATCGTCGGTATATCTCTTTCCCATCTTCTAGTTAGCTTAGACTAGTTAATGGTAACGATCCCGGGTGATAGTGCGCGGTGGTGCCGGTTTGCAAAGTCCGCAAAATTTAAGTTATTCACCGCTTCCGCATTCCGGCGTCGGATTGACGGCCGGGGCGCCGCCGTGCACTTACAGTGGTATCAGAGCCTCGCCATTAACTTAGTCTAACTTTGTGTAATGTGTTTGCATTTCCGATCGATCAAAAAGTCCAAAAACCCGTATTTTGTCGCATCAGTTTTCTGTTGAAAATTTTTGGTCTCGAAATTTTTTTCAGGTTGTAAAATATTAATGTACTGGAGATTTCAAGGCTACTGAGAAAATTCGAGAGTGTCAGTCAACAGTACAAGCGCGGAAGCGCGGCCTGACCTTCCTTAAGCGCCGCCCTTCCGCCGCTTACTGTTCTGATCCCTGCATCAAATTTCTTCAGTAGTTTTCTGGGCTTAAAATATGGGCTTTGGAATATTAAAGTTGGGCCAATTGTTTCTGTGAGTGCTACAGTTTTCTTTGGGGCCCACTTGTTAATTGTTTGATCAATCGGAAATTTTTTAAACACATTTTTCACAGTATTTACATTATATCTGTGACCGTGAATGTCACTCGATCGGTAAATCCGGTCTAACTGCTATAGCCCGGTTAGACGGATTTGCGAACGTGACTTTCACGTTGATGTTCTATGTATTTGCTGTGATGTTGCGGATCGGTCGTGGGGGATAGCCTGGATGCAATGCTAGTACTGTGCTGTTGTATTATGTACATTTGATATTGCGGGGCGAGCGTCCGACATGTGGACTGCCGTCACTGCCTGTTTGTATTATTCTTTTGGGGCACGACCTGGTTGCGGTCGATGTACCCGTTGTATGTATATTTTACTTTCTGTACTAGGATACCCCGCGGAGGGGTGCACGGATAGCCGGGTTCTGGAGGGCAACAAGCCCGCATCTCATGGCATTGAGACGGAGGGGGCTTCACTCTAGGATTGGCGGGCTATTCGCCGCACTCGTAGGGGGTACAGGTTGACCCAGGAGGGGTGCCCAAGTTGCCGGATTCCGTGAAGTGCTGGGTGGTCCATTCACGGGGCTGAAGGGGGCTGCCTCGCTTCAGGTTTTGGCGGGTGACTTGCCGCGCCCGTAGGGGTCTAGGATTTCATTGCACAGGCTATCCACACGACCAGGGGAACGTCGGGTTTCAGTAGTGGCTCTGTGAAACCCGGGGATCCCAGATATCTGTATTGTTTCTGTGATGCTGTTCATTCTCTGTGATGTTGCATTTCTTTCACGCCTTGAGCGAAATATAATATATTGGTATATATATTAGTAGATGTCGTATATGTTTTGCATCCGCGCTAGTCCAGTCCCCGCTCTGTCGTTAGTAAGCTAACCTAACGGGTAATGACGGGACCCAGTGGCGAATGCGGATGGCATATACGTACATCAGTATATTTTCGTTCTTTTTGGTGTGATCAATTGATGGGACTGCATTGATTTGGATCAATGCAAGTTAAAACAAACCTAATCTGATGTTGTTGGAACACTTTTCAAAAAGCTGTTATTGCAAGGACGTTTACTTTTGTTTTGCATCGTGGTATTCATTGGAATATCCTGCTCCTCAGTCGACGAGGCAAGGGCCGAGATCCCTTCACCGGGAGTGACCCCTTGGACAAAAGTTTGCGTCAGGGCATTAATTTCACTATAGCCGATTGCTTTTGCTTTGCATCGTGGTATTCAGTTGGAATATCCTGCACCCCATTCTACGGGGAAAGAGCCGAGATCCCTTCACCGGGAGTGACCTCTTTAGCAACGGTTTTCGTCACTATATTTTTAAAAGCTATCCGTTCCTTTGACGATATCAAGTTCTTTACGTTAAAGGTTTTCGCCAGAAACCATTCGTAGCCCTCCGTCGTTTCATATGGGTAGTCAATAGTATTCAAGCTGTGTTTGTTGGCCAAAGTCAAGGCACAGTGTTTGGTAGCTGTTGGTTATTCATATGCAGCATAGATAGATGCGTTGGTTTGGAACAGTCGTATAGCCTTGTTGGCCAAAGTCAAGGGCTTGTGCGGGTGGATTCGAATCAACCTGGAGAATGACGGGTAGAACTTGACATGTGACTTATGATTTGTTGGCCAAAGTCAAGGTCATAAGAGCATGGGGCAGAAATCACATCGGGAGTTTCAAAAGAACTGAAACTTGCCAGATATGCGCATACCTTCTGGAGTGTGATAGCGTGAGCGGATTCCGTCACGTTATCATGCAATGATAGTTGGATCCCGATTCCCACTGATGAGTTGGTATACTCCTCGGGTAACCCCGACTAATTCTTCTTTCAGGTTTGGAGGAGAATTTGAGGTACAGTGGGAGGATTCCAGATTAGATAAATTGGTAACCATTCTGATCTAGGTTAGAGTGCACGCTGAGTGTTTCTTTTCTCTCTCTCTTTGGCAGCGACCATTGACCCGACCCTAAGACTTTGACTCAGTGACCAAGTTGACCGAACCTTCTTAAACACCGGCTTTTGGATTTTCAGAGTTGCAGACCTCATTGCCACTCCTACTTTTACCCTTTTTCTCCAGGACACCCCGTATTACTACGAACGTCCACTTCCATTGGACAAAACCATCGTATGGTTAGATACGAACTCGAAAGAATTTATTCAAGGATGGTTTCCGGTTCTGGAGAAAACGGATAGGATTATTCAGTTGTCTTTTCCTTTTACCCTCTCTCAGGTTACGAGTACTCCTTGGTTTAGGGGTAGTACACCTATTACGCAAATTGGATTGTCTTCTTCCAAACCTTAGGCTGGTGCCGACCGGTAGGGAATGAAGAAAACCAATTAGCATAACGATGGTGTGCAGAAGGTATTAAGTTCAGACAAAGCAAGGGATTAGTAAGAGGGCAAAGTAAATTGCAACAGATATTCACGACCAAACCAAATATTTCATTACCACTCCCACATCACCTTTGTATTTCTCCAGGACACTCCGTATCACTACGAAGATCCACAGTTTATTTGGATACTCCATCGTATGGTTATATACGAACTCGAATGGAACTTGTTCCAGTTCGGGGATGGATTCTGGTTCAGGAGAAATAGGAATAAGGTTTATTCGGTTGTCTTTTATCTTCACCCTCTCTCTCATTGCGAGTGTTCCTAGGATGCGGACAGTACACCCATTATGCTTATTGGATAGTCTTCTTCCAAACCATAGGCTGGTGCCGAACGGTAGGGAAGAAAGAAAACCATTTGGCCTAAAAGGGTGTGCAGAAGGTAAAGACTAAAGACATATGAAGGGATTTGGAGAGGTGGCAAAGAACTATACGGTTACAGTCGTGAATCTGGAAGAGGCATTACTAGGAATACCAGAATACCCCATCGGAACATTTCAATGTTTCAGTTTCACTGTGTAATGTTAAAGGAAAACTGATTTCCCGATTAGATACTTACTCCAGGGTATGTATTTACCAGGTACGATTCTCACATCTGTATGGTTTTACAGATGATGAGTGGGAGTAAGTTGTTGGGAATTGGGTGATTATCCTCATTATATCGGGATTCGTTGTAATCGGTGATATTTGAGGAAATCACCTGGGCTGTTTGCCGGTCGGCAAATATTTGGTTTTGAATATCCACTGTTATGCACCAATTTCAAATTGATATATCTGTACGTCTATTTTCATAGAGTGAGATATACCTTTCTGAAATTATGTCTACGACATTTACCTATATCAGTGGATGGTTAGGCAAGGAGCATTAAACAGCGGTGTAATTCTTCTTAACCATAAGTACAGTTTTCAACCTACGACACACAGTGAATGAGTTATCAGACTCAAGGGACTTATACAGAGTATTGTATGTTGTCCAGTGTCCATTAGGACAGAGGGGTTGGTCCTCGTACTATATTCGGTTTACTTATGACTTCTCTAGTTTTTAGACAAGTGTTTCGTGGAAACACAGGGTCCGAATTTTGAGAAGTTATAGGTATTTGAATAGAGTAGAGAACCAGGTGTAGCAAGTATCGGGATTCTTCAAAGAGATCGAAGATGTAGATACTTGTGTATGGTATTCAGTTGATAGTAATGATAAAGAGATCTTGCTTCTCTTTCAGGTTACTCATAATTGGAAGTATTCCTAAGATTGAGTAACGCTGATCGGCCTCCTTCCATTTAGTTGACATGCGCTGGGGACAGCTGCATGATTTGAATCTGGTTCAATTAAATCAGTGCCTCTGTTTCTATATTGGATATAGAACAGTTCATATCTTAACGATGTTAAGGTACGGGGAGTTGTCCGGTTTATGATTAAAACCAGACACTGGACAACTCAAGGCACGTTTCTGTAATGGCTGTTTGTGGGTTGACCCAGGCTATGACGCGGGTTGACTTTCTACCATCTGGAAGATCAATAGCAATATTGTTCTTGACTCGCCACAGTTTTAAATTAAAAATGGATTTTTTCAGGAAAACAGTAGTGGGAGTATGGTAGAACTGGAAGTGATTCCAGAACCACAAACGATTACTGAAGATTTGATAAGGAACCTTAAGATTCAATCTGAATTGACATTCCATTGGCCACTCCGCAGATAAGGTGGGTAACTTCAGGCACCCGAGAGGTACTACGGTAGCCTCAAGGACGGTGACAGGGAAGTTCTTGTTTACCCACAATTACCATTGCTGTTGTTCCAGGCTGTGAGACCCGGCGGGAGGATGAGTATAGCGTCGTTCTAAACTAGTTTTAGAAGTGCACGTCTATATGACTCTGCCAGAGGGTTGTCGTAGTCAGTGGGAGCAGCGGAAGCATTGGTGGACATGTAGCTTATGTCTATTTACAGACTGAAGCACCAGTAGCGGAGATAGATCATCTATTTCTGACGTGACAGTCATGGGTTTGACTTCATCAGAATAGGGGATGGATCTGTTGAGAAGGTAGTAGGGTGTGATATCCTGGTATTTGGATGACATACACAAAGTAGGAAAGGAAACTCCTATACTACGATCGGTTATACTTTGGTCGTCACACAGTGGTTTCTCCACATGGACTTGGACATTATATCTGACATACTGGTTACTAGATCTATGGTCTTAGATCTAGATTTGGGTGGTTTCCCAATCAGGGTACTTGACAGCATTCTAAGAGTATTTAGGATGGACGACTCCTGGCACGGTAGTGTACCTGCAGGTAACGGAGTCACCCTCTCTAAAGGTGTCTTACAGACTAAAGGGGAGAGGGATGTGCATGATTGGCAGATCACTTGCTTAGGCAATTGAGTCAATCATGAGATGTCAAGTACCACACCAGATATTGTTCTTGCACTAGATGCAATAAGTTGACATTAATCCAATCCTGGAGAAACAGTCGGAAGCAGTTTTAGAACATAAGTGGATGTTCTAGGGATATGATAACGACAGCCTCATTCGGGAAACAGTTATCATTCCAGGCTTCCAAGGTGACATGGACGACAAGGAGGTTGTCAGAGCTATAGTTTTCCTTCTGATGAGGGGCAGTATTTTGGACAGGTGGTCCAAGGCAATACTGAGGGTGGCATGGCGCAGGATACTGATTAAGTTCAGTTGACGATACAGTCTAAGAAGTTTGGATTTGGAGCTCATTTATGAGCTATGTCCCATCAGACATCCAGACACATTCTAAGACAGGTATTGCTCATTTCGGGAGATGGGTTTCTCCGCGAACTTGAGATTTAGAGAGACATGGAAAGAGACAACAAGGCGGATCCACTCACTGAGGCTATTCCTCGAACGCAATAGTTTCGCAAACGAGCTTTGTGAAACTGACTAGTAGAGGAGTTGGGTGTTCGGTATCACACGGGCTGTGAGTATGCGACATCGCAATAATTAGCCTTGAGTGCAAGTGGGAGATTGTTGGAGATAGTGCCCTCAGAGTCAATTATTGGATCACAGGTACGTGATTGCAATGATTGAGGGAGGACCTATCCCGGTAGGACAGTCTTACTCGAGATGATAGTATGCTATCTGGTTTACCTTTATCATCGTGTACTGTTTTAGGTGACCTGACACGTCGCTATTACACGTTGATAGAGCCCCTAGGATTCTTGCTTGACCACCAGCAGTATGAGGGCGATCATATAAGTGGGAGCTGGGGGGTCCATAAGCTTATTCTTAAAAGGTCCCTAGTCGTGGGAGTTTCGAGACTGGGCATCGATACTCCATTAGTAGACTAGTGTATACAGTCGAGACCCCGACGAGGGGCGGTGGCCGGTCTCACAAGCCACTGGTGTCAGTTGGATCACCTAAGATGTATACAGGTGCTCATTGGGTTATGAGTACACCGGACAGGACTCGCCGGGAACATGCTAGTTGGTCATATACCAGACGTCAGATGGCAGTTCCCTGGTGACATGTGTGCAGGTTAGTTCATCGACCTGGGGATCGTCATTTGTCTCGTGTGAGTTCCCACTGTACTTTGATTACTACCCTACCACGGCTCAAAGGAGTCGTGCAAACAGGTTTTAGTTGGGTACAGTCCCGAGCCACATGGAGGCAGTGAGCGTATCTTCAGGGGTTCGTCTCTCCCGGTATTGGGGGTGAGGTCGTGCTGTGTCTAGGAGAGCCATTACACAAAGTCCTTGGCCAAGGCAAGGAGATTTACTGGTAGGTATTCCAGTAGTATCTCAGGGTGTTCTGGGCTACACTCCGACACGACTTGTACCGCTTTTGGGGGTCTGACTTTTACCAACCCCCTAGGCCCGCCATGCGATGCTCATAGACGAACGGACCGGACTGCACGGATATTGTCACTGACAGGCTCAGTTGGGTGTCGGGGTGAGCTTCCTCATCGACGTCCCTTTTGGTCAATAGCTGGTGGCCCGTCACGTATTGGCATATACCTCTGACGTGCTAGTGGTTAAATCCACAGCCATAGTATTGACGAGTCTTTAGAGTCCACCACATTTACAGTTACTCAGCTTTCGGGCGAAAGGTTGTAGAGGCCGTATGGAGATATGGCAAGGTCGGATCAGATACGTGCGGTATTGCACGGATCAGGATCGGACAGTTTGTACTATAGGCCGTATTGGTGTATGGCAGGGTTCGATCAGATACGTGCGGTATTGCACGGATCAGGATCGAACAGATATTACTAGCCGGCTTTGGTATAAGCCGGATCCTTGTATAGTACAGTGTAGTGTTTGTCTCATTGCATCTGTATTTCGGTCGAAATACAGATGCGGGTGTGTATGCACAGTATCGGGGTTTTCCTGTAATTTATTACGGGACCAGTTTTCTGGAGTTGCCAGTTTGCTTTCCGTTTCGGCCAATTTCCATTGTTCCGTTCATTGGCCGAAGATTGGTGGAGGAGGGCTTATTTGCATTGTTGCAAATAAGTATTTGTGGAGGGGGTATTTGCTTATTGTTGAATCATGATAGCCTCTCATTGACCTTGACTTCTAGCTTCATGATTGCTTGACTTTTAGTGATCATCATGGTTGTTGATGATGAGTTTGGTGATGATGGTTGGATGAGTGTTGGTTTTGCTTGTGATCATTACTTGATATCATAACCATTCCTTTCTCTCTCTCTTTTTGATTATGGTTGTGGTTTTTGATCTTTTTGGTTTTATCATATCACTCCCTCACTCCATGCTCTTCTCCTCACCTCTTTGGCCGGCCACTTAGGATTGGGGCTGTCCAAAAATTGTGTGGGTGTATCTTTGGTTCATATCATGCTCCAAAATACCCACTAGCTCCTCCACATTGTTCTTGTTTCATCCCTCCACCAAATGGCATCTCCACTACCCCAAAAGGAGACACAAGTTCTACTACACATTCTACAGCGAATCTTGGGCACGTCGAGTAGCCGGCTTCGTGCCCGAGTTGCCTCGGCATTGAGGTGGGAGCCCGTAAACAAAGTAGGCGATGTGGTGCACTTCCGGCGACGAGGAGGAGACGGACGGAGATCCCGCGAGGAGATCGGAGTGGAGATGAAGACCGGAGGACTTGGATCGTCGGTATATCTCTTTCCCATCTTCTAGTTAGCTTAGACTAGTTAATGGTAACGATCCCGGGTGATAGTGCGCGGTGGTGCCGGTTTGCAAAGTCCGCAAAATTTAAGTTATTCACCGCTTCCGCATTCCGGCGTCGGATTGACGGCCGGGGCGCCGCCGTGCACTTACACATCCATCGCCCATCATATGGGTCAAGAAGCGCATACGCTAGTCTACTCTGGAGTACCGATGTCCTGTCTCTATACTCAAACGACTAGGAACATTTGAAGGATGTACTTATCGACTACCCTGTCCCCACTAATATGATCTGCATCATAATCTTGGTAGTCAAGTACTGATCCTAAGGGCTTTATCAACATATAATAGAGAGACAATAAGTACACATGTTAAGATAAAGAGCAACCAGATAGCATACTATCATGTCGAGCAAGAAAGTTCTCCCTATATATGTCCAAGAATCCACTACAATATACATCACATGTACAGTAATGGCCTCTAGGGCATACATATAACTAACATATCCAATAAGCGCAATAGGTGTACCATCTTCTAATCCTAGGAGCCCTCACAACCTGAGAGTAGGTAAAAGGAAAAGACAACCGAATAGTCTTATTCAATTTCTACAGAACCAGAAACATTTGAAGGATGTACTTATCAACTACCCTGTCCCTACTAGTATGATCTGCATCATAATCCTGGTAGTCAAGTATTGATCCTAAGGGCTTTATTAACATGTAATAGAGAGACACTAAGTACACATGTTAAGATAAAGAGCAACCAGATAGCATACTATCATGTCGAGCAAGAAAGTCCTCCCTATATATGTCCAAGCATCCACTACAATATACATCACATGTACAGTAATGGCCTCTAGGGAATACATATAATTAACAATCCTCCACTTGCACTAAGGCCATCTGTTGTAGTATCCAATACCCAACAATATAGTAGTGGTTGTAGTATCCCATACTCAACCATCCCATAGAAGTCTCTCTAGGGATAAGGCCTTTGTGAGTGGATACGCTGTGTTATCCTTCGTGTCTACTCTCCTTACCTCGATCCCTTGGAGATCAGCCATCTCCCTGATCAGGTGATACTAGCCTCAGAACATGTCTGGAACGTTGATGGGGCCGGTGTTCTTAGGCCAAAGCCACAACTCCATTGTTGTCACAATAATAGTTATTGGACGCTCGATGGTAGGAACCTTGTTCATCTTATGAACAAGAAATGTCCAGACAGCCACTTTGGTAGTATCGTTGGTAGCAATGTATTCAGCCTTTATCGTCTAGTATGTCACGGTATCTAGCTTGGAACTCTTCCAGCATACCGTCCCTGCACTGAGGGTAAAGACAACGCCTGTGACTGACTCTCAGTCGAACTTATCAATCTGGAAGCTAGAACCAAGAACTTTCTTTTATTTCTTCTCAAGTACTTAAGAATGTCCTCCACAGCTGTCCAGTAATTCTCCCAAGATCCGATTGATTCCTGATCACTACACCTAGTGAGTCATCTACATCTAGTCTGGTACATAACATCGCACACTCTCATAGAGCCTACTGCCGAAGCATAGGGTATCCCTTGCATGCGACCTCTCGCCAAATCAGTATTGGAGAGAGTGATCCATGAGTAAGTGGACGAACCACCATGCTTAGAATCTTCCATACTAAACCCCTTTAGTATGGTGTTTATGCACCTAGATTTGGGACACTCCCAACATCCACTTAGATCTATCACCATAGATTTTAATCCATAAGATGTAGCAGGCATCATCCAGATCTTCTATTGAGAATCGCCATGATAAGAGGAGCTTGACCGAGTGTAGCATAAGAAACCATTTCCTATCAAGAGTATGTTATCTACGTACAATACATGAAAGGCGACCTTACTGTCTACTACCTTCTTGTATATACTAGGTTCATCTACTATTTTGATGAAGTCAAACTCTTTAACTATCACAATTAAACAGACGTTCCAACTACCTAAACCCGGTTGGGCCATCATCTCATGATGCAATTCTCGCTCTCACTGTCACCGAGAAGACTGTAGTATCTCTTAAGTGGATGAGGAACCCTACCAGATTCACGGAGAGGCTGTGGTTCGTTGGAAACTATTGAATCCTTTGGTTTCACCAAATCATCAGCTGTTAGTTTGTCTAGCTGGAACTCCTTCCAGTTCTATCTCATGACCACTAATTTCTTCATAAGAAATACATTTTCTAAAAAGGTGGCATGCTGAGAACAAAACACCTTTTTCTCCTCAGAGTGGTAGAAGATATTCCTTCACTAATGTTTGGGATATCCTGACAAACTTAAACAACTGACCTTGCCTTGAGCTTGTCCGGATTCTGCCTTTCAACATAGGCCGGACAACCCATATCTTAACTCGTATAAGACATGGCCTCTTCCCATTCTATATCTCATATGGAGTGGTAGGCACGGATTTGGAAGGAACCCCATTCAATAGGTATGCAGCTTCTCAAGTGCATAATACCAAAAAGGAAATAGGTAACTCAGCAATACTCATCATAGAGTGCACCATATCTCCTAGGGTGCGATACCTCCGCCCCGATACACCATTGTGCTGTGGTGTATACGAAGTAGTAAGCTGAGAGAGAATCACATTCTCCTTTTAGAAACTCCAGGAACTCCATACTACAAGTATTCGCCTCCTCGATCACATCGTAGGACTTTAATACTTTTACCCGTTTGGTTCTCAAAAGAACCAACCTTGGAATTTGTAGACATGGGACCATATACATCATCATGTATTTGTCCCAAGAGTTCAATAACTCTCTCTGTTTCCTGTAAACGGAGTATTGGTCATTTTTATCTTTGAGACAAGACTATCAAGTAGCATAAGATGAAAATTCGAATAGATTATTATATTCATCCTTATGTAACTTAGCTGGTCGTGTCGCATTGATATGACCTAGTCTACAATGCCTCAAGAAGGATTCGTACATTCCTGAACTCCTCCTCTTGTCTGTGTTCTATATGCTTTGAACCGTGGTTTGATTTAGAACTTCTATGCTATTATATAACGTGCCTGATAGAATCAACTATTGATTCAGGAAAATGTTCATAGCATTACCTTCCAATACAGAATTATATCCTTCTTTAACTCAGTAAAGAACATGATGTAATGTTGTATATCAGGTTCGGTATATAATAATATTTGTTCAGAATCAATGTATTAATATAAGGTGATATCTTCCAACTGATTTGGCTGCAACAATTGCACCATTCTCTAACACTTAGAGACATATCACCCATTCTCAGTTCTTTACCTATCGTAGCCCATGTAACATATCACATGCATGGGATCCTGATCCGGCATCACATACCCAGGACGTAGTGGATACTGAGAAACAGATCTTCGTAATAAGGACACCTGAAGAATATGCATCAACATGCATGTTCTTCGAATTGGGTGGTATGGGAATCCGGATATTCCCCTATTTCCTGTTCAGTCTTATAACAATTATTAGAAAGAACGGAACCAACGTTCCCTAGCACAGTATAATAAGCAGGTTCGGTCAATGCATCCATATTATTATCTTGATTAAGGAGTGACATGTTTGCAACCTGGAGAGAGAGAGAAGAAAACACTCTGCATGCGCTTTTGCAAGATTAGATTTGGTTATCATTTTATCTAATCAGGATGGCTCTCACTGTTTTAGTCAAATCTACCTTCAAACCCTAAAAGGTAAGACTAGCCGGGATTAGTTACACCCTACAAGTTCGCCAATCTTTTGGCCAAGCCAGTGTCGGTAGTTTGAGGGAGGTTCCCCGTGCTTGCGCACGGACCTAATTAAAATAAACCTCGTTTTCCCAGGGACGTAACCCCGTTAACACCTTTCTAGATACCTACTTGATCGGCTAATTATAATGTGTAAAACTCTCCCAGGAGTAACTCTTACTCCCAGTAGGTATCGTGATCCAACTATCTCATAGAAGGTATGCAATCTCATTGCAAATTTCAACACTTGAAATTTCCGATAATGTTTTGCCCCTAGCAACTTATGACCTTAACATAGTCAAAAAATCATAAGCTCTAGTCAAGTTCTACCCGTCATTTCCTGATTGAATTAAACCCACCCGCACGACCCTTAACATAGTCAACAAAGTTGCACGGCTACCCTAATCCAATCGCATCATATGCTTATATAGATAAGCACTAGTCAGTTACCGCACACTACGCCTTAACATAGTCAACAAACGTAGCACGAATACTAAGTAGTACTTAACTGAAAAGACGGAGGGCTACAACAGTTTTTTATGAAAACCTTTTGCGTAATGAATTTGATATTGTCGTAGAATCGAGTGATTTTGTAAAGGAGTGTTTTTGAGGCTTTTACTAGTTTCGCTAAAGAGCTCACTCCCGGTGAAGGGATCTCGGCTCTTCCTCATCGAATGAGGTGCAAGATATTTCACAAATACCACTATGCAAAGAAAAAACTATAAAAGCAATCAAAAGACAAACCGAGT
Organism: Agapanthus africanus; assembly: GCA_030015575.1. NCBI lineage: Eukaryota > Viridiplantae > Streptophyta > Magnoliopsida > Asparagales > Amaryllidaceae > Agapanthus > Agapanthus africanus. The sequence continues at coordinate 233,361,431 of CM057344.1, forward strand.
TTGTAGCATCTGCTGGTTTCGCTAAAGAGGTCACTCCCGGTGAAGGGAGCTCGGCTCTTTCCTTATCGAATAAGGTGTTGGATATTCTACAAGGAATACCGCTATGCAAAACAAGAACTAGACCTATCAGTTTTTAAAACAAGTTTCTACAACATCTTTAGGTTTCTTTTTCTTTTATTTCATTAATCCCATTAATGAAGTCCCATCTGATATGCTTCCCAAGCATCACATAAGAAACGAAAGCAACAATATTTATTATATCTCATATATATAATATAAGCATTCGTCTCAGAACATATCAAATGATCACATCACAGAATATCAGTAGCAGAAGAAACACATATGAAATATTGCATATACTAGGAATTCCGTGTTTTATTTAAGCCAGTAAAAACACGGATTCCATGGTCGTGATGAATAGACAAACCTACATCCCTAGACCCCTACGAAAGCGGCAAGCAACCCTACCAATTCTAAAGTTAGGAGACCCGGTCTCGACTCCTGGAGATGGTCTCCCACTGTACCTTAGAACCCGGTTACTTGTGCTCCCCGCCTTGGGTCTATCCTAATGCGGAAAAGTAAATAATATACAATGGTGACATCATCCTCAACCCGAAAGTGCCCCAATAAAAGAATATTACATACAATGAATTTTACATGAATGAAAATAAAAAAACCCTCATCTCACATAAAACCCCCGGCTATTCAAAACACGACGATCAAATATAACATATCACAGCAACACATAACATCACATGTCATCAACGTAAGTAAATATGTGTATCCCAATTGTCGTTGACATATAACACCGAAACATGAGATACACCACATATTATACTTACGGTCGCAGAAAAGAAAGTGAAAACTATAACAGTTGGAATCCACAACTACCTTAGACATCATAAACCCAATATATCACATACATTGGATTTGATGCCTAACCAAATGAATTCCTTAGAAATCACATGCCTAATAATTATAAACCCCGTATTTTAGTCTCAATATTGAAAACACTTTCCAATAACCTGTCGGGAGATTCAACAAGATTCCCGATAATATGATCGAATGCTCGTCGGAAACTTTAATAGACAGCCGCACCCCCGGTGCCGTCGACGAAGTGCACTAAGGCGGAACACCGCAACCGTGAGCACCCGAACGGATGCTTTTGGCGAAGGGGTTCTCCTACAGTTACTTTGTCTGGGCTATGGGGTGTATCTTTCTAGTAAGGTTACCCGGCGAGTATCCGCGTACACTACGTGATTGCAACGGACTTTTGATCAACATCAAAATCCCATGGCAACCGATCAAATGAGACTAAACGGCTAGATTTATAAAATTCAAACTAGTTATCTCATAACTAATTCTTGTGGGTTCCAAATATTGTATCACAATCACAGATAGCTAGGCGAAGTAAGATAATTCGATCGATGCAACGAATTCCCAATAATTCCCAGAGAGCTCAACACTTGAGTAGAATTAAAAGTTCCCAGAAGCATGCCCCAATACCCACGGACCGTCGCTGAATGGCCCATCCCAAGCCTCCACAGTGGCTCCGCGGAACCGCTGCCAAAACCAAGTTTTGGCCGCGGTTGCGCGGTCACTGTAGCGAGTTAGGGACTCGTTCATCAGGTGGGTCCATAGAATTCTCTGCATGATTTTCTGAGTATTTTTAATATGAAAAATTTTAAGTTTTGAAAAAATTTCTAGAAAGTGGGATTTATCGCGGTTTCGGAGTTCGATCGGACTTCAAACTTCGTCTAGACAACGCCTAATGCTCTAGCCTGGCTCTGTGTCACAACCCGAAAGAGCACGTGACTGGCCCTTGAATCACATGAAATCTATAGGACCTCTTCCAATCCAACTAAGCCAAAAACCTAAAAATCTAAAACCATTTTAAGGAGTAAATAAAGAAACTAGTTTTTTAGGAAGTATGAAAACATGTTTAAAAGTGAGGTTTTTAAATAAGTAAGCCGAATATGCATTTTAAGAATCTCTAGTCTTTTCTGAAAATTTCGGCAGAGTTTCCTTTGTAAAAACAGGCCCCGAACGGGATACAACAAGAATAATATAGGCACAATAATAAAAGGCATCCCCAAGCGGGAGCTAACTCTTCGTCAATCGACGGTCACAACCACGCAAGCAATATAATATACAACGCCAAAGGGCGAGGATCAAAACTCAAAAAGAAACTCAAAATCAATATGAAAACCATAATACTACAACGCGCGACTCTAAGGTCGAAATAATACATAACTGGTTTTCTAAGTCTGACACAATATACAAGTTTGGTTGATGGAATTTCTAGATACAACTGAATAAAATAAATATAAGGGTGGTCACGATGCGAGTGAACCCACCTACCATTGCAATCACCTAGAAAGGAAGCAGTGTGCCAGAAAAGCCGTAATGAAACCTGTACGGCAAAACCTGCAAGAAACTGTGGCACAACGCGGGTGAGTTGCCAACTCGTGAATAGAAAACATCGCAGAGTAGAAATCGTATGCATGATATAATCCTAGGTCAATACGATCAATAGTAATATATCCTCAATATGAATAAGTCCGAAGCATGATAAGGTGGCTAGGGTAAACATCTATAAATAAGTGTAGTACCAAAAGCTCGTTTCAGTGCCTCAGGTAGCAATATATCATAAATATGAGGTATGATCAATATAATCAATGTCAACTATATCAGGAAGTCTACGAGTATGTGGATATCATCTAACTATGTGATCAATGTCTGTATGTATATGGATCTCGTCCACGTGTCACCCAATGACAATAAGCATCATGCATGTAAATATCATAAACATATGCATGGAAGTATGAGGATGTAAATCAACATGTGTCGCTCGCGACATATCAAATCATGGAACCTGAGTGTCTAGCATCGACACTCGAAAACATCATGAAAACTGTGCCTAGCATCGGCACGTAAATCCTCATATATATGGGGCTCCGTCAGTCTGGATCGGCCCATATCATCTCTCAACTTCGGTCGGTATCCTCCGGATATCCGCCGAGCTCAAATACAATCACCGGTAGGTACTCGCCACCCTGCCAGGCTCATCGTCTGCTCCACCAAAAACGTTTCTCGCCCCGGGGAACCATACCGGGTCCACCATGAACCCGTAAACGGATCATCCAACTCCTCGAATCGGGTTTCAAGCACACGTCTCAGAACCGAGAAAACACATGGTTGACGCACTGAAATATCATATCAAGGGTAACCGGGTTTTTAAAAACAATTATATAATCTCTTTTGAAATATCCACGGTTCCCAAATCCAGAAATATCATGGAAACAACATATCTCAATGCGTATAATCAAAAGCATGATGCATGCGACATGTAAAAGAAATGTAAGCATATCAGTATATCATGCAATATGGAATAGTAATATGCACATATTGAAGGAAAACCGCTCTTTTAAAATGAATCAGTTTTAAGGAGTATCTTGCGGTTCCCAAATCTCTAATCAAGCCAGAATCATCTATGTATGTGCAAATACTTATGTATATAAATATGGGTGTACAATGGGTCTGTACACAAGTATGCCATGCAAGAGATCATATCCTGAATGCAACAGTACTACAGTGTAGTGATATGGCAATTATCGATGATGAAGTGTGTGAGCCGACAAGCAGGTGTATGTGGAACATATGCATCATCTATAATAGTGCTGGTGTCCTAACAGCATGAGTTTAATAATGGTATATGAAATCACAATATAAGTATGCGATGCGGAGCGAACAGCAATAATGTGCGGGAGCTGAATGATAAACACAATGACAACTAATCTGCATTTAATATAAAAGTAAGTCATACAGTAGTGCCTTTTGAAATAACACGAATCGCGGTGTTTTGGAAATAAGGGCTACGGTGTTTTTAAGAAAAGATACGTCCTTTGAAATATCCGTAGAATCCTTGGCCTGTCTTTTAAAATACCCACGAATCGTTAGATTTGAAATAGGTAGGAATCGAATCTAGTCTAACAACTACACTAAACTATAGGGCTGAGCTAACAGGCCAAAGGAAAGGTAAGGAAGCCGCCTAACATCTGAGTCGATACATATATATTTATATATATTAGTTGGCGATCCCGCCTCAATAGTATCACATACGATACAATATCTATAATATGACATCCTCAAGTCAAGAGTGCGGATCTATCATCAATATATAGCTCGTACGTAAATCCGTCGTACGGCATCCCAAATCTAAGTACGGGTCAATATCACATTCATCACATTATTCATCCAGTATCCTCTTTATCAAAGATTATAATCCGGGGTACTGATCTACGTCTAGTACAATACGATACCCTCTATATAAGTATAAATGCGTGTGTGAAACACTCGTCTAAAGGTCCGCTAAAATCACCTGTCGTATCCCAAATACGAATCACATCATATCACCGATCTCAAGGCACTATGCCCAATATCATCGACTCATCTCCAAATATCATCCACTATCCTCATCATGTAGGTATATGTGTAGCAATAAACATGTGTGTGTGAGTGTAAAATTATTCTAGGGTTCGCAACTAGGAACTATACTAGTTTACTTCTACGCCCTAATCTAACTTAGTACACCTAATCTCATCTCAAATATCCATGACACACTATAAGCTAGCATAAATAGTACATATATACTATACTAAACATCGAACTGCGGAGGTGCTATACGCCATCCACCCGACTTCCCCCATGGATATAATCTACTCACCTTGCATCCTGCGTGTCGGTGTCGATATCACCTTCATCTTCTTCGTCATAAGAAGCCCTCGTGAAGGTACCTACAAGATAACACAATCGCAAATGCATCTTAAAATCATATCAAGAAAACCAAATGACGTGCTAAGGCCTATAGGTTAGAACCTATAGACTACGCTTTCAAAACCATCAAACAACTCTCGATGTCGTCGTGCAAACGTCAAGTAATCGAGGTAAAACGCAATTATACAAATCCAGAATTTAAAGTATGCAAAACGGAAACACGAATTAAAATAGCAACTCAGGAAAAAGGCTCCAGATTCTACCCTAGGTCAAATTGGACAATTTTGCATATGCCAGGGGTCTAATTTACTGGAGATGGGGATACAGAACCAATACGAGGCAGATTGGCCCAGGTCTGGCAGCAAATTGCGGCCAGAGGGATTAAATTTGCGGCCGTAATTGGTAGTTAGGGGATAGGGTTTTGGTGGTAGCTTCCTGGATGCCTGCACATCTCTCTGTGTTCACAAAATGATTTTCAGAGTCTCGGGGTGATAGCAAATTCCATTTAATCTTCACAGAATCACAGTTTTTCCGATATCGTCGTTTCTAAATCCGTATTCTGGGGTTCTAGTCTCTAGTTTAGGTCTTAATTCTAGCACTAGGGGGTTTGTATGGCCTCTACTGAGCTTAATTGCTCACCACAACCCTCAATTTCAAATTACCCTAACTAGAATTTTCATACCCTCACTAAACATCACTATATCGGTTCTATCATAACATGGGGGTAAAAGTAATGCATATACTAAGATAAAGATTCAGAAATTACCTTATTTGGCGACTCAAGAAAATTCTTGAGTTTCCCCAAGTGGTCAAAACCTTTCCTTTCTTGGTCCAATATGTTTCCCTTGAGCTTGAGCATCTTTTTCGTGGAATGGGGTTTGAGTTTTGAAGTGTTTTTCATGGAGTTTGAGAGGTTTGTGAGAGGGGAGTGAGTGAGGGGGAGGCATCAGCAACAGCAAGAAGAAGGAGGGGAGAGAAAAATGTGATGACGGTTGTGACTTTAGTGGATGGCTAAGTCAAAGGTGACCCTCACCTTTCTCTCTCTCACCCATACCTATTATTCTAATCCAAATCCTTTTCTTTTCTTTTCTTTTCTTTTCTATTCCTGTAACGCCTTAAAATTCGTTTAGGATGTTTTCGCGCTAATTAGCAAATGTGCGTGTTTTTCATAAAAACGGATATCTTATTTTTCCTTCTTGGCTAGTGATAATTGTGTTGTGAAGTGTTTATATATATATATATATATATATATATATATATATATATATATTTATATATATTTATAGGGTTATTAATTATTTTTTGTCGGGTTTACCTTAAGTGTGAATTTTTGTGTTAAGTGCACACATGCACACTTATCATATTTTGTGACTTAGTTAAAGTGTAACATGTTAACCATTTCATTCTTGCATGGTTCATTTTTATTTCCACCCTTTTTCCAAGTCAAAACCCTTCAAAAGAAATTCAAAATTCAAATAGAAATGGAGCATGGAGTTAGGTAGGGAAAATTTGACTTTTTATTGGCTATCTTCTTCTCTCTTCTCTCTCTTCTCTCATTTTTCTGTAAACTGCAGAATTGCAGCAGCAAACATATCACTTCTTCATCTTTCCTCTTCTCTTTTCACTTCCCTTTGATCTCAACACAAAACCCTACACAAAACAACCCCTTTTCCTTCAGAAAACCTTGGTTTAGTGGCTCTTTTGAGGTGTTTGGAGAAAATCTGCCCACTTGAGGCTAAAGCTGGAACTTTTGGTTTTTCTAAGGTCATTTGAAGGTATTAATCTCACTTCTCGCACCCTATTTCCATAACTTGTGTGTTGTGTTGCTAAAAATCTCAATTTTTGTGCATTTTTAGTGATATTAAAGGATATTTGTGATGCATATGTTAGATTGGGATTTTGTTAGCATGGTTAACTCTATTATGTGCTATTAGAGCTATTTAAGCCAGGTTTTGCTTTCAGTTTGCACAAAAATACCATAAAGTACCTTTTTAGTGTTAAAATGTGGATTTTTACTTGAATTTGGGTTTCTGTTGAATCTGCTGCAACCCGAGTTGCTGTAAATTAAATCTGTAATTACTGTAGTATATACTTAGGGTATAGAGTGCACACACCAAACCGGGAGGCCCACCTCCCTACCCAGGCCGCCGGAAAAAGAGTTCTGGCCGCAAATTGCGGCCAGATGGGTGAGTTGGGGGTTGGGGCTTGGGCAGCAGGAGTCTGCTACCATTTTATGATCATTGGTATACATATTTTTGTAGTATCAATTCTGTATAAAAATCTGGAGTTAAAAACCTATTTCTCGTATTTTAAATCTTCACGACACACGTGATACGTGTGTGGGTTTGGGGTTTCTGCGTATCGCGACGTGTCGGGTTAGCTTCAGACACGTAATCACACGTTTTAGTGTATCGCGCACACGCGCACTTGGTTTGCAACGCGGGTTTCTAGTTTGACCTTAATATCGCGTTTTTGTGGATTTGAGCTTATGTGTGATATATTGTGTAATTCTAGGTTCGCAGGCGAGTGAGACAGACACTGCGAAGAAGGGGAAACAAGTCGTCGGCTACACTTAGCGCGAGACTACGGTGAGTAGATTTAACATCTACGGGGATATCGCCCGCATGGCGTTATGCGTCCGGGCAGATAGGACCTTATAGCTATATATTGCATTTACCTACATTGACTGTTCATGGATACTGTTGTTGCATACTGCATTCTCTGCTATATAATTGTAAACTTAGAATTGATATAACACCGCACTATTACTAACGGTTCATGTTGCACGAGCACTAATCTGCATGTTACACACACACCGTTAGTAATTGCCATGACACACTCACTGTAGAACTGCCATGATCATTATACTGTAGTTCATTTCACATATGATTCGATATGATTTTCATAGAATTGGGAGCCGCATGATGTCTTTGAAAACTGAAACTATTTTAAAAAGCGGTTTCTTCCTTGTACCTATATTATGGCTTGATGTACATAGCACATCGCATTTGATTTACTCATTGGTGTTAGATTTTCATGTGATTTCTGGTTTTGAGGACCGTGGGATTATTTGAGAAAAGATGCACTATTTGAAAACCCGGTTCCTCATGATATGATATTTTGGTGCGTCCACCATGCGTTTTCTCGGTGCTGAGACGTGTGCTTGAAACCGATTCGAGGAGTTAGATGATCCGTTTGCGGGTTCGTGATGGACCCGGTATGGTTCCCCTCAGCAAGATGATCGATGGACTTTGCCGATTGAGCCTGGAGGTGGGCGAGTACCTACCGGTGATTGGTTGGACCTGGCGGTTATCCGGAGGATACTGACCAGAGTCGAGAGATGGATGCAGGATGATCCGTACTGCCGGGGCCGAGGGCCGATACCGCAGACGGAGCCCGTGGGATGATCCGGACTTACGGAGCCCGATATATGAGGATTTGCGTGTCGATGCTGGACACGAGTATTTTATGATATTTTGAGTGCCGATGTTGGGCACTCGTGATTCTCAGAGATTTACAGAATTTGAGAGCCGAGGAGAGTGCCGGCACCTGAGTTTATTTGGGATTTGGGTGCAGTTTTGGGCACCGATTATTTTCCACGTTGATATTCCGTGTAGATGTTGTTTATCCCATGCTCAGCATTTATTTTCATATATCTCATCCTGTAGTTATTTTACCTGACAGAGCATTTGCATGATCGTTGCACCTACTGCTTGTCGCATATAGATCTTACCTGCTGGCATATGATAGAGTAGCGCAGTACGTGCATGCTCGCGATTACCTTTATATATTATCTCTATTCACGAATTGGCAACTCACCCCCGTTGTGCCACAGTATTTGCAGGTTGCCCCTCAGAGTAGTCGCGGCAGGCTGCTTTTTTGCATCTTTTGGCTACAGATACCACTACAGCTGGTGTGAGAGCTATTTTGCTATTAGGTGGGTTGTGGTATCTGGTTATTTTTATTGTACACACTTTTGTATTTAGTATTCTCCATCTACGATTTATGTACTTGACTTAGAGACGGTGTGAGGACGATGATGTATATTATTTGTATTCTGGTGTCGAGCTCGTGGGAGCCGACTGTATATATGCAGTTTATTATTCTGTGATGTTTACTTATTGCTCATTCTTCGCTACGGCTTCGTATATTACTATCGTGGTGATGGTTTCCGCCGTTGGGCGTGATTGCTCCCGTTTGGGGATGCTTTATTTCATTATATACCATGTTCACTTATATCCTGTTTTATACCCGATTTTCGGGGTTACTATTACAAAGGAAATGCTGCCAAAATTATTATAAGGATAATTTAACTTTAAAAAGAACTTTATTGAACTATTTAAGGTTTTCTAAATGTTTTAATTGAATGTTTTCAACACTCACTACTTTTAAATGGTTTTGATTTCTGGGTTCGGCTTACTTAGTCGCGTTACGGCTGTAAACGTTGCGTGGTTAAGTGCCGGTCACGAGTCGAAATATTCGGGTCGTGACAAAGTTGGTATCAGAGCGTAGGTTTTACCTTTTGGAGTGTAGGATGACCCTGGTATGATGGAGTAGGTAGCTGAAGTAGAATGGCGTAGCGTGCGTATGTTCCGCAGCATACTCACGACACGGTACTCCGCCAAAGCGACCTTAGGACTTATTGATTTAAATTCCTTCTTGAGTATATACATTCTTGCGATTCGATTTCTGCATCCTTATCGAATCCTATTTTCATTTCAGCCATTATGCCGCCAAAGACTACGAGGGCGTAGAGAGCGGCCGCGAGGGCCGAGATTCGAGTTGATTCGTCTGAGACGAGGACTGATCCGGGTAGTACACCGGTTGTGCCCGAGCAGGCTGTTCCTCCCGTGACAGATCAGATCGCCATGTTAGGGGATGGTATACAGGAGATGTGCCAGACGGTGGGATCCAGTATGGAGGAGATGCGCCAGATGATGGGATCTCTAGTTGAGACACTTCGAGCGCAGCGACCAGAGGTAGTTCCACCCGTTGCAGAGACCGCGGTGATACCCACAGCACAGGCAGTTGTCCTTACAGCTACAGAGGTCATCTCCGTATCGCTATCAGAGTTTATGAGGTTGAAGCTTCCGGTCTTCACAAGCACCGATACAGCCGAGGACCCACAGTCTTTCATTGATAGGATGGCTCGGATATGCCGTTCCCTCAGATGCGCAGATGCGAGATGGGTTGAGTTCGCGAGCTTTCGCCTGGAAGGTCTTGCGCAGAAATGGTGCGAATCAGTCGAGAAGAGCAGAGCAGCAGGTCTTCTTCCTATGACCTGGACAGAGTTCGGGGCGCTATTCCTTGCCCGCTTTCTTCCACTGAGCGTCAGAGATGCTAGAGCACGCAGGTTCGAGTCCTTACGCCAGACTCCGGAGATGTCAGTGGCAGAGTATGATATGCTGTTCACAGAGCTATCTATCTATGCCCCGTATTTAGTAGCTACTGAGGAGTTGCGAGTCAAGAGATTTGTCCGAGGCTTGCTTACACCACTGTACCTTGCGATTATGTCACGACCCAAAATTGGCCCGTGACGGCCCTAATACTACGCAACGCCAAAAGACGTAACGCAGTAAAAGAAAGCCAAAACCCAGAAATCTAAACCAAGAAAAATACGGAAAAGATAATATAGTTTTTGAAACATTTGAAATCGCAATCCAAATTCTTTAAAAGTCTTACTTTCTTTCTTTAAAATTTTGGCAACACCCCTTTTTTTTGTAAAATCTAGCCAAGATGAATACAATACAAATATACGACGCCGTAGCGAAGAAGTAAAGACAATAGAGAGAAAGCTGTATATAAAAGACAACAAATCCACAAATAATATACAATATTGTCCTCACCAAGTCTCTAAGTCAACAACATACTAGTAGATGGAGAGTACAAAATACAACGAATGTACAATATGAAATACAGATAATCATCCAACCCACCTAAGCAAAATAGTACTGTGAGCTGATGCGGTATCTGTAGCAAAAGATGATAGATGAATAGCTGAATAGCTGAATAGCCTGCCTCGACTACTCTGGGGAACAACCTGAAACACCTGTGGCACAACGGGGGTGAGTTGCCAAATCATGAATTGTAGATAACATATGCAGGTAATCACAGGAATGTACGTACAGCATGAATCTAAGATATGCGATTACAGTAATAAGATGTCATGTGAATGCAAGGTAATGGAAAGCACACTAGCAAGTACAATCAATATGTGAAGCAATGATGACATGATAATAGTATGCAATAACTATACAATAGGGATATGAGAATGTAGGTATGCAACTATCATAAGGTTACACTAACAGGTACTACCAATGTATGAAACTGGGCATAAAATAGATAAGTGTGAGGTATGGGGTGGAATATGTCGTTTCCACGGAAACCTGACATTGTGGCCGGATCACAATCCATCAAGACACTCAAATCCCAAATCCTCAAATCAGCCCCCAAGTTGGGCTCTCATATCATATAAGTCTCACACCTCCTCAATGTACAATATCGAAAAAAGATCTCCTATATCCCGAATGTACAAATCATCAATCTCTTTCATATCCAATATCCAATCTCAATGAATCACCTATATCCCAAGTCAAATCTTAAATAATTTCTAACATCCTATATATATATTTGCAGAAGTAAAATATGATGGGGGCAATACACATATATTAGCGTCCCATTCCACTAATATTGGTGTAAGGGTATATATAACAACGGCTAAATCCCCTGTTATATATACAAAGGTATTAAAAGAAATATCATGAAAACAATGTGCAAAGCATCGACACAGAAATCCGGATCACGTATCATACGCTATCCCGAAAGCACGAGTGCCTAGCTTTGACCCTCGCCTTTCGACGTATGCATACATACATGACTCCCAGCGGTGTCCCCGTGATCCCCCGCCGAGTCATGGGTACTGTCACCAGTAGGTACTCGCCCGCCTCCAGACTCAATCGGCGAAATCCATCGATCTTCTTGCCGAGGGGAACCATACCGGGCCCCACCATGTACCCTCATACGGTAACCACACCTCGTATGGAGTATATAATCAGAACCGATAAATCTCATGGTGGCTGCGCAAATATCATATCAAGGAAACCGGGTTTTTCAATGTATGCATAATTTCATGAACTCCCGCGGTTCCCAAATCTAGAAAACATCATGTAAAATCCAAATAAACAATGCGTGAATCCAGGAATAAATATATGCGATATATCTGAAATGCGAGCATATAAATGAAAATATGTAGCTGAATCCAGATGTATGCGAAATCAATAAGGTACAGCTAAGTATAGGTATCTACCTATAAGTAAAAGATGTCGTATACCGCCTGGTTATAAGTAGAATATGAAGGATACCCCCCTGGGTATAAGTAAAATAGGTGCATGGTATACCTGTAGCTGTATCGCAAGGTGTATATGTACCTATCACTAATGGTAAGATACACTACAGGTATACCGATAAGATAGATGTCATGTATGATAAGCAGTATAGTATCTATAAGGGGTTGTGTGTGACATGGCAATTATTGACGGTGTGTGTGTAGCATACAATCCGTGCTCGTGCAACATGAACCGTCAATAATATGTGCAGTGTCCTACGGCTGCTAGTCACAGTAAAACTATATCAAGGAAATAAAGTAAAGGCGCAATTCTAATAATGACGTAGAATATGCGACAAATATTAGAATCCTAGCCCAGACGCATAACGCCATGCGGGCGATTCCCCTGTAGATGTTAAATCTACTCACCTACGCTCCATGCTAGGTGAATCCTACCATCTGCTCCCCCCTGTAGTAGTGTCCGTAGTCCCTGCCTGCAAACCTGCAAATAAGACACGGAAATCATATATAAGCCAAATATTCCGCGAAACGCGATATCGAACCAAAACGAGAAACTCGCGTCGCGAACTAAACGCGCGCGTGCACGATACGCTAACACGTGTGTGTACGCGTCTAAAACCATCGCGACACGCCGCGATACGCTGGATTACAGAACCCTCTCACGTATCGCGCGTATCGCGCAAACACAACAAACACCAAACACGATATATCGCCCCATATTTTCCTACAGGTAAAATCTTACAAAACTAGACATGCCAAAGCACTATACAACATTGCAGACAACCCTACCCAAAACCCCAGCACCCCACTCCCCTTCCTGGCCGCAAATTGTGGCCAGATTGAATAAAACTGCGGCCAAGATTGGGAAAGGGTCTCTCGTTTTTTGGTGTTGTTGTCTATACCTAGTGTACATGCTCCAGTATTCTCAATTTTATCCTGAAGTGTCTGGGTCAAGAGCAGATCACAGAATGTCACAAATATCGCTTAAAAACACCAATTTTGCACAAAACACAAACCCTATGGTATTTTAGTGAAATCTGGGTTATTTCTCAGTTGAAGTGACCCTAATAACACTTAAATAGGTAGGGTTTACCAACACAATCAAGACTTAGCCAAAATTCCACTTAAACACCAAAATCTGGCACTAAACCCACTATTTAACACAAACTGACACTAATTAGCACACAAGCTAAGCAAAAGAGAGATGGGTTCAGAAAATATACCCTAACAAACCCTAGAAGGTAGGTGAAGAAGTGTATGAGGGGTTGCTACTGCTGTTGGGGCTCCTGCTGCTACAGTTGCTGCTACTGCTGCTTGCTTCTGCAGCTATTGCTGATGCTGGTGCCACTGCTGCTGCTTCTGTTGTTGTTGTTGATGCTGAGGTAGTTGTTGCTGCCCCTGGTGCTGATGCTAATGGTGCTGCTGCTTGCTTCGACTGCTGCTGAAGCTGCCTGCTGCTGCTGCTACTGCATCTTCTTCTGCTGCTGGTGCTGATGTTGTTGTTGTTGTTGTCACTGCTGTTGCTGCTGCTGTCTTCTGCTGCTGCTTCTCTCTCTCGGTGTGAGTGTGTGTGTGTGTTAGCTTGAGAGTGAGAGGATGAGAGAAAGGAGTGAGAATGAGGGAACACCAACAAGTCAACCCCTTCCTCTCTCTCTCTCTCTTCATTTAATGAGGCATGGCAAAGGCCATCATGCCCCATAATGCACTCTCTCTCTCCAAGGTCAACACAAAGAAAGTCAATTTAAAAACCTTTTTCAAATTCATTTTAAAACAATCATCATTAAAACCCAAAATGACTTAATACAAAACTTAAAATGGCTTAAGGAAATGTTTAGTCCACCATGGTTGCCAATCATGGTTAAATCCCAAAAACAACCCTAGTTATCATGCACAAGTGTGTGCAAGCCTAGGAAAAATCTAATAAAATATTTAATAAATAAGATAAAATATTTGAAAACCAATTTGGTAAACTTTTTATTAAAAAACTATATATTAAAATATAATTAGCCACAAAACACATTCTAAGGTGTTACAGATTAGCGCGCAGCATTATGAGACATATGCAGCAGCGGTAGACGCAGCCCTATTAGTCGAGGAGCGCCTTCCTGAGACTTCGGTAGTTCCAGAGTCGAAGAGAGTTCATACTGGTATATCAGCACGGAGACAGACATTCAGACGCCGCGACAGGTATCGTTTAGGTACGAGGAGTGGCAGAGATTCGGGATGAGGCCAGATGTTTAGTTCGTATCCATGGGAGAGTCAGCAGACGACGCGAGGTTTCTATAGATGCGGCAGTCTACTCCACCTCGTTAAAGATTGTCCTGAGATACACCAGAGGGAGACAGCAGCACCGCACGTCACCTTACCACCTTCACCACCCCAAAGGGCGTTGCCTGTTGTTCCTACTGTTACTCCGTGTCAGACTCATACACAGAGAGGTCGTGGGCATGGAGGAGTTGCTCAGAGAGGACCGGATGACCGAGGCAGAGGACAGTCAGTCACAGGTGGAGGACAGGCGCGAGTTTTTGCTTTGACGCATCAGGACACGCAGGCGTCCAATGCGGTGGTCTCAGGTATCCTTCCAGTATGTTCTATTGATGCACACGTGTTGTTCGATCCCGGATCCACGCACTCGTACGTATCCACACACTTTGTGCCGAGTTTGGGTAGAGAGTCCGGTTTGCTTGATCAGCCACTTGTTGTGACCACTCCTGTGGGAGAGTCGTTTGTTGCTAGGCACGTGTTCCGATCCTGTACCGTCTGTATTGGCGAGAGAGAGTTGCCTGTCGACTTGATCCTTCTTGAGATATTGGACTTCGACGTTCTTTTGGGCATGGATTGGTTAGCCACGTGCTATGCTTCTGTGGACTGCCGTAAGAAGACAGTTAGATTCTGTTTTCCTGGCGAGTCGGTTTTTGTTGTGTTGGGGGACCGTGGTGCCGTCCCCCACAGTGTGATTTCTTCTTTTTGCGCTGGATAGCTTTTGAGGAAGGGATGTCAGGGATTTCTCGTCTATGTTTGCGATACTAGAGCTACAGAGGTTCCTCTGGATCAGGTTCCGGTTGTTAGCGAGTTTCCTGATGTGTTTCCTGACAAGCTTCTTGTGCTACCGGCCGAGCGTGACATTACTTTCTGTATTGATTTGGTTCCTGGCACGGGGCCTATTTCCATACCGCCTTATCCGATGACCCCGACGGAACTTCGAGAATTGAAGGGTAAGTTGCAAGATTTGCTGGATAAGGGACTTATTCGACCCAGTGTTTCTCCTTGGGGTGCTCCGGTCCTGTTTGTCAAGAAGAAGGACGGCAGTATGCGTTTGTCTATCGACTACCGCCAGCTGAACAGGGTTACAGTGCGGAACATATATCCTTTGCCACGTATCGGCGATTTGTTCGACCAGCTTCAGGGGGCGGGATACTTTTCAAGGATCGATTTGCGATCAGGTTACCATCAGCTGCGGGTTCGACAGGAGGACATTCCTAGGACAGCTTTCCGCACGCGCTACGGCCATTACGAGTTTCTGGTGATGTCGTTTGGACTCACCAATGCACCAGCAGCATTCATGGACTTGATGAACCGTATTTTCTGGCCGTATCTTGAGCTGTTCATCATTGTATTCATTGACGATATTCTGGTGTATTCTCGGAGTAGAAAAGAGCACGAGCAGCACCTACGGATTACACTGCAGACCTTGAGGGAGCATCAGCTTTTCGCCAAATTCTCCAAGTGCGCTTTCTGGCTGGACAGCGTAGACTTCTTAGGGCACGTGATTACACGAGATGGTATATGTGTACACCCGAGAAAGATCGAGGCCGTTCGGAGTTGGCCCAGATCCACATCAGTTACGGAGATTCGCAGCTTTCTAGGGCTGGCCGGCTATTACAGACGATTTGTGCAGGATTTCTCTCGCATTGCTACACCTTTGACCGGGTTGACCCGGAAGGGAGTTCCTCTCGTTTGGACGGAGGAGTGTGAGCACAGTTTTCAGCAGTTATGGGCTCTACTGACTACGGCGCCTGTATTATCATTGCCTTCAGGATCAGGCGGATTTATGGTATATTGTGATGCTTCTCTAGTGGGGCTAGGATGCGTATTGATGTAGCATGACAGGGTGATCGCGTATGCTTCACGGCAATTGAAGAAACATGAACAGAACTACCCCATTCATGATTTGGAGATGGCTGCAGTGGTCTTTGCACTTAAGATCTGGCGACATTACCTATACGGAGAGTCGTGCCAGATATTCACTGATCACAAGAGTTTAAAGTATATATTTCAGCAGCGAGACCTGAACCTTAGACAGCGCCGATGGATGGAGTTAGTGAAGGATTACGACTGCGAGATCTTGTATCACCCGGGCAAGGCGAATGTAGTGGCGGATGCTTTGAGCAGGAGGCCCAGGGGTAGTCTATCTTGTTTGAGCGCAGTACAGCGGTAGTCGTCGGTAGATTGGTAGATTTTATGCGACAACCGGGTACAGTTCGAGTTCACACCGATCGGAGGACAGATTGCGCATGTTCGTGCACGCCCACAGTTGCTTGACCGTATATATGAGGCACAGCACAGTGATGACCGATGTTCAGAGATCAGGACGCAGATTGGACAGGGTAGATTTTCCGAGTTCGTGATCGATGATCAGGGGATACTGAGATTTGGGACTAGACTGTGCATACCAGATGCTGAGGGGCTGCGGCATGAGATTCTCGAGGAGGCACATCGATCGGTGTATAGTGTTCATCCGGGTTCCACCAAGATGTACCATGATATGAGAGATGTTTACTTGTGGGACGGAATGAAGAGGGACATCGCAGATTTCGTGTCGAGATGCCTGACTTGTCAGCAAGTCAAGGCCGAGCACCAGAGGCCCGCGGGAGAGCTACAGCCGTTACCTATTCCGGAGTGGAAATGGGAGCAGATTTCGATGGATTTCGTTGTGGGCCTACCCAGGACTAGGCGAGGGTATGATTCTATTTGGGTGATCGTGGATCGTCTGACAAAAGCGGCTCACTTCCTGCCAGTGAAGACGACTTTCGGATTTGCTCAGAATACCCAGATTTACATCGACGAGATAGTATGACTGCATGGAGTTCCGACATGTATTGTGTCCGACAGAGGCACCCAGTTTACCGGCCGACTATGGCAGAGGCTTCAGGAGGCTTTGGGCACCCGTTTGAGTTTCAGCACAGCATTTCATTCGCAGACCGACAGACAGTCAGAGCGGACTATTCAGACTCTCGAGGACATGCTCAAAGCATGCATTTTAGACTTCGGAGGTAGCTGGGATCATCATTTACCCTTAGTAGAGTTCTCCTACAACAACAGCTACCAGGAGACCATTCAGATGGCACCATTTGAGGCTCTTTATAGGAGGAGATGCAGATCGCCCGCCTGTTGGACAGAGCTCAGTGAGAGCAGTATCTTAGGGCCACAGATTGTTGAGGAGACGACCGCGAAGATCCAGTTGATTCTTGATAGGATGAGAGCAGCCCAGAGTAGGCAGAGATCTTATGCGGACCGTCGTCAGTGCAGACTTGAGTTTTCTGTTGGTGATCATGTTTTCTTGAGGGTCTCCCCAATGAAAGGTGTGATGAGATTTAGGAAGAAGGGAAAGCTTAGTCCCATATATGTGGGCCCCTTCGAGATCCTCGAGCGTATTGGTGTGGTTGCGTATCGTTTAGCCCTTCCGCCCAGTTTCCCAGATGTGCACCCCGTATTTCACGTTTCGATGCTCCGCAAGTATCTTTATGATCCTTCGCAGCACCCGACAATCCATCTTGAGCGCGACCTTTCCTATGCAGAGTAGCCGGTGATGATATTGGATCGACAAGTGAAGAAATTGAGATCGAAAGAGATACCGTCCGTCAAGGTACTTTGGCGTGGTCCGAGCAGCGAGGAGGTCACTTAGGAGACCGAGAGCAAGATGAGGAAGAGGTATCCCCATCTTTTCGAAGGTACGTGTAGTTAGATTTTTAAATTCAGGGACCGAATTTCTTTAAGGGGGTAGATTGTAATGCCTTGAAATTCGTTTAGGATGTTTTCGCGTTAATTAGCAAGTGTGCGTGTTTTTCATAAAAACGGATATCTTATTTTTCCTTCTTGGCTAGTGATAATTGTGTTGTGAAGTGTTTATATATATATATATATATATATATATATATATATATATATATATATATTTATAGGGTTATTAATTATTTTTAGTCGGGTTTACCTTAAGGGTGAATTTTTGTGTTAAGTGCACACATGCACACTTATCATATTTTGTGACTTGGTTAATGTGTAACATGTTAACCATTTCATTCTTGCATGGTTCATTTTTATTTCCACCCTTTTTCCAAGTCAAAACCCTTCAAAAGAAATTCAAAATTCAAAAAGAAATGGAGCATGGTGTTAGGTAGGGAAAATTAGACTTTTTATTGGCTATTTTCTTCTCTCTTCTCTCTTTTCTCTCTTTTCTCATTTTTCTGTAAACTGCGGAATTGCAGCAGCAAACATATCACTTCTTCATCTTTCATCTTCTCTTTTTACTTCCCTTTGATCTCAACACAAAACCCTACACAAAACAACCATTTTTCCTTCACAAAACATTGGTTTAGTGGCTCTTTTGAGGTGTTTGGAGCAAATCTGCCCACTTGAGGCTAAAGCTGGAACTTTTGGTTTTTCTAAGGTCATTTGAAGGTATTAATCTCACTTCTAACACCCTATTTCCATAACTTGTGTGTTGTGTTGCCAAAAATCTCATTTTTATGCATTTTTAGTGATATTAAGGGATATTTGTGATGCATATGTTAGATTGGGATTTTGTTAGCATGGTTAACTCTATTATGTGCTATTAGAGCTATTTAAGCCAGGTTTTGCTTTCAGTTTGCACAAAAATACCATAAAGTACCTTTTTAGTGTTAAAATGTGGATTTTTACTTGAATTTGGGTTTCTGTTGAATCTGCTGCAACCCGAGTTGCTGTAAATTAATTATGTAATTACTGTAGTATATACTTAGGGTATAGAGTGCACACACCAAACCGAGGGGCCCACCTCCCTACCCAGGCTGCCGGAAAAAGAGTTCTGGCCGCAAATTGCGGCCAGATGGGTGAGTTGGGGGTTAGGGCTTGGGCAGCAGGAGTCTGCTACTATTTTATGATCATTGGTATATATATTTTTGTAGTATCAATTCTGTATAAAAATCTGGAGTTAAAAACCTATTTCTCGTATTTTAAATCTTCGCGACACACGTGATACGTGTGTGGGTTTGGGGTTTCTGCGTATCGCGACGCGTCGGGTTAGCTTCAGACACGTAATCTCACGCTTTAGCGTATCGTGCACACGCGCACTTGGTTTGCGACGCGGGTTTCTAGTTTGACCTTAATATCGCGTTTTTGCGGATTTGAGCTTATGTGTGATATATTGTGTAATTCAAGGTTCGCAGGCGAGTGAGACGGACACTGCGAAGAAGGGGAAACAAGTCGTCGGCTACACTTAGCGCGAGACTACGGTGAGTAGATTTAACATCTACGGGGATATTGCCCGCATGGCGTTATGCGTCAGGGCTGATAGGACCTTATTGCTCTATATTGCATTTACCTACATTGACTGGTCATGGATATTGTTGTTGCATACTGCATTCCCTGCTACATAATTGTAAACTTAGAATTGATAGAACACCGCACAATTATTAACGGTTCATGTTGCACGAGCACTAATTTGCATGTTACACACACACCGTTAGTAATTGCCATGACACACTCACTGTAGAACTGCCATGATCATTATACTGTAGTTCATTTCATATATGATTCGATATGATTTTCATAGAATTGGGAGCCGCATGATGTCTTTGAAAACTGAAACTATTTTAAAAAGCGGTTTCTTCCTTGTACCTATATTATGGCTTGATGTACATAACACATCGCATTTGATTTACTCATTGGTGTTGGATTTTCATGTGATTTCTGGTTTTGAGGACCGTGGGATTATTTGAGAAAAGATGCACTATTTGAAAACCCGGTTCCTTGTGATATGATATTTTGGTGCGTCCACCACGCGTTTTCTCGGTGCTGAGACGTATGCTTGAAACCCGATTCGAGGAGTTAGATGATCCATTTGCGGGTTCGTGGTGGACCCGGTATGGTTCCCCTCGGCAAGATGATCGATGGACTTTGCCGATTGAGCCTGGAGGTGGGCGAGTACCTACCGGTGATTGGTTGGACCTGGCGGTTATCCGGATGGTACTGACCAGAGTCGAAAGATGGATGCGGGATGATCCGTACTGCCGGGACCGACGGCCGATACCGCAGACGGAGCCCGTGGGCTGATCCGGACTTACGGAGCCCGATATATGAGGATTTACGTGTCGATGCTGGACACGAGTATTTTATGATATTTTGAGTGCCGATATTGGGCACTCGTGATTCTTAGAGATTTACAGGATTTGAGGGCCGGGGAGAGTGCCGGCGCCTGAGTTTATTTGGGATTTGGGTGCAGTTTTGGGCACCGATTATTTTCTACGTTGATATTCCGTGTAGATGTTGTTTATCTCATGCTCAGCATTTATTTTCATATATCTCATCCTGTAGTTATTTTACCTGACAGAGCATTTGCATGATCATTGCACCTACTGCTTGTCGAATATAGATCTTACCTGCTGGCATATGATAGAGTAGCGCAGTACGTGCATGCTCGCGATTACCTTTATATATTATCTCTATTCACGAATTGGCAACTCACCCCCGTTGTGCCACAGTATTTGCAGGTTGCCCCTCAGAGTAGTCGCGGCAGGCTGCTTTTTTGCATCTTTTGGCTACAGATACCACTACAGCTGGTGCGAGAGCTATTTTTCTATTAGGTGGGTTGTGGTATCTTGTTATTTTTATTATACACACTTTTGTATCTAGTATTCTCCATCTACCATTTATGTACTTGACTTAGAGACGGTGTGAGGACGATGATGTATATTATTTGTATTCTGGTGTCGAGCTCGTGGGAGCCGACTGTATATATGCAGTTTATTATTCTGTGATGTTTACTTATTGCTCATTCTTCGCTACGGCGTCGTATGTTATTCTCGTGGTGATGGTTTCTGCCGTTGGGCGTGATTGCTCCCGTTTGGGGATGCTTTATTTCATTATATACCATGTTCACTTATATCCTGTTTTATACCCGATTTTCGGGGTTACTTTTACAAAGGAAATGCTGCCAAAATTATTATAAGGATAATTTAACTTTAAAAAGAACTTTATTAAACTATTTAAGATTTTCTAAATGTTTTAATTGAATATTTTCAACACTCACTACTATTAAATGGTTTTGATTTCTGGGTTTGGCTTACTTAGTCGCGTTACGCCTGCAGACGTTGTGTGGTTAAGTGCCGGTCACGAGTCGAAATATTCG
The DNA here is from genome assembly GCA_030015575.1 of Agapanthus africanus. Lineage (NCBI taxonomy): Eukaryota > Viridiplantae > Streptophyta > Magnoliopsida > Asparagales > Amaryllidaceae > Agapanthus > Agapanthus africanus. Next base: position 233,382,937 of record CM057344.1, read on the forward strand.
GGCCGTGACAATTCCCATCTCTAATAAATCATCAACCATGAAATAAAACATGTATGAAAGTCATAAGAATATGTAACAAGTGAAAAAAGATATGGTGCATGTTTTGCACAAATATGCTAAAAATCCGATTAGCGATTTTTAAATCGCGATTAGCACTAAATTTGCATATAATTAATCATAACAACTTAAAAATTGCATAATTCACATAAAATGCCCTCTTTCTAGTAATTTCTATAATTTTCCAAAAATTTTCCCATTTATCGGTATTTAATTATACCGAAATATTAAAATATTCATTAAAATAATATTAAATTAAAAAAATTCACAAAAATAATATTTTATTTTTCTGAAATGTTACAATCTTCCCCCTTAAAAAAATTCGGTCCCCGAATTTAAATTTAAACCCCCAAATTCTAAAACATTTCCATAAAAGTCTAAGTCGTCGGGGCTCCGAAATCATCAATACATAAAACGTATCATAGCGCAATGCACGCGCGTGAGTAATGAGTAGATAAATAAAAATCAAAACTCCGTCAGGCATCCCGCAATCATCGGAGTTATGGTACAGACACATTGTCAAATCCAAAACAAAACCAATATGATATAAATCAGAACTATACCTATAAATATCTGAAGAAAATGCATGAAAAGTATATCCAGACACTATCCTCTGACTAGTATTGCTCAATACGAAAACAAATAGCAAATATCATAAAAACATACTGGTCCATAAGGAATAAAACCCAAAAATGTATATAAGAATACCCTGTGCGTCTGGTGTGCACGGAAATTAAAATCCATTTATGTACTATACATGTGCACAGAAACATCATCTAGGTGCAACGGGTGTGCACGAAACATCTGTCATAGGCAGCGTTTGTGCCTGACAGTAAAATCAGGTACATCTAACCTGCACAAGGAATCCCGATTTAGTGCATCTGGTGCACACCAAAATCGTATCTCAAAACATGCACTCAACACGCGCGAAAATCCCAATCAAAACACTAAAAGTGCATGAAAACTACGCAGGAAGCGTAAATCAAATCACCGGCATAAAATAGACATGAAATCATAATCAATACCTTAAGCGTAATAACTATGCGCAACATATAAATACCCAGTAGGTGCAACTATGGTGCACGAAAACAGAAATCATGAAACTCAGCCATCAAGACCAAATCATGCGAATAGATCGTCCAAAAACCAAAATCCAAGATGATGGATACATGATAATCGAATCACAAAATCACAATCATAAATACCGTCGTCGGTATATCCTCCTTCAAAGTCAAGAAGGTGTCGGTGCATCCAATGCTAGCAGCGCAAGATATCTACTTGCCTCCTGTTCATGGTCTGGCGTCCTCTGTCTCTGGGTCCTTATCTTCTCTATGGATTACCTATCTCGCAATCAATCGGCTCATCGGCCCTGTCAGGTGTGCTAACGGGGGCGATTCCGTCCTGGCACTTCTCTGGTCATCTGTGTCCTCAGCACAGCATTTTCTCGGAAACTGGTCGCATCCCAACGTCTCTGTAGGCATATCCGACCTTTAACCTTAACGAGGAGTAACAACAGCTCGTTAGTATCTCGCATGAACCTCTTGTCCCGCTTGTCTGTATCATCGTCCATTTTGACGTCACGTCTCTATCTGGGCCTTGCAATTGTTCTCGGCTACGGTAAATCCGAAGTCTCTCACACGGACTCGAAATCACGAACTCGGTATCTTCATCACTCTGTAGAAGATATCTGGCCGAACACGTCCTCAGGAACTCGTCCCAACCTGCGGAGGTATACTCCATACTCGTCCTTTCTTAATCAATTCACAACGCATCAGGGTGAGGTCCTCTATCCGAACCTGGTCAACTACCTCGTCAACGATGCCGAACTCTGGCCTGCTAGGTGTGCGCAATATGACCACTCCTGGGTCCAAGTCTTCTCGTGTAGTACTCCAGAAAGGTCCTGTCGAGGTCTCTCTCTAATCTCGTTTCTGCCGAATTGCCCGGAAGTTATCATCTTTTCTATATCTGTTTCTTGTTCTGGAACGGCTGCATACTCATTGCGCCTCCTTCTGGAAGATATGTCAATAATCAACGCCTTTGCATGCGTATCGCATCTCTGATGTCAGCGTAGTGGAACGTCATCTCGTCGAAATCTCGTGCGAACTCTTTACTCCACTCAGTTCCAATGTCGACTGATTCGGACTCGTCTTCTCGTTGCTGCATGGACTGCGCTCCAACGGCTATACTCGTATCTGGAGTCTCCCAAGCAATGTGTCCCATCACATGATATCCGAATGATGTTGAACCATCCGATCGATTCGTCAGAACCTCATAATCCCCCAAGAGACCAACATCTTGAGTATAGTTTAAAAGTGTTCCGGTACATACCACAACACCTGTGGACCAACCGTAGAAGGGCAAACCCAAGGCTCACAAATGGCACAGCTAAACTGCCGCAAACCATAAGGTTCGGAGGCGTTCCATGGTCATTATGTTGAGTTAGGGTTTCATTCTTCTAGAGGGTCCATAGCATTACTTGCATTGTCTTCTGAATACTTTAAACTTGGAAATGGGTTCCTGACATGCGATCGTCTCTATCGACTCTCAACGAATCTGCATGAAGTCGTCTCTAGCTAGAATCAAACTATCTGATGACCTCGCATCGGGGTAAGCGAACGAACCACATGTCCTAGTCCTTCATCCTTGGGTGACTAGCGACCTTCCATCGTATCTCTAAGTATATACTCATGCAGCAGTAGCTCCAACATTTGGGCGATATCTCGTCATTTGCAGCAACAACTGGCTCATTCGTCTGTACGCTGAACAACGCCTCAATCATCATGAATAAGCGATATATCAATGGTCATCACATTCTGGCTGGCCTCTAGCAGTAGCCTGATCCTCTGGTGCCGATCAGCACATCCGGGAAATCTCGTAACAGCGATCTGTCAAACGCTCATGGCGCGAGAACACAATAAAACGACGCCTCTCTATGCAATTGTACGTCTCTGGAATCACGCCCTGGTTAGTCCTCGTCCGTGACGAGCTCAAGCTGACGCAACTCTAGCCATAGCTCTCTCTGCCCGTATGATCGTGGCAGCAAAATCATAACCAGTATCGATGAGGATAGAACATAGGAATGAATATAATACTGTGGAAGGAAATGTACATCCTAAGGTTTCTTAAGCGGAGTAGCGTATCGTAAATATGCCGTGGAACATACGTACGGGACGTCACTCTACTCAAGCTACCTACTACATCAACCAAGGGTCATCCTATGCGACGAAAGTTCGGGTATAATACCCCCTCGACTAAGTCTAAGTTCCGTAAGGTCAAGCCTAAGTTCCGTAAATATATAAATGCTCTAGGCTCCGCATAGTCAAACTTAGACTTGAACCAAGGTTAACCTAGCGCTCTGATATCAACTTTGTCACGACCCGAAAGAGCACGTGACTGGCCTTTGAATCATATGAAGTCTATAGGACCTCATCCAATCCAAGTAAGCCAAAAACCCAGAAATCTAAAACCATTTTAAGGAGTAAATAAAGAAACTAGTTTTTTAGAAAGTAAGAAAACATGTTTAAAAGTGAGGTTTTTAATTAAGTAAGACGAATATGCATTTTAAGAATCTCTATTCTTTTCTGAAAATTTCGGCAGAGTTTCCTTTGTAAAAACAGGCCCCGAACGGGGTACAAGAAGAATAATATAGGCACAATGATAAAAGGCATCTCTAAGCGGGAGCTAGCTCTTCGTCAATCGACAGTCACAACCATGCAAGTAATATAATATACAACGCCAAAGGGCGAGGATCAAAACTCAAAAAGAAACTCAAAATCAATATGAAAACCATAATACTACAACGCGCGACTTTAAGGTCGAAATAATACATAACTGGTTTTCTAAGTCTGACAATATACAAGTTTGGTTGATGGAATTTCTAGATACAACTGAATAAAATAAATACAAGGGTGGTCACGATGCGAGTGAACCCACCTACCATTGCAATCACCCAGAAAGGAAGCGGTGTACCAGAAAAGCCGCAATGAAACCTGTACGACAAAACCTGCAAGAAACTGTGGCACAACGCGGGTGAGTTGCCAACTCGTGAATAGAAAACATCGCAGAGTAGAAATCGTATGCATGACATAATCCTAGGTCAATACGATCAATAGTAATATATCCTCAATATGAATAAGTCTGAAGCATGATAAGGTGGCTAGGGTAAACATCTATACATAAGTGTAGTACCAAAAGCTCGTGTCAATGCCTCAGGTAGCAATATATCATAAATATGAGGTATGATCAATGTAATCAATGTCAACTATATCAGGAAGTCTACGAGTATGTGGATATCATCCAACTATGTGATCAATGTCTGTATGTATGTGGATCTCGTCCACGTGTCACCCAACGACAATAAGCATCATGCATGTAAATATCATAAACATATGCATGGAAGTATGAGGATGTAAATCAACATGTGTCGCTCGCGACATATCAAATCATAGAACCTGAGTGTCTAGCATCGACACTCGAAAACATCATGAAAACTGTGCCTAGCATCGGCACGTAAATCCTCATATATTTGGGGCTCCGTCAGTCTGGATCGGCCCATATCATCTCTCAACTCTGGTCGGTATCCTCCGGATATCCACCAAGCTCAAATACAATCACCGGTAGGTACTCGCCACCCTGCCAGGATCATCGTCTGCTCCACGAAAAACATTTCTCGCCCCGGGGAACCATACTGGGTCCACCACGTAAACGGATCATCCAACTCCTCGAATCGGGTTTCAAGCACACGTCTCAGAACCGAGAAAACGCATGGTGGACGCACTGAAATATCATATCAAGGGTAACCGGGTTTTTAAAAACAATTAGATAATCTCTTTTGAAATATCCATGGTTCCCAAATCCAGAAATATCATGGAAACAACATATCTCAATGCGTATAATTAAAAGCATGATGTATGCGACATGTAAAAGAAATGTAAGCATATCAGTATATCATGCAATATAGAATAGTAATATGCACATATTGAGGGAAAACCGCTCTTTTAAAATGAATCAGTTTTAAGGAGTATCTTGCGGTTCCCAAATCTCTAATCAAGCCAGAATCATCTATGTATGTGCAAATACTTATGTATATAAATATGGTTGTACAATGGGTCTGTACACAAGTATGCCATGCAAGAGATCATATCCTGAATGCAACAATACTACAGTATAGTGACATGGCAATTATCGATGATGAAGTGTGTGAGCCGGCAAGCAGGTGTATGTGGAACATATGCATCATCGATAATAGTGCTGGTGTCCTAACAGCATTAGTTTAATAATGGTATATGAAATCACAATATAAGTATGCGATGCGGAGCGAACTGCAATAATGTGCGGGAGCTGAATGATAAACACAATGATAACTAATCTGTATTTAATATAAAAGTAACTCATACAGTAGTGCCTTTTGAAATAACACGAATCGCGGTGTTTTGGAAATAAGAGCTACGGTGTTTTTAAGAAAAGATACGTCCTTGGAAATATTCGTAGAATTCTTGGCTTGTCTTTTAAAATACCCACAATTTGTTAGATTTGAAATAGGTAGGAATCGAATCTAGTCTAACAACTACACTAAACTATAGGGCTGAGCTAACAGGCTAAACGATTGGTAAGGAAACCGCCTAACATCTGAGTCGATACATATATATGTATATATGTTAGTCGGCGATCCTGCCTCAATAGTATCACATACGATACAATATCTATAATATGACATCCTCAAGTCAAGAGTGCGGATCTATCATCAATATATAGCTCGTACGTAAATCCGTCGTACGGCATCCCAAATCTGGGTAAGGGTCAATATCACATTCATCACATTATTCATTCGGTATCCTCTTTATCAAAAATTATAATCCGGGATACTGATCTACATCTAGTACAATACGATACCCTCTATATAAGTATATATATGTGTGTGAAACACACGTCTAAAGGCCCGCTAAAATCACCTGTCGTATCCCAAATACGAATCACATCATATCACCGATCTCAAGGCACTATGCCCAATATCATCGACTCATCTCCAAATATCATCCACTATCCTCATCATGTAGGTATATGTGTAGCAATAAGCATGTGTGTGCGTGTGAGTGTAAACCTATTCTAGGGTTCGCAACAAGGAACTATACTAGTTTACTTCTACGCCCTAATCTAACTTAGTACACCTAATCTCATCTCAAATATCCATGACACACTATAAGCTAGCATAAATAGTACATATCTACTATACTAAACATCGAACTGCGGGGATGCTATACGCCATCCACCCGACTTCCCCCGTAGATATAATCTACTCACCTTGCATCCTGCGTGTCGGTGTCGATGTCGCCTTCATCTTCTTCTTCATAAGAAGCCCTCGTGAAGGTACCTACAAGATAACACAATCTCAAATGCATCTTAAAATCATATCGAGAAAACTAAACGACACGCTAAGGCCTATAGGTTAGAACCTATAGACTACGCTTTCAAAACCATCAAACAACCCTCGATGTCGTCATGCAAACGTCAAGTAATCGAGGTAAAACGCAATTATACAAATCCAGAATTTTAAGTACGCAAAACGGAAACACGAATTAAAACAACAACTCAGGAAAAAGGCTCCAGATTCTATCCTAGGTCAAATTGAACAATTTTGCATATGCCAGGGGTTTAATTTACTGGAGATGGGGCTACAGAACCAATACGAGGCAGATTGGCCCAGGTCTGGGCGCAAATTGCGGCCAGAGGGATTAAATTTGTGGCCGTAATTATGAGTTAGGGGCTAGGGTTTTGGTGGTAGCTTCCTGGGTGCCTGCACATCTCTCTGTGTTCACAAAATGATTTTCAGAGTCTCGGGGTGATAGCAGATTCCATTTAACCTTCACAGAATCACAGTTTTTCCGATATCGGCTTTTCTAAATCCGTATTCTGGGGTTCTAGTCTCTGGTTTAGGTCTTAATTCTAGCACTAGGGGGTTTGTATGGCCTCTACTGAGCTTAATTGCTCACCACAACCCTCAATTTCTAATTACCCTAACTAGAATTTTCATACCCTCACTAAACATCACTATATCGGTTCTATCATAACATGGGGGTAAAAGTAATGCAAACACTAAGATAAAGATTCAGAAATTACCTTATTTAGCAACTCAAGAAAATTCTTGAGTTGCCCCAAGTGTTCAAAACATTTCCTTTCTTGGTCCAATGTGTTTCCCTTGAGCTTGTGCATCTTTTTCGTGAAATGGGGTTTGAGTTTTGAAGTGTTTTTCGTGGAGTTTGAGAGGTTTTGAAGAGGGGAGGGAGTGAGGGGGAGGCAGCAGCAGCAGCAAGAAGAAGGAGGGGAGAGAAAAATGTGATGAAGGTTGTGAGTTTAGTGGATGGCTAAGTCAAAGGTGACCCTCACCTTTCTCTCTCTCACCCATACCTATTATTCTAATCCAAATCCTTTTCTTTTCTTTTCTATTCCCCTCTCTAATAAATCATCAACCATGAAATAAAACATGTATGAAAGCCATAAGAATATGTAGCAAGTGAAAAAAAGATATAGTGCATGTTTTGCACAAATATGTTAAAAATCCGATTAGCGATTTTTAAATCGCGATTAGCACTAATTAGCATATAATTAATCATAAAAACTTAAAAATTACATAATTCACATAAAACACCCTCTTTCTAGTAATTTCTATAATTTTCTAAATTTTTTCCCATTTATCTGTATTTAATTATACCGAAATATTAAAATATTCATTAAAATAATATTAAATTATAAAAATTCCCAAAAATAATATTTTATTTTTCTGAAATGTTACACTCTGATACCACCATAGGGTTAGCTTAGCACCTTAGCAAGATTTTGGAAAGTATCAATCATGCTACTTTAAAATTTTTGGGGTGCTAAACAAACCCTAACCAAGGTCTTAACTTGTGACTTAAGGTTAAACATGATATGTAAACTCTTTACATCTAAGTGAAAAAGGAATACAACCTTTGTAGACCGGTCCTTCACTTCAATAGCTCCGTGTAGAAGTCCCTTCACTGCGATCATGATCGTACGGACTCTAAAGAGGCTCCCATGAAGAAACGAACAAGCTTGCTTCGAAGTCCTCGAGGCCGAAGATGATCTACGTCGAGGAGACACTAGCTCATGCTATCTCTTCACTAATTATGTAGATTAGTGAAGAAAATACCCTAAACTAAATGGCTAATAGAATAGGATGACGAAGTAGGAATATTGCTCGCTTTAGATTTGGTTTTCTCATAATCTATCATCACTTTGTCAAAATCTAGAAAGCTTAAAATGAGGAAGAAGAAGATGAAACTCAAGTGATGAAAGAAAAATCCATTAAGGTTAAAATTGCAACCAAGGGTGAGTATATCATATATCTAACCCTTGTAGAGAGTTAACCATTGTGTATGGTTAATGGTTGGGTTGATAAATATCTTAAGGAAAACAAAAGAGTGGACTAAGTCAGTGGTTATCTTGAAACTTCTCCAAGCTTCCAACCATCAAAATATCTCCACTAATTGTAATTACGTAAGAATAAATATTAACCCTAATATGGTGTAAGTCTCATACATACATGTTGCATGTATAACATAGCATGACACAACAACATATATATTTTGTGGAAAATGAATACAATTAATATATATATATCACATATATATATCAATGTATCATATGTGAGAAAAAGAAATACTTAAGTGAGCTAATATTAGTTAATGTAATTTAATATATCTAATATATAATTCTACATTAAACTATTAAATCAACATTTGATTTAATAATCCGGCTATTTTACATATAACCGACAAATATCAAATGTAACAACTTATCGAATCAACACTTGATCCGATAACCCGGTTATATCTCATATAACCTATGATGTCACGTATCACGAGAATAGAATGCGGTATCATTCACTCGCATTAATCTCGGTCTCGTACATATCACATATGTGCTCCTACTCCGTTTCGCATGAACCACGAAACCTCTGTGTAGGACTCTAAAGACGCGTCAATACGCCGGCAGTAGGTGATGATCATATCAAACACCCACAAGCCGCAAGCGGTCTGCTAAACGTAACGGCCACCCGGGTATTGAGCGATCAGAAGATCAACAAGCAAGCCTGTTATAACTCCTGCGAATCCAATCAGTAACACTACCGTACAGTCTGGTCTCTTCGTCTGATATGTCGCATATCATAGCCTGCTGGTGGTATAACGTCAGACCCTAATAGCCTGATAAGTCATGCCGATGCATAGTCCATAACGGTTCGAGAAACTACTGGTAACACTTACCAATAAATCTCAGCAACCCGGGTCAAGGATTTCCTGTTATGGCCAATCGAGCATAGCGCAACATCAACTCCCTATACCGGGAGAGACGAAACCCCTCCTATCGCTTATTCCTCCATGCGACTCGAGACTGTACCCAAAAGCCACCTTTTTGCACGATCTCTTGACCGTGGTATGGTTGAAATCAAAGCACAGTAGGAATCACACAAGTCTCTCGGGTCTACAGACTAACCTGTACCAGTGTCACCAGAAAACTGCTATCCAACGATTGGTATAATACCATCTAGGAGTTCTCGGCGAGTCCGTCCAGTGTACCCAGTCTCCACTAAGCACCTGTATACCTTTTTGATGTCAAACACCAATGGATATGGGATCATCCATCGCCCATCATATGGGTCAAGAAGCGCATACGCTAGTCTACTCTGGAGTACCGATGCCCTGTCTCTATACTCCAACGACTAGGAACATTTGAAGGATGTACTTATCGACTACCCTGTCCCCACTAATATGATCTGCATCATAATCTTGGTAGTCAAGTACTGATCCTAAGGGCTTTATCAACATATAATAGAGAGACAATAAGTACACATGTTAAGATAAAGAGCAACCAGATATCATACTATCATGTCGAGCAAGAAAGTTCTCCCTATATATGTCCAAGAATCCACTACAATATACATCACATGTACAGTAATGGCCTCTAGGGCATACATATAACTAACATATCCAATAAGCGCAATGGGTGTACCATCTTCTAATCCTAGGAGCCCTCACAACTTGAGAGTAGGTAAAAGGAAAAGACAACTGAATAGTCTTATTCAATTTCTACAGAATCAGAAACCTTTCTCGAATCTGAAACAAGTTTCTTCGAGTTCGTATGTAACTATAAGATGGTTATATCCTATAACTGTGGATCTTCGTAATGATACGGAATGTTCCGGAGAAAAGCAAAAGGTAAAAGTAGGTGTGGCAATGAAGTATGCAACTCTGACAATCCAAAAGCCAGTGTGTTTTAAGAAGGTTCGGTTAACTTGGTTCGTGAGTTTTAGTCTAGGGTCGGGCCATGGTCGCTTCCAAAGAGAGAGAGAAAAGAAACACTCAGCATGCACTCTAACTTAGATCAGAATGGTTAATCACTTTATCTAATCCGGATGGCGCCTACTGTTTCCTCGAATCCTCCCCCAAACCCAAAGGAGAATTAGTCAGGATCATCTAAAATCATCCGTGGAGTAAATCAACTCATCAGTAGGAATCGGGATCCAACTATCATCGCATGATAACCTGATGGAATCCACTCAAGTTATCACACACAAGAAGGTATGCGCAAGCCTGAATAGTTTCATGTATGTTCTCACACTCCAAATTGTACTACCATTGAACCAAACTATCCACCACGACAATCCAGCCACAACACATCACAACACAGAACATCAACGTGAATGTCGCGTTCGCAAACACGTCTAAAAGACATATAGCAATTAGACGAGTTATATCGCTCTAATGACATTCATGGTCGTAGATACTAATGTATGTACTGAAAACTACGACACTAGAATTCCTTACGCAATTAGCAAACTAAACCAATTTCCAAAACCATGAAAAAACAGTGAGCTAAAGTTCCAAAAACCGACCGTTTAATGCCAATTCGGAAGTCCGAATCAAAACAAAATGCACCCGAACCTTCGTGAGGAGTTAGAGTATGATATTAGCTTCATGTCGGGGGGCTTAGGAGGGTACCCTACCCCCGAGGCCACCATGAGGTGGCTAGGAGGAGAGGCAGACCCAAAACTGCCCAAGATAGGGCAGTTTCGGGTCCCCGCCGCCAAGACCACCCTGTGGTGGTCTTGAGGAGTGGTCCCAGCCATTCGGTCCCCCCCAAAGGTTCCCCGGGGTGCCCATGCACCACCCCATGGCTTCTCAGTTCAATCCATGAGCCTGTGGGGTGTGCAAACATCTCAAACTTTCAGTTTTTGGAACTGATTTGTCGGCAGTTTTTGCACGACAAAATTTGCGGATTTCTAATGTCTCAAAGAGTTAAATAAGGCTTATGGAGTGGTTCTGATACCATGTTGGGTTACGGCATCGCCCCGGCCATCAATCCGTGACCAAATGCGGAACAAAAATTTATAAAATTTGACGCTACCACAACAAATTACCTGGATCTACCCATAAGCCATAGATAACAAAACATACAAAGGAGTTAGAATGGTTATACCAAATTGATCCGTGTCCTTCGGTCTTCAACCATCATCCCAAGCTCCTAGGTGCTTCCTTGATCAAGCTTGATCTCCGGTCTCCCTCCATCGAAGATGATCCACCCAAGAGTCTATGCAATGAGCTCCAACCTCATATCCAAGGCAACTAGGGCACCTAGATCGCTACTCTAGATAACGTAGATGAAGTAGAGAGTGATGAAGGATTAATTTGTCTTAAGAAACCCAAGGATTCTCAACTCATGAGAGGGTTTGGGTGGAGCTAAAGGAAGAAGAAGATGCCATGAGAATGAGGTGTTGAGAGCAACTCATGAAAGAGAAAATGAATGAATGAAATGGCTTGTGTTTTAGTTTGTTGTGTGAGTGTGATAAGAAATAATGGAGCCATCACATAAATGTCCATATCTCCAAAATATCTTAGTCAACAAAAATATCCCAAGTCAACATAATCTCACAACAAACAAAAACCCTAAGCATGCTAGAATAATGACAATGGGTCACTATTTAGCCATGCCACAAAAACGCAATAAACACCTCATCCTACACCTCAATAACCTTTTAATCCAAAAATGTCCAAACCATGATGAGGTGTAATCTTTTAAAAGTAATCTTGTAAGAAATTACAAGAATACCCCTCATCCATATATACATACCCGCATCCGTATTCCGAAGAATACAAATACAAAGAGACGAAAATAATCCTGAAATATAATACTAGGATCCGGCTTAAACCAATACCCACTAGTATTATCCATCCAAACATCATCCGTGCACAAGTAAACTATGTGATCGAACCCTGACGTAAAACCATACGGCCTCTATATCGTTTCGCCCGAAGCAGGGAAACCCTCTGTTTGGGACTTTAAAGACTCGTCAATACGCCGGCAGTGGGTTTAGCAATAAGCACATCAGCTGCACTAGCTGTACATAACTGCTACCCTGGTATTGAGCGAAAGGGAGGCCGATGAGCAAACTTATCCAGAAACCCCCACTAAGACCGATAGTGACAATATCCATACAGTCCGGTCTGTTCGTCTATAAGTATCGCATATCGAGTCTAGAAGGGTGGATAAAGTCAGACCCCTAATAACGCGACATTTAGTGTCGGTATAAAGCCCATCACCACCTGAGATACTACTGATCCGGATCGGTAATTCTCGAGTACCTTGGCCAAGGATTTCTGGTGATGGCCACCCGTGCACAACCGCGACATCAACCCCCAATACTGGGAGAGACGAATCCCCCGACGATCCGCTCACTGCCTCTATGTGGCTCGGGACTGTACCCAACTAAAACTTGTTTGCACGACTCCTTTGAGCCGTGGTAGGGTAGTAATCAAAGCACAGTGGGAACACACATGGGACAAATGACGATCTCAGGTCGATAGACTAACCTGTACACATGTCACCAGGGAACTTCTATCTGACAATAGGTATAATACCAACTAGCATGTTCCCGGCGAGTCCGTCCGGTATACTCACAACTCAATGAGCACCTGTATACATCTTAGGTGAACAAACTAACACTAATGGCTTGTGAGACCGACCACCGCCCCTCATCGGGGTCTCGATCAGTATACACTAGTCTACTCTGGAGTATCAATGCCCAGTCTCGAAACTCCCTCGACTAGGTACATTTAAGGATGTGCTTATAGACCACCCAGCTCCCACGTATATGATCTCCATCATACTGCTGGTAGTCAAGCAAGAATCTTAAGAGCTCTATCAACATGTAATAGTGATCTGTAATGTCACCTAAATCATGTACACGATGATAAAGACAAACCAGATAACATACTATCATCTCCAGTAAGACTGTTCTACCAGTATAGGTCCTCCCTAAATTATTGCAATCACGTGTATGCGATCCAATAATTGACTTGAGGGCACTATAGCCAATAGCCCTAGCCAGGGACTTTGTGTAATGGATTTCCGAACACAGCGCGACATCAAACCCCAATACCGGGAGAAACGAATACTATCTAACCGCCACTGCCTCCAAGTGCTTCGGGACTACACCCAACTACTACCTGTTTGCACGACTCAATAGAGCCGTGGTAGGGTAGTAATCTAAGAACAGTGGGAACACACTTGAGGTGAAGTAGAAGTGTCAAGTCGACGGACTAAGTTGTACTCATGTCACCTGGGAACTGATAACTGACGATAGGTATAGTACCAACCAGCAGTACCCCACAAGTCCGTCTAGTGTTACTCATAACCCAATGAGCACCTGCATACTATCTCCAGTACGACGTACTGATGGCTGTTGGACAGACCATCTCCCCTGCTGGGATGATAAGCGTATACACTAGTCTACTCTAGACTATCAATGCCCTGTCTCGATATTCCTATGACTAGGGACCTGTATAAGGATGTGCTTGTAGACTACCCAGCCCCCACTAGTGTGACTGCCGTCACAACGCTGGTAGTCAAGCAAAGATCCTAAGGGCTCTATCAATATGTATTAGCGATACGTTAAAAGAAATATATACACATATTAAGATAGATTCAAACCAAGTAGCATACTACTATATTGAGAAAGACTGTTATAAATCCGTGTATATGTCCCAAGTTTCCAAAATGTAATATACAAACTAGTACTATACAATAATAGCCCATAGGGCATATTACACTAACAATCTACCACTTGCACTAAGGCTATGTGCTCGCATATCGCAGACATATCATCTCGAATAGCCTCTTAAACTGTGTCTGAGAGATGGCCTTTGTGAATGGATCTGCAGGGTTGTCCTCCGTAGCAACTCCCCGCACCACGATCTCCCGGCGATCCACGATCTCCCTGATCAGGTGATACCGCCTCAAGATTTGTCTAGATTTCTGATGGGAGCTGGGTTCCTTTGCTAAAGTTATAGCCCCGTTATTGTCACAATACAGACGTATTGGGTCAACAATGGACGGAACCACCAGAAGTTCAGTTAAGAACTTCCTTATCCAAACAGCTTCTTTTGCGGCGTCACAAGCTGTGATATACTCCGCTTCCATCGTCGAGTCGGCAACGGTGTCCTGCTTGGAACTCTTCCAACAGACCGCCCCTCCATTGAGTGTAAAGACATAACCCGACATGGACTTGGAGTCATCCTTGTCACTCTAGAAGCTGGAGTTAGCAAAGGACTCGATCTGGAGGTCTTTTCCGCCATAGACCAAGAACATCTCTGTATTCCTTCTCAGGTACTTAAGAATGTTCTTTACTGCTATCCAGTGCTTCTCCCCAGGGTTTGACTGATACCGGCTTACCACGCTCAGTGCGTAAGCAATATCTGGTCTGGTACACAACATCGCATTCATTATAGAGCCTACCGCAGAAGCGTAGGGTATAATAGACATGCGATCCCTTTCCAAATCATTCTTGGGAGACATCTCTTTGGAGAGGGTGATTCCGTGACAAGCCGGTAAATTACCGCACATTGAATCTTCCATACTGAATCTCTTTAGTATGGTGTCGATATACCTGGACTGTGAAAGTCCCAACATCCTCTTAGATCTATCACGATAGATCTGGATCCCCAGAATGTAAGAGGCATCACCCAGGACTTTCATGGAGAACCTTTGTGATAAGAATCCTTTGACAGATTGTAGCATAGGAATGTCATTTCCTATCAAAAGAATGGCATCCATGTACAAGACGAGGAATACTACAGTTCTCGCCACAATCATACTATAGATGCATGGTTCATCTGGATTTTTGATAAAGTCAAATTCTTTGACTGTTTCATCAAAACAGATATTCCAACTCCGTGATGCCTGTTTCAATCCATAAATGGAATTAAGCAACTTGCACACTTTCTCGTTGCTCCCACTCTGAATGAAACCTTCTGGCTGGTCTATATAGACGCACTCATCTAAATTTCCATTTAGAAAGGCGGTGTTTACGTCTATCTGCCAAATCTCATAATCGTGGAAGGCAGAAATGGCAAGAAGGATCCGAATGGATTTGAGCATAGCTATTGGAGAAAAGGTTTCATCATAGTCCAAACCGGGTCTTTGACGAAATCCTTTTGCAACAAGTCTAGCCTTATAGGTTTCAACCAGTCCATCTGCACCAATCATCTTTCTGAAGATCCATTTACAGCCTACGGGTTTTACCCCTTCTGGAGCAATGTCCAAAGTCCATACTTTGTTGGTGTACATGGACTCCATCTCGATCCGCATTGCATCTAGCCATTTTACCGAGTTTGTGCTCTGAATGTCTTGCTGGAAGTTAGTTGGCTCATCATTATCAATGATGCAATTTTCTTTATCTCCATCTATGAGAAAACCGTAGTATCTCTCGGGCGGATGATACAGCCTATTACTCCCGCGGAGTGGCGTGGGAATGGCCTGTTCTTTTGAAACTTCTGGTTCCACCGAGCTTTCAGTAATAGCTTGTGGTTCTGGAATTTCTTCCAGTTCTATTGCGCTCCCACTAGTTTCTTTTTCTAAAAATTGATGTTCCAAAAAGTTGGCATGACTAGAAACAAAAACCTTTTGTTCCTCTGCGTAATAGAAAAGATACCCCCTGGAGTTCTTTGGGTATCCCACATACTTACACGGTACTGAGCGTGCATCGAGTTTGTCCGCATGCTGCTTTTTGACAAAAGCTGGACATCCCCCTATCTTCAGATACTGAAGATAGGGTTTCTTCCCACTCCACATCTGATATGGTGTGGTAGGCACAGTCTTGGTAGGAACCTTGTTAAAAATATATGCAGCTGATTCTAGTCCATAGCCCCAGAATGATTGCGGTAACTCGGCGTTACTCATCATTGAACATACCATATCCAATAAGGTTCGGTTCCATCTTTCCGATACACCGTTGTGTTGTGGTGTGTATGGAGGAGTAAGCTGAGAGAGAATTCCATACTCTTTTAGTTAATCCGGGAACTCGGCACTCAAATATTCACCACCTCGATCAGATCTCAGTGTCTTGATACTTTTGCCGGTTTGTTTTTCCACTTCATTCTTATATTCTCGGAATTTCTCAAAAGCCTCGAATTTATATTTCATCAAGAGGACATGTCCATACCTAAAGAAATCATCCGTAAAAGTAATGAAATAGGAATAACCACTTCTCGCATGTGTAGACATTAGACCACATACGTCGTTGTGTATGAGTCCCAAGAGCTCGCTCGCTCTTACTCCGTGTCCAATGAACGGAGTCTTTGTCATCTTTCCTTTGAGACATGATCGACAAGTTGTATAAGATTGCTATTCGAACGGATCCAAATATCCTTCTTTATGTAACTTGGTCAACCTTGTTTCGTTGATGTAACCCAGTCTACAATGCCATAAGAAAGCTTGATTTAATTCTGGAGTCTTTCTTTTATGTATGTTCTGGACATTGAAAACTTATAGTTGGTTTAATACGTATATACGGTTGTTTAGTGTACCCGACCCAATCAGACCATGACTAAGGTGGATGTTTACGACGTTGCTTACAAATGTAAAATCATAACCTTTTTTAGATAATAAAGATACAGAAATAATATTACAAGTCAAATTAGGTACACAAAAACAGTTGCGCAAAACCAAAATATGTCAACTTGTCAACCCTAAGTGATATTCTCCTACGGACACAGCATCAACGCTCACTCCATTAGCAACCCTGAGGGTCATATCACCGGTCTTCAGAATACTACAGCTTCTCAGTGCCTGCAAAGAATTACAGATATGAGATCCTGATCCAGTATCCAATACCTAGGAAGTAGAGTTGATTAACAGACAGTTTTCAATTACAAACACACCTGAAGCCGAAGCCATAACTTTCTTCGGGTCTTGGTTCTTGGCTCTCCAAGCCCTGCAATCTTTCTTCCAATGGCCCTTCTTATGACAGTAAAAACATTCTTCCTTCCCTACTGTCGGCCCCGCCACTTTAGCCTTGCCCTTCGCTTCCACCTTACAAACACCGCCTTTCGGCTTGGTGGGGGCCTTCTTCTTCTTTCCCTTAGCTTTCGCCTTGGATCTAGAAGAGGACGCTCCACCAACAAGCAGAGCGGGTGTTTCCCTGGATTTCTTCTGGGTGCCCTCAGCACTCCTCAATATGTTGAGGTGTTCCGGAAGTTCAACTTCTTTACCTTGAATATTAAAATTCAAGATAAACTGGACGTAGGTGGAAGGGAGGGACTGGAGAATCAAGTCTGTATACAGCTCGTTCTCTAACGTAGTCCCTAGGTCCGCGAGCTCCTCAATGTAGCCGATCATCTTAAGGACGTGTTCCCCTACAGATGACCCGACAGCCAACCTCGCCTGAAATAGCTTTTTCGAGGTCTCGTATCTTGCGATACGAGATTGCTCTCCATATAATTCCTTGGTTTGGAGGAATATGGATTCAAGATCCATATTCTCGTACCGCCTCTGGTGTTCATTGTCCATAGAGGCCAGCACGAGGCACTTCGCTTTCGCGCAATCAATTTCCTAGGTCATACGGATTTCCTTATCCGCGACGCTAGAATCTGGACCTAGGACGGCGGGGGCTTTAGTAGTAAGAATATAGCCCAATTTTTCATATGTTGTTGCTACCTTGACATTCCTGAGCCAATCTTTATAGTTCGGCCCTGTCAATAAGTTTTTATCTAATAGTAACTTAAGGCCGGTCATCTCGGTCGCTGCAATTAAAAGAGAGAGAAGAAACACTCAACATGATGCTCTTAAAAATTTAGATTGGTTTTTAATTTATCTAAACTGGATGGCTCCCACTGTTTCTCGAATTCTTTCTCAAACCATAAAAGAATAATTAGTCAGGATTAATCTCACTGTACAATACTTGCTTAACCGTTCAGCAAGGCCAGTATCGGTACTTCGAGGGAGGTTTTACGACGCTTTCGCGAAGTTCCTTAATTAAATAACCTCTTTTCCCTGGGGCCTAGCCCTACTAACACCTTTCTAGACACCTACTTGGTTTATAGCATTATTCGTTAACTGAAAAAGTCTCCCGAGGAGTAGGATATACTCACAGTAGGATCGAGATCTAAATATCATCGTGTGATAAAGTCGAAGGAATCCTACCAAAATTATCACACTCCAAATGGTATGCAACACTAGCAAGATTTAGTTTCTTTAGAAACTTCTGATGTGGATTTTTGCCCCATGCTCTTATGACCTTGACGAAGGCCAACATATCATAATTCACATGTCAAGTTCTACCCGTCATTGTCCAGGTTAATTTGAACCTGTAAGTCTATGTTACCCACCCCGGTACTTACGGGGAGGCGGAAAGAGTAAAAATCAAATTATTATCACAAGGAAACATAGACATACCATGAAGGATCTTGGCTAAACAAGAACTAACAAACTATCTACAAGTTCTAACTACTAGGTTAGAAGGTTATACCAAAAGCTTGAACTCCTTCTCTTCTTGTGTTGCTTCCTTTTCTTGTGTGCTCCTTTGAGTGGTGTAGACGGCTCCTCCTCTTTGTCTTCTCTTTGCCAAAGAAAGATCCACCCGAAGGCTTCTACCCTGAGCTCCTACCTCAACCAAGAAGTATCTAGAGTGCTTGACTTGCTAGACTAAGAACCCTAGAATGAGTAGAGAGGTGTTTTGATGGTTTAGTCTCAAAGCTTGGATTTTCAACATATGAAACAATTAAGCTTTTGTAAGAGAGGAAGAGGGAGAGCAAATCATGTGAGAGAAACAATATGAGAGAATGAGAGTGATTTATCAACCTTGCTCTTATATTAGAGATATATGATAACATTAATAATAATTAAGAAAATTGTGATGGTTAGTTGATTTGACCATTATCATTTCACATTTAATGCTAAGCAAGCTTCAAGAAGCATCTTTTGCTTAACAAAAGAAAATATCAAAGTCAATGAAAGTCAATAAGTCAAATGGTCAACCCAACCCTAACCATGGTACAATTATCCTTAAATAATATTATTAATCATATTTCTCACTCTCATTAGGTTTTTGAAAAAGTCAATGGTCAAAAACCCTAAACCCTAATGAGGTTTCTCCCTCTCCGCCTCTGTCAACTGTACGTACGTACCCGTATTCGTGTTCCGAAGAACACGAATACAATGAGACAAGACCAATCCCAAAACAAATACTAGGATCTGGCTTAAACTAAAGCCCACTAGTAATAACTGCCCGGACACCAAATGTGCACAAGTGCGCGTATGTGAACGAACCCCGTCGTAAAACCATACGACCTCTACTCTGTTTTGCCCAAAGGTGAACAACCCTCTCTGTGGGACTCTAAAGACTCGACACTACGCTGGCAGTGGGTTTAACCACAGGCCGCAAGAGGTACTAGCTGTACGTAACGGTCTCCAGGTAGATGCCGATAAGAAGACCAATGAGGTGAACCTATCCGAACTCCTACTGAGCCTGAATGTGACAATCTCCGTACAGTCCGGTCTGTTCGTCTGAGAGTATCGCATGTCGGGCCTAGGGGGCGGTAAACGTCAGTCCCCTAATAGTGGTACAATTCGTGTCAGAGTGTAGCCCAGAACACCCTGAGAAAATGCTGGAAACACTACGAGTAAATCTCGCTTACCCTGGCCAGGGACTTTGTGAAATGGCTCTTCTAGACACAGCGCGATATCAACTCCCAATACCGGGAGAGACGAATCCTGTCTAACCTTCACTGCCTCCAAGTGCTTCGGGACTGCACCCAACTACTACCTATTTGCACGACTCAATAGAGCCGTGGTAGGGTAGTAATATAAGAACAGTGGGAACACACTCGAGGCGAAGTGACAGTGTCAAGTCAACAGACTAAGCTGTACTCATGTTACCTGGGAACTGATAACTGACGATAGGTATAATACCAACCAACAGTTCCCAGCGAGTCTAGTCCAGTGTACTCGTAACCTAACGAGCACCTGCATACTATCTCCAGTACGACGTATTGATGGCTGTGGGACAGACCATCTCCCCTCCTGGGATGAGAAAAGTATACACTAGTCTATTCTGGAGTATCGATACCCTATCTCGATAATCCTACGACCAGGACCTGTATAAGTATGTGCTTATAGACTACCCAGCCCCTACTAGTATGACTGCCATCATAATGCTGGTAGTCAAGCAAAAGATCCTAAGGGCTCTATAAATATGTATTAGCAATATGTCAAAAAGAAACACATACACATATTAAGAAAGATACAAACCAAGTAGCATACTACCATATTGAGCAAGAATGTCAATCCGTGTATATATCCCAAGCTTCCAAAATGTAATATACAAATTAGTACTATACAATAATGGCCTCTAGGGCATATCACACTAACAATCTCCCACTTGAACTAAGGCCATGTGCTGGCATATCGCAGACCAATCATCTCGAATAGCCTCTCGAACTACGTCTGAGAAATGGCCTTTGTGAATGGATCTGCAGTGTTATCTTCTGTAGAAACCCTCCGAACCTCGATCTCCCGGCGATCCACGATCTCCTTGATCAGGTGATACCACCTCAAGATGTGTCTGGACTTCTGATGGGACCTGGGTTCCTTTGCTAAAGCTATAGCCCCGTTGTTGTCACAATACAGAGGTATTGGATCAGCAATGGATGGAAACACCTGAAGTTCTGTCAAGAACTTCCTCATCCAAACGGCTTCTTTTGCGGCATCAGATGCTGCTATATACTCCGCTTCCACTGTCTAGTCAGCAACGGTTTCCTGTTTGGAACTCTTCCAACACACCGCCCCTCCATTGAGAGTAAAGACATAACCCGACATGGATTTGGAGTCATCCTTGTCACTCTGGAAGCTGGAGTGAGCAAAGGCCTCGATCTGGAGGTCTTTTCCACCGTAAACCAAAAACATATCCTTAGTCCTTCTCAGGTACTTCAGAACGTGTAGGACTACGGTAGCGCCCCGGCCGTCTTTGCGAGGCCAAAATGCGGAAACAAAAATTTTCTTAACTTTAAACTGGCACTACCGCATCCTAAAAACCCAGAACGAACCATTAACCTATACCTAGCAATCAAGAGAAAGGGTAGAATGCTATACCGAGCGATCCGTGTCCTTCGGTCTTCGGCCTCCACTCCGATCTCCTCGCGGAATCTCCGGTCTTCATCTCCTCGTTGGAACGGGCACCACATCGCCGGGTTCTGTTACGGGCTCCCACCTCTGGACCGAGGCAACTCGGGCACGAAGTTGGCGAGACGACGTGCCCAAGGATACTGTAGATGAAGTGTAGAAACCATTGTATCAATGGGGTTGATGTTGCCTTTGATGGAGAAGGAAAAATGAACTTTGGAGAGATGTTAGGAATTTTTCAAGCAAGCAAAAATGAGATGAATGATTTTTTTTTCTCTTACTAGAAATGAATCCCCTCTCTCTCTCACCAAGGAATGGCCGGCCAAAAGAATTGAGGAAGGAAAAAACCAAAAGGGGGTGAGTGTAGGGATGTCTCAAGGTGACCATAAGAAATGTGTTGATATTGAGGAATTATGGTCACACCAAAAACCTATCATTTCCTATCACATTAAATGCTAGCCATGATGAGAGCAAAAAGAAAAGATGCTATGTTATCATAATCCCTCCACATATCTAATTTGCACACTTGCAAATAACCCCCTCCATCGAAAAAATCCGGCCGTGAAGGAACAAAGGAAAACTGGCCGAAACGGAATGCAAACTGGCAATTTTAGAAAACTGATCCCGTAATAAATTACAGGAAAACCCCGCGACTGTATATACATACCCGCATTTGTATTCCGACCGAATACAAATGCAAAGAGACAAAATCTACACTGTACAATACTACGATCCGGCTTAAACCAAAGCCCGCTAGTATTATCCGCCCGATCATGATCCGTGCAATACCGCACATATATGATCGAACCCTGCCATATCTCCTTACGGCCTCTACAGCGTTTCGCCCGAAACTTGAGTAACTGTCTGTGGGGGACTCTAAAGACTCGTCAATACCTTGGCTGTGGATTTAACCACTAGTACGTCAGAGGTATTAGCCATACGTAACGGGCTACCAGGTATTGACCAAAAGAGACGTCGATGAGCGAACTCATCCTGATGCCCTACTGAGCCTATCAATGACAATATCCGTACAGTACGGTCCGTTTGTCTATGAGTATCGCATGGCGGGCCTAGGGGGTTGGTAAAAGTCAAACCCCCAAAAGCGGTACAAGTCGTGTAGGAGTGTAGCCCAGAACACCCTGAGATACTACTGGATTACCTACCAGTAAATCTCCTACCTCGGCCGAGGGCTTTGTGTAATGGCTCTCCTAGACACAGCAAGACCTCACCCCCAATACCGGGAGAGACGAAACCCCTGCCGATCCGCTCACTGCCTCCATGTGGCTCGGGACTGTACCCAACTAAAACCTGTTTGCACGACTCCTTTGAGCCGTGGTAGGGTAGTAATCAAAGCACAGTGGGAACTCACACGAGACAAATGACGATCTCAGGTCGATGAACTAACCTGTACACATGTCACCAGGGAACTGCTATCTGACGTCTGGTATAATCCCAACTAGCAGGTTCTCGGCGAGTCCTGTCCGGTGTACTCATAACCCAATGAGCACCTGTATACATCTTAGGTGAACCAACTGACGCCAGTGGCTTGTGAGACCGGCCACCGCCCCTCGTCGGGGTCTCGACTGTATACACTAGTCTACTCTGGAGTATCGATGCCCTGTCTCGAAAACTCCCACGACTAGGGACCTTTTAAGGATGGGCTTATAGACCCCAGCTCCCACGTATATGATCGCCATCATACTGCTGGCCATCAAGCAAGAATCCTAAGGGCTCTATCAACGTGCAATAGTGACCTGTTAGGTCACCTGAAGCAGGACACGATGATAAAGATAAACCAGATAGCATACTATCATCTTGAGTAAGACTGTCCTACCGGTATAGGTCTTCCCTCAAACATTGCAATCACGTGCCTGTGATCCAATAATTGACTCTGAGGGCACTATATCCAACAATCTCCTACTTGCACTCAAGGCTAATTATTGCGATGTCGCATACTCACAGCCCGTGTGATACCGAACACCCAACTCCTTTCCTAATCAGTTTCACAAAGCTCGTTTGCGAAACTATTGCGTTCGAGGAATAGCCTCAGTGAGTGGATCCGCTGTGATGTTTTTTTCTATGTCTCTCGTTATCTCAAGTTCGCGGAGAAACCCATCTCTCTAAATGAGCAAAAACTGTCTTAGAATATGTTTGGATGTCTGATGGGACCTAGTTCACAAGTGAACTCCAAATCCAAACTTCTTAGACTGTATCGTCAACTGAACTTAATCAGTATCCTGCGCCAAGCCTCCCTCAGTATCCTCCTGGACCACCTTTCCAAATTACTGCCCCTCTTCAGTGGGAGAACTATAACTCTGACAGCCACTCTGTCATCCAGGTCACCTTGGAAGCCTGGAATGATAGTTGTCTCTCAAAGGAGGCTGCCGTTATCATTTCCTTAGAACATCAACTTATGTTCTAAAACTGCTTCCGATCATTTCTCCAAGATTGGATTAATATCAACTTAATGCGTCTACTGCAAAAACAATATCTGGTGTGGTACTTGACATCTCATGATTGACTCAATTGCCTAAGCAAGTGATCTGCCAATCATGCACATCCCTCTCCTCTTTAGTCTGTAAGACTCCTTTAGAGAGGGTGACTCCATCACCTGCAGGTATACTACCGTGCCAGGAGTCGTCCATTCTAAAATCTCTTAGAATGCTGTCTAAGTACCCTGATTGGGAAACCACCCAAATCTAGATCTATAGATCTAGTAACCAGAATGTCTTGATATTATATCCAAGTCTCATGTGGAGAAACCACTGTGTGACAACCAACGTATAACCGATCGTAGTATAGGAATTTCACTTCCTACTCTCTGTATGTCATCCTAATACCAGGACATCACACCCTACTACCTTCCTAACAGATCCATCCCCTATTCTGATGAAGTCAAACCTATGACTGTGACATCAGAAATAGATGATCTATCTCCGCTATATCTGCTTTAGTCTATAAATAGACATAAGCCACTTGTCCACTATGCTTTCGCTGCTCCCACTGACTACGACAACCCTCTGGCAGAGTCATATACACGTATATTTCTAAAGCTAGTTTAGAACGACGCTATACTCATCCTCCTGCTGGGTCTCACAGTCTGGAACAACAGCAATGGCAAGTATGGGTAAATAAGAACCTCCCTGTCACCGTCCTTGAGGCTACCGGAGTACCTCTCGGGTGCCTGAGGTTACCCACCGTATCTGCGGAGTGGCCAATGGAATGTCAAACCAGATTGAATCTTTAGGTTCTTATCAAATTTTTCAGTAATCGTTTGCGGTTCTGGAATCACTTCCAGTTCTACCAAACTCCCACTACTGTTTTCTGAAAGAAAAAAAATCCATTTTTATTAAAACTGTGGCGAGTCTAGAACAATATCATTATTGATCTTCCAGAAGGTAGAAAGTCAACCCTCGTCATAGCCTGGGTCAACCCACAAACAGCCATTACAGAAACATGCCTTGAGTTATCCAGAGTCTGGTTTTAAGCATAAGCCGGACAACTCCCCGTACCTTAACATCGTTAAGATATGAACTGTTCTATATCCAATACAGAAACAGAGGCACTGATTTAATTGAACCAGATTCAAATCATACAGTTTTCTCCAGTGCATGTCAACTAAATGGAAGGAGGCCGATCAGCGTTACTCAATGCTTCCAATTATGAGTAACCTGAAAGAGAAGCAAGTTCTCTCAATCATTACTATTAACTGAACACCATACACAAGTATCTGCATCTTCGATCACCTTGAAGAATCCCGATACTTGCAACACCTGGTTCTCTACTCTATTCTTATACCTATAACTTCTCAAAACTTGGACCTTGTGTTTCTACGAAACATATGTCTAAGAACTAGAGAAGTCACAAGTAAATAGAATATAGTACGAGTACCAACCCCTCTGTCCTGATGAACACTGGACAATATACAATACTCTGTATAAGTCGCCTGAGTCTAATAACTCATTCTCTGTGTGTCGTAGGTTGAAAACTGTACTTATGGTTAAGAAAAATTACACCGCTATTTATTGCTCCTTACCTAACCATCCACTGATATAGGTAAATGTCATGGACATAATCTCAAAAAGGTATATCCCACTCTATAAAAGTAGACGTACAGATATATCAATTTGAAATTGGTGCACAAAAACGGATATTCAAAACCAAATATTTGCCGTCCGGTAAACTACCCAGGTGATTTCCTCAAATATCACCAATTACAACGAATTCCGATATAATGAGGATGATCACCTAATTCCCAATAACTTACTCCCACTCATCGTCTGTAAAACCATACAGATGTGAGAATCATACCTGGTAAATACATACCCTGGAGCAAGTGCCTAATTGGGAAATCAGTTTTCTTTTAACGGTACACAGTGAAACTGAAACGTTGAAATGTTTCGATGGGGTATCCTGGTATTCCTAGTAATGCCTCCTCCATTATCCAGATTCACAACTGTAACCGTATATTTCTTTGCCATCTCTCCAAATCCCTTTATGTCTTTATTCATTACCTTCTGTACACCCCTTTAGGCCAAATGGTTTTCTTCCTTCCCTACCGTTCGGCACCAGCCTATGGTTTGGAAGAAGACTATCCAATAAGCATAATGGGTGTACTGACCTAATCTTAGGAGCACTCGCAATGCGAGAGAAGGTGAAGATAAAAGACAACCGAATAAACCTAATTCCTATCTCTCCCGAACCAGAATCCATCCCCGATCTGGAACAAGTTACTTTCGAGTTTGTATATAACCATACGATGGAGTATCCAAATAACTGTGGATCTTCGTAGTGATACGGAGTGTCTTAGAGAAATACAAAGGTGAAGTGGGAGTGGTAATGAAATACTTGGTTTGGTCGTGAATAGCAGTCGCAGTTTACTTTGCCCTCTTACTAATCCCTTTATTTGTCTTTACTTAATACCTTCTGTACACCTTTTAGGCTAAATGGTTTTCTTCATTCCCTACCGTTCAACACCTGCGTATAGTTTGGATGAGGACTATCCAATTAGCGTAATAGGTGTACCGTCTTAAACCAAGGAGCACTCGCATCCTGAGAGAAGGTAAAAGGAAAAGACAACTGAATAGTCCTATTCGTTTACTCCAGGACCGGAAACCATCCTCGAATAAATTCCTTCGAGTTCGTATATAACCATACGATGGTTTTATCCAATGGAAATGGACGTTCGTAGTAATACGAGGTGTTCTGGAGAAAAGGGTAAAAGTAGGAGCGGCAATGAGGTTTTCAACTCAGACAGTCCAAAAGCCAGTGTTTAAAGAAGGTTCGGTCAACTTGGTCACAGAGTCATAGTCAAGGGCCGGGCCATGGTCGCTGCCAAAAAGAGAGAGAAAAGAAACACTCAGCGTGCACTCTAACCTAGATCATAATGGTTACCAATTTATCTAATCAGGAAACCTCCCACTGTAACGTCAAATTCTCCTCCAAACCTGAAAGAATAATTAGTCGGGATCACCCGAGGAGTAAACCAACTCATCAGTGGGAATCGGGATCCAACTATCATTGCATGATAACGTGAAGGAATCCACTCACTTCACCATACTCCAGAAGGTATGCGCATGCCTGGCAAGTTTCAGTTTCTTTAGAAACTCCCGATGTAAGTTTTTACCCCTAGGACCCAAGTGACCTTGACGGAGTCAACAAATCAAAGAGTCCTAGTCAAGTTCAACCCGTCATTATCTGGATTGCATTAAACCCATCCGTACGTGCCCTTGACGGAGTCAACAAGGCAGCACGACGGTCCTAACCAATCCTATTTATGCAACAAACAATCACCACTTAGATACCGTACACTACGCCTTGATGGAGTCAAAAAACGTAGCACGAATACTAAATAATACCCGTAAGAAATGACGGAGGGCTACGGCTGGTTTTTGGCGAAAAACCTTTAACGTAATGAACTTGATATCGTTGAAGGAACTGTATAGCTTTTTATAAAATATAGTGGCAAAAACCTTTGCTAAAGAAGTCACTCACGGTGAAGGGATCTCGGCTCTTTCCCCGTAGAATGAGGTGCAGGATATTTCAACTGAATACCACGATGCAAAGCAAAAAGTAATCGGCTATAGTGAAGTTATTACCCTGACGCAAACTTCAGTCCAAGGGGTCACTCCCGGTGAAGGGATCTCGGCCCTTGCCTCGTCGACTGAGGTGCTGGATATTCATAACCGAATACCACTGTTCAAAACAAAAGAGAATGTCCTTGCAATAATAGCTTTTTGAAAATTGTTCCAACAACATCAGAATAGGTTTTTTTAGCTTGCATTGATCCGAATCAACGCAGTCCCATCAATTGATCACACCACAAAGAACGAAAAATAATGATGTACGTATATGCCATCCGCATTCGCCACTGGGTCCCGTCATCACCCGTTAGGTTACTTAACTAACGACAGAGCGGGGACTGGACTAGCGCGGATGCAAAACATATACAACATCTACTAATATATATATCAATATATAATATTCGCTCAAGGCGTGATAAAATGCAACATCACAGAAATGTAATAAGCATCACAGAATAATACAGATATCTGGGATCCCCGGGTTTCATAAAGCTGCTACTGAAACCCGACGTTCCCCTAGTCGTGTGGATAGCCTGTGTAATGAAATCCTAGACCCCTACGGGCAGGGCAAGTTACCCGCCAAGACCTGAAGCGAGGCAGCCCCCTTCAGCAACGTGAATGGACCACCCAACACTTCACGGAATCCGGTAACTTGGGCACCCCTCCTTGGGTCAACCTGTACCCCCTACGAGTGCGGCGAATAGCCCGCCAATTCTAGAGTGAAGCCCCCTCCGTCTCAATGCCATGAGATGTAGGCTCGTTGCCCTATAGAACCCGGCTATCCGTGTACCCCACCATGGGGTAATCCTAGTACAGAAAGTAAAATATACATACAACGGGTACATCGACCTCAGCCCGGTCGTGCCCCAAAAGAATAATATACAAACAGGCAGTAACGGCAGTCCACATATCGGACGCTCGCCCTGCAATATCAAATGTACATATAAAACAAAACTGTACTAACATTGCATTCAGGCTATCCACCATGACAATCCGCAACATCACAGCACAACACAGAACATCAACGTGAATGTCACGTTCGCAAATCCGTCTAAAAGGGCTATCGCAGTTAGTCAGGATTTACGGATCAAATGACATTCACGGTCGCAGATATAATGTAAATACTGTGAATTAACATGTTTAAAATTTTTGATCGATCAAATTTACCGAAGTGGGCCCCAAGCACTACTGTAGCACTCAAAGAAAATCTGGGCCCAAAAAGAATATTCCAAAAACCCCATTTCGCAGTCTATCACCCACTAGAAAAAATTGGTGCAACAAGGACTCATTATGGCCGCGGAACCGCGGCCAATGCATGGGTTTGGCCGCGGTTCCGTGGTGGAACAGTGAAGTCATGCCACCAAATTTTTGCAGAAGTCTTAGAAAACCCTGCACGTATTTCTGCAATGTACCAAATATTTTTTCGAGCCAAAAACAAATCGACAGAAAACTGATGCACTTGAAATCGTGTTTTCGGAAAATCCGTTCGATCGAACTTGTAAACACGTTAGAGAAAGCTAGACAAGGTTAATGGCGTGGCTCTGATACCATGTAGGACTACGGTAGCGCCCCGGCCGTCTTTCCGAGGCCAAAATGCGGAAACAAAATTTTTCTTAACTTTAAACCGGCACTACCGCATCCTAAAAACCCGGATCGAACCATTAACCTATACCTAGCAATCAAGAGAAAGGGTAGAATGCTATACCGAGCGATCCGTGTCCTTCGGTCTTCGGCCTCCACTTCGATCTCCTCGCGGAATCTCCGGTCTTCATCTCCTCGTCGGAACGGGCACCACATCGCCGGGTTCTTTTACGGGCTCCCACCTCTGGACCGAGGCAACTTGGGCACGTAGTTGGCGAGTCGACGTGCCCAAGGATGCTGTAGATGAAGTGTAGAAACCATTGTCTCAATGGGGTTGAAGTTGCCTTTGATGGAGAAGGAAAAATGAACTTTGGAGAGGTGTTAGGAATTTTGCAAGCAAGCAAAAATGAGATGAATGATTTTTTTTTCTCATACTAGAAATAAATCCCCTCTCTCTCTCACCAAGGAATGGCCGGCCAAAAGAATTGAGGAAGGAAAAAACCATAAGGGGGTGAGTGTAGGGATGTCTCAAGGTGACCATAAGAAATGTGTTGATATTGAGGAATTATGGTCACACCAAAAACCTATCATTTCCTATCACATTAAATGCTTGCCATGATGAGAACAAAAAGCAAAGATGCTATGTTATCATAATCCCTCCACATATCTAATTTGCACACTTGCAAATAACCCCCTCCATCGGAAAATCCGGCCGTGAAGGAACAAAGAAAAACTGGCCGAAACGTAATGCAAACTGGCAATTTCAGAAAACTGATCCCGTAATAAATTACAGGAAAACCCCGCGACTGTATATACATACCCGCATTTGTATTCCGACCGAATACAAATGCAAAGAGACAAAATCTACACTGTACAATACTAGGATCCGGCTTAAACCAAAGCCCGCTAGTATTATCCGCCCGATCATGATCCGTGCAATACCGCACGTATATGATCGAACCCTGCCATATCTCCATACGGCCTTTACAGCGTTTCGCCCGAAACTTGAGTAACTGTCTGTGGGGGACTCTAAAGACTCGTCAATACCTTGGCTGTGGATTTAACCACTAGTACGTCAGAGGTATTAGCCATACGTAATGGGCTACCAGGTATTGACCAAAAGGGACATCGATGAGCGAACTCATCCTGATGCCCTACTGAGCCTGTCAGTGATAATATCCGTACAGTCCGGTTCGTTTGTCTATAAGTATCGCATGGCGGGCCTAGGGGGTTGGTAAAAGTCATACCCCCAAAAGCGGTACAAGTCGTGTAGGAGTGTAGCCCAGAACACCCTGAGATACTATTGGAATACCTACCAGTAAATCTCCTGCCTCAGCCGAGGTCTTTGTGTAATGGCTCTCCTAGACACAGCAAGACCTCACCCCCAATACCGGGAGAGACGAAACCCCTGCCGATCCGCTCACTGCCTCCATGTGGCTCGGGACTGTACCCAACTAAAACCTGTTTGCACGACTCTTTTGAGCCGTGGTAGGGTAGTAATCAAAGCACGGTGGAAACTCACACAAGACAAATGACGATCTCAGGTCGATGAACTAACCTGTACACATGTCACCAGGGAACTGCTATCTGACGTCTGGTATAATCCCAACTAGCAGGTTCCCGGCGAGTCCTGTCCGGTGTACTCATAACCCAATGAGCACCTGTATACATCTTAGGTGAACCAACTGACATCAGTGGCTTGTGAGGCCGACCATCGCCCCTCGTCGGGGTTTCGACTGTATACACTAGTCTACTCTGGATTATCGATGCCCTGTCTCGAAAACTCCCATGACTAGGGACCTTTTAAGGATGTGCTTATAGACCCCAGCTCCCATGTATATGATCGCCATCATACTGCTGGCCGTCAAGCAAGAATCCTAAGGGCACTATCGACGTGCAATAGTGACCTGTAAGGTCACCTGAATCAGTACACGATGATAAAGATAAACCAGATAGCATACTATCATCTTGAGTAAAACTGTCCTACCGGTATAGGTCCTCCCTCAATCATTGCAATCACGTGCCTGTGATCCAATAATTGACTCTGAGGGCACTATATCCAACAGAATGTTCTTTACCGCTATCCAGTGTTTCTCCCCATGGTTTGACTAATACCAGCTTACTACACTCAGTGCATAAGCTACATCTGGTGTGGTACACAACATCGCATACATTATAGAGCCTACCGCAGAGGCGTATGGTATATTAGACATGCGATCCCTTTCCAAATCAGTCTTGGGAGACATCTCTTTGGAGAGGGTGATCCCATGACAAGCCGGTAAATTACCGCGCTTGGAATCTTCCATACTGAATCTTTTCAGTATGGTGTCAATGTACCTGGACTGTGAAAGTCCTAATATCCTTTTGGACCTATCACGATAGATTCGGATCCCCAGAATGTAAGAGGCATCACCCAGGTCTTTCATGGAGAACCTGTGTGACAAGAACCCTTTGACAGATTGTAGCATAGGAATGTCATTTCCTATCAAGAGAATGTCATCCACGTATAAAACGAGGAATACGACAGTTCGCGCTACAATCTTACTATAAATACATGGTTCATCTGGATTTTTGATAAAGCCAAATTCTTTCACCGTCTCATCAAAACAGATGTTCCAATTCCGCGATGCCTGCTTCAGTCCATAAATGGACTTAAGCAACTTGCTCACCTTCCCGCTGCTCCCACTCTGAATGAAACCCTCGGGCTGGTCCATATAGATACACTCCTCTAATTTACCATTTAGAAAAGCTGTTTTTACGTCCATCTGCCAAATCTCATAATCGTGGAAGGCAGCAATGGCAAGAAGGATCTGAATGGATTTGAGCATAGCCACTGAAGAAAAGGTTTCGTCATAGTCCAAACCAGGTCTTTGACGAAAACCCTTTGCAACAAGTCTAGCCTTATAGGTCTTAACCTGTCCATCTACACCAATCTTCCTTTTGAAGATCCATTTGCAGCCTACGGGTTTTACCCCTTCTGGAGCAACGTCCAAAGTCCATACTTTATTGGTGTACATGGACTCCATCTCGGTCCGCATTGCATCCAGCCATTTTACCGAGTCAGTGCTCTGAATGGCCTGCTGGAAGCTAGTCGGCTCATCATTATCATTGATGCAATCCTCTCTATCCCCATCTATGAGAAAATCGTAGTATCTCTCAGGTGGATGAGAAAGCCTACTACTCCTGCGAAGCGGCGCAAGAATGTCCGGTTCTTTCGAACCTTCTGGTTCTTCTAAGCTTTCAGTAATAGCTCGTGGTTCTGGAATTTCTTCCAGTTCTATTGCGCTCCCACTTATCTGATTTTCCAAAAAATTCAGTTTCCAAGAAGCAGGCATGACGAGAAACAAATACCTTTTGTTCCTCTGCGTAATAAAAGAAATATCCCTCGGAGTTCTTTGGATATCCCACAAACATGCACTGTACTGAGCGTGCCTCGAGTTTGTCCATATGCTGCTTTTTGACATAAGCTGGACATCCCCATGTCTTAATGTGTTTAAGATAGGGTTTCTTCCCACTCCACATCAGATATGGTGTGGTAGGCACTGACTTAGTTGGAACCCGGTTCAAAAGATATGCAGCTGATTCTGGTGCATATCCCCAGAAAGAACGCGGTAACTCAGCGTTATTCATCATGGAACGTACCATATCCAATAGGGTTCTGTTCTGTCTCTCCGATATACCATTGTGTTGTGGTGTATATGGAGGAGTAAGTTGAGAGAGAATTCCATTCTCTTTTAGGTAATCCAGGAACTCGACACTCAAGTATTCACCACCTCGATCAGATCTCAGTGTCTTGATACTTTTGCATGTTTGTTTTTCTACTTCATTCTTGTATTCCTGGAATTTTTCAAAGGCTTCAGATTTATGCTTCATTAAGAAGACATGTCCATACCTTGAAAAATCATCCGTGAAAGTAATGAAGTAAGAATAACCACTTCGCGCATGTGTAGACATTGGACCACATACATCGCTGTGTACAAGTCCCAAGAGCTCGCTCGCTCTTACTCCGTGTCTAGTGAACGGAGTCTTTGTCATCTTTCCTTTGAGACATGATTGACAAGTTGCATATGATTGATATTCGAACGGATCCAAATATCCTTCTTTATGCAACATTGTTAACCTTGTCTCATTGATGTGACCCAGTCTACAATACCATAAGAAAGCATGATTTATTTCTGGAGACTTTCTTTTGTGTGTATTCTGGATATTGAAAATCTGCGGTTGGTTTAATATGTATATACCGTTGCTTAATGTTCCCGACCCAATAAAAACATGATTAGGGTGAATGTTTACAACATTGCTTACAAATGCAAAATCATAACCTTCTTTAGACATTAAAGATACAGATATGATATTACAAGTCGAACTGGATACAAAATAACAGTTGCGCAAAACCAAAACATGTCCATTTGTCAACCCTAAATGATAGTCCCCCCCGGTCTCAGCATCCATGCTTGCTCCGTTTGCAACTCTGAGGGTCATATCACCTGCCTTCAAAGCTCTACGCCTTCTCAGTGCCTGCAATGAATTACAGATATGGGATCCTGATCCGGTATCCAATACCCAGGAAATAGAGTTGATTGACAGAAAGTTTTCAATAACATACACACCTGAAGCCGAAGCCACAACTTGCTTCGGGTCCTGGTTCTTGGCCTTCCAAGCCCTGCAATCTTTCTTCCAGTGTCCTTTCTTGTGACAATAAAAGCATTCTTCCTTCCCCATAATCTGTCCCGCTATCTTTTCTACCTTTGCCTTTCCCTTGGCTTCCACCATACCAACATCGCCCCTTGGTTTGGTGGGGGCATTCTTCTTCTTTCCTTTGGCTTTCGCCTTGGACCTAGAAGAGGAAGCTTCTCCAACGAACAAAGCGGGTGTTTCCCTGACTTTCTGCAGGGTGCCCTCTACACTCCTCAACATGTTGAGGAGTTCCGGAAGTTCAACTTCTTTTCCTTGCATGTTGAAGTTCAGGATAAACTGGGCGTAGGTAGAAGGAAGGACTGGAGAATCAAGTCAGTGCAGAGCTCGTTCTCTAACGTGGTCCCGAGGTCCGCGAGCTCCTCAATGTAGCCAATCATCTTAAGTACATGTTCCGCTACAGATGATCCGACGGCCAACCTCGCTGAAAATAACTTTTTTGAGGTTTCGTATCTGGTGATATGGGATTGCTCTCCATATAGTTCCTTAGTATGGAGAAATATGGATTCAAGGTCCATATTCTCGTGCCTCCTCTGATGTTCATTATCCATAGAGGCAAGCACGAGGCACTTGGCCTTCACGCAATCAATTTCCCAGGTCTTACGGATTTCCTTATCCACGACACTGGATTCTGGACCTGGGACGGCGGGGGCTTTAGTGGTAAGGAGATACCCCAACTTGTCATAAGTGATTGCCATCTTGACATTCCTGAGCCAATCTTTGTAGTTTGGCCCTGTCAGTATATTTTTATCTAATAGTAACTTAAGGCTGGTCATGATGTTTGGTCGCTACAATTAGGAGAGAGAGAAGAAACACTTTAGCATAATGCTCTTACAAATTTAGGGTGGTTTTTAGTTTGTCTAAATAGGATGGCTCCCACTGTTTCTCGAATCCATCCTCAAACCATAAAAGAAGAATTAGTCGGGATTGATCTCACCATACAATACTTGCTTAACCGTTTAGCAAGGCCAGTGTCGGTACTTCGAGAGAGGTTTTACGACGCTTTCGTGAAGTTCCTTAATTAAATAACCTCTTTTCCCTGTAGGCGTAGCCCCGCTAACACCTTTCTAGACACTACTTGGTTTATAGCATTGATCGTTAAGTGAGAAAGTTTCCCGAGGAGTAGCATATACTCACAGTAGGATCGGGATCCAAATATCATCGTGTGATAAAGCTGAAGTAATCCTACCAAAATCCTCACACTCCAAATGGTATGGAACACTAGCAAGTTTCAGTTTCTTTAGAAACTCCCGATGTGGATTTTTGCCCCATGCTCTTATGACCTTGACTTTGGCCAACAAATCATAAGTCACATGTCAAGTTCTACCCGTCATTTTCCAGGTTAATTTGAACCCACCGGTACCTACCCTTGACTTTGGCCAACAAAGCAGTACGATTGTCCAAACCAACACATCTATCTATGATATGAATATCCAATAGCTACCAATCACTATGCCTTGACTTTGGCCAACAAACATAGGTTAAATACTATTGACCATCCATATGAAATGACGGAGGGCTACGAATGATTTCGGCAAAACCGTGAACGTAGTGAACTTGATATAATTGAAGGAACCTGATAGCTTTTAAAAAGGAGTGGTTTAAGCTCCGCTTTTTTAAAAGTTTTGTGTTTTGGAAAAAACCGAGTGGTTTTGAAATTGTTCCAACGATTTAACTTTGGTTTATTTTATTTGCATTAATATAATGCATCCCATCAATTAATCCTACCATTGCAGAAAACAACGAAAATATGACGTACACTTATGCCATCCGCATTCGTCACGGGGCCCCGTCATCACCCGTTAGGTTACTTAACTAACGACAGAGCGGGGGCTGGACTAGCACGGATGCAAAACATAAGCAACGCCTACTAGATATCATATATAGATATATACATTCGTCAGACGCAATGATAGCCATTCCAGATCACAGATGAACACATTGGATATGCTAGGAATCCGTGTTCTGTTCGAGCCTGCAACGAAAAACGGATTACACGGTCTCGATGAATAGCCAAACCCCACCCTAGACCCCTACGGGTGCGGAAAACTACCCGCCAAATACCCGAAGTGAAGCAGCCTCCCTCAACAACGTGAGTAGGCCACTCAGCACTTCAAAGTACCCGGTAGTTTGTGCACCCCTCCTTGGGTTTATCCTAGGAGCAAAAGCAATAAAAGAAATAATATACAATAGTGGCTACAACCTCAACCCGGATGTGCGAGCAAAAAATAATATTACATCAATTTACAATTTACAACAAATGAAAGATAAATAAACACTCATCTCACAACCCCGGCTATTCACCCGCGACAATCCAACAAGTTCATATACACAAACCCACATCACAGATCACAGATATGTACAACCCCCACTAATCGACGTATAGCGATTAGTCGACATTCAGTACATATATCGCATTACAAATATAATCAATTTGCTAAAGTTTGTAGAATTTCGATCAATATTCCAATTTGAAACTACCCCAAATACAACACTGTTCTCAAAAGAATCTGGGCAGAAACAAAGAATCTGAAAAATCACAAAACATCAAGCTGGACATTCTGCAGGAAAAACGAGTTGATTCTGAGTCGACTCGGCCGCGGATCCACGGCGAAAAGCATGGTTTTGCCGTGCTTCCGTGGCTGTCTGACCGAGTCACGAGCTCGTTTTTCTTGGGTGTCCTTAAAAAACCCTGCACGTATTTTTCCGGTCTCTGGAAATATTTTTAGACCTGGTTTTAAAAACGACAGAATACACTAGATTTTGATGTTTTTTGCGATTTTTTTCGGGATCGAAGTTCTAAATACTTTGTAAACATGTTATTTGTTGTTTAGTTAGGCTCTGATACCACTGTAAGTCTATGTTACCCACCACGGTACTTACGGGGAGGCGGAAAGAGTAAAAATCAAATTTTTATCACAAGGAAATATAGACATACCATGAAGGATCTTGGCTAAACAAGAACTAACAAACTATCCACAAGTTCTAACTACTAGGTTAGAAGGTTACACCAAAAGCTTGAACTCCTTCTCTTCTTGTGTTGCTTCCTTTTCTTGTGTGCTCTTTTGAGTGGTGTAGACGGCTCCTCCTCTTTGTCTTCTCTTTGCCAAAGAAAGATCCACCCGAAGACCTCTACCTTGAGCTCCTACCTCAACCAAGAAGTAACAAGAGTGCTTGGCTTGCGAGACTAAGAACCCTGGAATGAGTAGAGAGGTGTTTTGATAGTTTAGCCTCAAAGCTTGGATTTTCAACACATGAAACACTTAAGCTTTTGTGAGAGAGGAAGAGGGAGAGCAAACCATGAGAGAGTAAACATATGAGAGAATGAGAGTGATCTATCAACCTTGCTCTCATATTAGAGATATTTGATAATATTAATAATAATTAAGAAAATTGTGATGGTTAGTTGATTTGACCATTATCATTTCACATTTAATGCTAAGCAAGCTTCAAGAAGCATCTTTTGCTTAACAAAAGAAAATATCAAGGTCAATGAAAGTCAACAAGTCAAATGGTCAACCCAACCCTAACCATGGCACAATTATCCTTAAATAATATTATTAATCATATTTCTCACTCTCATTAGGGTTTTGAAAAAGTCATTGGTCAAAAACCCTAATGAGGTTTCTCCCTCTCCGCCTCTGTCAACTGTACGTACGTACCCGCATTTGTGTTCCGAAGAAACACGAATACAATGAGACAAGACCAATCCCAAAACAAATAATAGGATCTGGCTTAAACCAAAGCCCACTAGTAATAACTGCTCGGACACCAAACGTGCATAAGTGCGCGAATGTGAACGAACCCCGTCGTAAAACCATATGACCTCTACTCTGTTTTGCCCAAAGGTGAACAACCCTCTGTGTGGGACTCTAAAGACTCGACACTACGCTGGAAATGGGTTTAACCACTGGCCGCAAGCGGTACTAGCTGTACGTAACGGTCCCCAGGTAGATGCCGATAAGAAGACCGATGAGGTGAACCCATCCGAACTCCTACTGAGCCTGAATGTGACAATCTCCGTACAGTCCGGTCTGTTCGTCTGAGAGTATCACATGTCGGGCCTAAGGGGGTGGTAAACGTCAGTCCCCTAATAGCGGTACAAGTCATGTCGGAGTGTAGCCCAGAACACCCTGAGAAAATGCTGGAAACCCTATAAGTAAATCTCTCTTGCCCTGGCCTGGGACTTTGTGTAATGGCACTCCTAGACACGGCGTGATATCAACTCCCAATACCGGGAGAGATGAATCCTGTCTAACCGTCACTGCCTCCAAGTGCTTCGGGACTGCACCCAACTACTACCTGTTTGCACGACTCAATAGAGACGTGGTAGGGTAGTAATCTAAGAACAGTGGGAACACACTCGAGGCAAAGTGACAATGTCAAGTCAACGGACTAAGCTGTATTCATGTCACCTGGGAACTAATAACTGATGATAGGTATAATACCAACCAACAGTTCCCAGCGATTCTTGTCCAGTGTACTCGTAACCTAACGAGCACCTGCATACTATCTTCAGTACGACATACTGATGGCTGTGGGACAGACCAGCTCCCCTCCTGAGATGAGAAGCGTATACACTAGTCTACTCTGGAGTATCGATGCCCTATCTCGATAATCCTACGACCAGAGACCTGTATAAGGATGTGCTTATAGACTACCCAACCCCCACTAGTGTGATTGCCATCACAACGCTGGTAGTCAAGCAAAAGATTCTAAGGGCTCTATCAATATGTATTAGCAATATGTCAAAAAGAAACACATACACATATTAAGATATATACAAACCAAGTAGCATACTACCATATTGAGCAAGAATGTCAATCCGTGTATATATCCCAAGCTTCCAAAATGTAATATACAAACTATTACTAAATAATAATGGCCTCTAGGGCATATCACACTAACAGAACCCACCCGTACATACCCTTGAAGAAATCCAAAATAGCAGTATAACTGTCCCAAACCAACGCATCTATCTATGCTACATATGAATATTGAGGAGCTACTAATCACTATGCCTTGGCGAAGGTCAAAATACATAGCATGAATACTACTGAATATCCAACTGAAATTACGGAAGGCTATGAATGGTTTTGGCAAAACCGTGAATGTAGTGAACTTGATATAATCGATGGAACCTGATAACTTTTAAAAGGAGCGGTTTAAGCTCCGCATTTAAAAGTTTTGCTGTTTTAAAGAAAACCGAGTGGTTTTAAAATTGTTCCAACGATTCAGTTTTGGTTTGTTTGCTTTGCATTAATGTAATGCAGTCCCATCAATTAACTTACCATTGCAGAAAAATAACGAAAATACAACGTACGCTATTGCCATCCGCATTCGCAACAGGGCCCCGTCATCACCCGTTAGGTTACTTAACTAATGACAGAGCGGGGGCTGGACTAGCGCAGATGCAAAACATAAACAACATCTACTAGATATCATATATAGATATATACATTCATCTCACGCAATAATAGGCATTCTAAATCACAGATGAACATATTCGATATACTAGGAATTCCGTGTTTCTTTTGAGCCTGTAACGAAAGACGGATTCCACCGTCGTGATGAATAGCCAAACCCCACACTAGACACCTACGAGTGCGATAAACTACCGACCAAATTCCTGAAGTGAAGCAACCTCACTCAACAAAGTGAGTAGGCCACTCGGCACTTCATGAACCCGGTAGTTTGTGCACCCCATCTTGGGTCTATCCTAAGAGCAGAAAACAGTAAAAGAAATAATACAACGGTGGCTACAATCTCAACCCGGTAGGCAAGCACGAGCGCATAGGCTGTTCAGGATGTGCCCCGTAAAATAATATTACATCAATTTACAATTTATATCGAATGAAAGTTAAAACACTCATCTCACATCCCCGGCTATTCATCCATGACGATCCAACAAGTTCATATACATAAACCAACATAGCATCATCACAGATATGTGCAACCCCGACTAATCGACGTATAGCAATTAGTCGACATTTACAAACACATATTCACATCATAAAGCTTGTAAAGTAACTACAACATTAGAATTCTGCACGCAATTAGCAAACTAAACCTATTTTTCCAAAACTTCGAAAAATTCAGTGAGCTAAAGTTCCAAAACCGATCGTTTTAAGCCAATCTGGGAGTCAAAACGAACTCGAAACCCGCACGAATCTTCATGGAGAGTTAGAGCATGAAATTAACTTTGAGTTGGGTGCCTAGAGGGGGTACCCCACCCCCGAAGCCACCACGAGGTGGCAGGGGGTGAGGCAGACTCGAAACTGCCTAAGGTGGGGCAGTTTCGGGTCCCTACCGCCAAGACCACCTTGTGGTGGTTTTGGGGAGTGGGCCCAGCCATTCGGTCCCCCCAGGGTTTCCACGGGGTGCCCACGCTCCACCCCGCGGCTTCTCGGTTCAATCCGTGTGCCCACGGGGTATGCAAACAACTCAAAATATCAATTTTGGAAACTGGTTTTGTCGGCAGTTTTTGCGTGACAAAAACGGCGGATTTCTAACGTCTATACAAGCTATCTAAGGTTTATGAGAGGCTATGATACCACTGTAAGTTGATGTTTCACACCCCACGTGTATGCGGGGAGGCGGAAATAGCAAAAAATAATTTTTACGGGCTTTGCAACACCGACTTGAACCAAGGATCGAACATAAAACCCTATCTAGCATACTACTTGAGGTTTAACTACTCGGATGAATATTATACCTCGTAGTATCGTATCCTTCTTGTCTTCTTGCTGTCCTCCTTCTCTTCTTGCTGTCCTTTTTCACTTCGTAAGATCCTTGGAGTGAAAATGGATAGCGCCTCCTCGTCGGCTTCTCGAAGTCAAAGAAGATCCACTGTAACGTGTCGAAAATCGTTTAGGTGAAATTTCGGAAAATCGGTAAAATAACGTGTGTTTTCCATAAAAATCAAGATACTATGAAGTACTTATCTGAAATGACGGAGGGCTACGACAGGTTTTTAAGAAAACCCTTTGCGTAATGAACTTGATATCGTTGTAGAATCGAGTGATTTTAAAAGGAATGTTTTTGAGGCCTTTTCTAGTTTTGCTAAAGAGGTCACTCCCGGTGAAGGGATCGTCGGCTCTTTCCTTATCGAATAAGGTGCAGGATATTTCATAAATATCACTATGCAAAGCAAGAACTATAAAAACAATCAAAACACAAACCGAGTTTGTAGCATCTGCTAGTTTCGCTAAAGAGGTCACTCCCGGTGAAGGGATCTCGGCTCTTTTCTTATCGAATAAGGTGCTGGATGTTCTACAAGGAACACCGCTATGCAAAGCAAGAACTAGAGCTACCGTTTTTAAACAAGTTTCTACAACATCTTTAGGTTTCTTTTAGTTTCATTAATCTCATTAATGAAGGCTCATTTTATTATGCTTCACAAGCATCACTTTTGAAACGAAATCTGCAATATAACATATATCTCATATATATAATACAAACATTCGTCTCAGGCAGTAATATGATCTCATCACAGAACATTACAGCAGAAGAACATATATGAAATATTGGATATACTAGGAGATCCGTGTTTTTAATACGAGCCTGTATAAAACACGGATTCCACGATCACGATGAATAGCCAAACCCACATCCCTAGACCCCTACGAGAGCGGCAAGCAACACTGCCAATTCTAGGGTTAGGAGACCCGGTCTCGACTCCTCGAGATGGTCTCCCACTGGACCCTAGAACCCGGTTACTTGTGCTCCCCATCTTGGGTCTACCTAATGCGGAAAAGTAAATAATATACAATGGTGACATCATCCTCAGCCCGGAAGTGCCCCAATAAAAGAATATTACATACAAATGAATTTTACATGAATGAAAAAAAAAACTCTCATCTCACATAAAACCCCCGGCTATTCAAAACGCGACGATCCAATATAACATATCACAGCAACACATAATATCTCATATCATCAACGTAAGCAAGCATGCGTATCCCGATTGTCGTTGATGTATAGCAACGAAGCCGGCGATACACCACATACTACGCTTACGGTCACAGAAAAGAAAGTGTAAAACTACAACAATTGGAATCCGCAACTTTCTTAGACATCGCATGTCTAACCAAATGAATTCCTTAGACATCGCATGCCTAACTATTATAAACCCCGTATTTTAGTCTCATTATCGAAAACTCTTTTCAATATCAAGTCGGGCAATTCAATAAGATTCCCGACATCCTGATCGAATGCTCGTCGCAAACTTTAGTAGACGGCCGCACCTCCGGATGCCGTCGACGAAGTGCACTAAGGCGGAACACCGCTGCTGCGAGCACCCGAATGGATTCTTTCGGCGATGGGGTTCTCCTACAGTCACTTGGTCGGGGCTATGGGGCGTGGACATCTATTAAGTTTACCCGGCGAGTATCCACGTACGCTACGTCATTGCGACGGACTTTTGATCAAATCAAAATTCCGTGGCAACCGATCAAATGAGACTAAACTGCTAGATTTATAACATTCAAATTAGTTATCTCATAACTATTTGTGGATTCCAAATGTTGTATCACATTCCAGATAAATAGACAATGTTAAACTTTCCGATCGAATAATCAAACACCCAAGTTTTCCCAAATAGTTCTCAACACTTGAAATTAGTTTAAAAACATCCATCACATGTCACAGTACCAATGGTCCAGCCGTAGAAGGGTCAAGCCAACGCCTCATACGTGGCAACGCCGTACTGCCCTAAACCCTAAGGTTCAGAGGCAGTTCAAGACGGTCACATAATCGAGTTAAGGTTTGTTGTCTTCTAGAAGGTCCACCGCGTTAATTTCATGACTTAGAACGTTCTTAAACTACGGAAAAATCCAACACTTGAAAGTTTTCCGGTAGGGGGAAAAGTGAGTTATTGATATCCGGTCGAACTTTTTAACACGTTCTAAAATTACCCGGAAAAACTAAACGAAGTTAAACTTTCCGATCGAATCAACGAGCTTCCAATACAACCCAGAAAACTCAACGCTTGAGTAAATTAAAAATACCCAGAAGCATCAGGAAATACATAGGGACTTTACTGTGCAAAAACCAAACCATGATCTTACTGTATTGCCGCGGAACCGCCGCGCAAGCCATGGTACGGCCGCGGTTCCGCGGCGCTTTAATGATATTGGTGTCTCGTTTTTCACAGTAATTCCTAAAATACCCTGCTGATTTTTTTTTAGTATTTTTAATATGAAAAAATCAACATTTTTAAAAAATTTCCAGAAATTAGGGTTTTACGGGTATCCGGTGTTCGATCGGACTTTAAACTTCGTCTAGACTTCGCCTAAAGCTCTAGTTTGGCTCTGATACCACTGTAGGGTTACTAGGCACACGCACAAGGGTCTATAAGGTATCAACCATGCCCGATTTAAAATTTAGCCGTGCCGAACAACCCTAAACCAAGATCTTAGACTAGGGATTAGGCGAAACAAAGCATGTAAATATCTTTACATATAAGAGTTTGAGATTACAACCTTTGTAGTCCGGTTCTTCACTTCTAAAGCTCCGTGTTCAGGTCCGTTCGCTGCGATCATCATGTATCCGGACTCTAGAAAAGCTCCACGAAGAGAAAGATGCAAGCTTGCTTCCGATCATCGATAACTAAGATGATCTACCTTGAAGTTTCTATAACACAAGCTCTCACTCATTAAATGAAGTGAACACCCTAATCTAAATGGCTAGGATAGATTAGGATGATGAAGCAGGATTTTAGCTCTCATTTGTTTTCATTAACTCACTCATAATCATCACTAATGAAAAAACTAGTAAGCTTTTCCATCAAGAACTCAAGGAAGAAGAAGAAGAATCCTTTTGTGATGAATAATGAAACTCTAGTGTGTGGTTAG
The DNA here is from genome assembly GCA_030015575.1 of Agapanthus africanus. Lineage (NCBI taxonomy): Eukaryota > Viridiplantae > Streptophyta > Magnoliopsida > Asparagales > Amaryllidaceae > Agapanthus > Agapanthus africanus. The sequence goes on from CM057344.1 coordinate 233,426,675, forward strand.
AAATGCAACCATGGTAGATAATGAGAAGGCTAACTATTGTAGAGACATAACTAGGGTTCAAGAAGCTTCTTGAAAGCTTCATGCTTGCTTAACCCTAATCCAAACCCTAACCACAATTAAACTCCACAAATCATGTTGCATTTATAACCATAACATGTTACAATATTATATATCACATATACAATATTTATTATAACAAAATAAAATAATACAATCAACATATATCGCATATATATCAATGTATTACCCGAGTGAGAAAAAGAATCTTTTAGTGAGCTTATATTAGTTAATGTAATTTAATATATAATTATATATTAAATTATCGAATCAACACTTGATCCGACAATCCGGCTATTTCACAAATAACCGACTAATATAATCTGTATCAATTCATCGAATCAACACTTGATCCGATGACCCGGCTATATCACATATACCCGGCCAATATCTCATATCGCGAGAATCTAATACGGTATCACATACACGTATTGTTCTCGGTCCCGCACATATCACATATGTGCTCCTACTCCGTTTTGCCTGAGTCAAGAAACCTCTGTATAGGACTCTAAAGAATCGTCAATACGCCGGTAATAGGTGATGATCATATCAAACACCCACAAGCTGCAAGCGGTCAGCTAAACGTAACAGCCACCCAGGTATTGAGCGCTCAGAAGATCAACAAGCAAGCCTGTACATTCCTGATTTAAATGATTTTATCGATCAAAATTAATTTACCGCAATCAAGAACAGCGTCGCTTGTAGCTAGCCGGTGAGTACGTGTCGGTCCACAGGGATTTTGTGTTTTCCTAATCGCGTTAACGAGTTAATTCCGATGAATGTTCGGATTGATTTATTAAATCTAAAAACTACCAAATTAAGTTATACTAAAATTATCTAGATCTAAGTCTTGCTAGGGTTAGGCTTAGGGGAAGTTAAGAGATCAAAGGTTTCCTCACCGCTTTCAATACCCTATTTTAGATCAATTTGATGTTATGGTAATTATCAATAAAGTGGATAAGAATATTTTGGGAAGATGTTTCTTCCTCTAGGTTCTTGTCCTTCCTTTATCGATCCTTACCCTAACCTCTATGGAAAACATGCGCAACCGGTCCTTTATACTATGGTATCACCGTTACCTCGAGGGGTAGGGTGCCGTAGGGAGCGGTGTGTGCGTGTATGCATGGAGTTCTAATTCTAAGGTGTGAAGGGGCAAGAAAGGCGTGAGAGATCTCATCTCTCAAACCTTTTCCTAAGGCTAATCCTAACAAGCGAGGAGACTACTTGCTCATTAGGGGATTAAAAGACATTCTAATTTAAAAGAGAACTAAAGCAAAGAAATAAAAGTAACTTACTAATTTTTATTGATGGCTTTCTCCAAACATCAACGCAGTACAGATCTGAATTTGTGAAATGAAAAGAGGCATGCCTCATACAGAATTTAGAGTTCCTATTTATAGAGGATAGGAACCTTAGGGTTACAATCGACTCGCACATCTGCTTTTACAAAAATACCCCCTAAGAAAAAGACCATTTCAACGCTCCGCGCACCGCCACCAAAATCCACCGACACGGGCTTAACCCGGCCGCAGTTCCGCGGCCAAAGGCATGCTTTGGCCGCGGTTCCGCGGCCAAAGAGAAGCTTCATGGGCTCAGTTTTCCAGGGGTTGTTCTGTTGCATTATGCCTTGGCTTTTCTTCAGGTTTTTTCTCAGATTGGATTCTGGTTCTTTTCCAGATCTTTCAGTGAAAACTTGTAGTTGTCTTTTAACCGTTCACTTTGACATCTTGGACCTTGCGTTGCCTTTGTTAATTGTGAACTGCTCTTTATCTAGGCTTGACTAAGTTCCTTCTATTTTTTGGTAAAAAGTCCTTCTTTTGTATCATCTTTTGTCTTTTTCACTGTTTTCGCTCCAAGAACCTGTAATCTGTAATATGTAGCAGACATGCGTCAAAAGCACCTGTTTATTTATGAAACAAATAAGAATGGGGAATATAATAATACAATATTATGGTGTGAACAAATACCCCCAAACTTATCTTTTGCTCGTCCTCGAGCAAACTTAGTTTTATTCTCTACAAAAACCTAACCGCTCTTTCGCAGGGAAACGCGATTGCACTGAGCTCGTGCAACAAGCCGTTAAACCTCTAGGTGTCCCTAGTAGGAGGAGTATTGTCTCCTGAGGGTTTTCAGCGGATACTACCCACAAAATCCTATCAATTAGGCTTTTCGACTTTAATTCTCCAATTAGGTTTTCTAACAAGGAATTCTATTATCGTCGACTCGTAAATTATCCACCCATATTCTTCACACTTCCTCATTATTTAACTTAAGATTATATAGGTTCTATAGACTTACTTAGCTTTCAGCATCTCTTAAGTTTTCCTCCTAGGGTTCCATCTCCACTTAGGAATTTCTATCAACTCTACTAAAGATACAAGTTCTATTCTTCACTCCTTTCTCTCATCTAAACTCCAATCACATATCCCCACGTGTGTGTATAAATCACCCCTACACTTGGAAATTCAAATCAAGCAATCGTACCTTTGTCCGTTGTCCAAAGCACTTATTAGTAGGTGATTTTTAATTGAATTTTGCTTACACATCCTTCATGCGACCGTTAATACTTCTTGAGGTACCAACAACCGATTACAAGATATGTTTGCACTTAAAAGCGTAATTCCTAGTCTTGCAACACCCAAGGCTTCTAGCAGTGACTCCCAAACCAGTTGGTCTAAGGTACTAGGTGATGAAGCCCCCTCGCTAAATTTTTTTCTATTTTTGCAGTCTTAAGTAATCACAAAAACCAGTGTTCATTTTTTTTATTCTTTATTCACACTTGTATTTTTTTTATTTCATTTTCTTCGTACTAAGGACTTCAGACAAGAGCATTTCAAGGTCTCCTCTACTATTCCAAGTTTCAAGGTGCGTGATTGTGCAGATTGTAGGGTATACATTTTCAGAATCTAGACTTAAGCTAGGAACTCTTTTTCAAACTTATACTCTAATTAGAACATCAATACTTTTCCTTTGTTTCAACTTAGCCCAAGAAGTGAACTCAAAATTTGCCTATTTCTAAATAAACTACAAAGATATATACTTTCTACCGTTAAATTTTAAGGAAGGTTATCTTTAGGGTTTTTAATTTACTACGTCTAAAATCTAGTTGTTCCTATCTAGTTAACCTATTTGTCAAACTCTTGTCAAATAAGCCAAAATTGAATACAATAATTTTTATAATTTTTTCAAAAATTTTCAACTTTTTATGGGTTTTCAAATAAGTATGCAAATGCAAAAATATATGTACAAATGAATGCGAAGGAAGAAGACGTATCGAGCATACCCCCAAACTTAAATTTGACAGTGTCCTCACTGTCATGCTATACCAAGAGGGTCAAAATGTCGGCACTCCCCTGTTTATTTATTTACAACCCTTTTTTTTATTTATTTGAATTGTTATATACAGAAAGGCCCCCCTCAAACTTCATTGAAACAATATTAAATGTCATTGCCAAACTTTGCAAAGACCAAATGTCAACACAAACCATTCAAAAAATTTATCTGTAAAGAGTATCGGTTGGTGGAAGAACATGTTGTACCGATCCAAAAAGAATTGGGGAAGATAGAAGTGGTGGTATGGAAAATATGGAAGTGAATAGATATGATGTGGTGATGAATCAAAACGTGAATGTGAATGATCAGCAATCAGTGGAATTTTGGCATTCTCGTAGCTTATTAAAAGAAATGGAGGTGGTTCAACTTCTAAAGGAGGAGGTTGACTAACCACACTATCCCCAAGATATTTCTGTGGATCCTTTATCGACTTGGCATCATCCATCCTATGCATACGATATTCAATTATGAGGGAACTAATCTCCTCGATGTCCGCCATAGTCCAGCCGAAAACTTGCCGCCTATCTTGTAAGACCATTAAAAGAGTGTTCTCTTGCTCGAAGGCTAGAGAGGCCGATATGATAATGGGAAAGGTCTCATTCTCACCTATGTAAGCATATTTAAGGTGCGACGGCAAGGGCATGAGTTCGAGTTTCGGAGGTGAAAGAATCATTGGGGAATCTACCTCGAACTCAAAGGACTCCAACACAGGTTCGAAATCACTGCAAACAACCGATTCGGATGGTTCAACTAACTCATCCAAAAATTCAAAAGACTCATATTCGGGCTGTGAGTCGTCATCATCCGAAAAAGTGAAACATTCATAATCAATATCGGTTGTGTCAACTGTGGTAGGCTCAAGGAGGGACGCACTAGTGGCGCCAAAACTATTCTCATCAAACAAAAATCTTTCAAGCTCGCAGTCCTCCTGCATGATTTCGTGAATAGAGCAAACTTCTCATGTACTAGTTTTAGGCACGGGGGGCAGACTTCCTAACTTGTAAATATTGAACTCACTAGACGTCTTCCCGAAGGATAGAGTCATGGAGCCATTGCGACAATTTATTACGGCATTGGAAGTGGCCAAAAATGGTCGACCGAGGATCACCGGAATTTGGTTCCATGAGTTAGCAACAGGTTGTGTGTCCATAACAATAAAATCAACGGGGAATATGAAATCCCCAACTTTGATCAACACATCCTTTAGCTCACCCCTAGGATGGGTGATCGATCGATCAGCCATTTGGAGAGTACAACGAGTGGGTTTCAACTATCCAACCCCTAATTGCTCGTACACGGAGTAGGGAAGCAGGTTAACACTAGACCCAAGATCTAAAAGTGCTCGATTGATTTTCTTATCCCCAATTGTTATTGAAATCGTAGGACAGCCGGGGTCATTTCGTTTTTGGGGTAAGGGTTGAGGTTGGTTAATAGCATTGCTCACTGCACGAGCCACTAGCACTTTCTTTGAGGTGCATAAGCCCTTTAAGATTTTCGCGTATGAAGGGACTTGTTGGATTGCATCCAAGAGAGATATATTTATGCTAATATGTTTAAATAACTCCACAATCTTCTCTATTTGTGCAGTTGGTTTATTGGGACTCAACCTGCTTGGAAATGGAGCATCTTGAAAATCAGTTGAGTCCAATGTCTGTGGAGTAGAATGTGGAGTAGGAACAGATCCCGGTGTGGGTGTGTTCGTGAAGTGACAAGTGGGTCCGTTCGGATTAGAAGAAGAAGAGCCTTTTGAAGAATGGAGAATAGGCTCTAGCGGAGGAGATGGGGGTGAAGAAGAAGAAGGAGAAGAAGGAGAAGAACCACCGGCGGGGATGTCATCACTAATACCCACATTATTCTGCAACACTCTTCCGGATCTCAACGTGGTCACCGCATTTACATTGTGATTGTGATATGCGTTTTGTGTATGACCGGGATTTGGCAATGGTTGAGATGGAAGCTTTCCCTTTTCTCTCTCGCTCAACGCAGCAGTTAATTGTGCAATTTGTGCCTCAATAGATTTGATGCTTTGATCTTGTGAAGCATTGTTGTGCACTAAAGACTGGACGTAATTTTCCAATCTTGCTGCGGATTCTGTAGATTGCTTGAGAAACGCATCTAGACTTTTTTCTAGCGAGATAACCTTATCATCATTTGGTTGAACCAAATTGTTCGTTTGATTTGGATAAGGTTGTGGTTAGAAAGGTTGCTGGTTTTAAGTTTGTTGGGGTGCTTGTTGTTGTGGAGGAGGCCTTTGAAAGTTGTTGTTTCCTTGGAGTTGCTGATTTTGATTCCAAGCAAAATTTGGGTGACTCCTCCAACCCGGATTGTAGGTCGAAGAGTAAGGATCATTTCTTTGTCGTTGCTGAAAGGCAGCATTGACTTGATCTTGTCCTTGAACAGGTGGATTGTAAGGACACTCTTCGGTAAGGTGTGATGGATCCGAACAACAAGCACAAACAGTTCGTGGGGGTAAAGCAGGGGCAGGAGAAGACGATGAGATTTTGGTCTCAATGGCTTCTAGCTTTTTCATAAGTGCGGCCATCTCGGCCTTCATAGCAATCGACATATCTAATTGATGTATGCCTTCCCTAGATTGACCAATAGAAGAAGATGAGGTGGTCTTTGTGCTCTCCCACTGAATTGTTTGTTCACTAAGATCCTCGAGAAACTGCCATGCTTGCTCACTAGATTTGGTTATAAAGTGACCTCGACAAATGGTTTCTAGCAACTTCTTCGTTGCCGGGTTCAATCCCTCGTATAATGTTTAGCAAAGTTGCCAACTTTCGATCCCATGATGAGGGCATTGAACAAGTAGGTCTTTGAATCTTTCAAAACACATCCAAAATGGTTCGGAAGGAAGCTGGGAAAATTGTATTATCTCATTGCGAATTCTCGCGGTCTTGTGTTGAGGATAAAACTTTTTAAGAAAAGCTTTAACAAACTCGTCCCAATTTCTAATTGAATGTGATGCTGTGCTGTATAGCGACTTCTCGGCTAAGTCACATAAGGTGAAATGAATGACCCTTAGCCTTATAGCATCATCACTTAATTGGGTTGTTTTCATCTTGGCGCAAACGTTTTGGAATTTATTGATAAAGATATAAGCATCTTCGGATTCCAATCCATGAAATTTTGGCAGCATATTGATGAAGTGGGGTTTTATTTCAAAATTGTCCCCATTTGCCGGTGGGGGTGAAAGACAGGTAGGTAAAGAGGTGCGGACAGGGTAGAAGAGATCCTAAAGCGCGATTCGTTGGGGAGCTACAACAGGCAGGAGATTCGGGTTATTCGCACCTAACGGAGGTGGAATCAGTCCCGTGGGTAAGGTGTTGTTAGGATTGTGCCCCGACATACCTTCGGAAGAAGAATTTAGAGGTCGAGGTAAGGAAATGGAGGGAATTTCGACTTCGGTGTCGAAAGGTTCGTCGGTCGATACCAACGAAACACGGACTAATCGGGCGCTAGTGTCCCTAGTCCAAAGTGACATACACTAAAGGGGTAGTGTAGTAAAAAAAAAATTGAAAGACATAATGATTTTATCGATCAAAATTAATTTACCGCAATCAAGAACGGCGTCGCTTGTAGCTAGCCGGTGAGTACGGGTCGGTCCATAGGGATTTTGTGTTTTCCTAATCGCGCTAACTAGTTAATTCCGATGAATGTTCGGATTGATTTATTAAATCTAAAAACTACCAAATTAAGTTATACAAAAATTACCTAGATCTAAGTCTTGCTAGGGTTAGGCTTAGGGGAAGTTGAGAAATCAAAGGTTTCCTCACCGCTTTCAATACCCTATTTTAGATCAATTAGATGTTATGATAATTATCAATAAAGTGGATTAGAATCTTTTGGGAAGATGTTTCTTCCTCTAGGTTCTTGTCCTTCCTTTATCGATCCTTACCCTAACCTCTATGGAAAACATCCGCAACCGGTCCTTTATACTACGGTATCACCGTTACCTTGAGGGGTAGGGTGCCGCAGGGAGCGGTGTGTGCGTGTATGCATGGAGTTCTAATTCTAAGATGTGAAGGGGCAAGAAAGGGGTGAGAGATCTCATCTCTCAAACCTTTTCCTAAGGCTAACCCTAACAAGCAAAGAGACTACTCGCTCATTAGGGGATTAAAAGACATTCTAATATAAAAGAGAACTAAAGCAAAGAAATAAAAGTAACTTATTAATTTTTATTGATGGCTCTCTCCAAACATCAACGCTGTACAGATCTGAATTTGTGAAATGAAAAGAGACATGCCTCATACAGAATTTAGAGTTCCTATTTATAGAGGATAGGAACCCTAGGGTTACAATTGACTCGCACATCTGCTTTTACAAAAATACCCCCTAAGAAAATGACCTTTTCAACGCTCCGCGCACCGCCACCAAAATCCACCGATACGGGCTTAACCCGGCCGCGGTTCCACGGCCAAAGGCATGCTTTGGCCGCGGTCCAGCGGCCAAAGAGAAGCTTCATGGGCTCAGTTTTCCGGGGGTTGTTCTGTTGCATTTTGCCTTGGCTTTTCTTCAGGTTTTTTCTCAGATTGGATTCTGGTTCTTTTCCAGATCTTTCAGTGAAAACTTGTAGTGGTCTTCTAACCGTTCACTTTGACATCTTGGACCTTGCGTTGCCTTTGTTAATTGTGAACTGTTCTTTGTCTAGGCTTGACTAAGATCCTTCTATTTGTTGGTAAAAAGTCCTTCTTTTGTATCATCTTTTGTCTTTTTCACTGTTTTTGCTCCAAGAACCTGTAACCTGTAATATGTAGCAGACATGCGTCAAAAGCACCTGTTTATTTATGAAACAAATAAGAATGGGGAATATAATAATACAATATTATGGTGTGAACAATTCTCCTGTGAATCCAGTCAGTAACACTCCCGTACAGTCCGGTCTCTTCGTCTGATATGTCGCATATCTCGCCTAGGGGTGGAAAACGTCAGACCTCAATAGCTTGATAAGTCGTGTCGATATGAGGTCTATAACAGTTCGAGAAACTACTGATAACACTTACCAGTAAATCTCAGCAACCCTGGCCAGGGATTTCCAGTTATAGCCAATCGAACACAGCACAACATCAACTCCCTATATCGAGATAGACGAATCCCCTCCTATCGCTCATTGCCTCCATGTGATTCAGGACTGTACCCAAAAGCCATCTTTTTGCACGCCCTCTTGGACGTGGTATGATGGAAATCAAAGCACAGTGGGAATCACACAAGACTCTATGACGATATCGGGTCTACAGACTAACCTGTACCAGTGTCACCAGAGAACTGCCATCTGACGTGAGGTATAATACCATCTGGGAGTTCTCAGCGAGTCCGTCCAGTGTACCCAGTCTCCACTGAGCACCTGTATACCTTCTCTGATGTCAAACACAAATGGATATGAGATCATCCATCGCCCATCATATGGGTCAAGAAGCGCATATGCTAGTCTATTCTGGAGTATCGATGCCCTGTCTCAGTACTCCCATGACTAGGAACATTTGAAGGATGTACTTGGCGACTACACTGTCCTCACTAGTATGATCCGCATCATAGTCCTGGTAGTCAAGTACTCATCCTAAGGGCTTTATCAACATGTAACATAGAGACAATCAGAGTACATGTTAAGATAAAGTGTAACCAGATAGCATACTATCATGTCGAGCAAGAAAGTCCTCCCTATATATGTCCAAGCATCCACTACAATATACATCACATGTACAGTAATGGCCTCTAGGGCATACATATAACTAACAGGTTTTGCATGGCCCAGATCCGCTACACTTGTCGCAGGCCGAGCAGGAGTACTTAAGCCGACAGGCCGAGCAGTGAGGACCCTGTTAGTATTTTAGTTTAGTTTCCTTTCAGCATTTCTTTTTATTTCCTGATGTGAGCCCGTATTTTCGGACGTACTTTCCATATTGTTATTATTGCTTCCGCATATTATTTCTTGACTCATTTATTCTGGCTCATGGACATGTACTAGATAGTTTATTTTATTTCTACTGTTCTTGATATCTCTAGACAGCCGTAATGTGACTGTGGAGGGATGTTTCCTAGCCACAGGTAGCATGGTTGGCTCTGTCACGTGCCGATCTTAGCGCACTCTGGGAAGCGGGGCGTGACATTTAGGGATGGTTACAATGGGGTAGAGGAGTTGATGGAGGAGGAGAAGGGGATGAAGAAAATGGTGAAAAAATGAAGAAGGAAGAAGAATGGGTGGGGGGTGGAGCCATACCCTCTCTCTCTCTCATACCCTCACATGGCATAGCATGCCTCATCTGAGTGTGTCCCCTCTCTCACTCCTCTCTCAATCATGGTATCTCTTTCTTTTCATTTTCACTTCTCACATAATAAATCAAATACAATGAAACAAACAAAATAAACAACATGCAACAAAATGCACATAACATGGTGCACTAGCCATGGTTACTTAAAAAGACGGATTTGGCATAATCGTGATTAGTAGTGCAATAATCAAGTTTAATCTAAACTTGCATATAATTAATTATAAAAATGCTAGAATCCGATAAATATCTTTTTAATAAGTAAATCATTCTAATCTCCCATTATTTTCCAAATATTGGTATGTAATTATACCATTTTACGAAAAACCCCTATTTGCAATTCGAATAGTTTTCGTGAAATATATTATTTTAATATTTAAATTCCAAAAATAATATTTTATAATTCTGAAATGTTACAATATATTTATGTAAAAGGAATTGTATCATGGTTGATGATACATAGAACATAGGTGTATGAGACTCACACTAGGGCTTAAAGATTATTGTAATGATTTATATTTAAAGTGAAATTGAAAATGAGTGGAATATGAGTCATGGCTTGGATGCTTATAGAAGCTTTGAGAAGCCATGACTCATCCTCTCTTTTTGTCTCACTCTAGATATTTTTTCATCACAACCTTATCTTTAACTCATGGTTTACTCTCTCTCATTATTTTTTCAACACAACTCTCACTCACCCAAGTTCATCTCCTTCTTCCTCAAGAGCTCACTAGGGGTTTTTCTGAGTTGGAAATAAAAAGAGAAATACATTTCTAAAGTGTGCAAAATTCCTACTTCATCAACCTACACTAATCTAGCCCATTAGTTTAGGTTGTTAGCTTCACTAATACCTTGATTAGTGAAGAGATAGTTTGAGATAGTGAGACTTCAAGGTGGATCATCTTCGGCTTCGAAGATATCAAAGCAAGCTCGATCTTTTCTTTAAGTAGAGCCAAGAAGAGTTCTAGAGACTACTACTTGGTGCTATAGAAGTGAAGGACTTGGTCTACAAAGGTTGTAACCTTCTTCACTTAGTATAAAACTTGCTTTCTTTCTTACTATAACCCTAATTTCTAGTTTGATTCTAGGATTGTGTAGCTTAGACCTCTAGATTTTTTAAAATTGCGTACTTGATGCATGTGGAAACCTAGAAGAGGTGCTGAGACATACTTTCATGGTATCAGAGCCAAGCTAGAGCATTAGGTAATGTCACGACCCGAAATTTGGCACTTGACGACCCTTAAACTACACGACGTCTACAGGCGTAACGCAATTTAAGTAAGCCGAAAACCCAGCAATCTAAACCATCAAAAGTAGTAAGTGATCAGAACATTGTTAAAACTTTTGAAAATCTCGAGTACAAATTCTTTAAATTCAAATTTTTAGTTTCTTAAAAATTTTGGCAGCACCTCCTTTGTAAAAACTAACCCCAAAATTTGGTACAACATAAATATAAGTAAAGCATCCCCAAACGGGAGCAAATACACGCCCAAAGGCGGAAAAAAAACCACCACAACAGATATACGATGCCGTAGAGAAGAAATAAAAGACGATATAAGTAAGACTGCATAAAAGACCCCCAAGTCACCAAAATATACAATATCGTCCTCACATCAAGTCTCTAAGTCATACACATGAAAGTGGTAGATGGAGAGTACAAGATACAACAAGATACAATGTACATAAACGGATAACCGCAAAACCCACCGAAAGCAAAACTGCACACTATGAGCTGAAGCGATATCCGCAGCAAATGATGATACGATAGATGAAAAAGCCTGCCTCGACTACTCTGAGGAACAACCTGCAAAACACTGTGGCACAACGGGGGTGAGTTGCCAACCCGTGAATAGTAAATAACATATGCAGGTAATCGTAAATATGTACGTACAACGCGAATCTAACATATGCAAGCTAATAGCAATAAATGGTCATATTTATGCAACAGTCATTAAAGATACTCTAGCAGGTACAACTAATACATGAAGCAATAATATGACAATATGTATACGTAACAGTCATGAGAGGTACTCTATCAGGTACAACTAATACATGAAGCAATAATATGACAATATGTATATGCAACAGTCATGAAAGGTACTCTATCAGGTACTACTAATACATGAAGCAATGCATATAAAATAAATGCGGAGTATGGGGTAAAACATGTCATCCTCACTGAATCCTGACCTCGTGATAGGACCAAAGTCCATCAAGACAATCCAAATCCCAAATTTCCTCAAATCAGCCCCCAAATTGGTTCTCATATCCTGTAAGTCTCATATATCCTGAGTGTCCAATATCAAGTAATTGTTCGGTTTACCTAGCACCTCATGAAGGGTTTGGAAGCATCACATGTCTCAAAATCAAATTTTTAAGGTGCTAAGTGAACATACAAAGAATCATCACTAGAAAATTAGGGTTTCATTACATGAACAACAACACAAGTAATAAAGGCTAGGGTTTTGAGAGTACAACCTTTGTAGCTCCCTACGCTAGACTCCTTGGCCACTTGAGAGTTGGAAAAAGGTTCGCTTGAGGTCTTCTAAGTCCACGACGATCCACCCGAATCTCCTTTGCCCAAAGCTCCTTGCTTTACTCGATGTATCAATGGAGTAGAGCAAACACCCTACACAAACCGGGTAGATGTGTGTAGTATGATGATGCGGTTTGTATTCTTCGATCAAAACATTTTCTTTTAATTAACCTCACTTAAGAAAATGATCAAGAGAGGAAGAAGAAGATGGTGGCTTTTCTTTCTCACAAAAAGAAAAGAGATGAGAGAGTGAATAATTGAAATGAAAAAAGAATAATATATCTAAATTCCTTCTCACTTCAACCATGGTTAGAATTATCTAGATCTTTTTCAAAATGAGTTAAAAAGTAGAAGGATAATTAACTCAAGGTTAATAAGTGGTTGAAGCATGGTCAAAGATGATAAACATTAACCTCTTGTGAATTATCCTTCCATTTTTACAAAATGAAAAATAAATAGATAATTCTACAATGTAAGTCTTGCATTGCAACCAAACTTGTATCAACAACCATGATACAATGTATGCATGTATGTATCCATGCACATCATCATGTGCATACATGTATGCATACAAAATACAAAAGAGTTTGATTAAAGAATTAATCTAAAAGTCATTTGTTAAATCAACACTTGATTTTGCAAACCGGTCATATCACATACGACCCGACCAATAGAAAATGCCCGATTAATATACGGTATCACATATCCGTATTTAATCGGGTCCCCGTGCATATCTCATATGCACACCACATCTTTTCTCCTGAGCCAGGAAACTTCATTGTGGGACTCTAAGACTCGTCAATACACCGGCAGTAGGTAATGATCATATCAAATACCTACAAGCCGCAAGCGGTCAGCTAAACGTAACGGCCACCCGGGTATTGAGCGATCAGAAGAAAACAAGCGAACCTGTTACAACTCCCGTCGAGCCAACCGGCAACACTCCCGTACAGTCCGGTCTCTTCGTCAGATATGCTTCATATCGAGTCTAGGGATGGTAACGTTAACCCCAATAACTCAATAAGTCGTGCCGATGAAAGGTCTATAACAGATCGAGAAACTACTGATAACACTTATCAGTAAATCTCAACAGCCCTGGCCAGGGACTTACTGATATAGCCAATCGAGCACAGCACAGCATCAACTCCCAATACCGGGAGAGACGAAACCCCTCCTATCGCTCATCGAATTCGTGTGTCTCGGGACTGTACCCAATGGACACCTGTTTGCACGACTCAGTAGAGCCGTGGTAGGGTGGTAATCAAAGTACAGTGGGAGAACACACAAGACTCTATGACGATCTCGGGTCTACAGACTAACTTGCACCAGTGTCACCTGAGAACTGCTATCCGACGATAGATATAATCCCATATAGGAGTTCTCGGCGAGTCCGTTCAGTATGCCCAGTCACCACTGAGCACCCGTATACGATCTCGATGTCAAACATCGTGAATGTGGGAACATCCATCGCCCATCATATGGGTCTAGTATCATATACGCTAGTCTACACTGGTATATCGATGCCCCGTCTCGATACACCTACGACTAGGGACATTTCAGGATATGCTTATAAACTAGAGATGTCCCACTAGTATGATCTCCATCATAATCACAGTAGTCAAGCCTATATCCTCAGGGCTTTATCAACATGTATGAATGAATAAAAACATGATCAAATCAACATGTCAGATAAAGAAGAACCAGATAGCATTCTATCATGTCGAGCAAGAATGTACACTGAATATATATATATATACATGTATAAATACATCCACTATCAAATAAGGGCCTCTAGGGCATACCTATATCCAACAGTAATCTCATATATCCTGTAGTGTCCAATATCAAATAATCTCATATATCCAGTGTCCAATATCAAGTAATCTCATAAATGACTAAGTATATTTGCATGAATCATTATGATGATGTATATAAATTAGATATGTATACATATATATTAGCATCACATTCCACTAATATATATATATATATATATATATATATATATAACAACGTCCCATTCCACTGTTATATATACTTAGGAGTGTAAATATTATGAAAACATGTGTCAAGCATCGACACATAAATACAGATTTATCAGGTGATATCACCACGACTGGCCCCTGATAGGTGCGTATCATACGCTATCTCAAAATCCCGAGTTCCCAGCTTCGACCCTCACATTTCGACGTATCCATACGTACATGACTCCGGTCAGTATCCCAACGATAACCGCCGAGTCATAGGTACTGTCACCAGTAGGTATGGTTCCCCCACTAACTCATCGTCTACTCCACGAAATTCTTGCCCCGGGGTACCTCTGGGCCCCACCATGTACCCACACACGGCTCCCTCCGTTCCTCGTGTGGGGTATATATATATATCAGAACCGATAAATCTCATGGTGGATGCTGAAATATCATATCAAGAGAAACCGGGTTTTTCAAATAATGCATAATTTAATGAAACTACCACGGTCCTCAAATCCAGAAAACATCATGAAAAATCCATATCTTAATATGAAAATCCATGAATATAATTTATGCAACATAAAACTGTAATGTGAGCATATATAAAAGAAAAGCCGCTATATAACTGCAATAAGTTAATATATATATCATGCGGTTCCTAATTTCTCCAAGTCCATATAACATCATATAAAGGTGAACATGTAGCTATAGCCAGATATGTGTAAACATGTAGGTATAGCAAGATATATGTATCTTCCTATCAGTAATGATCTAATACCCTCCAGGTATAAGTGTAAATATGTATGCAAGATGTACATGCAGTTATGTCTTATATGTGTATATACCTATCACTAATGGTACAATACCATATAGGTATATAGGTAACTAGCATGTAAGCATGTCAAGACATATGTATAAGTATATAGGTATACAGGTATGCTATATGTCATATGCACAAAGGAAAATAAGGATCATGTCTCAATGTCCCTAAACAATACAATATCATATATGTATTGGTGTTGTGCGTGTCATGGCAATTATCGACGGTGTGTGTGTAGTATACAATTAGTGCTCGTGAAACATGAACTGTCAATAATGATGTTGTGTCTCATTAATACTAAGTCCATGCACAATAGGAAATGAGATATGCAACAAAGGTACACATGCACAATCAATATCCGTATACATCTAACTAATAGTCATATCATTTAATTTAGCCCAAACGCATAACGGCATGTGGGCGATTCCCCTGTAGATATTAAATTTATTCACATTAATCCTGGCTAAGTAAACCCAACCACTCACTTTTCTTTCTTCGCGGCGCCCGAAGTCCCCGCCTGCGATCCTAAAAGCATATAACAATATAACAAGTATATATTAGCAATCGACCAATAACACGTACCAACTACGCTTGACCGACGCACCAACTCCAAACATACTCTCAAGTGTTCTTCCAGTGGCTAACGCGCGTAGCGATACTACGAAACCAACTCAAGAGCATAAGCTACACAAAGACACGAACGATATCGGCACGACCCTAGCTAGGAATGCAAAGCGACACAACTACCAAGCCTAGACCCTGATCGTACCGATCGCGCATTCACAACACAAGATATAGTGTGGAATCAATATAATTAACGTCGCAACGTCAAAAGAAACCCACACCTAAATTATCCTAAAATCTAGTAAGCAACTTATATCATTTTAGCACAAAACTATAAGTTTTTACCAAAACTAGAATTTACAAACATCACAATATAGCAAGATTAAACCATTCATACCTTTACTAGAATTTTAATCTCACTTAATTAGGATTAGTAAAAGTTTTATTTTGCTAATTAGCTTAATTATCCAATTAGGAAAATATCATTTAACAAACTAGCAACTTGGTTTAGTTTCCATTTGTCTAAAATTATCAACTAACCATTTCACTAATCAAAACCCAAATTTGATTACAAAAATCCTTACTAGAAATTCTAAATATGAAATTAAAAACTTAAATTAAACATCTAATAAGCTAAATAAGGATTTAACAACAATTAAAGATTAGGGTTAGGGTTTTATACCTCAACAAAAATAGCAACTAGAAAACCAAAGTTAGCCTCCAAAAATCCTAACTTGATGAAGATCCAAGCTTGATTTGTGAAGAAGAATGAAGGGTTTTGGTTTATAAATGAGTTTGTGAGAATTATTTACGATTTTTGATGATTTTTATGAAGCAAAATGAGATGAAAATGGAGGGGGAAATTAGGGCAGCCAAAGAAAAGTGGCTGACCTTGAGGAAGAAGTGCGGAAGTTTGTAGAATTGTGTAGCAAATTCTAGGTGGAAAAATCAATAATTGCATAATAAAACCAAAAAAAAAGCTTTATGTCATCTTTATTTTCTTTTAAAAATTCATTCTTTTTTCTTAAATATCTAGATATTTTGAAGAGATATTTTCAAAGATGGATTAGCTAAAATTGTAGTGATTAGATTAGCATAGATTCACATTAGAAGTAATTTACCCAAACCAAAAATGTAATTACCACTAATTAAGTGCATAATTAACAACTTAAAATAATATTTGATTGGGAAAAAATTCTATGTGAACCAAAATTTCCAATTGACCCCCAAAGCCTGCGCACTAACTTCATTCTAGCTAAACTAGGTGTCGTCAAGTCTATACAGAATTTTGATCTCAATCCGGTTAAAACGGAAAACACCGACTATTTTACCCTAAAAACAGAAAATTAACAAAATAATTTTTAAAACGTTGCAATCTTCCACCCTTAAAGAAATTCGGTCCCCGAATTTAAAATTCATCTACGCGTACCTCAAAGAGATGACGGAAAGTCTTCCGCATCTCGCTCGCAGCCACTCAAGTGATCACCTCACTAGACGGCTACGCCAAAGAACCATCAAAGATAAAAAGACCCTTGACCGAAGTCCCTCCACCTGCCGATCCACTAAAACTATCGGCTACTGGTGAACGAAAGATCGCGTCCAAGCTAAAAGGTCCGATGCTGAATCATGTGAGAAAGGTCACGAAGGTAATTGCGAAGTATTGACACAAGGAATACGGGGTGAATACTCAAAAATCTGGGCAGAAGTGCCTTATTATAGGCAGCGGAACTAACTCGCTCGAGGATCTCAAAGGACCAACAATTCTGGGACCAAGCTTCCCAAAACTCCACACGCTATTTCATCGGAAAAATCCGTAGGAATACATGATCTCCCACTGCGAACTCAAGTCTGCGACAACAACCGTCAGCATAAGACTCCTGTCTGTACTGGGCTGCACTCATCCTGACCTAAATCAACTGGATCTTCTCCGTTGCCTCATGACTAGCTGGGGTCCAAAATCCTACTCTCGCAGAGTTAGTAAAAACAGACCGGTGATCGACACAACCTACCACACAAGGCCTAAAAGTTGCCAATTGGAACGTCTCCTAATAACAGCTATCGAAGAAGAACCCTATTAATGGCAAGTAATGATCCCAACTGCCAACAAACAACTAGTATGTACGCACAAGCATATTCTCCAGGGTCTATATAGTCCGCTCAAACTGACCATCGGCTTACAGATGGAAAAGCAGAGCTAAAGCTCAACCAGTACCCAAGGCTTCCTGAAGCTTCTGCCAACGACGGCTAGTGAACAGGGTGCCTCTATTGGATACAACACATGAAGGAACTCCATGCAAATGCACAAACTTAACAAAGAACAACTGACCAAACTGAGCATAACCGGACAACAAACAACCAAATGGAGTCACACCCTATCTAAACCTGGGTAGACACCACAACGAAATTCATGGATATCTGCTCCTATTCCCACTCCGAAATGGTTAAAGATTGAAACTCTCCAGCCGGTCTCAGATGCTCAACCTTAGCTCGCAACAAGTCAGACACCTTAAAACAAAATCCGAAACTTCACTCTTCATCCCTGCCCACCCGTAACTATCTCACAAGTCACGCTACATATTGGTGGACTTGAATGAATACAGAAAGCTGACTGATGTGCCTGCTCTAGGATTTCCCGTCTCTACCCATCAGTATTCAGGTACACATAATGCGTCCCTAAACGTAGCACACCCTTGTCACAAATCAAGGACTCCGAATCTTTACCCTGCCGAACATGCTCAAGTATCACAGACAACGAGCATCGGTGGGCTGTGCCTCATGAAAACTATTAAGTAAAAGTGGACGGGCGCGGACATGAGCAAGATGTCCCCTCAGTAGAGGCAAACTGAAGCTGTACTCAACGATCGCACAAGAACTGTAAATCTGCAGAAGACTTTCTCGGAACTGCGCACAACTGGGACAAGCTAACCCCGAGCCTACGACTCAAGCATCAGCTACCACAATCGCCTTGCCACGGGTAATAAAGGATCTCACAATCAAATCCTTTACAAGATCCATCCAACGGCGTTGTTTCAACAATCAAAACACGCTGCAGGAAGATGTATATTAAGCTCTGGTGGTCCGTGAAAATCTGACACGACTCTCTACACAAGTAGTGCCCCAAATCTTCAACGCATGATCACCGCGGCCATCTCCAGATCATGAGTGGGATATCCTGCTCATACTTCCTCCAACCGTCGGGAAGCAAAAGCGATAACTCTATAGTGCCACATCAGAACACAATTGAGCCTCATTCGCGAAACATCACAGTTAAACAACAAAGTCGCCCGATCCAGAAAGCAATGAAAGAACTGGTACAGTTGTCAACCGAGTCTTCAACTGCTGAAAACTCCGCACACATGCCTCAGTCCAAGAAAAGGAACCTCCTTCCCGGTCAGTCCAGTCAACGGTGCAGCGATACACAAACAATCCTGCACGAAACGGCGGTAAAAACCTGCTAAGCCCAAAACTGCGGACAACTGTCCCCGTTGCAAGTCTGGGCCAAGCTGTACGGCTTTGATCTTCATCGGGTCCATACGAATACCGTCTCCCGTAACTACAAGACCTAGGAAGACAACACAATCAAGCCTGAAGGAACACTCCGAGAATTTAGAAAACCGCTGGGGCTCTCCCAATGTCTGCAAAGAAAATCCTCAAGTGCTGCTCAAGTTCCTCACGATACATTGGAAAAGACTAGAATGTCATCAATAACACAACAATCAACTGGTCGAGGAACGGCCTGAAGAAACCTGGTTCATCACATCCTTGAATGCTGCTAGGGCAATTGGTGAGTCCAACGACACCACCAAAACTCATACTTCCCGTAGCACACACAAAAGCAGCCTTCGGAATGTCATCACTCCGAACCCGCAACCTATGATGACCCGATCTCAAAGCAAACAAGAAAATGTCTCGCACTCTGAAGCAAGTCGAACAATTTGTCAATGCGAGGTAAAGGATACCTATCCGCACCGTAATTCGGTTCAATTGATGATCAATCAACACACAACCTCAAACTGCCGACTTTCTCCCTGACGAACAGAATAAAAGCTCCCCAAAGCGAAACACTTGGACGTACAAGTCCACCTATCTAGCAACTCTGCAACAGATCCTTAAGCTCCCTAAGCTCTGCCAGCTCATCTGGAAAAAAGTTGGAAACTCCCGCACGATAGGAACCCGGTCCAACAAACCCACTGTGGCTCCGGTATCACGAATGAAAGCCCAGAATCCTCGACATCCTCTCCTCTAAAGCCGATTAGCGAAAAAGGTTGAATTCAAGCTGTGATGGATGGCACCACTGTCCCCCCTCCCCGCACAACAAGAACTGACTCGCCCGGAAACAAATCCTGACTGTTACCTCACGACAGTCCACAGACGCCTGGCACATAGCTAACCAGTCCATGCCCAGGAGAACGTCAAATCCAACATTTCAAGAAGGATCAAAATGACGGATGAATCTCTATCTCCTACCTGATTGGGACACGACTGAAATACGTGTCACGCAACAAAAGAATCGCTGACAGAAGTTAACATAACAAATGGCTGATCTAGCTAACACGTCTCTCGTCCCATGCCTCTGCTACTCCCGTGACATGCACGAAACCTGTCACGGTGACTGAACCTCTGTCTCTAGGCTGGTACACCTGCACGAGTCCTCCTCTATCCTCGAACTCCCAAAGTCTCGGAAAGACGCTCCTCGTCAAATAAGGCTGCATCCACTGGTGCTGTGTGAGTAACATGATGCTGAGTGCTGATCGTAAGGAACAACTGGGTAACAGGGGTGGAAACCTCCTGTTGCCGCGCTCTACTGGCCTTAACCAAAGACCTCATCGTCTGGCGCAAGTCCCGCATCTCTTCCTCAACCCTAGCGATACGATCTATCGAAGGCGGATCCATCTGCTCCTGTGCAACGAGCGTGCCATCCTTGTCAGTCCTCGTCCCACATGAGTCAACTCTGACCTCGGCCCTCGCTGCACCTCTCTGAGTCCTCATAATCATCGGCGGTAAAGGCTATAAATGGAAAAAGTATTCGATATGAACACGGAAATCGAATCACAAGGATATGTATCATCAAGGAATGAAATTCAAGCAATTAGTACTTAGGTCACTTTATGCAGAGTACCGCGTCATGAGTATGCCGCGGACATACACACACTACGTTACTCTGCTTAACCTACCTACTCTATCATACCAAGGTTATCCTACACTCCGAAAGGTAAAACCTAGCGCTCTGATACCAACTTTGTCATGACCCGAAATTTGGCACGTGACGGCCCTTAAACTACGCAACGTCTACAGGCGTAACGCAATTTAAGTAAGCCGAAAACCCAGCAATCTAAACCATCAAAAATAGTAAGTGATAAGAACATTGTTAAAACATTTGAAAATCTCGAGTACAAGTTCTTTAAAGTCAAATTTTTAGTTTCTTAAATATTTTGGCAGCACCTCCTTTGTAAAAGCTAACCCCAAAAATAAGTACAACATAAATATAAGTAAAGCATCCCCAAACGGGAGCAAATCCATGCCTCAAGGCTGAAAACAACCTCTACAACAGATATACGATGCCGTAGCGACGATATAAGTAAGACTACATAAAAGACCCCCAAGTCACCAAAATATACAATATCATCCTCACATCAAGTCTCTAAGTCATACACATGAAAGTGGTAAATGGACAGTGCAAGATACAACAAGATACAATGTACATAAACGGATAACCGCAAAACCCACCTAAAGCAAAACTGCACACTATGAGCCGAAGCGGTATCCGCAGTAAAAGTTGATATGATAGATGAAAAAGACTGCCTCGACTACTTTGAGGAACAACCTGCAAAACACTGTGGCACAACGGGGGTGAGTTGCCAACCCGTGAATAGTAAATAACATATGCAGGTAATCGTAAGTATGTACGTACAGCGTGAATCTAATATATGCAAGCTAATAGCAAAAAATGGTCATATTTATACAACAGTCATTAAAGGCACTCTAGCAGGTACAACTAATACATGAAGCAATAATATGACAATATGTATATGCAACAGTCATGAAAGGTACTCTATCAGGTACAACTAATACATGAAGCAATAACATGACAATATGTATATGTAACAGTCATGAAAGGTACTCTTTCAGGTACTACTAATATATGAAGCAATGCATATAAAATAAATGCGGAGTATGGGGTAAAACATGTCATCCTCACGGAATCCTAACCTCGTGATAGTGTAAGTCCACGTTGCCCACCCCGGTTCTTACGAGGAGGCGGAAACGGTAAAAAACGATTTTTTGACACAAGGCAACATGGACTAAAAAAAGGATCTTTGCTAAACAAAAAACTAGTAAACTACATGAGATTCTATCTACTATGCTAAAGAGATTATACCTCACGAAACCGGTCCTTCGGGTCTTCTCTCCGCTGTCCTCCTCGTCCATCCAAGCTCCAAGGATCGATCCGGATCTTGGTCACCTCCGCGGCCTCCTAGAGTCGAAGACAATCCACCCGAGAGTTTGTGTTCCGAGCTCCACCTCAAGCTGAGGTAACTAGGGCAACAAGGTTGCTAAGCTTGATGTCCTAGGTTCTGTAGAAGAAGAAGATGGTTGTGTTTGTCAATTTAGATCCTTATTTTCTCAACACATGAGAGCAAAGGAAAAATCAAGAGGAGGAATAAGAAGGAGCAACCATGGAGCTTCTCATTTCAAGAGAGAGAATGAGAAGAGAATAATGAACCAAGAATAATGAACCATGGACATTATCATTACTAATCTCTTCATGATAAAGTTGATGGCTACCTTGATTTGACCATTATCATCACAAAAATAAAATCAAAACAAAAAGAAGACTCTAGATCTCACATGAAAGATCCTAGTCAACTTTGGTCAAATGGTCAACAAAGTCATGTATGGTCAAATGGTCAAAGCAATTAGCCATAACATAATTATCTTTAAAAAGATTAGTAAATAATGTTCCCGCCTGATAATGGTTTTGACCAAACTATCTGTCAAAACCCTAATGAGGCACCTCCTTCTTCTTCGCTCCTCACAATTGTGCATACACACCCGCATCCGCATTCCGTAGAATGCGAATGCACAGAAGACAAAACTAATCCATCCATACAATACTAAGATCCGGCTTAAACCAAAGCCCACTAGTATTGTCTGCCCGAACAGCATACGCACACAAGTGCACGTAAGTGATCGTAGCCTTGCCGTAAAACCATCCGGCCTCTACACCTTTCGCTCAGTGCAGGGAAACTCTCTGTGTGGGACTCTAAAGACTCGACACTATGCTTGCAGTGGGTTTAACCACAGACCGCAAGCGGCACTAGCTGTACGTAACGGTCCCCAGGTAGATGTCGATAAGAAGGCCGATGAGGTAAATCCATCCGAACTCCTACTGTGCCTGAATGTGACAATCTCCATACAGTCCGGTCTGTTCGTCTGAGAATATCGCATGGCGGGCCTAGGAGGGCGGTAAACGTCACTCCCCTAATAGCGGTACAACTCGTGTCGGAGTGTAGCCCAGAACACCCTGAGATAACACTGGAAAACCTACCAGTATATCTCGCTTGCCCTGGCCAGGGACTTTGAGTAATGGCTCTCCTAGACACAGCGCGATATCAACCACCAATATCGGGAGAAACGAATCCTGTCTAACCGTCACTGTCTCCAAGTGCTTCGGGACTGCATCCAACTACTACCTGTTTGCACGACTCCTTTGAGCTGTGGTAGGGTAGTAATCAAAGAACAGTGGGAACACACTCGAGGCGAAGTGACAGTGTCAAGTCAACGGACTAAGTTGTACTCATGTCACCTGGGAACTGATAACTGACGATAGGTATAGTACCAACCAACTGTTCCCGACGAGTCCTTTCCAGTGTACTCGTAACCTAACGAGCACCCGCATACTATCTTAAGTACGACGAACTAATGGCTGTGGGACAGACCATCTCCCCTGCTGGGATGAGAAGCGCATGCGCTAGTCTACTCCGGAGTATCGATGCCCCGTCTCGATAATCGAACGACTAGGGACCTGTATAAGGATGTGCTTGTAGATTACCCAGCTCCCACTATTGTGACTGCCATCACAATACTGGTAATCAAGCAAAGATCCTAAGGGCTCCACTAATGTGTATAAGCGATATGCTCAAAGAAACACATGCACACATTAAAGTAGAAACAAACCAAGTAGCATACTACCATTTCGAGCAAGATTGTCTATACAACTGTGAATATCCCAAGCTTCTATCAAGTAATAAACAAACTAGTATGATACAGTAATGGCCTCTAGGGCATATACACTAACAATCTCCTACTTGCACTAAGGCCATGTACTGGCGTATCGAAGACCTATCATCTCGATCAGCCGCTCGAACTGAGTCTGGGGTATGGCCTTCGTGAATGGATCTGCAGTGTTAATCTCTGAATTTACTCTCTTCACCTCGATCTCCCGGCGATCTACGTTCTTCCTGATCAGGTGGTACCGCCTCAAAATGTGCCTGGACTTTTGATGGGACCTGGGTTCCTTCGCTAAAGCTATAGCGCCGTTGTTGTCACAATACAGCGGTATTGGATCAACAATGGTAGGAACCACCTGAAGCTCCGTGAGGAACTTCTTCATCCAAACAGCTTCCTTTGCGTCATCGCAAGCAGCTATGCACTCCGCTTCCATAGTTGAGTCAGCAACGGTTTCCTGCTTGGAGATCTTCCAGCAAACCGCCCCTCCATTGAGGGTAAAGACATAACCCGACATGGACTTGGAGTCATCTTTGTCACTCTGGAAGTTGGAGTCAGCAAAGGCCTTGATCTGGAGGTCTTTTCCGCCATACACCAAGAACATCTCCTTAGTCCTTCTCAGGTACTTGAGAATGTTCTTTACTGCTATCCAGTGTTTCTCCCCTGGGTCTGACTGATACCGGCTTACAACGCTCAATGCGTATGCTACATCTGGTCTGGTACACAACACTGCATACATTGTAGAGCCTACCGCAGATGCATAGGGTATAGATGACATGCGAGTCCTTTCCAAATCAGTCTTGGGAGACACCTCTTTGGAGAGGGTGATTCCGTGACAAGCCGGTAGATTACCGCGCTTTGAATCTTCCATACTGAATCGTTTCAGTATGGTGTTGATGTACCTGGACTGCGAAAGTCCCAACATCCTTTTAGATCTATCACGATAGATCTGGATCCCCAGAATGTAGTTGGCATCGCCCAGGTCCTTCATGGAGAACCTCTGTGACAAGAATCCTTTGACTGACTGTAGCATAGGAATATCATTTCCTATTAGGAGAATTTCATCCACGTACAAGACGAGGAATACCACAGTTCTCCCTACAATCTTACTGTAAATGCATCGTTCATCTGGGTTTTTGATAAAGTCGAATTCTTTGACAGTATCATCAAAGCAGATGTTCCAACTCCGCGATGCCTGCTTCAGTCCATAGATGGACTTAAGCAACTTGCACACTATACCGCTGCTCCCACTCTGAATGAATCCCTCCGGCTGATCCATATAGACGCACTCTTCCAAATTTCCATTTAGGAAAGCCGTCTTTACGTCCATCTGCCAGATCTCATAATCGTGGAAGGCGGCAATGGCAAGAAGGATCCGAATGGATTTGAGCATAGCTACTGGAGAAAAGGTTTCATCATAGACCAAACCAGGTCTTTGACAAAAACCCTTTGCAACAAGTCTAGTTTTATAGGTTTCAACCTGCCCATCTACACCAATCTTCTTTCTGAAGATCCATTTGCAGCATACGGGTTTTACCCCTTCTGGAGCAAAGTCCAAAGTCCAAACTTTGTTGGTGTACATGGACTCCATCTCGGTCCAAATTGCATCCAGCCATTTTACTGAGTCACCGCTCTGAATGGCTTGCTGGAAGCTAGTAGGCTCATCATAATCAATGGTGCAATCCTCTCTATCCCCGTCTATGAGAAAACCATAGTATCTCTCGGGCGGATTAGACTGCCTACTACTCCTGCGGAGTGGCGCTGGGATGTCCGGTTCTCCTGAACCTTCTGGTTCTACTAAGGTTTCAGTAATAGCTTGTGGTTCTGGAATTTCTTCCAGTTCTATTGCTCTACCACTTATCTGATTTTCTAAAAACTCAGTTTCCAAGAAGCGGGCATGATGAGAAACAAAGACCTTTTTCTCCTCTGCGTAATAGAAAACATACCCCTTCGAGTTCTTTGGGTATCCCATAAACTTACACTGTACTGAGCGTGCCTCGAGCTTGTCCGCATGCTTCTTTTTGACAAAAGCTGTACATCCCCATGTCTTAAAGTGTTTAAGACAGGGTTTCTTCCCACTCCACATCTGATATGGTGTGGTAGGCACTGACTTAGTAGGAACTTGGTTCAAAAGATATGCAGCTGTTTCTAGTGCATAACCCCAGAAAGATCGCGGTAACTCAGCCTTACTCATCATGGAACGAACCATATCCAATAGAGTTCGATTCCGTCTTTCCGATACACCGTTGTGTTGTGGTGTGTATGGAGGAGTAAGCTGAGAGAGAATTCCATTCTCTTTTAAGTAGTCCAGAAACTCGGCACTCAAGTATTCACCGCCTCGATCAGATCTCAGTGTCTTGATACTTTTGCCTGTTTGTTTTTCAAGTTCATTCTTGTATTCCCGAAATTTCTCAAAGGCCTCGGATTTATGCTTCATCAGGAAGACATGTCTATACCTAGAGAAATCATCCGTAAAAGTAATGAAGTATGAATAACCACTTCGCGCATGTGTAGACATTGGACCACACACGTCACTATGTATGAGTCCCAAGAGCTCGCTTTCTCTTTCTCCGTGTCCAATGAACGGAGTCTTTATCATCTTTCCCATGAGAAAGGATTCACAAGTGGCATAAGACCGATACTCGAATGGATTCAAGTATCCCTCTTTATGTAACTTTCTTAACCGTGTCTCATTAATGTGACCCAGTCTACAATGCCATAAGAAAGCCTGATTTGTTTCCGGAGACTTTCTTTTAAGTGTGCTCTGGACACTGAAAACCTGAGCTTGATTCAATGCGTATATTCCTTTTTCTAATGTACCTGACCCAATCAGAACTTGATTTAGGTGGATGTGGACCACATCGCTTACAAAAGCAAAATCATATCCTTCCTTAGAAAGTAAGGATACAGATATGATATTACAAGCCATACTAGGTACATACAAACAGTTACGCAGAATCAATATCTGCCCAGTTGTCAATCCAAGGTGATATTCCCCTACGGATTCAGCGTCCACGCTCATTCCATTGGCAACCCTGAGAGTCATATCACCTATCCTAATAATTCTACGGTTTCTCAGAGCCTGTAATGAATTACAGATGTGAGATCCTGATCCGGTATCCAATACCCAGGAAGTAGGGTTAATTGACATGCGGTTCTCTATTACAAACACACCCGAAGCCGAAGCCACAACATGCTTCGAATCCTGGCTGCTGGCTTTGCTAGCCCTGCAATCCTTCTGCCAATGTTCATTCCCGTAACAATAGGAACGTCCCTCCTTTACTACATCCAGCCCCGAAACTTTTGCCCTTCCCTTTCCATCTACTTCCCTGGTTTCCTTCAGGGTATAAGTAGAGGGCAGAGACTGTAGAATCAAGTCAGTACTCGACCCTTTCTTCAACGCGGTCTTCAGGTCCGTGAGCTGATCAAAATAGCTAGTCTCTGTAAGGACGTTGTCCCCTACAGATGACCCGAAAGCCAACCTTGCTTGAAGCAATTCGTTCGAGGTCTCATATCTTGCGATACGAGATTGCTCTCCATATAAATCTTTGTTATGGAGGAAGATAGAAACTACGTCCATCTTCTCATGCTGCCTCTGGTATGCACTATCAACTGAGGCCAACACGAGGCACTTGGCATTCGCACAGTCTTTTTCCGATTTCTTACGGATATCAATATCCGTGACAGGGGAAACTGGTCCTGAGACGGCAGGGGTTTCATTAGTTAAGAGGTGTCCCAGCTTGTCATGGGTAATGGACATCTGGACAGACCTTTGCCAATCATAACAGTCAGATTCAGTCATTTTATTATCTAGATGTAACCTATGTCTGGTCACTGGGTCGCTGCAATTAAGAAAGAGAGAGAAGAAAACACTCAGCATGATTCTCTTGCAATTTTAGATTGGTTTTAGTTTATCTAAACAGGATGACTCCCACTGTTTCTCGAATCCTTCCTCAAACCATAAAAGAAGAATTAGTCGGGATCAATCTCACCGTACAATACTTGCTTAACCGTTCAGCCAGGCCAGTGTTGGTACTTCGAGGGAGGTTTTCCAATGCTTTCGCGAAGTTCCTTAATTAAATAACCTCTTTTCCCTATGGGCTAGCCCCGCTAACACCTTTCTAGACACCTACTTGGTTTATAGCATTGATCGTTAAGTGAGAAAGTTCCCGAGGAGTAGCATATACTCACAGTAGGATCGGGATCCAAATATCATCGTGTAATAAAACTGAAGGAATCCTACCAGAATCATCACACTCCAAATGGTATGCAGCACTAGCAAGTTTCAGTTTCTTTAGAAACTCCCGAGGTGGATTTTTGTCCCATGCTCTTATGACCTTGACTAAGGCCAACAAATCATAAGTCACATATCAAGTTCTACCCGTCATTGTCCAGGTTGATTTGAACCCACCCGTATATACCCTTGACTATGGCCAACAAAGTAATACGACTGTCCCAAAACAACACATCTATCTATGCAACATATGAATACCCACTAGCTACCAATCACTATTCCTTGACTAAGGCCAACAAACATAGCTTGAATACTATTGGATATTCATATGAAATGACGGAGGGCTACAAATGGTTTTGGCGAAACCATGAATGTAGTGAAATTGATATAATCGAAGGAACCTTAAGAGCTTTTATAAGGAGTGGTTTAAGCTCCGCATTTTTAAAAGTTTTCTGTTTTGAAAAGAAACCGAGTGGTTTTGAAATTGTTCCAACGACTTTAACTTTGGTTTATTTTCTTGCATTAATTTAATGCGTCGCATCATTTAATCCTATCATTGCAGAAAACAACGAAAATATAACGTACGCTTATGCCAACCACATTCGCCACGGGGCCCCGTCATCACCCGTTAGGTTACTTAACTAACGACAGAGAGGGGGCTGGACTAGCGCGGATGCAAAATATAAGCAACGCCTACTAGATATCATATATAGATATATACATTCGTCAGATGCAATGATAGCCATTCCAGATCACAGATGAACACATTAGATATACTAGGAATCCGCGTTTCGTTCGAGCCTGCAACGAAAGACGGATTACACGGTCGCGATGAATAGCTAAACCCCACCCTAGACCCCTATGGGTGCGGCAAACTACCCGCCAAGTACCCAAAGTGAAGCAACCTCCCTCAACAACGTGAGTAAGCCACTCAGCACTTCAAAGTACCCGGTAGTTTGTGCACCCCACCTTGGGTCTATCCTAGGAGCAAAAAACAGTAAAAGAAATAATATACAATGGCGGCTACAAGCTCATCCTGGATGTGCGGCCATAAAATAACATTACATCAATTTACATATTACATCAAATGAAAGATAAAGAAAAATCTCATCTCAAAACCCCCGGCTATTCATCTGCGACAATCCAACGAGTTCATATACACAATCCAACAACATTACAGATCACAGATATGCGCAACCCCCACTAATCGACGTATAGCGATTAGTTGACGTTCAGTGCATATATCACATCACAGATATAACAAATTAGCTAAAGTCTACAGAACATCGACCAAAAAAACGGATTTGTAACTACCCCAAACACAACTTTGTTCTCTGGAAAATCTGGGCAGAAACAAAATACTTTAAAAATCCCAAAACAGAACACTGAACACACTGCAGAAAACCCGAGTCGTGGCCGAGTCAACTCGGCCGCGGATCCGCGGCGAAACACATGGTTTAGTCGCGGTTCCGCAGTGAGTTGACCGAGTCAGGGGCTTGTTTTTGCTGTGTGTTCTAAGAAAACCCTGAGTCGATTTTTAAGGTATGTCAAATTATTTTTGGAGCAGTTTTAAAAATCGGCAGAAACATGAGGATTTTGATGTGTTTTGCGATTTTTTCTCGGATCGAAATTCTAAATACTTTGCTAACATGCTAGTTGTTTAGCTAGGCTCTGATACCACTGTAAGTCCACGTTGCCCACCCCGGTTCTTACGGGGAGGCGGAAACGGTAAAAAACGATTTTTTGACACAAGACAACATGGACTAAAAAGAGGATCTTTGCTAAACAAAAACTTAGTAAACTACATGAGGTTCTATCTACGATGCTAAAGAGATTATACCCCACGAAACCGGTCCTTCGGGTCTTCTCTCCGCTGTCCTCCTCGTCCATCCAAGTGTAACATTCAAAAAAAATAAAATATTATTTTTGGGAATTTTTATAATTTAATATTATTTTTTAATGAATATTTTAATATTTCGGTATAATTAAATACCGATAAATCGGAAGAATTTTGGAAAATTCTAAAATAGGGTATTTTAGGGAATTATGTCATTTTAAAGGTTTTTATGATTAATTATATGCTAATTTAGTGCTAATCGCGATTAAAAATCTCTAATCGGGTTTTTAGCATTTTTGTGCAAAACATGCACATATCATTTTTTCCACACTTGTCACATTTTCTTACATGTTGAGGGTGTATGGTTGCCTAGGGTTACCATTGTGTGAGAAGAAATAAAGGAAAAAGAAAAGAAAAGAAAAAGGTATGGTATGATAAAGAGAGAGAAAGAATAGGTCAACCCTTCTTTTTGAACCACGACTCCATCATTTCTCTTCTCATTTTCTCTCCCCTCATCCCTTTGAGCTGCTGCTGTTCCTGCTCCTCCCTCTTCCTCCTCCCTCTTCAAGCTTAGATCCACCATGAATACAACTCCAAAGCCCTATTCTCATTTCACAAAAAATGTTCCCAAGCTCACTAGCTACACATTGGACCTAGAAAGAGAGGATCTTAAGGACTTTGAGCAACTCAAGAATTTTCTTGAGTTGCCAAAGAAGGTAAATTATGCACCCTTAGAGTAGTATTTTGATTTCTTGTGCATCTATACTTGTTTCATGTCGATATTGTGTCATTTTGAGGACTTTGGAAAATTCAAGTTAGGGTTTAGGGTTTGATCTGAAATCAAAGATGAATTAAGGTGTAATTAAAGACTACAACCCCTGGTGTGATGTTACATTGGACCAAACCTGAGAGTAGAACCCAGAATACGGATTTATAGAAACCATATCAAGGAAAACT
Source organism: Agapanthus africanus (assembly GCA_030015575.1). Lineage (NCBI taxonomy): Eukaryota > Viridiplantae > Streptophyta > Magnoliopsida > Asparagales > Amaryllidaceae > Agapanthus > Agapanthus africanus. The sequence continues at coordinate 233,457,481 of CM057344.1, forward strand.
CTGATTCTGTGAGGGTATTTAGAAATCCGCTAACACCCGAGCTACCTGAAATGTTTTTTGGACTGATAGGGGCATATGCAGGCAACTAGGAACCACCACACAAAACCCTAGCCCTCACCTCCTTCCCCAGGCCACCAATAAATTCCTTCTGGCCGCAATTTGTGGCCAAAGCAGGTTGGAACCCCCTCGTTTTTGTTTCTGGGCCCTATCTCCAGTAAATTTGACTTTTGGTATATGCAATTTTGACTGATTCCATCTAGGATAGAATCTGGGGTAGTTTTCTTATGTTGGCACATGGTTTACAACTTATTTTAGCATGGATTTTGGTATTTGGTGATTTGTTTCTGTCGGGTGGCGTTTGAACGTCAACGGCAAAAGGTTATTAGTCGTGTTGCACGCGAGACTATAGGTTTTTACCTATGGGCGTAGCGTATGCCGTTTTGGTTTCCGATGTGATTTTCATGTGCTTTAGCGTTTGTGATATCCTTGTAAGTACCCCACGTGACGTCGAGGCGTTGAAGATAAAGATGGCGACATCGGCATCGACACACAAGAAGCAAGGTGAGTAGATTTATATCTACGGGGAGAAGTCGGGTGGATGGCGTATAACACCCCAGCAGTTCGTGGTGATGTATACGAATATGTATACACACATATATTGATTATATATTATTTGAGATTATTGATGATAAAGATGGATTCTAGGTGTGTTTGGATTGGTTTAGTGTTGCGAAAACCTAGAGTAGTGGTTGCACCACACACACACACACACACCATACTTGCATACATTCTTCTTTCATATGTGCGTATATAGGAATATATATATTTATGTGTTAACATGGGTATGGGACTATGTGTTCATATACTGGATCGAGGATAGTACTTGGGATTTGAGGTGAGTCGATGAGATTTGATTTGAGACCGTGAGATCGGTGATATGGCAGGATTCGTACTTGAGATACGTCATGATGTTATAGCGGATCTTTGGACGACGATATCATGTGAATAGTGATATACATAGAATAGTTGACTGGTGATCGAAACATGAGATAAGATATGTTAAAATAGCTATAATGGGTCGCATTGGGCGATGTATACTTCTTTATGATGATATGTGCTGATGATATCGGTTTGTACGAGACTGTCGATCAGTAGTCAGATCATGATTATATTGATGATATTAGTGTTGTACTAGACGTAGATCAGTATCCCGAATTATGATCTTTGATTAAAAGGATACCAGATGAATAATGTGATGAATGTGATATTGACCCATACCCAGATTTAGGATGCCGTACGACGGATTTACGTACGAGCTATAAATTGATATTTGATCCGCACTCTTGACTTGGGAATGTCTGATTATGGATATGGTATCGGATGTGATATTATTGAGGTGGGATCACCGACTAATATATATATATATATATATATATATATATATATGTGTGTGTGTGTGTGTGTGTATCGACTCAGATGTTAGGCGGTTTCCTTACCTTCAGTTAGCCTGTTAGCTTAGCCCTATAATTTAGTGTAGTTGTTAGACCATATTAGTTATCGTTGTGTTTAGTATTCAGCTCCCGCACATTATTGCTGTTCGCTCCGCATCGCATACATATGTTGTGATTTCATATTCTATTGTTGATATTACGCTGTTAGGACACCAGCACCATTACCGATGATGCGTATGTACTACGTACACTTACTTGCCGGCTCACACACATCTTCATCGGTAATTTCCATGTCACGTAAACTTTAGAAAATACTATTACATTGATATAGCTTGTTAGCTAATAATTTCGACATGATATTAGTGTACTTGCCTTATATGCCGGTTTAGACATTGCAGTTACTACTTGCTATTTCATGCATATTGTTATTCACTGTTATGCCACATTCATGGATTTTTATGCCTGTATTCACTGTTTACATGCCATCGATGATTTGGATTCGGATTTTCATGAGATTTCCTGGATTTAGGGGAAAACCGCAAAAATATTTATAAACTTCTTTTCTCTCTCTTTTTAAATAAAAAGTGCGGTTTTCCCATGATGTATGAGTCGTCCACCATGAGTTTGCTGATGGATTTCGAGACCCGATTCGAGGAGTTGGATGAACCGTTTCGGGTATATGGTGGGCCCGGTGCGGTACCCCAGGGCGAGAAGGTCGCAGAGGATGGCGTTGAGCCTGGCAGGGGAACACTATCGATCGGTGATTTTACCCGACGCGTCGGATATCCAGAGGATACCGTCGTGGTCTTGTGATGGATATTAGGGGCCGGTCTGGACTGACGGCGCCCTAGATAGTGAGATTGAGACACTGAGATTTCGAGATATTAAGGTACCGAGCCTGAGATATTAAGACTGAGATTTATGTTTTGTGTCGATGCTAGACACTGTTTATACTGATTTCATTTATGATACCTCGCTTTAAAAATACAGTAATCCCATAAAGTTATGAAAGCTGTTTCTTCAGTACATGTATTCTGTTTTCATGCATTCATACATCATCCATATGATATATTGCAATCTGAGGCACTGACACGAGCACTTGGTATTGCTGTTGTTTAGAGGTATACCCTAGCCATTGTTATAGGCTGCTGGTTATATATTTGAGGATATATATTGATCGTATGACACGGGATTGCGTCATACATGCGATTTCTGCTTGTAGATATATTCTATTCATGAGTTGGCAACTCACCCCCGTTGTGCCACAGTTTCTTACAGGTTTTGCCGTACAGGTTTCATTACGGCTTTGCTGGCACTACTTCCATTTCCGGGTGATTTGCTAGTGGGTGGGTTTACTTGAATCGTGACCATCAGTATATTTTGTATATTATTATTCAGTTGTATCTAGAAGTTCCATCAACCAAACATTTATTTATTTGAGATAGAGACCAGTGATGTTTATTCTTTCGACCTTAGAGTCGCGCGTTGTATTTCTATGGATTTCATGATATTTTTAGTTTCCTTTTCTGCTGTGATCATCGCCTTCGGCGTTGTATATTATATTGCTTGTATGGATGTGACCGTCGATTGACGAAGATCTAGCTCCCGCTTGGGGATGCCTTATTTCATTATATATGCTTTATCAGGTTTTGTACCCGTTTGGGGTCAGTTTTTACAAAGGAAACTCTGCCGAAATTTTTAGTAAAGACTTGTGATTTTAAAAATGCATATTTCGGCACATGTTGCAAACTATTTGATTTAAAATGGTTTCTCCTTCACTCTACTACTTTTCTTGGTTTGGATTTCTGGGTTTTCGGCTTACTTAGATTACGTACGCCTCGAGACGTTTCGTAGTTTAAGTGCCGATCATGTTCCGTACTTTCGGGTGGTGACAAAGTTGGTATCAGAGCGTTAGGTTTTACCTTCGAGCGTAGGATGACCCTTGGTTGATGGAGTAGGTAGCTTGAGTAGAGTGACGTACCGTACATATGTTCCGCGGCATATTTACGATACGCTACTCCACTTAGGAAGCCTTAGGATGTACATTCCTTTGCTCAGTATTATATTCATTCCTGATCTAGCCTCATCGGTATCAGTTATGGTTTTGCTGCCACGATTACGGGCAGGGAGAACTACGGCTAGAGTTGCGGTCAGCACGAGCTCGTCATGAACGAGGACTGACCAGGGCGTAATTCCGGCGACACATGATTGCAGAGATGTGTCTTTTCATGGTGTTTTTGCGCCACGAGCGTTGGATGGATCGCTGTTTGAGATTACTCGGACGTGCAGATCAACACCAGAGGATTGGGCCACTGATAGAGGCCAACAGGATTTTGATGACCGTTGATGTATTGCTTATTCATGATGATTGAGGCATTGTTTAGCGTGCAGACGAGTGAGCCAGTTGTTGCTGCGAACGACGAGATATCACCCCAGATGTTGGAGCTATTGCAGTACGAGTTGTACCAAGAGATGATAGTAGGTCGCTAGTCACCGAGGATGAATGACTAGGACATGTAGTTCGTTCGCTACCCCGATGCGAGGTCATCAGATAGGTTGATTCCAGCTAGAGACGACTTCACGCGGATACGTTGAGAGTCGACAGAGGCGATCGAATGTCAGAAACCTATTATTCCAAGTTTAAAGTATTCGGAAAGACTTGTAGGAAATTCTATGGACCCTCTAGAATAATGAAACCCTAACTCGACATAATGACCGTGTGAAAGCCTTTGAACCTTAGGGTTTGCGGCAGTTCTGCGGCGCCATTAGTGAGGCTTGGGTTTGCCCTTCTACGGCTGGACCACCGATGCTGTGTTATGTACTCGATACTATTAAACTGTACCCATAATGTTGAGCTCTTGGGGGATTAGGAGGTTTTGACGAATCGATTGAATGGTTCGACTTCATTCGGATGCTAGGTGGTGAGATGCACTTCTTGGGGACTCCAGATACGAGGATGGCCGTTGGAGCTCAGTCCATGCAACCACGATGAGACGAGTCCGAAGCAGTCAACATTAGAGAAAAGTGGAGTAAGAGATTTGTACAAGATCTGGATAAGATGAAGTTCCACTCCGCCGGCATCAGAGATGCGATACGCATGCCGAGGCATTGTACTTGGATATAACTTCCAGAAGGAGTCGCGTTGAGTATGCAGCCGTTCCGGAACAAGAAACAGATATAGTAAATGACGATGACTTCAGGACAGTTCGGCAGAGACGAGATTTTGGAGAGACTTCGACAGGACCTTTCTGAAATAAATTACGAGAAGACTTGGACCCAGGAGTGGTTATGTTACACACACCGACAGGACAGAGTTCATGATCATCGACGAGACATGCTATGAGTGACCACGACAGTTGGCCAGAGATTCTTAGAGGATGTGTTTGAGCGGGGCTATTCCGCCATACTTGATTTCGGTATTTTGGGCGATCTATTTGTATGACTGATTTTGATGATTGAGTTTATGATATTTGTTTTCATGCACCATGGTTGCACCTACTGAGTATTTACGATTGTTGCACAGTTGTTGCACTTGATATCATTTCCGTGCCTTGGTTTCACATGTTTATGGTTTTATGGGTTTCATACAGTTGAGTTGATTTTGTGCATATGTACGCACACGATTTGGTTTTTGCACTCGGTATAGTTCACATATGCTTGCTGTGCAGTGTTACGCATTTTGTGCACTTAGATGCACTGGACTTCGATTTCGATTGTGAGGTTCAATATTTGTTTTGTGCACCTTGTGCACCTGATTGGATTTTGCGCATGTTAGGCACTTGATATTGGATTTCATGATTTCTTGCATGATGGATGCAACTGATTTGGATTTTCGCGCATGTTGGGCGCATGTTTTGAGATACGATTTTGGTGCACACCGGATGCACTAAATCGAGATTCTTCGTGCATGTCAGATGCACCTGATTTTGCAGTCAGGCACACACGTTGCCTATGACATATGTTGTGTGCACACCCGTTGAACCTAGATGTTGTTTCTGTGCACATGTATGGCACATATATGGATGTTGATTTCCATGCGCACCAGGCGCACATAGTATATATATGCACATTTTGGGATTGATTTCTCATGGAGTAGTACGTTTTTGTGATGTTTTATTATTGCTTTCGTACTGAGCAGGATGAGTCAGATGACAGTACCTGAGTATATTTTGCATGCATTGATAGATTTCAAAGGGATTTCCAAAAGCGAGCTATAGTCTCAGTATTTACCTACGTGTCTGATATGACACGAAACGTTTAAAACAAGGAAACCCTTCTAAATTGTTTCCAAAACGGCGGAACGTACATATTAAACAAAATATATATACGTGTATGGTTATTTTCTTACGATAGACGTCCTCCACTGTGTAGTGTTATGAGGATTGCACAGCGACTTTAAAGGATTTGGCATGCATTTCCTTCAGATATATATATATATATATATTTGATATTTACATGTATAGTTCCGAGTTATATCATATTGGTTTTGCTTTGGATTTGGCATTCGTGTCTTTACCTTGACTCCGATGATTGCGGGACGCTTGACGGAGTTTCGATTTTGAGTCATCTGCTCATTACTCATGTGCATGTATTGCGCTATGATGCGTTTTATGTATTGATGATTTCGGAGCCCCAACGACTTGGACTTTCCTTTGAAATATTTTAGAATTTGGGGGTTTAAATTTAAATTCGGGGACCGAATTTCTTTAAGGGAGAAGATTGTAACATTTCAAAAAAATAAAATATTATTTTTGGGAATTTTTATAATATAATATTAATTTTTAATGAATATTTTAATATTTCGGTCTAATTAAATACCGATAAATGGGATGAATTTTGGAAAATTATGGAAAATTCTAAAATAGGGTATTTTAGGGAATTATGTCATTTTAAAGGTTTTTATGATTAATTATATGCTAATTTAGTGCTAATCGCGATTAAAAATCGCTAATCGGGTTTTTAGCATTTTTGTGCAAAACATGCACATATCATTTTTTCCACACTTGTCACATTTTCATACATGTTGGGGGTGTATGGTTGCCTAGGGTTACCATTGTGTGAGAAGAAAAAAAGGAAAAAGAAAAGAAAAGATAAATGTATGGTATGATAAAGAGAGAGAAAAAATTGGTCAACCCTTCTTTTTGAAACATGACCCCATCATTTCTCTTCTCATTTTCTCTCCCCTCTTTCCTTTGAGCTGCTGCTGCTGCTGCTCTTGCTCCTCCCGCTTCCTCCTCCCTCTTCAAGCTTAGATCCACCATGAATACAACTCCAAAACCCTATTCCCATTTCACAAAAAATGTTCCCAAGCTCACTAGCTACACATTGGACCTGGAAAGAGAGGATCTTAAGGACTTTGAGCAACTCAAGAATTTTCTTGAGTTGCCAAAGGAGGTAAATTCTGCACCCTTAGAGTAGTATTTTGATTTCTTGTGCATCTATACTTGTTTCATGTCGATATTGTGTCGTTTTGAGGACTTTGGAAAATTCAAGTTAGGGTTTAGGGTTTGATCTGAAATCAAAGATGAATTGAGGTGTAATTAGAGACTACAACCCCTGGTGTGATGTTACATTGGACCAAACCTGAGAGTAAAACCCAGAATACGGATTTATAGAAACGATATCGGGGAAAACTGTGATTCTGTGAGGGTATTTAGAAATCTGCTAACACCCGAGCTACCTGAAATTTTTTTTGGACTGACAGGGGCATATGCAGGCAACTAGGAACCACACACAAAACTCTAGCCCCTACCTCCTTCCCCAGGCCGCTAATAAATTCCTTCTGGCCGCAATTTGCGGCTAGAGCAGGTTGGAACCCCCTCGTTTTTGTTTCTGGGCCCTATCTCCAGTAAATTTGACCTTGGGTATATGCAATTTTGACTGATTCCATCTAGGATAGAATCTGGGGTAGTTTTCTTGTGTTGGCGCATGGTTTATGACTTGTTTTAGCATGGATTTTAGTATTTGGTGATTTGTTTCTGTCGGGTGGCGTTTGAACGTCAACGGCAAAGGGTTATTAGTCGTGTTGCATGCGAGACTATAGGTTTTTACCTGTGGGCGTAGCGTATGCCGTTTTGGTTTCCGATGTGATTTTCATGTGTTTTAGCGTTTGTGATATCCTTGTAGGTACCCCACGTGACGTCGAGGCGTTGAAGATAAAGATGGCGACATCGGTATCGACACACAAGAAGCAAGGTGAGTAGATTTATATCTATGGGGAGAAGTCGGGTGGATGGCGTATAGCACCCCCGCAGTTCGTGGTGATGTATACGAATACGTATACACACATATATTGATTATATAATGTTTGAGATTATTGATGATAAAGATGGATTCTAGGTGTGTTTGGATTGGTTTACTGTTGCGAAACCCTAGAGTAGTGGTTGCACCACACACACACACACACACCATACTTGCATACATTCTTCTTTCATATGTGCGTATATGAGAATATATATATTTATGTGTTCACATAGGTATGGGACTATGCGTTCATATACTGGATCGAGGATAGTACTTGGGATTTGAGGTGAGTCGATGAGATTTGAATTGAGACCGTAAGATCGGTGATATGGCAGGATTCGTACTTGAGATCCATCATGATGTTATAGCGGATCTTTGGACGACGATACCATGTGAATAGTGATATACACAGAATAGTTGACTGGTGATCGAGACATGAGATAAGATATGTTAAAATAGCTATAATGGGTTGCATTGGGCGATGTATACTTCTTTATGATGATATGTGCTGATGATATCGGTTTGTACGAGACTGTCGATCAGTAGTCAGATCATGATTATATTGATGATATTAGTGTTTTACTGGACGTAGATCAGTATCCCGAATTATGATCTTTGATTAAGAGGATACCAGATGAATAATGTGATGAATGTGATATTGACCCGTACCCAGATTTGGGATGCCGTACGACGGATTTACGTACGAGCAATATATTGATGTTTGATCCGCACTCTTGACTTGGGAATGTCTGATTATAGATATGGTATCGGATGTGATATTATTGAGGCGGGATCACCGACTAATATATATATATATATATATATATATATATATACACACACACATACATATATATATATATATATGTATCGACTCAGATGTTAGGCGGTTTCATTACCTTCAGTTAGCCTGTTAGCTTAGCCCTATAGTTTAGTGTAGTTGTTAGACCATATTAGTTATCGTTGTGTTTAGTATTCAGCTCCCGCACATTATTGCTGTTCGCTCCGCATCGCATACCTATGTTGTGATTTCATATTCCATTGTTGATATTATGCTGTTCGGACACCAGCACTATTACCGATGATGCGTATGTACCACGTACACTTACTTGCCGGCTCACACACATCTTCATCGGTAATTGACATGTCACGTACACTTTAGAAAATACTATTACAATTACATAGCTTGTTAGCTAATAATTTCGACATGATAATAGTGTACTTGCCTTATATGCCGGTTTAGACATTGCAGTTACTACTTGCTACTTCATGCATATTGTTATTCACTGTTATGCCGCATTCATGGATTTTTATGCATATATTCACTATTTACATGCCATCGATGATTTGGATTCGGATTTTCATGAGATTTCCTGGATTTGGGGGAAAACCGCAAAAACATTTATAAACTTCTTTTCTCTCTCTTTTTAAATGACAAGTGCGGTTTTCCCATGATGTATGAGTTGTCCTCCATGAGTTTGCTGATGGATTTCGATACCCGATTCGAGGAGTTGGATGAACCGTTTCGGGTACATGGTGGGCCCGGTGCGGTACCCCGGGACGAGAAGGTCGAAGGGGATGGCGTTAAGCCTGGCAGGGGAACACTACCGATCGGTGATTTTACCCGACGCGTCGGATATCCGGAGGATACCGTCGTGGTCTTGTGATGGATATTAGGGGCTGGTCTGGACTGACGGCGCCCTAGATGGTGAGATTGAGACACTGAGATTTTGAGATATTGAGGTAGCGAGCCTGAGATATTGAGATTGAGATTTATGTTTTCTGTCGTTGCTAGACACTGTTTATGCTGATTTCATTTATGATACCTCGCTTTAAAAATACAGTAATCTCACTAAGTTATGAAAGCAGTTTCTTCAGTACATGTATTCTGTTTTCATGCATTCATACATCATCCATATGATATATTGCTATCTGAGGCACTGACACGAGCACTTGGTATTACTGTTGTTTAGAGGTATACCCTAGCCATTGTTATAGGCTGCTGGTTATATATTTGAGGATATATATTGATCGTATGACCTAGGATTGCGTCATACATATGATTTCTGCTCGTAAATGTATTCTATTCATGAGTTGGCAACTAACCCCCGTTGTGCCACGGTTTCTTGCAGGTTTTGCCGTACAGGTTTCATTACGGCTTTGCTGGCACTACTTCCATTTCCGGGTGATTTGCTAGTAGGTGGGCTCACTTGTATCGTGACCATCAGTATATTTTGTATATTATTATTCAGTTGTATCTAGAAGTTCCATCAACCAAACATGTGTTTATTTGAGATAGAGACCAGTGATGTTTATTCTTTCGACCTTAGAGTCGCGCGTTGTATTTCTATGGATTTCATGCTGTTTTGAGTTTCCTTTTCTGTTATGATCCTCGCCTTCAGCGTTGTATATTATATTGCTTGCGTGGATGTGACTGTCGATTGACGAAGAGCTAGCACCCACTTGGGGATGCCTTATTTCATTATATATGCTTTATCAGGTTTTGTACCCGTTTGGGGTCAGTTTTTACAAAGGAAACTCTGCCGAAATTTTTTGAAAAGACTTGTGATTTTAAAAATGCATATTTCAGCGTATGTTGCAAACTATTTGATTTAAAATGGTTTTTCCTTCACTCTACTAATTTTCTTGGTTTGGATTTCTGGGTTTTCGGCTTACTTAGATTACGTACGCCTCGAGACGTTTCGTAGTTTAAGTGCCTGTCATGTTCCATACTTTCGGGTTGTGACACCAAGCTCCGAGGATCGATCCGGATCTTGGTCACCTCCGCGGCCTCCTAGAGTCGAAGACGATCCACCCGAGAGTTTGTGTTCCGAGCTCCACCTCAAGCCGAGGTAACTAGGGCAACAAGGTTGCTAAGCTTGATGTCCTAGGTTGTGTAGCAGAAGAAGATGGATGTGTTTGTCAATTTAGATCCTTATTTTCTCAACGCATGAGAGCAAAGGAAAAATCAAGAGGAGGAAGAAGAAGGAGCAACCATGGAGCTTCTCATTTCAAGAGAGAGAATGAGAAGAGAATAATGAACCAAGAATAATGAACCATGGACATTATCATTACTAATCTCTTCATGATAAAGTTGATGGCTACCTTGATTTGACCATTATCATCACAAAAATAAAATCAAAACAAAAAGAAGACTCTAGATCTCACATGAAAGATCTTATTCAACTTTGGTCAAATGGTCAACAAAGTCAAGTATGGTCAAATGGTCAAAGCAATTAGGCATAACATTAAAAAGATTAGTAAATAACGTCCCCGCCTCATAATGGTTTTGACCGAACCATCTATCAAAACCCTAATGAGGCACCTCCTTCTTATTCGCTCCTCACAACTGTGCATACACACCAGCATCCGTATTCCGTAGAATGCGAATGCACAGAAGACAAAACTAATCCATCCATACAATACTAGGATCCGGCTAAAACCAAATCCCACTAGTATTGTCTGCCTGAACAGCATACGCACACAAGTGTACGTAAGTGATCATAGCCTTGCCGTAAAACCATCCGGCCTCTACACCTTTCGCTCAGTGCAGGGAAACTCTCTGTGTGGGACTCTAAAGACTCGACACTATGCTGGCAGTGGGTTTAACCACAGACCGCAAGCGGCACTAGCTGTACGTAACGGTCCCCAGGTAGATGTCGATAAGAAGGCCGATGAGGTAAACCCATCCGAACTCCTACTGAGCCTGAATGTGACAATCTCCGTATAGTCCGGTCTGTTCGTCTGAGAATATCGCATGGCGGGCCTAGGGGGCGGTAAACATCAGTCCCCTAATAACGGTACAAGTCGTGTCGGAGTGTAGCCCAGAACACCCTGAGATAACACTGGAAAACCTACCAGTATATCTCGCTTGCCCTGGCCAGGGACTTTGTGTAATGGCTCTCCTAGACACAGCGCGATATCAACCCCTAATACCGGGAGAGACGAATCCTGTCTAACCGTCACTGCATCCAAGTGCTTCGGGACTGCAACCAACTACTACCTGTTTGCACTACTTCTTTGAGCCGTGGTAGGGTAGTAATCAAAGAACAGTGGGAACACACCCGAGGCGAAGTGACAGCGTCCAGTCAACGGACTAAGATGTACTCTTGTCACCTAGGAACTGATAACTGACGATAGGTATAGTACCAACCAACAATTCCCGACGAGTCCTGTCAAGTGTACTCATAACCTAACGAGCACCCACATACTATCTCAAGTACGACGTACTAATGGCTGTGGGACAGACCATCTCCCCTGCTGGGATGAGAAGCGCATGCGCTAGTCTACTCCGGAGTATCGAGTCCCCGTCTCGATAATACAACGACTAGGGACCTATATAAGGATGTGCTTGTAGATTACCCAGCCCTACTAGTGTGACTGCCATCACAACGCTGGTAATCAAGCAAAGATCATAAGGGCTCCATAAATGTGTATAAGCGATATGCTCAAAGAAACACATGCACACATTAAAGTAGAAACAAACCAACTAGCATACTACCATTTCGAGCAAGATTGTCTATACAACTGTGAATATCCCAAGCTTCCATAAAGTAATATACAAACTAGTATGATACAGTAATGGCCTCTAGGGCATATACACTAACAGATAGGACCAAAGTCCATCAAGACAATCCAAATCCCAAATTTCCACAAATCAGCCCCCAAATTGGCTCTCATATCCTGTAAGTCTCATATATATCCTGAGTATCCAATATCAAGTAATCTCATATATCCTGTAGTGTCCAATATCAAATAATCTTATATATCCAGTGTCCAATATCAAGTAATCTCATAAATGACTACGTATATTTGCATGAAGCATTATGATGACGTATATAAATTAGATATGTATACATATATATTAGCGTCCCATTCCACTAATATATATATAAATATATATATATATATATGCATATATATAACAGCGTCCCATTCTACTGTTATATATACTTCGGAGTAAAAATATCTTGAAAACATGTGTCAAGCATCGACACATAAATACAGATCTATCAGGTGCTGTCACCACGACTGGCCCCTAATAGGTACGTATCAAACGCTATCTCGAAAACTCGAATGTCCAGCTTCGACCCTCGCATTTCGACGTATCCATATGTACATGACTCCGGTCGGTATCCCCACGATAACCGCCGAGTCATAGGTACTGTCACCGTATGGTTCTCCCACTAACTCATCGTCTACTCCACGAAATTCTTGCCCCGGGGTACCTCCGGGCCCCACCATGTACCCACACACGGCTCCCTCCGTTCCTCGCGTGGGGTATATATATATCAGAACCGATAAATCTCATGGTGGATGCTGAAATATCATATCAAGAGAAACTGGGTTTTTCAAATAATGCATAATTTCATGAAACTACCACGGTCCTCAAATCCAGAAAATATCATGAAAAATCTATATCTCAATGCGAAAATCCATGAATATAATTTATGCAACATAAAACTGTAATGTGAGCATATATAAAAGAAAAACCGCTATATAACTGCAACAAGTTAATATATATATATATCATGCGGTTCCTAATTTCTCCAAGTCCATATAACATCAAATAAAGGTGAACATGTAGGTATAGCCAGATATATGTGTAAACATATAGGTATAGTAAGGTATATGTATCTACCTATCAATAATGATGTAATACTCTCCAGGTATAAGTGTAAGTATGTATGCTAGATGTACATGCTGCTATGTCTCATATGTGTATATACCTATCACTAATGGTACAATACCATATAGGTATATAGGTAACTAGCATGTAAGCATGTCAAGGCATATGTGTAAGCATGTAGTTATACAGGTATGCTATATGGCATATGCACGAAGGAAAATAAGGATAATGTCTCAATGTCCCTAAACAATACAATATCACATATGTATAGGTGTTGTGCGTGTCATGGCAATTATCGACGGTGTGTGTGTAGTATACAATTAGTGCTCGTGAAACATGAACCATCAATAATGGTGTTGTATCTCATTAATACTAAGTTCATGCACAATAGGAAATGAGATATGGAACAAAGGTACACATGCACAATCAATATCCGTATACATCTAACTAATAGTCATATCATTTAATCTAGCCCAGACGCATAACGCCATGCAGGCGATTTCCCTGTAGATGTTAAATCTACTCACAACAATCCTGGCTAAGTAAAGCCATCCACTCGCTTTTCCTTCTTCGCAGCACCCGAAGTCCCCGCCTGCGATCCTGAAACCATATAACAATATAACAAGTATATAGCAATCGACCAATAATACGTACCAACTACGCTTGACCGACACACCAACTCCAAACATACTCTCAAGTGTTCGTCCCGTGGCTAACGCGCGTAGCGACACTACGAAACCAACTCAAGAGCAAAAGCTACACAAAAACACGAACGAAATCGGCACGACCCTAGTTAGGAATGCAAAGCGACACAACTACCAAGCCTAGACCCTGATCGTATCGATCGTGCATTCACAACACAAGATATAGTGTGGAATCAATATAATTAACGTCGCAACGTCAAAAGAAACCCATGCCTAAATTATCCTAAAATCTAGTAAGCAACTTATATCATTTTAGCACAAAACTACAAGTTTTTATCAAAACTAGAATTTACAAATATCACAATATAGCAAGATTAAACCATACATACCTTTACTAGAATTTTAATCTCACTTAATTAGGATTAGTAAAAGTTTTAGTTTGCTAATTAGCTTAATTATTCAATTAGGAAAATATCATTTAACAAACTAGCAAGTTGGTTTAGTTTTCATTTGTCTAAAATTATCAACTAACCATTTCACTAATCAAAACCCAAATTTGATTACAAAAATCCTTAATAGAAATTCTAAATATCAAATTAAAAACTTAAATTAAACATATAATAAGATAAATAAGGATTTAACAACAATTAAAGATTAGGGTTAGGGTTTTATACCTCCACAAAAATAGCAACTAGAAAACCAAAGTTAGCCTCCAAAAATCCTAACTTGATGAAGATCCAAGCTTGATTTGTGAAGAAGAATGAAGGGTTTTGGTTTATAAATGAGTTTGTGAGAATTATTTTGGATTTTTGATGATTTTTATGAAGCAAAATGAGATGAAAATGGAGGGAGAAAATTAAGGCAGCCAAAGAGAAGTGGCCGGCCTTGAGGAAGAAGTGAGGAAGTTTGTAGAATTGTGTAGCAAATTCTAGAAGGAAAAATCAATAATTGCATAATAAAACAAAAAAAGAGCTTTATGTCATCTTTATTTTCTTTTAAAAATTCATTCTTTTTTCTTAAATATCTAGATATTTTGAAGAGATATTTTCAAAGATGGATTAGCTAAAAATCTAGTGATTAGATTAGTATAGATTCACATTAGAAGTAATTAACCCAAACAAAAAATGTAATTACCACTAATTAAGTGCATAATTAACAACTTAAAATAATATTTAATTAGGAAAAAATTCTATGTGAATCAAAACTTCCAATTGACCCCCAAAGCCCGCGCACTAGCTTCATTCTAGCTAAACTAGGTGTCATCAAGTCTATACAGAAATTTGATCACAATCGGGTTAAAACAGAAAACACCAACTATTTTACCCTAAAAATGGAAAATTCACAAAACGATTTCTAAAACGTTACAGGTAAGGTCTAGACGACGTTAAAGTGTTCAATCGAAGTTCAAAACCCGACATTTTTCAGTCCATTTTTTCAAAAGTTGATATTTTGCAAATTAAAAATATTCAGAAAATCATGCAGGTTATTTGATGGTGCCCCAAGAAGTACGAAGCCCCAATTCTACAAATTCGCCGCGGAACCGCGGCCTAACACCTTGTTTATCCGCGGTTCCGCCGCAAGCTTGTGGAATCGAGGGGTCATATTTCTTGTGCTGCTCCATAGTGATATTTAGGAATTTCTGTGTATTTTTAGTGAGGCTCAAGTTGTTGAGGTCTCTGTGATTTGTGGGTATTTGAAATATCGATCGAAATGTCTAAAATCGTTTAGATAGTTTTGATATGTAATACAATTTTTGGAATCCACATTAATTAGTTTTGTGAAAACTAGTTTGCTATTTGTGAATCTAGTATTTTAGTCTCATTTGATCGATTGCCACGGAGTTTCGATTCGGATCAAAACTTCATCGCAATCTCGTATCGTACGTAAAAAGTCTCCGGGAAACACTACTAGATAGCCACGCCTCAGAGTCACGACCAAGTGACTATAGGAGAACCCCGTGGCCAAAAGCATCCACTCGGGTGCTAGCGGCCACGGTGT
Organism: Agapanthus africanus; assembly: GCA_030015575.1. Classification (NCBI taxonomy): domain Eukaryota; kingdom Viridiplantae; phylum Streptophyta; class Magnoliopsida; order Asparagales; family Amaryllidaceae; genus Agapanthus; species Agapanthus africanus. The sequence continues at coordinate 233,473,446 of CM057344.1, forward strand.
TCCGCCCAAGTGCACTTCGTTGACAGCATCGGGGGTGCGGAAAACTGCTAAAGTTCCCGACGAGCATTCGATCATTTTATCGGGAATATTGTTGAATTTCTCGACTTATTATTGAAAAGTGTTTTCAATTCGAGACTTAAATGGAAGATTTATTCGGTTAGGAATGAAATCCGGATTATGTGATATTCCTGGTTTATGATGTCTATGGATTATGCGGATTATAATTATTGTAGTTTTAATTTCTTTTCTGCGACCGTAAGTGTAATATGTGGAGTATCCCCGATCTCGTTACTATATGTCAACGACATCGGGATACGCATATTTACTTACGTTGATGACATATAATGTTGCTGTGTTACTATGTGATATGTTATATTGGATCGTCATGAATGAATAGCCGGGGGGTTTTGCGTAAGATGAGAGTTTTTTCTATTTTCATTCATGTAAAATGTGTATGTAATATTATTTTATTGGGACACTTCCGGGTTGAGGCTGTTGTCTCCATTGATGTATATTATTTACTTTTCCGCATTAGAATAGACCGAAGGCGGGGAGCACAAGTAACCGGGTTCTAGAGTCCAGTGGGAGGCCATCTCGAGGAGTCAAGATCGGGTCACCTAATTCTAGAATTGGCAGGGTTGCTTGCAGCTATCGTAGGGGTCTAGAGATGTGGGTTTGGTTATTAATCACGACCGTGGAATCCGTGTTTTTCATTACAGGCTTAATCTAAAACACGGACCTCCTAGTATATCCTATATTTCATATATCTTGCTTCTGCTGATTCTGTGTATGATGTGATCATATAACTGCGTGAGACGAATGCTACTTATATATATGATATACTAGTAGACAATATATATGTTTTGCATGTTGGGTTATGCCATTGCCCTGGCCATCAATCCGTGGCCAATCGCGGAACAAAAATTTTACAAACTGGCGCTAACATAACCCCCGAATACGGATCGACCATTAACTCTAAACCTAGCAAGCAAACTATAAAGAGTTTAGGAATGTTATACTGAATGATCTGTGTCTTTCGGTCTTTAACCTTCTTCCCAAGCTCCTAGTGGCCACCATGATCAAGTTTGGTCACCGGTCTCCTTCCATCAAAGATGATCCACCCGAGAGTCTATGAATCGAGCTCCTACCTCATAACCGAGGTAACTAGGGTATCTAGTTTGCTAAACTAGATAGTCAAGAAGATGTGGAGTCTAATGATAGATTGATTTGTCTCTAAACACCCTAACTTTCTCAACACACGAGACTATTATGGTGGAAGAAGAAGAAGAAGAAGCCATGAGAGAATGAGAGTGTGAAGCTTGAAGCAAAGCAACTCAAGAAAGAAGCTAAGTGTTGTGAGCATGAGAAAAGCATGAAGCAACTCAATAAATAATATCTCAAGTCTTTACAAAAATCAATCATGGCTCAATAGTGATTCATGAGTCACCACATGAGTCACCACCATGAATCATGCTTCAATTAAAGCCAAGCACAGTCATCCTTCGACCTCATTAAATATTTTTAAAAAAAGATTAAAACAAAAATTAGGTGGCAACTTCTAGAAACTATCTTGTGATAAATTACAAGAATACCCCTCGACCGTATATACATACACGCATCCGTATTCCGAAAACTATGAATACAAAAGAGACGAAAATAATCTAACAATCTAATACTAGTATCCTGCTTAAACCAAAGCCACTAGTAAAATCCGTCTGAATCATGATACGTGCACAAGTGCACGTATATGATCAAACCCTGCCGTAAAACCATACGACTTCTACATCATTTCGCCCAAAGCAGGGAAACCGTATGTGTGGGAATCTAAAGACTCATCAATATGCCGGCAGTGGGTGTAATCATAAGCACGTCAGCGGCACTAGCTGTATGTAACGGCTACCCAGGTATTGAGCGAAAGAAAGGCCGACGAGCAAACCCATCCTGACCCCTACTGAGCTTGTCCGTGACAATATCCGTACAGTACGGTCTTTTTGTTTAAGAGTATCGCATATCGAGTTGAGGGGGTGGATAAAGTCAGACCCCTAATAACGCGACATTTCATGTCGGTACGAAGCCCATCACAAACTGAGAAACTACTGATCCAAATCAGTGATTCTCGACTACCTTGATCAAGGATTTCTAGTGATGGCCACCCGTGCACAACGCGACATCAACCCCCAATACCGAGAGAGACGAATCCCCGACGATCCGCTCACTGCCTCCATGTGGCTCGGGACTGTACCCAACTAAAATCTGTTTGCATGACTCCTTTGAGCCGTTGTAGGGTAGTAATCAAAGCATAGTGGGTACTCACACGAGACAAATGACGATCTCAGGTCAACAGACTAATCTATACACATGTCACCTTGGAACTGCTATCCGACAATAGGTATAATACCAACTAGCATGTTCCCGGCGAGTCCGTCTAGTGTACTCATAACCCAATGAGCACCTACATTATAAAATTTCAGAAATATAAAATATTGTTTTTGGAATTTAAATATTAAAATAATATATTTCGCGAAAACTATTCGATTTGCGAATAGGGGTTTTTCGTAAAATGCTATAATTATATACCAATATTTGGAATATAAGTGGAGATTAAAATGATTTATTTATTGGAAAGATATTTATCGGATTTTGCCATTTTTATAATTAATCATATGCAAGTTTAAATTAAACTTGATTAGTGCACTACTAATCACGATTTGGCCAAATCCGTATTTTTACATTTTCCATGACTAGTGTACAGTGTCATGTTACATTTTGGTTGCATGTTGTTTCATTGTGTTTGTTTCATTTATAGTTGGGTTTTTCTATGTGAGAAAAGAAAAGAAAGAAAAAGAGAAAAGGAAAAGAAAACAAAAGTCAAGGAGAGCATGGAGGGCATAGGCATGTGAGAGAAAGAGAGAGAGGCTCCTACACCCTTGACCATTCCCTTCATTCATTTTCCTTCATCACTTCATTTCTTCATCTTCATCTTCTTCACCTCCTTCCTCCACATCCTCTACCCCATGGTAACCACCCTAAATCATCACCAAAACCCCCCACACTCCCTTCACAATAAATGATCACCACCTCTTCCTAAACCCTATGGACCAATCAAGTTTGGATTTTGAAGACTTTAGGCAATTCAAGAATTTTCTTCAGTTGCAAATGAGGCATATTTCTAGACTTTTAGTTAAGTTTTTTATGTTTAGTATATCCTAGTTTAGTTTAGAGTTTGTATTAGTTGGTTTAGTGATGTTTGGAATTTCTAAGAGGGGGTTTAGGTTATTGTATGGACTTGTGATGTGGTTATTGAAGTGTAGTGAGTGTTAGTTAGACCTTAGTGATGCTTTTTCTGACCTGGACATGAGAATAGAACACAAATATGAACTTAGAATTTTCCCGTGTCGGTTTTATGAAGCTTTGAGGACTACAGGGAATCTGGAGCAACCTGGGATGTTTTAAAAAAAAAAAACAACCACATTGACCTAGTTAGACTACCAGAAAACCACCACACAAGAACGAGACAAAAATTCCAAGTTTGGGCCGTGGGGACGGTTACTGTAGCACTTCCCGTCGGCCAAATTATGGGCATTGGTGTTAGGGTTTTGCTTGTAGCTCACTTACCTTATAACCTAGCTACTGAGTTGTTAGATCAGTCCCTTTTGACCTGAGACAAAATCTGGTAGCATTTTGAGTTGGTTGTGGCTATGTTTTCTGATATTTGAAACTTGGTTTTATGAAATTTTTGATGTGATTTGGTCGTTGGACGTTTGTACGTCAGCGACGAGGGTTATTTGGTTGATCTTGCATGCGTAAGCTATAGGTTATAACCTATAAGCACTTCATGTGCCGTGTCGGTTTTCTGGACTTGGTTTTAATAACGTTATGATGCGTAGATATGTAGGTACCTTCACGTGGATTTCCGAGATGACGATGAACATCGACTTCAGCTCAACAAGGAGTTTAGCAGGTGAGTAGATTTATATCTATGGGGGAAGTCGGGTGGATGGCGTATACCACCCCCGTAATTATAAAATGGAAACCGATATATAGAATATAGTCGGAGAAACCATGTAAGAAACTTATGGATATGGTCAAAAGAGTTAGTATGAGATCTTATGACTAATGCAAGATGACGAGAATTGAGATAGCAATGTGACGATATAAGATGATACAAGCGGATACGATAGATATTTAGATGTGAGGCGGTATAGATGCACAAACACATGTGCCAAGATATATAGTGAGATTAGTATAGCGATGACATGAGATTGATGTTATATATATATGGATGTTAATCGTGATGAATATGTATTGAAAGTGGACAAGTATAAGAATTATAGTGATATGATATGAGATGGATATCATGGTGTTATGAGATCGATAAGATATGTCGTACGAGACCATGGGTCCATACCCTTATTGACGAATAGGACGATAGGATTCTTATTCTGTTTGATGCTACCGTACGATGGATTAACGTATGCGATGAGTTATACCGGACGAATGATCCGTACTCGTGATTTGAGGATGATATTCGAGCATATTACCATATCGGATACTATAAGGCTGGATCGCCAATGCAAAGATTTCACCTGGACCATGCTTATTTCTAAAACCGACGAATCTTATGCTCTTTTAAATGGAAACCTCAAGGGACGCTACGGATTTTCAAATGGTGTCTTTTCCTCAAAAACACCGTAGCCCCCGCTTTCAAAACTACGATTCGTTTCATTTAAACTGACTGCATGTTTCATGTTTAGTTATGTACTTTATTATCGTTCTTGTTTATGTTGGTTTATCCCTCGTGACTTAGGTGTTATATTCCCGATATTTTCCGCTTATTGACATCATCTGCTAGTACACCTGTACTATTACCGATGATGCGCATGTTACACTTACACAAATTTGCCGGCTCACACACAATCATCATCGGTAATTGTTATGCCACTTGTACAGTAGAACTGCCGTATCATGATATTATCCTTAACTATAAAGTACATTCATTGTTCAGCACTATCATAGGACATGCTTGCATGATATACTTGACATGCTTATATTACTGTTCTATGTTTACATACATCGTATTTTATGGTTATATGCATTGAGATGCTGTTTTCATGAGATCTCTGGATTTGAGAACCGCGGTTATATTTCAAAGGAAATTATGTATTGTTTTAAAAAAGCGCGGTTTCTCTTGATATGATATCTAGAAGCGTCCACCATGAGTTTTCTCGGTTATAGGCTATGAGTATACCCTATTCAAGGAGTGGTAGGCACCATCTGTAGGTATATGGTGGACCCGATGAGGTACCCCGGGGCAAGAAGACTCATATAGTTAGGCGGTGAGCCTGACGGAAGGAGTACTACCTACCAATAATTGGTTGGACCTGGCGGTTGTCCGGAGAATACCGGCCAGAGTCGTGAGATAGATGAGGGCCGATCAGAGTATGCGGTGCCTGAGGGCCGATCTGAGTATGCGGCACCTGAGATGAGATAGATATGAGGGCCGATCTGAGTATGCGGCGCCTGAGATATGAGTATTTACGTGTCGATGCTGGAAACGATTTTTCATGATATTTCGAGTGTCGATGTTGGAAACTCAGTTTCCATGATATTGATGTGTCGTTGATGGACACACGTTGGTTGATTTCCTTATACATACAGGCATATGGTTTCATGATATTTCGAGTGTCGATATTGGACACTCAGGTTCTATGATATTGATTGTGTTGTTTATGGACACACGTGAATGATATCCACATGCATACAGGCATATGTTTCAGATGTTATTTTTATATGTCATTCGCATTGATTCGATTGTTGACATATATACATACATGGTCACCCTAGATATCATAGTATTACCTTCGTGATATGGTATGACCTAGAAAATCGTTGTTTTATTCGATTTCTACCTGCTAATGTTTTCTACTCACGAGTTGGCAACTCACCCCCGTTGTGCCACAGTTCTTGCAGGTTTGAAGCTTGGGATCAGTAGCGGTATTGCTGGCATATAGCTTTATCCAGCGTGTTTTGCTTTGGTAGGTGGGACACATATTGGATCGTGCCCACTTTCGTACTTATTATTCTGTTGTATCTAGATAAACTCCATCAATCAGAAACTAGAATTTGTATATTTGGAGACTTAGTCAGACTTGAGTATTTTGCGAGACTTAGTGCGATGGGTTTATGTTCGCTTTCCTTGAGGTTTTGATGTCTTGCTTATTTATTTGTTCTTTTTGGGTTGATCTTCGCTGTTGGGCATCGTATATATGTTGTTGCGTGGTTGTGATTCCGCCGGTTGGCGAAGAGCTAGCTTCCTCTTGGGGATGCCTTTTATTGTATGTATGTGGTTTTGGATCAAAATATACAAGGGAGGTGCAGCCCAAATTTTTTAAAGGACGAAAAATATTCTCAACTTTGGTACATTCTACATGCATTTCCTTATATCATTAGTTATGCATTTATAGATAAACTTTATTTCATTATACCTTTATTTCAAAACTGTACCTCCTACTATTTTCCTCAAAAAGGTTTAGTTTTTCTGGGCTTCGACTTATTTGAATTATGTTACGCCTTTAGACGTTGTGTGATTTAAGTGCCGGTCACATGCTAAATTACGGGTCGTGACATGCATACTATCTTAGGTGAACAAACTAACACCAATGGCTTGTGAGACCGGCCACCGCCCCTTGTCGGGGTTTCGACCAGTATACACTAGTCTACTCTGGAGTATCGATGCCCAGTCTCGATACTCCCACGACTAGGGACATTTAAGGATGTGCTTATAGACCAACCGGCTCCCACGTATATGATCGCCATCATAATGCTGGTGGTCAAGATAAAATCCTATGGGCTCTATCAACATGTAATAATGATATGTAATACCATCTAAAGCATGTACATGATGATAAAGATAAACCAGATAGCATACTATCATCTTGAGTAAGACTGTTCTATCTGTATAGGTCCTCCTTCAATCATCGCAATCGCGTGCCTGTGATTCAATAATTGACTTGAGTGCACTATAGCCAACAATCCCCCACTTGCACTTAAGGCTAATTATTGCAGTGTCGCATACTCACAGCCCGTGTGATACCGAACACCCAACTTCTCTACTAATCAGTTTTACAAAGCATATTTGTGAAACTATTGCGTTGAAGAAATAGCCTCAGTTAGTGGATCCGCTCCAGCGTTTCTTTCTATATCTCTTTATATCTCAACTTCGCGGAGAAAGACTATCTTCCGAAATGAGCAATACGTGTCTTAGAATTTGTCTGGATATCTGAAGGGACCCAGTTCATAAGTGAACTCCAAATCCAACAAACTTCTTAGACTATATTGTCAACTGAATTTAATCAGTATACTGTGCCATGCCTTCCTTAGATTTGCTTGGACTACCTGTCCAACATACTGCCCCTCAAAAGAGGGAAAAATATAACTCAGACAGTCTCTCTGTCATCTAGGTCACCTTGGAAACCTGAAATGATAACCGTCTCCCAAAGAAGGCTTCCATTATCATATTTTAAGAACATCCACTTATGTTCATATTTGCTTCCTAACGTTTCTCCAGGATTGGATCAATATATAATTTTTGCAGCCTGTGCAAAAATAATATATGGTGTTGTACTCGACATCTCATGTTTTACTCAATTGCGCAAGCAAGTGATATGCCAATCATGCAAATCCCTCTCCCCTTTAGTCTAGAAGACTTCCTTTAGAGAGGGTGACTCCATCACCTGCAGGTACACCACCATGCCAGGAGTCAACCATTCTAAAACACTTTAGAATAATGTCAAATTACCCAAATTGGGACACTTCCCAATGTTGGGTTTGCCTAGCACCTCACAAGAGTTTGTAATGCATCAAACATGCTACAATTTAAATTTTAAGGGTGTTAAGAAAACTAACCTAGGATCAAACTAGAAATTTAAAGTAACAAGTGAGGTAGTATCACATATTACAAGTAATATAACACTAAGTAAAGAGAATACAACCTTTGTAGTTCTCTTTGCTTAACTCTTTGGCTACTTGAGAGTTGGAACGGGCTTGCTTGTGAACTTCCGAGTCCACGATGATCCACCCGAAGTCCTCTTTGTCCAAGCTCTAAGCTCCACTTGATCAAAAGATGAAGATGAAGTTAACACTCTAAACTAATTGGCTAGACTAGTGTAGAATGATGATGTGGTTTATTTTCTCACTTCAAAACCCTAACTTTATCACGATCTTACTCACTAACAAAATCAAGAGAGCAAGAGAGAGAGGAGGAAGAAGATAATGACAACCCAAGAGCTCAAGTTATGATAATGATAATGAATAAAAATGAGAATAGAAATTATATATAATTTCCACTCTCATCCCAAACAATGGGTTAATAAATATCTAGATATTTACTTTGGAAAAGAAGAGCCATAGAAAATTAACTCATGGTTAATTCAAGGTTAAGTGAAGGATGAATGATAAATATCAACCATGAATTAATTCTATTTCCCTTTAACTCAAAAATAAATATAAAGATAAATACTTCCATGTGAGTCTTGCATTGCCACCACTAGTGTATCAACAACCATGATACACACAAGTGTATGCATGTATGTGTGCATGCACATCAACATGTACATCAACATAAATATATGCATACACGCATCCATACAATAAAGAAAAGTGTTTAAACAAAGTGAGCTATTTAGTCAATGTTAAATCAACACTTGATATAACAAACCGGTCATATCACATACAACCCGACCAATAGTAAAACGCCCGATTAATATACGGTATCACATACTCGCATTTAATCGGGTCCATGCGCATATCACATATGCACACCACATCGTTTCGCCTGGGCTAGGAAACTCCTTTGTGGGACTCTAAGACTCGTCAATACACCGGCAGTGGGTGATGATCATATCAAGCACCCCCAAGCCCCAAGAGGTTAGCTAAACATAACGGCCACCCGGGTATTGAGCGATCAGAAGAAAACAAGGGAAGCTGTCAAAACTCCCGTCAAGCCAACTGGTAACACTGCTGTACAGTCCGGTTTCTTCGTCAGATATGCTGCATATTCAGTCTAGGGATGGCATCGTCGACCCCAATAACTCAAAAAGTCATGCCGATATATGGCCTATAATCAGACCGAGAAACTACTGATAACACTTATCAGTAAATCTCAACAGCCATGGCTAGGGACTTACTGATATAGCCAATCGAGCACAGCGCAACATCAACCCCCAATACTGGGAGAGACAAAACCCCTCCTATCGCTCATTTCCTCCACATGTCTCGGGACTGTACCCAAAAGCCACCTGTTTGCACGACTCAGCAGAGCCATGGTAGGGTGGTAATCAAAGCACAGTGGGAGAATACATGAGACTCTATGACGATCTCGGGTCTACATTCTAACCTGTACCAGTGTCACCTGAGAACTGCTATCCGACGATAGATATAATACCATATAGGAGTTCTCGATGAGTCCGTCCAGTGTACCCAGTCTCCATTGAGCACCCTCATACGATCTTGATGTCAAACATCAATGGATGTGGGAACATCCATCGCCCATCATATGGGTCTAGTATCGTATACGCTAGTTTACTCTGGAATATCGATGCCCCGTCTCGATACACCCATGACTAGGGACATTTTAGGATATGCTTATAAACAACACATGTCCCACTAGTATGATCTCCATCATAATCACAGTAGTCAAGAAAATATCCTCAAGGCTTTATCAACATGTACAAATGAATAAAAGCATGATCCAGTGAACATGTCAGATAAAGAGTAACCAGACAACATACTATCATGTCGAGCAAGAAAGTCCTCTGTATATATATACATGTATAAATACATCCACTGTCATATAATGGCATCTAGGGCATACATATATCCAACAATCTCCCACTTGCACTAAGGCCAGTTATTGGCATATCTCATACCCAACATCTCAAAAATTCGCTCATGCTGCGGCTGAGGGAGGGCCTTGGTGAGTGGATCCGTAGTGTTATTCTTTATATCTACTCTGTGAATCTCGATCTCGCGGCGATCAACTATCTCCCAGATCAAATGATATCGCCTCAGAATGTGTCTGGACCGCTGATGGGACCTGGGCTCCTTGGCCAACGCCATAGCCCTATTATTATCACAATACAATAGTATTGGATCAATAATGGTTGGAACTACTCCTAGCTCTGAGACAAACTTCCTCATCCAGACGGCTTCCTTGGCGGCATCATTTACAGCAATGTACTCAGCTTCCATCGTAGAGTCTGCAATGGTATCCTGTTTAGAATTCTTCCAACTCACCGCCCCTCTATTGAGAGTAAATACAATCCCAGAGATAGATTTGCTGTCGTCCTTATCACTCTAGAAGCTCGAATCGGTAAAGGCCTCCATTTGGAGATCTCCGTTATCATACACCAAGAACAATTCTTTAGTTCTTCGCAAGTACTTAAGAATGTTCTTCACAGCTATCCAGTGATTCTCCCCTCGGTTGGACTGATACCTGCTTACTACACTAATTGCATAAGCTACATCAGGGCGTGTACATAACATCGCATACATTATAGATCCTACGGCTGAAGCATATGGTAAAATGATCATGCGAGCTCTCTCTTCATCAGTCTTTAGGCAAAAGTCATTGGGAGAGTGACTCCATGGCAAGCAGGTAAGGCTCCCCGCTTGGAGTCTTCCATACTAAAGCTCTTTAGGATGGTGTTAATGTACCTGGTTTGGGACAATCCCAATAACCTTTTAGATCTATCCCTATAGATCCGAATGCCCAATATGTATGTGGCAACACCCAGGTCCTTCATGGAGAACCTTTGTGATAAGAATGATTTGACCGGCTGCAGCATAGGAATGTCATTCCCTATCAGAAGAATGTCATCCACGTATAATACGAGGAATGTGACAGCTCTCCCTACAGCCTTCTTATAAACACAAGGTTCATCTGGATTTTTGATGAAATCAAACTCTTTGATAACATCGTCAAAACAGATGTTCCAACTCCGTGATGCCTGCTTTAATCCATAAATGGATTTAAGCAATCTACATGCTTTCCCGCTGCTCCCACTGTCAATGAAGCCTTCTGGCTGATCCATATAAACGCATTCTTCTAATCACCATTTAGGAATGCAGTTTTAACGTCCATCTTCCAGATTTCATACTCGTGGTGAGCAGCAATAGCAAGTAGGATCCGAATGGATTTAAGCATGGCTATGGGAGAAAAAGATTTTTCATAGTCCAGACCCGGTCTTTGATGAAATCCTTTCGCCACAAGTCTTTCCTTATAGGTCTCTACCTACCCATCTACACCAATCTTTCTTTTAAAAATCCATTTGCACCCCACGGGTTTTACCCCAGGGGGTACAATATCCAAAGTCCATACTTTGTTAGTGTACACAGACTCCATTTCAGATCTTATGGTATCCAGCCACTTCACAGAGTCTCCACTCGTGATAGCCTGCTGAAAACTAGTAGGATCATCATCCTCCATGATGCAATCTTCTCTATCACCATCAATGAGGAAACCGTAGTACCTCTCCGGTGGGCGAGAAGTCCTACCAGATCTACGGAGTGGTTGAGGTTTATCTGTCTCTTTTGCAACAGCCGGCCAAGTCGTCATTTGTAGTTTGTGTTTCTAGAACTTCTTCTAGGTCTACCACACTGCCATCTGTATCATTTCTAAAAAATTCTTTTTCTAAAAATGTGGCATACTGAGAAACAAACACCTTTTGTTCCTCCTTGTGGTAGAATAGATATCCAAAGGAATTCTTTGGAAACCCCACAAAATTACATATGACTGACCGTGTCTTGAGCTTGTCCGAATTTTGCTTTTTGACATAGGCCGGAAAACCCCAAATCTTAACTCGTTTAAGAGATGGTCTCTTCCCATGCCATATGTAATATGACATGGTAGACACGGTTTTGGTTGGAACCTTGTTCAGTAGAAACGCTGCAGTCTCTAATGCATGCTCCCAAAATGAGATAGGTAACTCAGCATCACTCATCATGGAACGAATCATATCTAATAGGGTTCGATTCCGTCGTTCTGATACACCGTTGTGCTGTGGTGTGTAAGGAGGAGTGAGCTGATAGAGAATCCCATTCTCTTTTAGAAAGTCTGCAAACTCTGTACTGAGATACTCCCCACCTCGATCTGATCGAAACATCTTGATACTCAATCCAGTTTGTTTTTCTACTTCAAGTCTGTACTCAGTGAATTTCTCGAAAGCTTCAGACTTATGCTTTAATAAAAACACATGACCGAACCTTGAGAAATCATCAGTAAAAGTTATGAAGTAAGAAAAACCACCTCTAACCTGTGTAGACATTGGCCCGCATGCATCACTATGTATGAGAGCTAAGAGCTGAGTAGCTCTTTCTCCGTGTCTTGTAAACGGAGATTTGGTCATTTTATCCTTGATACAAGACTGGCAAGTCGCATAAGATTTATATTCAAAAGGGTTTAAATAACCATCTTTATGTAGCTTGTTTAGTCTTGTTTCGTTAATATGACCAAGTCTACAGTGCCAAAGAAAAGCTTCATTTATTTCTGAAAATTTTCTTTTATTAGTGTGTTTTATGCTGAAAACTGTGTGTTGATTCAGGACGTATATCCCGTTATTATGTATACCATACCCAACCAATATTTGATTCAGGTTAATGTTCATAACATTATTCTGCAATACAAAATGATATCCTTCATTGTCTAACAAAGAAACGGATATTATATTACAAAGCATACTAGGTACATAATAATATGGGTTCAGAACCAATATACACCCTGACGGCAACCCCAGGTGATACTCTCCTACTGAAACCGCATGTACATTGGAACCATTTCCAACCCGGAGAGTATGGTCACCTGTCTTCAAAACTTTGCTATTTCTCAGCCTCTGCATGGAATTGCAAATGTGAGAACCTGAACCGGTATCTAATACCCAGGAAGCAGAGTTTATAGAAAAACAGTTTTTTGTCACAAACACACCTGAAGCGGAAGCATCACCATGCTTCTTCTTTTTGAGATCCAAGTACTCAGTGCAGTTGCGTTTCCAGTGTTCTGATTTGTGGCACTGATAACATTCCCCTTTCCCTGATTCCCCAGCCGTGGAATTGTCTTTCCCTTTAACCTTTTTAACTCCACCTCTAGGTTTGGCGGGTTTCTTCTTCATCTTTCCCTTGGCCTTGGCCTTCGGGTGAGAGGAGGAAGATGGCCCAGCAATCAAAGCAGGAGTCTTCACTGATTTAAGCATGCTCACTGCACTCCTCAACATATTGAGGAGTTCAGGTAGTGACTTCTCCATGTTGTGCATGTTGAAGTTAACTACAAACTGAGAAAATGTGCGGGGGGGGGGGAGACTGCAAAATGATATCGGTACATTGTTCGTTGTCCATTGACCATCCGAGGTCCTCAAACTCTTCCATAAGAGCTATCATCTTCAAAACATAGTCACCTACTGGTGTGCCGGTGTAGGGTTACTAGGCACTCTAACAAGGTTCTACAAGGCATCAACCATGCCGGATTTAAAATTTATCCGTGCCGAACAACCCTAAACCAAGATCTTAGACTAGAGATTAGGCGAAACAAAGCATGTTAACCACTTTAACATCTAAGAGTTTGGGATTACAACCTTTGTAGTCCGGTCCTTCGCTTCATAAGCTCTGTGTTGAGGTCCCTTCGCTGCGATCATCATGTACCCGAACTCTAGAAAGGCTCCACGAAAAGAATGATGCAAACGTGCTTCCGATCTTCGATAACTAAGATGATCTACCTTGAAGTTTCTTTAACACAAGCTTTCACTAAAAAATGAAGTGAACACCCTAATCTAAATTGCTAGGATAGATTAGGATGATAAAGTAGGATTTTAGCTCTCATTTGTTTTCTTAATCTCACTCATTTTCATCACCAAAGAAAAAGCTAGAAAGCTTTTCTTCAAGAACTCAAGGAAGAAGAAGAAGAATCCTTTTGTGATGAATAATGAAAGTCAAGTCCATGGTTAGAATTGCAACCATGGGTTAAGTATGAAGACTTAACCCATGTAGAGATTTAACTAGGGTAAAGGGTTAGGTTGGGTTAAGGAAATATTTATGCAAAATATCCAAGTCAAAGTCAAAGCTTCAAGAAGCTTCTTGAAAGCTTCATGAAGACTTAACCCTAATCCAAACCCTAACCTCAATTAAACTCCACAAAACATGTTGAATTTATAACCATAAAATGTTACAATATTATATATCACATATACAATATTTATTGTAACAAAATAAAATAATACAATTAACATATATCGCATATATATATCAATGTATTACCCGAGTGAGAAAAAGAATCATTTTGTGAGCTTATATTAGTTAATGTAATTTAATATATCAAATATATAATTATACATTAAATTATAGAATCAACACTTGATCCGATAATCCGGCTATTTCACAAATAACCGACTAATATAATCTGTATCTGTTCATCGAATCAACACTTGATCCGATGACCCGGCTATATCTCATATACCCGGCCGATATCTCATATCGCGAGAATCTAATACGGTATCGCATATACGTATTATTCTCGGTCCCGCACATATCATATATGTGCTCCTACTCCGTTTTGCCTGAGCCAAGAAAGCTCTGTGTAGGACTCTAAAGAATCGTCAATACGCCGGCAGTAGGTGATGATCATATCAAACACCCACAAGCTGCAAGCGGTTAGCTAAACGTAACAGCCACCCAGGTATTGAGCGATCAGAAGATCAATAAGCAAGCCTGTACATTCTCCTGCGAATCCAATCAGTAACACTCCCGTACAGTCCGGTCTTTTCGTCTGATATGTCGCATATCTCGCCTAGGGGTGGAAAACGTCAGACCCCAATAGCTTGATAAGTCGTGTCGATATGAGGTCCATAACATTTCGAGAAACTACTGATAACACTTACCAGTAAATCTCAGCTACCCTGGCCAGGGATTTCCAGTTATAGTCAATCAAACACAGCGCAACATCAACTCCCTATACTGAGAGAGACGAATCCCCTCCTATCGCTCATTGCCTCCATGTGATTCGGGACTGTACCCAAAAGCCACCTTTTTGCACGCCCTCTTGGACGTGGTATGATGGAAATCAAAGCACGGTGGGAATCACACAAGACTCTATGACGATCTCGGGTCTATAGACTACTCTATACCAGTGTCACCAGAGAACTGCCATCTGACGTGAGGTATAATATCATCTGGGAGTTCTCGGCGAGTCCGTCCAGTGTACCCAGTCTCCATTGAGCACCCGTATACCTTCTCTGATGTCAAACACCAATGGATATGGGATCATCCATCGCCCATCATATGGGTCAAGAAGCGCATACGCTAGTCTACTCTGGTATATCGATGCCCTATCTCGATACACCCACGACTAGGAACATTTGAAGGATGTACTTGGCGACTACACTGTCCCCACTAGTATGATCCGCATCATTGTCCTGGTAGTCAAGTACTCATCCTAAGGGCTTTATCAACATGTAACATAGAGACAATCAGAGTACATGTTAAGATAAAGTGTAACCAGATAGCATACTATCATGTCGAGCAAGAAAGTCCTCCCTATATATGTCCAAGCATCCACTACAATATACATCGTATGTACAGTAATGGCCTCTAGGGCATACATATAACTAACAATCTCCCACTTGCACTAGGGCCATCTGTTGTGGTATCACATACCCAACAATTGGCTATGGTTGAAGTATCTCATACTCAAGCATCCCATAAAAGTCTCTACTGGGAAAAAGGCCTTTGTGAATGGATCTACGCTGTTGTCCTCTCTGTCTACTCTCCTAACCTCGATCTCCCTAGAGATCAACCATCTCCATGATCAGGTGATACTGCCTAAGAATTATATCTGGATTTCTAATGGGACGAGCGTTCCTAGGCCAAAGCCATAACTCCATTGTCACACAATGGTAGGAACGAAGTTCATCTCATGAACTTATATATATCCAGACTGCCTCTTTGGTAGCATCCTTGGTAACGATGTATCTTGCCTTTAATCGTCTAATAAGTCACGGTATCTTGCTTGGAACTCTTCCAACATACCGTCCCTCCACTGAGGGTAAAGACAATGCCTGCGACTGACATTCAGTCGTCCTTATCACCCTGGAACCTTTCCAGTGATTCTCCCCACGATCGATTGATACTATCTCACTACAACTAGTGAGAATCCTAACATCCATTTAGATCTATCTCATAAATCCGTAACTCAGGATTTATGAGGTATCACCTTGATCCTATATGGAGAATCTTTGTGATAAGAGGAGATTGACCGAGTGTAGCATAGGAAACTCCTTTCTTATCAAGAGTATGTCATCCATGTACTTTACGAGGATCATCACCATACTCTCTACTACCTTTTTGTTATATACAAGGTTCATCTACCATTTTGATGAAGTCAAACTTTTTGACTACCTCATCAAAACAGACGTTCCAACTCCGCGATGCATGATTTATTACATAAAACATCTTGCTCACGTTTCCGCTGCTCCCACTGTCTACGAAGCCCTCTGGCTGTGTACTTATAGACGCTCTCTTCCAAATCATCATTTAGAAAAGCAATCATGACACCCAACCGCCAGATATTGTAGTCATGGTATGTAGCCGAGGCAAGTAGGATCTGGATGGACTTTAAGCATAGCTTTGAAAGTCTCAACCTTTCCATGTACACCAAGTAATCTTCTCAAGATATACTTGCTCCTGATGGGGATTTAACCCTTCCGATAAAGCAACCAAAGTCCATACTTTGTTGGTGTATAAGGATTCCATCTCAGATCGCTAAGCATCCAGCCATTCTTACAGAGTCCCACTCCTGATGGCCTGCTCGAAACTAGTTCGGTCATCATCTCATGATGCAATCCTTGCTCCCACTGATATAGAGAAACCGAAGTATCTCTCAGGTGGATGAGGAACCCTACTTGATCAGCGGAGAGGCTGAGGTTCGTTGGAAACTATTGAATCCTCCGGGTTTACCAAATCATCAGCTGCAGTTTGTATAGCTGGAACTCTTTCCAGTTCTACCTTATGACCAATAATTTCTTCACACGAAATTCCCTTTCACAAAGGTGGCACGTTGAGAAACAAAACATCTTTTATTTCCCAGTTTGGTAGAAGATATTCCCTTGCAAATGCTTGGGATATGCAACAAACTTCCACAGAACTGACTTTGCCTCGAGCTTGTCCGAATTTTGCTTTTTAGACATAGGCCGGACAACCCCAAATCTTAACAAACTTAAGATATGGGCTCTTCCCTTTCCATATCACATATGAAGTGGTAGGCAACTGATTTGATTTGAACCCTATTCAATAGGTATGTAGCTTCTCAAGTGCATAACTCCCAAAAGGAAATAGGAAACTCAGTAGTACTCATCATAGAGCACACCATATCACATAGGGTGTAATTGCTCCGCCCCGATACACCAACGTGCTGTGGTGTATACGGAGGAGTAATGCTGAGAGAGAATCTCATTCTCCTTTAGAATAGTCCAGGAATTCCGTGCTCAAGTATTCTTCTCCTTGATCTCATCAAAGGACATAATACTTATACCCGTTTTTGGTTCTCTACTTCTAACTTATATTCTGTGATTATCTCAAAAGTTTCGGACTTGTGTTTCAACAGGAACATATGTCTGAATCTTGAGAGATCATCAGTGAATGTAATGAAGTACAAAGAACCGGTCCTGGCATGTGTAGATAGGGGACCTTCATACATCAGCATGTATCAATCCCAAGAGTTCCACTAACTCTTTCTATGTTTCCAATAAACAGAGCTGTGGTCATCTTATCTTTATGACATGACCGGCAAGTTTCACAAGATGTAAATTCAAACTAATTTAAATATGCATCTAAATGTAACTTCAGCTAGCCGGGTCACATTGATATGACCTAGTCTATAATACCTCAAGAAGGATTCGTTCATTTCTGAACTCTTCCTCTTGTGTGTGTTCTGTATACTAAGAACTGTGGTTTGATTTAGAACGTCTATACTTTTAGATAACGTGCCTGAACCGATCAACTCTTGATATAGGAAATGTTCAAAACATTATCCAACATTACAAAATTATATCCTTCTTTACAAATAAAAAGACCGATATGATGTTGTATATCAGGTTCGATATCTAATAACATTTGTTCAGAATCAATGTATTTGTTAATACAGGGTGATAACTACCAACAAACTTGGCTGCAACACTTGCACCGTTTCTATCTCATGAAACTTATCATCCGTTCTCAGTTCTCTACCTATCTGTAGCCCATGTAACAGATTACATATGCGGGATCCTGATCCGGTATCTAATACCCAGGACGTAAAGGATACTGAGAAACAGTTCTCTGTAATGAACACACCCGAAGAAGATGTATCAGCATGCACTTTCTTCGATTGGGCGGCATGGGAATTCTGGTAATCCCCAATTTCCTGCTCGGTCTTATAACAGTTATAAGTTAGAGCGGGACCAACGTTCCCTAGCGCAGTATAACAAGCGGGTTCGGTCAATACATCCGTATTATTATCTTGATTAAGGCATGATATGGTCGCTACCTAGAGAGAGAGAAGAAAATACTCAGCGTGCGCTTTTACAAGATTAGATTGGTTATCAATTTATCTAATCAGGATGGCTCCCACTGTTTTAGTCAAATCTTCCTTCAAACCCTAAAAGGAAAGACTAGCCGGGATTAATTACACCATACAAGTTCGCCAATCTTTCAGCCAGGCCAGTGCCGGTACTTTGAGGGAGGTTCTCCGTGCTTTCGCACGGACCTAATTAAAATAAACCTCATTTTCCCAGGGGCGTAACCCCATTAACACCTTTCTAGACACCTACTTGATCGGCTAATTGTAATGTGTAAAACTCTCACAGGAGTAACTCTTACTCGCAGCGGGTATCGGGATCCAACTATCTCATAGAAGGTATGCAATCTCATTGCAAATTGCAACACTTGAAATTCCCAATAATATTTTACCCCTAGCGTCCTATGACCTTGACGGAGGCCAAACTACCCATAGTCCGCTAGTCAAGTTCAACCCATACATTTCCTGATTGAATTAGACCCACCAGCACAATCCTTGACGGATGCCAAACTACGCCGTACGAATACCCTAATCCAATCGCATCGTATGCCAGCAGATAAGCACTAGTTAGCTACCGTACACTACGCCTTGACGGAGGCCAAACTACCTCAGCACGAATACTAAGTAGTACTTATCTGAAATGACGGAGGGTTACGACAGGTTTTTAAGAAAACCCTTTGCGTAATGAACTTGATATCGTTGTTGAATCGAGTGGATTTTAAAAGGAATGTTTTTGAGGCCTTTTCTAGTTTTGCTAAAGAGGTCACTCCCGGTAAAGGGATCTCGGCTCTTTCCTCATCGAATAAGGTGCAGGATATTTCACAAATATCACTATGCAAAGCAAAAACTATAGAAGCAATCAAAAGACAAACCGAATTTTTAGCATCTGTCAGTTATTGCTAAAGAGGTCACTCCCGGTGAAGGGATCTCGGCACTTTCCTTATCGAATAAGGTGCTGGATGTTCTATAAGGAACACCTCTATGCAAAGAAAGAACTAGAGCTACCAGTTTTTAAACAAGTTTCTACAACATCTTTAGGTTTCTTTTAGTTTCATTAATCTCATTAATGAAGTCCCATTTTATTATGCGTCGCAAGCATCACATTTGAAACGAAATATGCAATATAACATATATCTCATATATATAATATAAATATTCGTCTCAGGCAGTAATATGATATCATCACAGAACATTGCAACAGAAGAACATATATGAAATATTGGATATACTAGGATGCCCGTGTTTTAATACGAGCCTGTATAAAGCACGGATTCCACGGTCGCGATGAATAGCCAAACCCAAATCCCTAGACCCCTACGAGAGCGTCAAGCAACTCTGCCAATTCTAGGGTTAGGATACCCGGTCTCGACTCCTCGAGATGGTCTCTCACTGGACCCTAGAACCCGGTTACTTGTGATCCCCGCCTTGGGTCTACCTAATGCGGAAAACTAAATAATATACAACGGTGACATCATCCTCAGCCTGGAAGTGCCCCAATAAAAGAATATTACATACAAATGAATTTTACATGAATGAAAAAGAAAAACTCTCATCTCACATAAAACCCCCGGCTATTCAAAACACGACGATCCAATATAACATATCACAGCAACACATAATATCACATATCATCAACGTAAGTAAATATGCGTATCCCAATAGTCGTTGATGTATAGCAACGAAACCGGCGATACACCACATATTACACTTACGGTCGCAGAAAAGAAAGTGTAAAACTACAACAGTTAGAATCCGCAACCTCTTTAGACATCGCATGCCTAACCAAATGAATTCCTTAGACATCGCATGCCTAAAAATTATAAACCCAGCATTTTAGTATCAATATCGAAAACACTTTTCAATATCTAGTCGGGCAATTCAACAAGACTCCCGAAAACCTGATCGCATGCTCGTCGCAAACTTTAATAGACGGCCGCAACCCCGGATGCCGTCGACGAAGTGCACTAAGGCGGAACACCGCTTCCGCGACCACCCGAACGGATGCTTTTGGCGACGGGGTTCTCCTTTAGTCACTTGGTCGGGGCTATGAGGCGTGGCTGTCTATTTAGTTGACCCGGCAAGTATCCGCGTACGCTACGTGATTGCGACGGACTTTTGATCGCATCAAAATCCCGTGGCAACCGATCATCTGAGACTGAACTGCTAGATTTATAACATTCAAATTAGTTATCTCATAAGTACTTGTGGATTCCAAATATTGTATCACATTCCAGATAAATAGACAATGTTAAACTTTCCGATCGAATAATCAAACACCCAAGTTTTCCCAAATAGTTCTCAACACTTGAAATTAGTTTTAAAACATCCATCACATGCCACAGTACCAATGGTCCAGCCGTAGAAGGGTCAAGCCAACGCCTCACATGTGGCAACGCCGTACTCCCACAAACCCTAAGGTTTAGAGGCGGTTTAGATGGTCACATAATCGAGTTAAGGTTTGTGTTCTTCTAGAGGGTCCACCGCGTTACTTGCATGACTTAGAACGTTCTTAAACTACGGAAAAATCCAACGCTTGGAAATTTTCCGGCGGGGGAAAAAGTGAGTTATTGATATCCGTTTGAACTTTCTAACACGTTCTAAAATTATCCGGAAACACTTAAACGAAGTTAAATTATCCGATCGAATCAATGAGTCCACAATACAACCCAGAAAACTCAACACTTGAGTAAAATAAAAAAAATTTCCCAGAAACAGGCAAAAGTACCTACGGATGTTACTGTACAAAAACTATCCCTCAATCTACAGTACTTGCCGCGGAACCGCCCCCAATACCATGGTTTAGCCGCGGTTCTGCGGCGCATTAATTGATTTAGGGGGTCGTTTTTCACAGTTCACCATAAAATTACCTGCTGAATTTTATGAGTATTTTTAATATGAAAAATATCAACTTTTTGAAAAAATTCCAGAAACTAGGGTTTTACGGGTATTCGGAGTTCGATCGGACTTTAAATTTCGTCTAGACTTCGCCTAAAGCTCTAGCTTGGCTCTGATACCACTGTAGGGTTACTAGACACTCTAACAAGGTTCTACAAGGCATCAACCATGCCCAATTTAAAATTTAGCCGTGCCGAACAACCCTAAACCAAGATCTTAGACTAGAGATTAGGCGAAACAAAGCATGTTAAACACTTTAACATCTAAGAGTTTGGGATTACAACCTTTGTAGTCTGGTCCTTCGCTTCATAAGCTCCGTGTTGAGGTCCCTTCGCTGCGATCATCATGTACCCGGACTCTAGAGAGGCTCCATGAAGAGAATGATGCAAACTTGCTTCCGATCTTCGATAACTAAGATGATCTACCTTGAAGTTTCTTTAACACAAGCTTTCACTCACAAATGAAGTGAACACCCTAATCTAAATGGCTAGGATAGATTAGGATGATGAAGTATGATTTTAGCTCTCATTTGTTTTCT
The DNA here is from genome assembly GCA_030015575.1 of Agapanthus africanus. NCBI lineage: Eukaryota > Viridiplantae > Streptophyta > Magnoliopsida > Asparagales > Amaryllidaceae > Agapanthus > Agapanthus africanus. The sequence continues at coordinate 233,495,471 of CM057344.1, forward strand.
TAATCTCACTCGTTTTCATCACCAAAGAAAAAGCTAGAAAGCTTTTCTTCAAGAACTCAAGGAAGAAGAAGAAGAAACCTTTTGTGATGAATAATGAAACTCAAGTCCATGGTTAGAATTGCAACCATGGGTTAAGAATGAAGACTTAACCCATGTAGAGATTTATGTAGGGTAAAGGGTTGGGCTGGGTTAAGGAAATATCTATGCAAAATATCCAAGTCAAAGTCAAAGCTTCAAGAAGCTTCATGAAGACTTAACCCTAATCCAAACCCTAACCTCAATTAAACTCCACAAAACATGTTGCATTTATAACCATAACATGTTACAATATTATATATCACATACACAATATTTATTGTAACAAAATAAAATAATACAATTAACATATATCACATATATATCAATGTATTACCCGAGTGAGAAAATGAATCATTTAGTGAGCTTATATTAGTTGATGTAATTTAATATATCAAATATATAATTATACATTAAATTATCGAATCAACACTTGATCCGATAATCCGGTTATTTCATAAATAACCGACGAATATAAGCTGTATCTGTTCATCGAATCAACACTTGATCCGATGACCCGGCTATATCTCATATACCCGGCCGATATCTCCTATCGCGAGAATCTAATACGGTATCGCATACACATATTATTCTCGGTCCCGCACATATCATATATGTGCTCCTACTCCGTTTTTCCTGAGCCAGGAAACCTCTGTGTAGGACTCTAAAGAATCGTCAATACGCCGGCAGTAGGTGATGATCATATCAAACACCCACAAGCTACAAGTGGTCAGGTAAACGTAACAGCCACCCAGGTATTGAGCGATCAGAAGATCAACAAGAAAGCCTATACATTCTCCTGCGAATCTAATCAGTAACACTCCCGTACAGTCTGATCTCTTCGTCTGATATGTCGCATATCTCACCTAGAGGTGGAAAACGTCAGACCCCAATAGCTTGATAAGTCATGTCGATATGAAGTCCATAACATTTCGAGAAACTACTGATAACACTTACCAGTAAATCTCAACAACCCTGGCCAGGGATTTCCAGTTATAGCCAATCGAACACAGCGCAACATCAACTCCCTATACCGGGAGAGACGAATCCCCTCCTATCGCTCATTACCTCCATATGATTCGGGACTGTACCCAAAAGCCACATTTTTGCATGCCCTCTTGGACGTGGTATGATGGAAATCAAAGCACAGTGGGAATCACACAAGACTCTATGACCATCTCGGGTCTACAGACTACTCTATACCAGTGTCACCAGAGAACTGCCATCTGACGTGAGGTATAATACCATCTGGGAGTTCTCGGCGAGTCCGTCCAGTGTACCCAGTCTCCACTGAGCACTCGTATACCTTCTCTGATGTCAAACACCAATGGATATGGGATCATCCATCGCCCATCATATGGGTCAAGAAGCGCATACGCTAGTCTACTGTGGTATATCGATGCCCTGTCTCGATACACCCACGACTAGGAACATTTGAAGGATGTACTTGGCGACTATACTGTCCCCACTAGTATGATCTGCATCATAGTCCTGGTAGTCAAGTACTCATTCTAAGGGCTTTATCAACATGTAACATAGAGACAATCAGAGTACATGTTAAAATAAAGTGTAACCAGATAGCATACTATCATGTCGAGCAAGAAAGTCCTCCCTATATATGTCCAAGCATCCACTACAATATACATCGTATGTACAGTAATGGTCTCTAGGGCATATATATAACTAACAGCCGGGAGCCATCCGCATCTGCAACAGATTTCTAGATGCTTCGTATCGTAGAGCACGAGATTTCTCCCCATACAACACTTTTCTATGGAGAAAAATAGATGCACATCCATCTGCTCGTGCTGATTTTGATGTGTGTTATCCATCGATGTAAGCGAAAGGTATTTGGCCGTGGCATAGTCAGCGTCCCATTTCTTGCGGACTTCCCTACCCGCAATCGAAGATTTAGGACCTGGGACGGGCGGGGCTGGAGCTGTGAGGACATATGATATCTTATCATAAGTCAAGGCTATGTTAATGTTCCTCAGCCAGTCTTTATAATTGGTCCCATTCAGTTTATTTTTATCTAGTAGAAGCTTGTGTCCTGTCATTGGTATCTGCCATTAAGAGAGAAAGAAAAGAATACACTCAGCGAAAGCTCTTGCAAAGATCAGATTGGTTATTATCTTATCTAATCGATGTCTCCCACTGCTTTTATCAAATTTCCCTTCAAACCATAAAAGGAAAACTAGCCAGGATTAATAACATTCTACAAGTTCGCTAACCGTTCAGCCAGGCTAGTGTCGGTACTTGAGGGAGGTTCTTCGTGCTTTCGCATGGACCTAATTAAAGTAAACCTCATTTCCCAGAGGCGTAGCCCCGTTAACACCTTTCTAGACACCTAATGGGTTAGCTAATTGTAAAGAGCAAAACTCTCCTGGGAGCAACTCTTGCTTACAGTGGGATCGGGATCCAACCATCATATGGAAGATTTGCAATCTCATTGCAAATTTCAACTCTTGAAACTCCCGATATAGTTTTTAACCATAGCATTTATGACCTTAACTATGGTCAAAAAATCACAAGCACTAGTCAAGTTTTACCCGTCATTTCATGATTAATTAGACCCACCCACATGACCCTTTACTATGGTCAACAAAGTCATATGAATGTCCCAATTAATCTGCATCATATGCAGTGTAGGAAGACATCGCTTAACTACCATACACTACGCCTTAAATATAGTCAACAAACGTAGCACGAATACTAAGTACTCTACTTCCTAAAATGACAGAGGGTTGCGGATGGTTTTTAAGAAAACCTCTAACGTTTTGAACATGATATCGTTCTAGAATCAAACAGTTTTCAAAAGGAGTGGCTTATTCTTCGCAATTTTGAAATGTAGCTTTTTCTCAAAAAGGCCGAGTGGTTTTTTAAATTCGAGTCTACAACATCTTTTTAGGTTTATTTTTCCTTATATTAATCATATTAATGTAGTCCCATCATTTAAGTCCTTAAGCCAAACACAGAAAAGAAACGAAAATACAACATACGCTTATGCCATCTGCATTCGCCACAATGTTCCGTTATGCACCGTTAGGTTACTTAACTAACAGCATACCGGGACGGGACTAGCGCGGGTGCAAAACATAAGCAACGCCTACTATATATCTCTTATATAATATTGCATTCGTCTCAGATATATCAAGCGATCACATCACAGAATATAAACAGCAGAAGCACATATATGAAAATATAGGATATACTAGGAATTCCGTATTTTATATTTAGCCAACGATAGAAAATACGGGTTCCACGGTCATGATGAATAGCCAATCCCACACCCCAGACCCCTATGAGAGTGGCAAGCGACCCTGCCAGTTCTAGAGTTAGGAGACCCGATCTCGATTCCTCGAGATGGCCTCCCATTGGACTCTAGAACCCGGTCACTTGTGCTCCCCACCTTGGGTCCATCCTAATGCGGAAAAGTAAATAATATACATCGAAGGAAACATCATCCTCAACCCAGATGTGCCCCAATAAAAGAATATTACATACATATGAATTTTACATGAATGAAAATAAAACTCTCATCTCACATAAAAACCCCGGCCATTCATCACGACGATCCTATACTTCATTTCACAGCAACATATAACATCTCATGTCAACATATGCTAATAAACTAGGCGATGTTAAACCATTTGATCGATCGATCAATTGTAAGTCCATGTCGCGCACCCCGCGGGATCGCGGGGAGGCGGAATATGGTGAAAAACAATTTTCAAAAGATCGCGGCACGGACTAGGACTCCAGGATTGGTGCTAAACTCTAACTAGCGAACTAAAAGTGAGGTTAACTTAAAGTACAGAAGTTTATACCTCACGATTCCGGTCCTTCGGGTCTTCATTCCTCGCTGTCCTTCTTCTGGTTGTTGACTCCGTGGATCATTTGGATCGCCGCTCCCTCACCGGACTCCTCAAATCCATGATGATCCACCCGAGGAGATGTGCATCGAACTCCTACCTCAACGGAGGCAACTAGGGCATCAAGGTCGCTACCCAAGATATCGTAGAGGATGTAGAGATGTATAGATGGATTGTAATATCTATGCTTGCCCTAGATCATTCAAAACATGAATTCACTATAGCTTTGAGGAAGAAGGTGACCTTGGAGAAAAAGCTAGTGAGGAAAGAGAATGAGAATGAAGATTTCTCTCATATCTTTTTGCAACCAGAACCATATTGATAATTCAATTGATAAATCAATATCAATTATCACATAAATGGTTCAAGTAACAAAAAATTAGTCATGGGCTAAAAAGTCACTATGTGTAATGTAAAGCTATTTCCATCTTCATGGAATTTCCACCTCATTCTCCTATGTCATAATGCAATTTCATTTAAACCAAAATGAATAATAACAATATGACATGTCACCTTCTAGAAGCATCTTTGACCAATTTACAAAAATGCCCCTCGTCCGTACATACGTACCTGTATCCGTATTCCGAAAAATGCGGATGCAAAAAGACGAAAACAATCCATCAGTATAATACTAGGATCCGGCTTAAACCAAAGCCCGCTAGTATTGACCGCTCGAATCATCATGCGCGCACGAGTACACGCACGTGATCGAACCCTGTCGTAAAACCATACGACCTCTACATCTTTTGTCTGATGCAGGGAAACCCTCTGTGTGGGACTCTAAAGACTCGACATTACGCAGGCAATGGGTTTAACCACAGGTCGCAAGCGGCACTAGCTGTACGTAACGACCCCCAGGTATATGTCGATGAGAAGGCCGATGAGAATAACTCATCCGAACTCCAACTGAGCCTATATGTGACAATCTCCGTACAGTCCGGTCTGTTCGTCTATGAGTATCGCATATCGGGCCTAGGGGGGCGGTAAACGTCAGACCCCTAATAGCGGTACAAGTCATGCCGGAGTGTAGCCCAGAACACCCTAAGAAACTACTGAAAATACTACCAGTAAATCCCGCTTGCCCTGGCCAGGGACTTTGTGTAATGGCTCTCCAACACAGCGCGACATCAACCCCTAATACCAGGAGAGACGAATCCTATCTAACCGCAACTGCCTCTAAGTGCTTCGGGACTGCACCTAACTACTACCTATTTGCACGACTCCTTTGAGCCATGGTAGGGTAGTAATCAAAGTACAGTGGGAACACACTCGAGGCGAAGTGGCAGTGTCAAGTCGACGGACTAAGCTGTACTCATGTCACCTGGGAACTGCTACATGACGATAGGTATATTACCAACCAGCAGTTCCCAACGAGTCATGTCCGGTGTACTCATAACCTAATGAGCACATGCATATTATCTCTAGTACGACGTACTAATGGCTGTGGGACAAACCATCTCCCCTGCTGGGATGAGAAGCGTACCCACTAGTCTACTCTGGAGTATCGATGCCCTGTCTCGATAATCCTATGACTAGGGACCTGTATAAGGATGTGCTTACAGACTACCCAGCCCCCACTAGTGTGACTGCCATCACAGCGCTGGTATTCAAGCAATGATCCTAAGGTCTCTACTAATATGTATAAGTGATATGTTAAAAGAAACACATGCACATATTGAAGTAGAAACAAACCAAGTAGCATACTACTATTTTGAGCAAGACTGTCTATACAACTGTGAATATCCCAAGCTTCCATTAAGTAATATACAAACTAGTATGATACAGTAATGGTCTCTAGGGCATATACACTAACAATCTCCCACTTGCACTAATGCCATATACTGGCATATTGCAGACCGAAGGTCTCGAATAGCTTCTCGAACACTGTCTGAGAGATGGTCCTGGTGAGTGGATCTGCAGTGTTGTTCTTCATATCTACTCTCCTTAACTCGATCTCCTGGAGAAAAGCTATCTCCTTGATCAGGTGTTACCGCCTTAAGATGTGTCTGGATCACTGATGGGACTTGGGTTCTTTCCCTAAAGCTATAGCGCCGATTGTTGTCTCAGTACAAAAGTATAGGAGCGAAAATGGAAAGAACCACCTGAAGTTCAATTAAGACCTTCCCTATCCAGACAGTCTCTTTTGCGGTGTCACAAGCAGCGATCTACTCCGTTTCCATTGTTAAGTCAGCAACGGTGTTCTGCTTGGAGCTCTTCCAATAGACCATCCCTCTACTGAGGATAAAGCTATAACTCGATATGGATTTGGAGTTATTCTTATCACTCTAGAAGCTGGAGTCAACAAAGGCCTCGATCTGGAGGTCCAAACTGCTGTACACCATGAACATCTCTTTAGCCCTTTTCAGGCACATGAGAATGCTCAATACTGCTTCCCAGTACTTCTCTCCTGGGTTTGACTGATACTGGCTTACCATGCTTTCGCTGTGTAAGAAACATCTGGTCTGGTATACAACATCGCATATGTTATAGAGCCTACCGCTGTAGCGTAGGGTATAATCGATATTCGAGCCCTTTCCAAATCAGTCTTGGTAGACATCTCTTTGGAGAAGGTGATTCTGTGACAAGCCGGTAGACTGCCGTGCTTAGAATCTTCCATAGTAAAATATTTTCAGTATGGCGTTGGTGTACCTTGACATTGAAAAGTCCCACTATCCACTCTGATCTATTACGATAGATCTGGATCCCCAGAATGTGGTTGGTATCACCCAGGTTACTCATAGAGAACCTCTGTGACAAGAATCCTTTGACTGATAGTAGTATAGGAATGTTATATCCTATTAAGAGAATGTCATCCTTGTTCTTGACGAGGAATCCCTCAGTTCTCCCTACAATCTTACTATAGATGTATGGTTCATCCGATTTTTGATAAAGTCGAATTCGTTGACTTTCTCATTAAAAACAGATGTTCCAACTCCGTGATGCCTGCTTTAGTCCATAGACTTAAGCATCTTGCACACATACCTGCTGCTCCCACTCTGATTGAATACCCTCTGGCTGAACCCTATAGATGCACTCTTCCAAATACTGAAAAAGCCATCTATACGTTCATCTGCCAGAACTTATAATCATGGAAGACAACAATGTCATGAAGGATCCGAATGGATTTGAGCATAACCACTGAAGAAAAAGGTTTCATCATAGTCCAAACCAGGTCTTTGATGGAAAGAACCCTTTACAACAAGTCTAGCCTTATAGGTTTTAACCTGTCGATTTACACCAATCTTCTTTCTGAAGATCCATTTCCAGCCTATGGGTTTTACCCCTTCTGGAGCAATGTCCAAAGTCCAAACTTTGTTGGTGTATATGGACTCCATTTTGGTCCATTTTTCATCAAGCCATTTTACCGAGTCACCGCTCTGAATGGCTTGCTGGAAGCTAGTAGGTTCATCATTTTTAATGATGCAATCCTCTCTATCCCCGTCTATGAGAAAACCTCAGTTTCTCTAGGGCGGATGAGACTGCTTACTACTTCCTCGGAGTGGCGTAAGTATGTCCGGTTCTTTTGAATCTTCTGGTTCCACATCACTTTCAGTAATGGTTTGTGGTTCTGGAATTTCTTTCGGTTCTATTGCGCTCCCACTATTTCCTTTAAAAAGATTAATTTTCTAAAATGTGGGCATTTTGAGAAACAACAATCTTTTGTTCCTCCGCGAAAATAGAAAAAATACCCCCTAGAGTCCTTTGGGTATCCCACAAACTTACACAGTACTGAGCGTGCCTCGAGCTTGTTCACATGCTGCTTTTTTACAAAAGCTGGACATCCCCATGTCTTAAGATACTTAAGACAAGGTTTCTTCCCACTCCACATCTTATATGGTGTGGTAGGCACAGTCTTGGTTGGAACCTTGTTCAAAAGATATGCAGCTGTTTCTAGTGCATAACCCAAGAAAGATCGCGGTAACTCAGCCTTACTCATCATGGAATGAACTATATCTAATAGGGTTCGATTCCGCCTTTCCGATACACCATTATGTTGTGGTGTGTATGGAGGAGTAAGCTGAGAGAGAATTCCATTCTCTTTTAAGTAGTCCAGAAACTCGGCACTCAAGTATTCAGCACCTCGATCAAATCTCAGTGTCTTGATACTTTTTCCTGTTTGTTTTTCTACTTCATTCTTGTATTCGCGGAATTTCTCAAAGGCCTCGGATTTATACTTCATCAGGAAGACATGTCATACCTAGAGAAATCATCCGTAAATGTAATGAAGTATGAAGAACCACTTCGCGCATTTTGTAGACTTTGGACGACACACGTCACTGTTTATGAGTCCCATGAGCTCGCTCGCTCTTACTCCGTGTCCAGTGAACGGAATATTTATCATCTTTCCCATGAGACAAGATTCACAAGCAGCATAAGACTGATACTCGAATGGATTCAAATATCCCTCTTTATGTAACTTCGTTAACCGTGTCTCATTGATGTGACCCAGTCTACAATGCCATAAGAAAGCTTGATTTGTTTCCGGAGACTTTCTTTTAAGTGTGTTCTGGACGCTGAAAATCGGAGCTTGATTTAATACGTATATTCCGTTTTCTAATGTACCTGACCCATTCAGAACCTGATTTAGGTGGATATGTACCACATCGCTTACAAAAGTAAAATCATATCCTTCCTTAGAAAGTAAGGATATAGATATGATATTACAGGCTAGACTAGGTACATATAGACAGTTACGTAGAATCAATATCTGCCCACTTGTCAATCCAATGTGATATTCCATTATGGATTCAGCGTCTACGCTCATTCCGTTAGCAAACCTGAGAATCATATCACCTAACCTGATAACTCTACGGTTTCTCAAAGCCTGTAATGAATTACAGATGTGAGATCCGGATCCGGTATCTAGTACCTAAGAAGTAGAGTTAATTGACATACAGTTTTCTATTACAAAACACACCCGAAGCCGAAGCCACAACATGCTTCGAATCCTGGCTACTGTCTTTCAAAGCCATGCAATCCTTCTGCCAATGTCCTTTCCCGTAACAATAGGAACGTCCCCCCTTCACCTCATCTAGTCCCAAAACTTTTGACCTTCCCTTTCCATCTACTTCCCTGGTTTCCTTCAGGGTGTAAGTAGAGGGTAGAGACTGTAGAATCAAGTCTGTATTTGATCCGTTCTTTCAACGTGGTCTTCAGGTCCGTGATCTTATCAAAATAGCTAGTCTCTGTAAGGACGTTGTCCCCTACAGATGACCCGACAGCCAACCTCGCTTGAAGCAATTCATTCGAGGTCTCATATCTTGCAATACGAGATTGCTCTCCATATAAATCTTTGTTATGGAGGAAGACAGAAACTAAGTCCATCTTCTTGTGCTGCCTCCGGTATGTACCATCAACTGAGGTCAACACGAGGCACTTGGCATTCGCACAGTCTTTTTCCGATGTCTTGCGGATATCAATATCCGTGACGATGGAAACTGGTCCTAAGACGGCAGGGGTTGGATTAGTGAAGAGGTGTCCCAGTTTGTCATGGGTAATGGACATCTGGACAGACCTTTGCCAGTTTTATAGTAAAACTCAATCATGTTATTATCTAACTATAACCTAATCTGGTCACCTGGTTGCTGCAATTAGGAGAGAGAGAAGAATACACTCAGCATGATGCTCTTGCAAGTTTAGATTAGTTTTAATTTATCTAAACAGGATGGCTCCCACTGTTTTTCGAATCCTTCCTCAAACCATAAAAGAAGAATTAGTCAGGATTAATCTTAACGTACAATTCTTGCTTAACCGTTCAGCCAGGCTAGTGTCGGTACTTCGAGGGAGGTTTTTACGATGGTTTCGCGAAGTTCTTTAATTAAATAACCTCTTTTCCCTTGAAGCATAGCCCCGCTAACACTGTTCTAGACACCTATTTGGTTTATAGCATTGATCGTTAAGTGAAGAGTTTCCCGAGGAGTAGCGGATACTCACAGTAGGATCGGGATCCAAATATCATTGTGAGATAATGCTGAAGGAATCCTACCAACATTATCAAACTCCAAATGGTATGCAGCACTAGAAAGTTTCAGTTTCTTTAGAAACTCCCGATGTGGATTTTTTTTGCCCCATGCTCTTATGACCTTGACTTTGACCAACAAATCATAAGTTACATGTCAAGTTCTACCCATCATTCTCCAGGTTAATTTGAACCCACCCGTACCTACCCTTGACTTTGGCCAACAAAGCAGTACGACTGTCCTAAACCAACGCATCTATCTATGCTACATATGAACACCCAACAGCTACCAATCACTATGCCTTGACGAAGGTCAACAAACATAGCTTGAATACTATTGACTATTCATATGAAATGACGGAGGGATACGAATGGTTTTTGTAAAATCGTAACGTAGTGAACTTGATATAATTGGAGGAACCTGATAGCTTTTAAAAGGAGTGGTTTAAGCTCCGCATTTAAAAGTTTGCTGTTTTAAAATAACCGAGTGGTTTTGAAATTGTTCCAACGATTTAGCTTTGGTTTTTTTCTTTGCATTAATATAATGCGTCCCATCATTTTAATCCTACCATTGCAGAAAACAACGAAAATATGACGTACGCTTATGCCATCCGCATTCGCCATTGGGCCCTCACCCGTTAGGTTACTTAACTAACGACGGAGCGGGGGCTGGACTAACGCGGATTCAAAACATAAGCAACGCCTACTAGATATCATATATAGATATAAACATTCGTCAAATGCAATGATAATCATTCCAGTCACAGATAAACATTTCAGATATGCTAGGAATGCCGCATTTTGCTTAAGCCTGCAACGAAGAACGGATCCCACGGTCGCGATGAATAGCCAAACCCCACCCCAGACCCCTACGGGTACGGAAAACTACCCGCCAAATTCCAGGAGTGAAGCAGCCTCCCTCAACAAAGTGAGTAGGCCACTCGACACTTCAAAGAACCCAGTAGTTTGTGTACCCTACCTTCGGTCTATCCTAGGAGCAGAAAACAGTAAAAAGAAAATAATACAACGGTGGCTACAAGCTCAACCCGGATGTGCCCCGCGAAATAATATTACATCAATTTTACAATTTACATGAAAGAAAGATAAAAAACGCTCATCTCACATTCCCGGCTATTCATCATCGATAATCAAAAAATGTTTATATACACAAACCAAAAAATATGTGCAACTTCAAACTAACAGACATATAGCACTTAGATGAAGTTTAAAACACATATAAATATTACAGAAGAACCGGTTAGCCAAGTACAATTAGAATTTCGATCGAAAAACATTTTCCGTAACCACCCCAAATGCAAACCAGCATTCAGAAACATATTGGGTAGAAACCAAATATTCCAGAGAACTAAACACCCAAATAAAGAAATAACAGAAGAAGAATGGACTGAATCGGCCACGACTCGACCGCGACTCTGCGGTGGATCGGTCCGATCCGCCGCGGTTCCGCGGTCGTCTTGGCGATTCAGGGAACCATTTTTCTTTAGTCATCTTAAAAAGCCCTGCACGTATTTTTAATACAACTGAAATAATTTTACAGCACTTTTAAAATTCGATAGAATGTAGGGTTTTCGGTGTTTTTGTTTTCCAGTTTTTCCGACGATCGAAGTTCTAAAGCTTGCTAACGAACTAGTTTGGGTTTAGTAGGCTCTGATACCATTGTAAGTCCATGTCACGCACCCCGCGGGATCGCGGGGAGGCGGAATATGGTGAAAAACAATTTTCAAAAGATCGTGGCACGTACTTGGACTCCAGGATCGGTGCTAAACCCTAACTAGCAAACTAAAAGTGAGGTTAACTTAAAGTACAGAAGTTTATACCTCACGATTCCGGTCCTTCGGGTCTTCATTCCTCGCTGTCCTTCTTCTGGTTGTTGACCCCATAGATCATTTGGATCGCCGCTCCCTTACCGGACTCCTCAAATCCATGATGATCCACCCGAGGAGATGTGCATCGAACTCCTACCTCAACGGAGGCAACTAGGGCATCAAGGTCGCTACCAATGATGTCGTAGAGGATGTAGAGATGTGTAGATGGATTGTAATATCTATGCTTGCCCTAGATCATTCAACACATGAATTCACTAGAGCTTTGAGGAAGAAGGTGACCTTGGAGAAAAAGCTAGTGAGGAAAGAGAATGAGAATGAAGATTGCTCTCATCTCTTTTTGCAACCTGAACCATATTGATAATTCAATTGATAAATCAATATCAATTATCACATATATGGTTCAAGTAACAAAAAATTAGTCATGGGCTAAAAAGTCACCATGTGTCATGTGAAGCTATGCCCATCTTCATGGAATTTCCACCTCATTCTCCTATGTCATAATGTATTTTCATTTAAACCAAAATGAATAATAACAATATGACATGTCACCTTCTAGAAGCATCTTTGACCAATTTACAAAAATTCCCCTCGTCCGTACATACATACCTGTATCCGTATTCCGAAAAATGCGGATGCAAAAAGACGAAAACAATACATCAGTATAATACTAGGAACCGGCTTAAACCAAAACCCGCTAGTATTGTCCGCCCAAATCATCATGCGCGCACGAGTACACGCACGTGATCGAACCCTGTCGTTAAACCATACGACCTCTACATCTTTTGTTTGATACAAGGAAACCCTCTATGTGGGACTCTAAAGACTCGACATTACGCTGGCAGTGGGTTTAACCACAGGTCGCAAGCAGCACTAGCTGTACATAACGACCCCCAGGTATATGTCGATGAGAACGCCGATGAGAATAACTCATCCGAAATCCAACTGAGCCTATATGTGACAATCTCCGTACAGTCCGGTCTGTTCGTCTATGAGTATCGCATATCGGGCCTAGGGGGCGGTAAACGTCAGACCCCTAATAGCTGTACAAGTCATGCCAGAGTGTAGCCCAGAACACCCTGACAAACTACTGGAAATACTACCAGTAAATCTCGCTTTCCCTAGCCAGGGACTTTGTGTAATGGCTCTCCAACACAGCACGACATCAACCCCCAATACCGGGAGAGACGAATCCTATCTAACCGCGACTGCCTCCAAGTGCTTCGGGACTGCACCCAACTACTACCGGTTTGCACGACTCCTTTGAGCCATGGTAGGGTAGTAATCAAACTACAGTAGGAACACACTCGAGGCGAAGTGGAAGTATCAAGTCGACGGACTAAGCTGTACTCATGTCACCTGAGAACTGCTACCTGACGATAGATATATTACCAACCAGCAGTTCCCAACGAGTCCTGTCCGGTGTACTCATAACCTAATGAGCACCTGCATACCATCTCCAGTACGTCATACTAATGGCTGTGGGATAGACCATCTCCCCTGCTGGGATGAGAAGCGTACACACTAGTCTACTCTGGAGTTCGATGCCCTGTCTCGATAATCCTACGACTAGGGACCTGTATAAGGATGTGCTTACAGACTACCCAGCCTCCATTAGTGTGACTGCCATCACAACGCTGGTAATCAAGCAATGATCCTAAGGGCTCTATTAATATCTATAAGTGATATGTTAAAAGAAACACATGCACATATTGAAGTAGAAACAAACCAAGTAGCATACTACTATTTTGAGCAAGACTGTCTATACAACTGTGAATATCCCAAGCTTCCATTAAATATTATACAAACTAGTATGATACAGTAATGGCCTCTAAGGCATATACACTAACATCAATGACCCAAAAATCCACAGAGAAGCTGAACACCTGATCAAAATTAAAATTACCCAGAAGCATGCCACGGTACTTATGGACCAACCAAAGAAGGGCCGACCCGAGCCTCACAAACGGCGTCGCGGAACCGCCGCCAAAAACAGGTTTCTGCCGTGGTTCCACGGTCGTCTAATCGAGTTAGGGTATCGTTCTTCTAGAGATTCCATAGAATTACCTACATGATTTTCTGAATATTTTTAATGTGAAAAATTTCAACTTTTTGAAAAATTTCCAGAGAATGGTTTCACCGGGCAATCGATGTTCGTTCGAAATGTTTTAACGTCGTCTAGGTTACTCTAATTCTCTATCTTGGCTCTGATACCACTGTTGGGTTTGCCTAGCACCTCACAAGAGTTTGTAATGCATCAAACATGCTACAATTTAAATTTTAAGGGTGCTAAGCAAACTAACCTGGGATCAAACTAGAAATTTAAAGTAACAAGTGAGGTAGTATCACATACTACAAGTAATATAACACTAAGTAAAGAGAATACAACCTTTGTAGTTCTCTTTGCTTGACTCCTTGGCTACTTGAGAGTTGGAACGGGGTTGCTTGTGATCTTCCGAGTCTACGATGATCCACCCGGAGTCCTCTTTGTCCAAGCTCCAAGCTCCACTTGATCAAAATATGAAGATGAAGCTAACACTCTAAACTAATTGGTTAGACTAGTGTAGAATGACGATGTGGTTTGTTTTCTCACTTTAAAACCCTAACTTTATCACTCACTCACTAACAAAATCAAGAGAGCAAGAGAGAGAGGAGGAAGAAGATAATGGCAACTCAAAAGCTCAAGTTATGATAATGATAATGAATGAAAATGAGAATAGAAATTATATATAATTTTCACTCTCATCCCAAACCATGGGTTAATAAATATCTAGATATTTATTTTGGAGAAAAGAGAGCCATAGAAAATTAACTCATGGTTAATTCAAGGTTAAGTGAAGGATGAAGGATAAATATCAACCATGAATTAATTCTATTTTCCTTTAACTCAAAAATAAATTTAAAGATAAATACTTCCATGTGAGTCTTGCATTGCCACCACTAGTGTATCAACAACCATGATACACACAAGTGTATGCATGAATGTGTGCATGCACATCAACATGTACATCAACATCAACATATGCATACAATAAAGAAAAGGGTTTAAACAAATTGAGCTATTTAGTCAATGTTAAATCAACATTTGATTTAACAAACCGGTCATATCACATACGACCCGACCAATAGTAAAAGGCCCGATTAATATACGGTATCACATACTCGCATTTATTCGGGTCCCCACGCGTATCACATATGCACACCACATCGTTTCGCCTGGGCTAGGAAACTCCTTTGTGGGACTCTAAGACTCATCAATACACTGGCAGTGGGTGATGATCATATCAAGCACCTCAAAGCCGCAAAAGGTCAGCTAAACGTAACGGCCACCCGGGTATTGAGCGATCAGAAGAAAACAAGTGAACCTGTCAAAACTCCCGTCGAGCCAACTGGTAACACTACCGTACAGTCCGGTCTCTTCGTCAGATATGCTGCATTTTCAGTTTAGGGATGGTATCGTCGACCCCAATAACTCAATAAGTCATACCGATATATGGCCTATAATCAGACCGAGAAACTACTGATAACACTTGTCAGTAAATCTCAACAGCCCTGGCCAGAGACTTACTGTCACGACCCGAAAGTACGGAACATGACCGGCACTTAGACTACGAAACGTCTCGAGGCGTACGTACTCTAAGTAAGCCGAAAACCCAGAAAACCAAAACAAGAAAAGTAGTAGAGTGAAAGAAAACCAATTTAAATCAAGTAGTTTTAATAGCATAAGCCGAATTATGCGTTTTTAAAAACATCAAATATTTCCTGAAAATTTCGGCAGAGTCTCCTTTGTAAATACTGGCCCCCAAACGGGATACAACATGAATAGTATACGAAATCAATAAAAGGCATCCCCAAGAAGGAGCTAGCTCTTCGTCAATCGACGGTCATAACCACACAAGCAATATAATATACAACGCCAAGGGCGAGGATCAAAACTCAAAAGGAAACTCAAAACAACAAGAAATCCATAGAAATATAACGCGCGACTCTAAGGTCGAAAGAATAAACATTACTGGTCTCTACCTCTGAAATAAAATACATGTTTGGTTGATGGAACTTCTAGATACAACAGAATAATAATATACAAGGTATAATGATGGGTACGATACAAATAAACCCACCTACTAACAAGTCACCCAAAAAAGAAGCAGTGCCAGCAAAGCCGTAATGAAACCTGTACGGCAAAACCTGCAAGAAACTAAGGCACAACAGGGATGAGTTGCCAACTCGTGAGTAGAAAAACATCTAAGAACAGAAACCGCATGAACAACGCAATCTTAGGTCATATGATCATAATATATCCTCAAATATATGACCACCAGCCTATAACAATGGCTAGGGTACATGTCTAACCCAAGCGTAATCCCATGTGCCCGTGTCAGTGCCTCAGGTAGCAATATATCATATGGATGATGTATGAATGCATGAAACAGAATGCATGTACTAAAGAAAACTGCTTTCATAATTTAGTGAGATTTCTGTATCTTTTTAAAAATGAGGTATCATAAATGAAATCAGCATAAACAGTGTCTAGCATCGACACAAAATAAGTATCCAAATATCTCGATATCTCTATGTCGCAATCTCTGTACCTCAATATCTCAAAATCTCAATGTCTCAATCTCACTATCTAGGGCGCCGTCAATCCAGACCGGCCCCTACCATCAATCTCAAGACCACGACGGTATCCTCCGGATATCCGACGCGTCGGGTAAAATCATCGGTAGGTAGTGCTCCCCTGCCAGGCTCACATCGTCATCACCACGCGCTTCTTGCCCTGGGGTACCTTACCGGGTCCACCATGTACCCAAAACGGTTCATCCATCTCCTCGAATCGGGTCTCGAAATCCATCAGCAAACTCATGGTGGACGACTCATACATCATGGGAAAACCGCGCTTTTCATTTAAAAAGAGAGAGAAGAAGTTTGTATAAGTTTTGCAGTTTTCCCCCAAATCCAGAAAATCTCATGGAAATCCGAATCCAAAACCTTAATAGCACGTAAAATAGTGAATATATGCATGAGAATCCATGAATGCGGTATAACAATGAATAACAGTATGCATGAAGTGACAAGTAATAACTACAATGTCTGAACTGGCATATAAGGCAAGTACACTAATATCATGTCAAAACTACTACCTAACAAGCTAAGTCAAGCAATAATATTCTCTAAGTGTACGTGACATGGCAATTACCGATGAAGATGTGTGTGAGCCGGCATGTAAGTGTACGTGGTACATACGCATTATCGATAATAGTGCTGGTGTTCTAACAGCATGATATCAATAATGGAATATGAATCACAATAAGTATGCGATGCGGAGCAACAACAATAATGAGTGGGAGCTAAATACTAGACACAAAGATAACAAATCTATATTTAATATAAATCTAGTATAACAACTACATAAACTAAAGGGCTAAGCTAACTGGCTACTGATGGTAAGGAAACCGCCTAACATCTGAGTCGATACATATACCTACATGTATATGTTAGTCGGTGATCCTGCCTCAATAATATCACATCCGATACCATATCTATAATCAGACATTCCCAAGTCAAGAGTGCGGATCAAACATCAATATATAGCTCGTACGTAAATCCGTCGTACGGAATTCCAAAATCTGGGTACAGGTCAGTATCACATTCATCAAATTAACGATTTGGTATCCTCTTTATCAAAGATCATAATCCGGGGTACTGATCAACGTCTAGTACAATACTAATATCATCAATCTAATCATGATCCGACTGCTGATCTACAGCCTCATACAAACTAATATCATCATCATATATCGTCATAAAGAGGTATACATCGCCTAATGCGACCTATTATGAATATCTTAACATATCTTATCTCATATCACGATCACATGTCAACCATTCAATGTATAACTCTATTCACATGTATCTTCGTCCCAAGATCCGCTATAACATCAGGACGTATCTGAAGTACGAATCCTGCCATATCACCGTTCTCACGGTCTCAATCAAATCTCATTGACTCATCTCAATCCTAAATACTATCCTCAAATCCAGTATGTGAACACATAGTCCCAGACCCATGTGAACACATAACAATATAATCCCATATAAGCACATATGAAAGAAGAATGTATGCATGTTTGGGCGTGTGTGTAAATGTGGTGCAACCTCTACTCTAGGGTCTCGCAACACTAAACTAATCCGATCACACCCAAAATCCATCTATGTCATCAATACTCTCAAACAATATATATAATCAATAAATGTGTGTATATGTATTCGTATACATCACCATGAACTGCGGGGGTGCTATACGCCATCCACCCGACTTCTCCCCGTAGATATAAATCTACTCACCTGGTCCTTGCTCGCCGGTGCCGACGTCGCCACGCGCTGGCTTGTCGTCTCGAAGTCCACATGGGGTACCTACATGTCATAACGCACCGTATCACATTAAAAACCAAATTCGAAATCAAAACGGCATACGAAAATCAAATCGGCACGCGTATCACGCATAGGTCAAAACCTATCGCCTACGCATGCAAGAATAGCCAAACCAACCCTCGATATCGATGTACAAACGTCAAACCATCGAGAAAAACATAAACACGCTCATTTGCACATTCACAAACACTAATTATAATATAAAATAGGTTAAAATTCACAAAAACCCCAAACTCACTTTAAAAGCCATTTTCCCGAAAATCTAGCAAGCAAAAATTTACCGTTTTGGTACGAAACTTGATGTTTTAACAATTCTAATGGCCATAATACTTATTAAACATCTTAAATAAGTCATAAAAACCATTTCCATAATTTAATCTCATAAAATTTCATTAGCCCCAAAATTCTAGTTTACAAATTAACCAATTTTAAAAATTTTATAGCAAAAATGCACATACAACAATTTAGCTTGGATTTTCATGATCTAAAGCATTAAACTATATTTTAAAATGTTAATAATGTTATGAATAAGCTAATTATATTTTTCTCTTAATCAATTTCATGGTTTACAAAAACCTAGTTAGCAATATAGCTTAATTATTACAAATTTAATTTAACAAAAATGCAAACTAGCAACTAGATTAATTTTAGCAAGCAATTACATGTTAATCTACCCATCACAACTACAATCCAATAATCAAAACCTAACCTTCATTCAAAACCATCCACTTGAAATTTCAAACTTGAATTCAAAACCCCTTTTTGTTTTTTTTTAAAACACCTAATTAAGCTTGAGTCAAACATTCAATTAACAACTAACAAATATGGATGGATCTTTATACCTCATGATCAAGAGATCTACATGAAGATCATAGCCTCCAAAATGCCAAATTTCCTCCAAGATCCATGCTAGCTTGGGCAAAGAAATAATGGGTAGAGATTGGATTTGGAGTTTATGGGGTTTTTGATTTGGATTTTGATGAAAATTCTTTGGGGTTTTGCAAGAAATGAAAGAGAACAATAGAAAGGGGGCTACTGGAATTTTTGACTGAGAGGGGGATGGGAGTGTGGGTGTGGGTGTGGGGAGAGAAAATGTCAAAGTCAAAGAAACCCATACTAACATATTTAACCCCATACCTTTTACCTTTATTTTTTTTTCTTACCCTTTAAGCTTTAACTTCATTCCCAAATTGGAGTGTGAGGTGGAGGGGGGCAGCATAGGCTCGGCCCAGAAATTTTGGGGATAGGTGTGGGTTTTGTTTGGGTGAAAAACAATGATAAATGTTATACCCCACTTCCACTTACACTAATTTCACCAAATAAGCCTTTTTCTTCAATATTTTCTAAAACCGATTAACAACTTCATTTCATTTCAAAAACAATGTGCTGAAATTTTGTTTAATTTGTTATGATGCACAAAATTTGTTTCAACCCATTCCAATTTGTAATTTTCCCTAATTAAATATATTACTAACGGCTTAAAATAATATTAAAATAATTAATTTCGGAAAAATTTTCAGAAATTTAGAAATTTTACCAGGGGCTCAATAAACACCAAATACTAGCAATTACATAGCTAGAATATGTATATTTAATTTTATATTAAAGATATTTACATTTTGACTTTTTACGGAAAACCCCATTATTTTACCGATTTTCCGAAATTTCACCGAAACGATTTTCAAAACGTTGCACTTACTGATATAGCCAATCGAGCACTGTGCAACATCAACCCCCAATATTGGGAGAGTCAAAACCCCTCCTATCACTCATTGCCTCCACATGTCTCGAGACTGTACCCAAAAGCCACCTGTTTGCACGACTCAGCAGAGCCGTGGTAGGGTGGTAATCAAAGCACAGTGGGAGAACACATGAGGCTCTATGACGATCTCGGGTCTACAGACTAACCTGTACCAGTATCACCTGAGAACTGCTATCCGACGATAGATATAATACCATATAGGAGTTCTCGGCAAGTTCGTCCAGTGTACCCAGTCTCCACTGAGCACCCGCATACGATCTTGATGTCAAACATCAATGGATGTGGGAACATCCATCGCCCATCATATGGGTCTAGTATCGTATACGCTAGTCTACTCTGGAATATCGATGCCCCGTCTCGATATACCTGATTGAATACGTTTCTTTGTGTGTCGGTTTAGAAAATGAATAGAAATCACAATCAAAGAATTATTTTGACCGCAATCAATAACGGTGTCGATTGTAGCGTGTTAGTAAGTGCGGATCGTCCACAGGGAAAGTGTAATCGTTCGTGTTTCGATTTAGATGAGTTGAAACTTTAAAGAAAAGAAAACAAATAACAATTCATGATTTGTAAAATGAAGTTCAAGAATTAGAAAATCTAGATCTAATAGCAAGAAAACGATAAAATCAAGAATTGAGAATTTGTGATGATTTCCAAACCAACAATCAAGATTCGAAGTGTGGCTCATAGGAGTAGATCGGATCTATAGATGTGATGCGATCTAATGATTTCATATTCTTATCCATTAACGAATTGATACTAGATCGATGACGATTTATCGAGTTTAAGGATCTTGCAAAGAAGCTAGGGTTTCCTCATCTTATCCTTTGTCCTTTCGATGAATCTCATTCATAAACTAGCTTCAAGTAAATCAAATGATCGATCGTTGATCTCTAGTTTTGAGCGAACACAATCAAGAAAGTATTGCATCGAAACTAGGTCATCGATCACTTGATTTACAAGAATTTACAAACGTTATAGGATTTAAGAATTGTAAAAGAATCTAAATCATCATCATTATATTGATCGTCTCGACTCCTGTACGAGCGGAGTTTACTCAAACATTATCACAAAATAAATATTCAAGAATCTAGATTAAATCATAATGCTCGAATTCAAAAGATAAGCAAGATAAAAGAATTGTCACCTTTATTATATCAACAATTAGTTACAACTCTCAAGAACTACAAGAGGAAGGAACTTTATCGTTGAATTTGGCGTCGCTCGGCTCCTTGAGTCGTGGATCGGCTTTGATCACTTGCTCGGATGAAGATCGGCTTCGCTCCAAAAGGATCTCGGCTTCTTGCTTTGATTGAACTCGGAATTCTTGATCTTGGATTGGAATTAGGGTTAGGGTTTTGAGGCGCAAGTCGTGTCACTCAACTTGCGGGTGAATTGAAGATTCAACTTTCAACAACCCTTTCAAGTGAAGCCTAGGGTCCCTTTTATAGCCTTAAGAATGACTAGCTTCCTTAAGAAGCTAGGATTAGCTTCGCTTCCCTTGTAAGCTTAGTCTAGGTTAGCTTCTCTCATAATCTTGGTAGTTAGGAGGAAGCTTCTAGAATTAGTTAGTTAAGGATTAGCTTCCTTCATAAGCTTTGAGGTTAGGGAGAAGCTTCTAGGCTTTAAGGTAGTTAAGCTTTGGAAGCTTGGAGTGTTTAGCTTTGATCAAGGAGCTTGCTGATCTGGCAAAATATTCCGGAGTGTTCTAGAAAGTGCACTGGCTTGAAGAGATGTTGGAACTGAGAGAAGCATTCTGCAGTAAATTTCACCTGATGACGTGGCAATAAGGCCGCGGATCCGCGGCGCCAAGTAGGTTTGGGCCGCGGATCCGCGGCCCAATAAGTGGATCAGTGCTTCACTTTTCCACTGTGGCTTTCTTCTAGCCTTTGGATATTGTTCTGATATGTTGAATTTTACAATTCCTTCTGTATCACTGCCAGATCAAAGATCTTTGAGTTGGCGTATTTTTGATCAGCACTTTGACAATTTTGGCTCGGTTCGTGGAATTTCCTGCACAGACTTCGAAATAAGTGTTGCGCTACACAAGAATGATGCGATGCCATGATAAACAGTCAATTTCCCTTAAAATGCCGGTTTTAGTATACAACACAGGTAATCTGGTATTTTACGACCGTTTTGCTAATATGTGCAATATGCAAACCGAACACTTCTAAATGAGTGCAAATGATAGGGAAATTGACGTGTTAAATATATATTATTTTCGACTGATCAAATTCCCCCAAACTTATTTTCGGTCGTCTCGAGCGAACTGTTTTATTAAAAAGTGAAGGGGAAAATAAAGAAAGAGAAAAACTATCTAGCACACTTTCGTAGGCAACACGATTGCACTGAGCACGTGCAACAAGCCTTTAAACCTCTAGGTGTCCCTAATAGGAGGAGTGTTGTCTCTTGAGGGTTTTCAGCAGATTGCACCCACAAAATCCAATAATAAAAGGAAGACCGTGAATATTACATTTAAAGATAAGAATTGTAAAAGAAAAGCTTTGAAAATTAAGGTTTCCAACTAAGCTAGCTTTTCGGTTGTCATAAGCTCTATCTTAATAGTCATGAAAAGATGTTAGAAATCACATAACCCCTCAATAAAACATCGTCTTTATTCTTCATTCCTATCTTTCTTCCAAACATCGATTATATAACCCTACGTGTGTGTAAAAGGCATCCCTACACCTGGAGAATTCAATTCAAGCTATCATACTCTTGTCCATCTGCCTCGGTACTTTTCAATTAATGAATATTTAGCTGATTTTGCTCACACACTTTCATGCGACCGTTAATACTTCTTGAGGTACTAACCGACAGATTACTCATGTGCTTGCTTATTAGGTGTTTTTCCTCGTCTTGCACCACCTAAGGCTTAGCAGTGACTCCCAGACCAGTTGGCCTTAGGGCACTAGGTGAAGAGGCACCCTCGCTATATTTTTTTATTGCTGCCTTGGCGATAAAAAAACCAGTGTTCATTTTTCTCACCATTTTTATATTTTATTCAATTTTTTTTCATTTCCTTCATACTTTGGCTTTAAGACAAGAGCATTTCAAGGTATCCTCTATTATCCCGAGCTTCAAGACTTGTGTAAGTGCGAATAGCAGGGTATCAACGTTCAAAATTTTTGGCTTCCAGAATAGAAACTATTTTTCAGACTTATTTTATCCTCAGATTAGTGACTTCCTTCATCTTACTAACCCTTGAGACAACGGCTCTTAACTACTTATTACTAGTTCGTATAAGAAAACTTCTAATTTTCTTGGTTTTCTTAAATTTTTCTAATCTTATGGATGTATTTTTTCACTATCTATTCTTTTATTATCTTATTTATGTACAAAAAATATTTTTATTTTTTTGAAATTTTTTAAATTTTTATAGGTTTTCAAATGTTTTGTGCTTATGCAAAGTATGATGCAAATGATGCGAAAATAAGCACAAACCTCTCCCAAACCTGTTTTCAACAGTGTTCTCACTGTTGCCATCCGCTATATCTCAAAAACCTGTAAGCTTGGGAGGAAATTTATTAATGGGGGCAAAATATTTAAGTGAAGATCTTCCCCCAAACTTATTTTTGGCTCAAAATTTTGTAAAAATTTTCTTTTCAAGAGCCCGATTATACCCCCCCTCCAAACTTGAGTTAAGCCATGTTAATATTTGAAAATCACATGAGGGGGTCAAAAATCAGTGGTCGATGCCAAGCTTTGCAAAGACCGAAAGTTAACACCAACCATTCAAAAATTTTATCAGTGTAGTGCTCAGGTTGGTGGAAGAAGAAGTGGGGAAAGGGTAAGTGGTGGAATAGAATGTGTGTGCGTCTCGTTTTGGAGAGACGATGTAGTGTTTGTGATGGATTACTCGCATTCTTTTTACAGTTCAGAAGAAGGGGTGGAGGTTCAATTTCATTGATTGGGAGATGATTCATCTCAACACCCGTGTCATTCAAAAATGCGAGTTCATCAACGAAGATTTCCTCAAAAGTCCCATCAATACCCCAAAGAATAATGTCATCACAAAGTGCGGGGTGATCTTCAGACTCTAAAAACATTTCATAATCAGTGTTAGTTGTTGACCCGGACATCTCGGTGGAAGAGTCCATATGTGTATGATACATAGTTGGGTCAAACAATAACGTATGAAAAGAGTCAAGATCAGTATCATGAGGATCATCAAATTCGCTGCTGTCGACATCCATTAAGTCGACAGAACAGACCTGAGCAGTCGGTTCGGAAGGGAAAACTTCCCAACTTGTAAATGTTCAGCTCTATTGACCTATTCCCGAAGGATAGGGTCATAAAACCGTTACGACAGTTGATGATAGCATTGGAAGTGGCCAAAAAGGGGCGACCTAAAATCACCGGAATTTGATTCCGTGGGTTCGCTACAGGCTGTGTATCCATTACAATAAAGTCCACAGGGAATACAAATTCTCCGATTTTTATTAACACATCCTCCAGTTCACCCCTAGGTTTGGTGCTTGATCGGGCAGCCATCTGGAGAGTGCAATGTGCTGGTTTCAACTCTCCGATCCCTAATTGCTCATAGACTGAGAAAGAAAGTAGGTTAACACTTGCGCCAAGGTCAAGTAGAGCACGGTTGATGTGTTTCTTCCCAATAGAAATGGAAATAGTAGGATAGCCAGGATCCTTACGTTTCCTCGGTAATTGCTGGGGAAAGGCTGTGTCTACTGTCTTTGCCATGAATATCTTCTTGGGCACTTGAGTCTTCCTCTTTCAAGTGCATAAGTCCTTAAGAGTTTTCGCATAAGCGGGGACTTGTTGAATTGCATCTAGAAGAGAGATGTTGATGTTAACCTATTTCAAGATTTCCGTGATCTTCTCCATTTGTGGACTTGGTCTGTTTCCCCTTAACCGATTCGGGTAAGGAGCTTGAGCAATAAGGTCGGGGTCCAACATTGGAGAAGATCGTGTGGGTGGAAACGATCTAACAATAGGAGTGGGGATCATTTTCGTTGTACTAGAAGAGATGGGCTGAGGTGTCGAGCCGTGGGGAAAACGGAGAATAGGCTCGGAAGAAAATGGTGGGGTAGACGAACTGGGGTCAGAATTAGAAGTAGAAGTGGAAGGAAAGGTCTCAGCCGGGGTATCATCGATAGATTTTTCTGTGTCATCAATCTCTTCCCCAACGTGATCGTCAAGCACACTTCCAGATCTCAACGTGATTGCATTCACATGATGTGAATAGCCAGGATTGGGTAAAGGTTGAGCTGGAAGTTTCCCTTTCTCTCTTGCACTCATTTCGGCTTTTAGTCTTGCAATTTCCGCTTCCATCGATTTAATAGCCTTGGTTTGGGACGCAGAGTTTTTCTCAATTTTATCGACAGAAGACTTCATTTCAGCCGAAACTTGCATGATATTTATTAAGACCAAATTCATGTATTGTGCAAATGAAGAGGATTCATCAGTCCCGGTCAACTGTAAAGGACTAGACGGTGCGGGTGTGTTGACCGGATTTTGGAAGTTTTGTGCTTGGAAGGGGTGCTGACTCAATTATGGTGGTTGCTGTTGTGGTGGAGGGACCCTTTGGAAATTGTTTTGGGTTGGAACCATGTTTTGAGATTGTGATTGGTTCCAAGCAAAATTAGGGTGATTCCTCCAACCCGGATTGTATGTGGAAGAATATGGATCGTTTCTAGGTCTTTGAAATGCGGCATTGGTATACTCTTGACCTTGAAACGGAGAATTCAATGGACATTCTTCCATTAAATGAGAAGGATCAGAACAGCATCCACATACAGTTTTGGAGAGTGACATTTGATTTAGGGCGGCAGCTAAAAATTTGATTTCCATATTGTCGAATTTCTTGTGTAAAGCTGAAATTTCAGCTCTAACTCTTATGGAAACATCCGATTGGTTATTACCATCCATAGACGATTGACTCACACCCTCCCGCAGTAAAGATTTTTCAGCGAAATCTTCTAGGAATTTCCAGGCTTCCCCATCATCTTTGGTCATGAAGTTGCCTTGACACATTAATTCAAGGGTCTGTTTTGTGTTAGGATTAATGCCCTCATAAATGATTCGGCACAGATCCCATCTGGGGATTCCGTGATGTGGACATTGAACTAACAGATCCTTAAAGCGTTCAAGACATTGTGAAAATGTTTCATTTGGAAGCTGGGTGAATTGATTGATTTCGCTACGGACTCGAGTTATTTTATGATTCGGGTAGAATTTCTTAAGGAATGCTTTGACGAATTCTTCCCAATTCATAATGGAATGTGCAGTAGTTGTAGGGTTCCTAGGCACGCTAATGAGGTCTCACAAGGCATCAACCATGCCAATTTCAAATTTTACAAGTGCCGAGAAACCCTAATACGGATCGTTAACTAGAATATTAGGCGAAACAAGAAGCTAGTTAACAATTTAACTAAGTGAACGGAAATACAACCTTTGTAGATCCGTTTCTCCACCTCCATAGCTCCATGATGAAGTCCCCTTGCTGTCCAAATCCAATCCCGGGCTCTAGCGTCGGCTTCATCGGAGAAATGGGCGGGCTAGGTCATCGACAACGATGCCGAAGATGATCTACGTCGAGGCATCACAAGATCAAGCTCCCACTTCACCAAGTCATGAAACTTGTGAAGAAAACACCCTATACTACTTGGCAAGAGGTAGAGGATGAAGAAATAGGAGGTGGGTTCACTTTAGAATTGGATTTCTCACTCTTTTCATCAAATCACCATTGATGGTGGCAAGCTTCTTCTTGAAGAAGAAGAAGAAGATGAATATTATGATAAGTTATTTTCAAATAGAAAAGAAAATCAATACTTATCATAATACAACCATGGTCAAGTGTAGAGAATGAACTAGGGTTAAGTGGAGTGGTTAGGGTTAAGCATGAGACAAAATGGTCACTTAGTCAAAGCTTCATGAAGCTTCAAGATACAAACAAAGAAAGCCACCATTTTCTCTTTATGCCATTTATTTTCCAAAAAAGAATAAATAAATAAATAAATAAGAAAACAAAACCCTAACCATTCATATAACCATGGTTTAATCTTTGCACAAACCCAAGTAAACATGTATCATCAAACATGATACAAACTTGTGCACAAAAAAATATATCACATATACAATGTGCACAATCAAGTGAGAAAAACCATTTAAAGTGAACCAATACTTGTTAATGCAAAGTAATATATCAAATATATAATTATGCATTAAATCATTAAATCAACACTTGATTTAACGATCCGGTCATATCACATATAACCGACTAATATCAAATGTATCGGCTTATCGAATCAATCCTTGATTCGATAACTAGGTTATATCGCATACAACCATTCGATACATTCATCGCGAGAATGAAATACGGTATCACATACATGCATTATTCTCGGTCCCGCACATATCTCATATGCGCTCCTATTTCGTTTCGCTTGAGCCAGGAAACCTCTGTGTAGGACTCTAAAGACTCGTCAATACGCCGGCAGCAGGCGATGATCATATCAAACACCCACAAGCCGCAAGCGGTCTGCTAAACGTAACGGCCACCCGGGTATTGAGCGATCAGAAGATCGACGAGCAAGCCCGCTCACACTCCTGTGAATCCAACCAGTAACACTTACCGTACAGTCCGGTCTCGTCGTCTGATATGTCGCATATCTCGCCTAGGGGTGGTAAACGTCAGACCCCAATAGCTCGATAAGTCGTGTCGATATGAGGTCTATAACAGTTCGAGAAACTACAGGTAACTCTTACCAGTAAATCTCAGCAACCCTGGCCAGGGATTTCCGGTTATAGCCAATCGAACACAGCGCAACATCAACTCCCTATACCGGGAGAGACGAATCCCCTCCTATCGCTCATTGCCTCCATGTGATTCGGGACTGTACCCAAAAACCACCATTTTGCATGCCCTCTTGGACGTGGTAAGGTGGAAATCAAAGCACAGTGGGAACCACACAAGACTCTATGACGATCTCGGGTCAACAGACTACTCTGTACCAGTGTCACCGAGAACTGCCATCTGACGTAAGGTATAATACCATCTGGGAGTTCTCGGCGAGTCCGTCCAGTATACCCAGTCTCCACTGAGCACCCGTATATCATCTCTGATGTCAAACACCAATGGATATGGGATCATCCATCGCTCATCTGTATGGGTCGAGAAGGTATACGCTAGTCTACTCTGGTATATCGTTGCCCTGTCTCGATATACCCACGACTAGGGACCTTGAAGGATGTACTTATGGACTACCATGTCCCCACTAGTATGATCCGCATCATAGTCCAAGTAGTCAAGTACACATCCTAAGGGCTTTACCAACATGTAACAGAGAGACAATCAATGTACACGTTAAGGTAAAGAGTAACCAGATAGCATACTATCATGTCGAGCAAGAAAGTCCTCCCTATATATGTCCCAGCATCCACTACAATATACATCCAATTTACAGTAATGGCCTCTAGGGCATACATATAACTAACAATCTCCCACTTGCACTAGGGCCATCTGATAGCAGTGGTTGTAGTATCTCATACTCAACCATCCCATAAAAGTCTCTCTCTGGGAAAAGGCCTTTGTGAGTGGATCCGCCGTGTTGTCCTCTGAGTCTACTCTCCTAACCTCGATCATCCTGGAGATCAACCATCTCCATGATCAGGTGACACTGCCTTAGAATATGTCTGGATCACTGATAGGACCGGCGTTCCTTGGCATAAGCCACAACTCCATTGTCTCACAATGATTGGAACGTAGTTCATCTCATGAACCAATATACACCCAAACATCCTCTTTGGTAGCATCTTAAGTAGCGATGTTTCCTGCCTTTATCGTCTAGTTAGTCACGGTATCTAGCTTGGAACTCTTCCAACATACCGTCCCTTTACTGAGGGTAAAGACAATGCCTGTGACTGACTTTCAGTCGTCCTTATCACCCTGGAACCCTTCCAGTGATTCTCCCCAGGATCGATTGATACCATCTCACTACAACTAGTGAGAATCCTAACATCCAATTAGATCTATCTCATAGATCCAAAACCCAGGATTTAGGAGGTATCACTTTGATCCTTTATGGAGAATCATTATGATAAGTGGAGATTGACCGAGCGTAGCATAGGAAACTCCTTCCCTATCAAGAGTATGTCATCCGCGTACTCTACGAGGATCATCACCATACTCCCTACTACCCTTTTGTATATACAAGGTTCATCTTCCATTTTGATGATGTCAAACTCTTTGACTAACACATCAAAACAGATGTTCCAACTCCGTGATGCCTGCTTTAACCTATAAAGCATCTTGTGCACGTTTCCGCTGCTCCCACTGTCTACGAAGCCCTCTGGCTGTGTACTTATAGACGTTCTCTTCTAAAACACCATTTAGAAAAGCAGTCATGGCACCCAACCGCCAGATATCGTAGTCATGGTATGTAGCCGTGGCAAGTAGGATCTGGATGGACTTAAGCATAGCTACTTAGAAAAGGTTTCAACAAAATCCATAGCTGGTCAATAATGCAAACCTTTAATTAGTCTAGCTTTGAAAGTCTCTACTTTTCCATTTACACTAAGTAATCTTCTCAAGATATACTTGCTCCTGATGGGGATTTAACCCTTCAGATATCGCAACCAAAGTCCATACTTTGTTGGTGTATAAGGATTCCATCTCAGATCACTAAGCATCCAGCCATTCTTATAGAGTCCCACTCCTGATGGCCAGCTCGAAACTAGTTGGGTCATCATCTCATGATGCAATCCTCGCTCCCACTGTCATAGAGAAACCGAAGTATCTCTCAGGCGGGTGAGGAACCTTACTAGATCGGCGGAGAGGCTGAGGTTCGTTGGTAACTATTGAATCCTTTGGTTCTGTCAAATCATCAGCTGCAGTTTTGTATAGCTGGAACCTTTCTAGTTCTACATAACAGATCTTGCCTCGAGCTTGTCCGGATCATGCTTTTAGACATAGCCCGGACAACCCCAAATCTTAACCAACTTAAGATATGGGCTCTTCCCTTTCCATATCACATATGAAGCGGTAGGCAACTGATTTGATCAGAACCCTATTCAATAGGTATGCAACTTCATGAGCGCATAACTCCCTAAAAGGAAATAGGACATTCAGCAGTACTCATCATAGAGCGCACCATATCGCATAGGGTGCTATTGCTCCGCCCCGATATACCATCGTGCTATGGTGTATACGAAGGAGTAATGCTGAGAGAGAATCTCATTCTCCTTTAGAATAATCCAGGATTTCCGTGCTCAAGTATTCTCCTCCTCGATCTCATCAAAGGACATAATACTTTTACCCTGTGTTTTGATTTTCTACTTCTAAATCATATTCTGTAAATATCTCAAAAGGTTCGGACTTGTGTTTCAACAGGAACATATGTCTGAATCTTGAGAGATTATCAGAGAATGTAACGAAGTACAAAGAACCAGTCCTGGCATATGTAGACAGAGGACCTTACATACATCACCATGTATCATCCCAAGAGTTTACTAACTCTTTCTCTGTTTCCAATAAACAGGGCTATGGTCATCTAATCTTTGTGACATGACTGGCAAGTTTCACAAGATGTAAATTCAAACTGATTTAAATATGCATCTATGTGCAACTTAGCTAGTTGGGTCGCATTGATATGACCTAGTCTACAATGCCTCAAGAAATATTCGTTTAGTTCTGAACTCTTGCTCATGTTTGTGTTCTATACACTAAGAACTGTAGTTTGATTTAGAACATCAATGCTTTTAGATAACGTGCCTGACCCGATCAACTTTTGATATTAGAAATGTTCAAAACATTATCCAACAATACAAAATTTTATCATTTCTTTACTAATAAAGAGACTGATATGATTTTGTATATCAGGTTCGGTATCTAATAACATTCGTTCAGAATTAATGTATTTGGAATACAGAGTGACAGTGACCAACAGACTTGGCTGCAACACTTGCCCCGTTTTCTGCCTCATGAAACTTATCACCCGTTCTCAGTTCTTTACCTATCTGTAGCCCATGTAACAAATTACATATGCGGGATCCTGATCTGGTATCACATACCCAGGACATAAAGAATACTGAGAAACAGTTCTGTATAATGAACACACCCGAAGATGATGCATCAGCATGCACTCTCTTCGTTTGGGCGGCATGGGAATTCTGGTAATTTCCTAATTCCTGCTCGGTCTTATAACAATTATAAGTTGGAGCGGGACCAACGTTCCCCAGCTCAGTATAACAAGCGGGTTCGGTCAATAATCCGTATTATTATCTTGATTAAGGCGTGATATGGTCTCTATCTGGAGAGAGAGAGAAGAAAACACTCAGCGTGCGCTCTTGCAAGAATAGATTGGTTAATATTTTATCTAATCAGGATGTCTCCCACTGTTTTTTTATCAAATCTTCCTTCAAACCCTAAAAGGAAAGACTGGCCGGGATTAATTACACACTACAAGTTCGCCAATCTTTCAGCCAGGCCAGTGTCGGTACTTTGAGGGAGGTCCCCCGTGCTTTCGTACGAACCTAATTACAGTAAACCTCGTTTTCCCAGAGGAGTAACCCCGTTGACACCTTTCTAGACACCTACTTGATTGGCTAATTGTAATGTGTAAAACTCTCCCAGGAGTAAAAATTACTCGCGGCGGTTATCGGGATCCAACTATCTCATAGAAGGTATGCAATCTCATTGCAAATTTCAACACTTGAAATTCCCGATAATATTTTGCCCATAGCATGCTATGACCTTGACGCATGCCAAACAACCCATAGTCCGCTAGTCAAGTTCAACCCGTACATTTCTTGATTGAATTAAACCCACCCGCACGACCCTTGACGCATGCCAAACAACGCCGTACGAATACCCTAATCCAATCGCATCGTATGCTAGCAGATAAGCACTAGTTAGCTACCGTACACTACGCCTTGACGCATGCCAAACAACCGCAGCACGAATACTAACTAGTACTTATCTGAAATGACGGAGGGCTACGACAGGTTTTTCTGAAAACCTATTGCGTAATGAACTTGATATCGTTGTAGAATCAAATGATTTTAAAATGGAGTGTTTTTGAAGCTTTTCTAGTTTTGCTAAAGGAGTCACTCCCGGTGAAGGGATCGTCGGTCCTTTCCTCGTCGAATGAGGTGCGGGATATATCATATATATCACTGTGCAAAGCTGAAACTATAGAAGCAATCAAAAAGACAAACCGAGTGTTGTAGCATCTGCCAGTTATTGCTAAAGGAGTCACTCCCGGTGAAGGGATCTCGGTCCTTTCCTTATCGAATAAGGTGCAGGATATATCATATATACCGCTGTGCAAAGCAAGAACTGTAGCTACCTGTTTTATTTTTGAAATTCGATTCTACAACATCTTAGGTTTCTTTTCTTTCCATTAATCATATTAATGAAGTCCCATCATTTAAGTACCTAAACATCACAGATAAATACGACGTACACTTATGCCATCCGCATTCGCCTCGATGTCCCCTCGTGCACCGTTAGGTTAGGTAACTAACGGCAGAGCGGGGCAGGACTAGCGC
This sequence comes from Agapanthus africanus, assembly GCA_030015575.1. Lineage (NCBI taxonomy): Eukaryota > Viridiplantae > Streptophyta > Magnoliopsida > Asparagales > Amaryllidaceae > Agapanthus > Agapanthus africanus. The sequence continues at coordinate 233,527,931 of CM057344.1, forward strand.
GGGTGTAAAACATAAGTAACGTCTATATAATATATCATATATACTATATACAGTATCTATCACAGAACATCACATGATCACATCACAGATATCACAACAGAAGTATCATATGAAACATTGGATATACTAGGACGTCCGTGTTTTCAATACGAGCCAGTATAAAACACGGATTCCACGGTCGTGATGAATAGCCAATCCCACACCCCTAGACCCCTACGAGAGCGGCAAGCAACCTCACCAATTCTAGGGTTAGGAGACCCGGACTCGACTCCTTGAGATGGTCTCCCACTGGACCCTCGAACCCGGTTACTTGTGCTCCCCTCCTTGGGTCTATCCTAGTGCGGAAAAGTAAATAATATACAAAGGGTGACATCTTCCGCAACCTGGAAGTTCCCCAATAAAAGAATATTACATACAAGTTTTTACACGAATGAAAATGAAAAACACTCATCTCACATAAAAACCCCCGGCTATTCAAACACGACGATCCAATATAACATATCCAGCAACACATAACATCACATGTCATCAACGTAAGTAAATATGCGCATCCCAATTGTCGTTGACATATAGCAACGAAACCGGCGATATCACATATTACACTTACGGTCACAGAAAAGAAAGTGTAAAACTACAATAGTTGGAATCCGCAACCTCCATAGACATCGCATGCCTAATCAAATGAATTCCTTAGACATCGCATGCCTAACAATTATAAACCCCGCATTTTAGTCTCATTATTGAAAACACTTTTCAATATCAAGTCGGGCAATTCAACAAGATTCCCGACAATTTGATCGAATGCTCGTCGCAAACTTTATTAGGCGGCCGCACCCCCGATACCGTCGACGAAGTGCACCAAGGCGGAACACCGCTACCGCGAGCACCCGGACGGATACTTTCGGCGACGGGGTTCTCCTATAGTCACTTGGTCGGGACTATGGAGCGAGGCTGTCTATTAAGTTTACCCGGCGAGTATCCGCATACGCTACGTGATTGCGACGGACTTTTGATCACATCAAAATTCCGTGGCAACCGATCAAGAGAGACTAAACTGCTATGTTTATAACATTCATTCAGTTATCTCATAACTTATTGTGAATTCCAATTATTGTATCCCATTCCAGATAAATAGAAAATGTTAAACTTTCCGATCGAACAATCGAACACCCAAGTTTTCCCGATATAGATCAACACATGAAATAAGTTTAAAAACATCCAGTTCATACCTCAGTACCAATGGTCCAGCCGTAGAAGGGTCAAGCCAACGCCTCACATGTGGCACGCCGTACTGCCCCAAACCCGAAGGTTCAAAGGGCAGTTCAAGACGGTCACATAATCGAGTTAAGGTTTGTTGTCTTCTAGAGGGACTATCGCGTTACTTGCACTACTTAGAACGTCTTTAAACCTCGGAAAAATCCAACACTTGGAAATTTTCCGGCAGGGGAAAGATTGGGTATTTATATCCGGTCGAACTTTTTAACATGTTCTAAAATTATCCAGAAAACAACATAGACAAAGCTTGATAATCCGATCGAATCTTCGATTCCCAATACAACCCCAGAACACTCAACTCTTGAGTCAAATTAAAAATTCCCAGAAAATACAGCAATAAAATGTAAGAGTTACTGTGCAAAAAGTACTGGGAGAAGGGACAAAGTTGCCGCGGAACAGCCGCATTAGCCATGCTAATGTCGCGGTTCCGCCGCACTGTAGTGGAATCATGATCTCGTTTTGCACAGTTTTTCTTAGAAAGCCCTGCTGAATTTTCTGCATATTTTTAATATTGAAAAATCCACATTTTCAAAAATTGGACAGAGAGTGGTCTCGGATTAGGGTTTCGGGTTCGTTCGGGTTTCAAACTTCGTCTACGCATCGCCTAAGGCTCTAGCTAGGCTCTGATACCACTGTAGGGTTCCTAGGCATGCTAATGAGGTCTCACAAGGCATCAACCATGCCAATTTCAAATTTTACAAGTGCCGAGAAACCCTAATACGAATCGTTAACTAGAATATCAGGCGAAACAAGAAGCTAGTTAACAATTTAACTAAGTGAACGGAAATACAACCTTTGTAGATCCGGTTCTCCACCTCCATAGCTCCATGATGAAGTCCCTTTGCTGTCCAAATCCATTCCCGGGCTCTAGCGTCGGCTACATCGGAGAAATGAGCGGGCTAGGTCATCGACAACGATGCCGAAGATGATCTACGTCGAGGCATCACAAGATCAAGCTCCCACTTCACCAAGTCATGAAACTTGTGAAGAAAACACCCTATACTACTTGGCAAGAGGTAGAGGATGAAGAAATAGGAGGTGGGTTCACTTTAGAATTGGATTTCTCACTCTTTTCATCAAATCACCATTGATGGTTGCAAGCTTCTTCTTGAAGAAGAAGAAGAAGAAGATGATGAATATTATGATAAGTTATTTTCAAATAGAAAAAAAATCAATACTTATCATAATACAACCATGGTCAAGTGTAGAGAATGAACTAGGGTTAAGTGGAGTGGTTAGGGTTAAGCATGAGACAAAATGGTCACTTAGTCAAAGCTTTATGAAGCTTCAAGATACAAACAAAGAAAGCCACCATTTTCTCTTTATGCCATTTATTTTCCAAAAAAGAATAAATAAATAAATAAATAAGAAAACAAAATCCTAACCATTCATATAACCATGGTTTAATCTTTACACAAACCCAAGTAAATATGTATCATCAAACATGATACAAACTTGTGCACAAAAAAATATATCACATATACAATGTGCACAATCAAGTGAGAAAAACCATTTAAAGTGAACCAATAATAGTTAATGCAAAGTAATATATCAAATATATAATTATGCATTAAATCATTAAATCAACACTTGATTTAACGATCCGGTCATATCACATATAACCGACTAATATCAAATGTATCGGCTTATCGAATCAATCCTTGATTCGATAACTAGGTTATATCGCATACAACCATTCGATACATTCATCGTGAGAATGAAATACGGTATCACATACACGCATTATTCTCGGTCCCGCACATATCTCATATGCGCTCCTATTTCGTTTCGCTTGAGCCAGGAAACCTCTGTGTAGGACTCTAAAGACTCGTCAATACGCCGGCAGCAGGCGATGATCATATCAAACACCCACAAGCCGCAAGCAGTCTGCTAAACGTAACGGCCACCCGGGTATTGAGCGATCAGAAGATCGATGAGCAAGCCCGCTCACAATCCTGTGAATCCAACCAGTAACACTTACCATACAGTCCGGTCTCGTCGTCTGATATGTCGCATATCTCGCCTAGGGGTGGTAAACGTCAGACCCCAATAGCTCGATAAGTCGTGTCGATATGAGGTCTGTAACAGTTCGAGAAACTACAGGTAACTCTTACCAGTAAATCTCAGCAACCCTAGCCAGGGATTTCCGGTTATAGCCAATCGAACACAGCGCAACATCAACTCCCTATACCGGGAGAGACGAATCCCCTCCTATTGCTCATTGCCTCCATGTGATTCGGGACTGTACCCAAAAACCACCGTTTTGCACGCCCTCTTGGACGTGGTAAGGTGGAAATCAAAGCACAGTGGGAACCACACAAGACTCTATGACGATCTCGGGTCAACAGACTACTCTGTACCAGTGTCACCAGAGAACTGCCATCTGACGTAAGGTATAATACCATCTGGGAGTTCTCGGCGAGTCCGTCCAGTGTACCCAGTCTCCACTGAGCACCCGTATATCATCTCTGATGTCAAACTCCAATGGATATGGTATCATCCATCACCCATCTGTATGGGTCGAGAAGGTATACGCTAGTCTACTCTGGTATATAGATGCCCCGTCTCGATATACCCACGACTAGGGACCTTGAAGGATGTACTTATGGACTACCATGTCCCCACTAGTATGATTCGCATCATAGTCCAGGTAGTCAAGTACACATCCTAAGGGCTTTACCAACATGTAACAGAGAGACAATCAATATACACGTTAAGGTAAAGAGTAACCAGATAGCATACTATCATGTCGAGCAAGAAAGCCCTCCCTATATATGTCCCAGCATCCACTACAATATGCATCCAATGTACAGTAATGGCCTCTAGGGCGTACATATAACTAACTGTAGTGTTATACAGCCACTTCTCGGCTATATCACACAAGGTAAATGGGAGAAGACGAAGAGGCATAGCATCCACAGAAAGCTGTGAGGTACCCATCATTACGCATACATTTTCAAATTTGGTGATAAAGACATATGCGTCTTCAGTCTCGAGACCGTGATATTTGGGTAGAAGGTTGATGTATTGGGGTTTAATCTGAAAATTGTCCCCGTTGGCTGGTGGAATGGAGAGACAGGTCGAAAGAGGACCTCGTGTAGGATAGCACCTCTCTTGGAGAGAGATGCGGGGTGGATTCTGCGCACCAACGGACGGCGGCAGAGTAGTGGAAAAGAAGTTCGATGGAGACAGATTCATCGATGTAGGTGTGGTGGTGGGTAAAGAAGAGGTAAATGTAGAAATACCGACTTTTGGGTCGATCGGGGGAAACGCGGACAATACGGGTACTAGAATCCCGTGTCCAGCCTATCTTGCACTAAAAAGGGTTAGTACAAGTGGCAGCGTTAATATAATTAAGGGAAATGAATGAAGTGTTGGTGTTTGTTTTGAAAAATGATACGGATTTTTGAAAAAATGATGCGATCACAACAAATGCAACAAGCAACCCTAAAATCTAGTGGTCACCTAGGTCAAAGCTCTAGACCGCTCCTAACTGCCAAAAGAAAAGTCGCAGGATAAATCCTCCACTGCCTCTTTGTCTCTCCTGTGGCCAGGTAAGTGCCAGGTAAGTGGGAGGTTCTCCACTACGTAAGTAGTGGGCCTAATTAAGTAACTACTAGCCTTCGACACACTTTCCTTAGACACCACAAAAGAAACGCGGATAAGCAATGAATTACCCACGGCCTTCTCTTGTCCTAAGTGAGTGCGATGGTCCTTAGAGTCATCTCTAGATCTTTTTTAGTTAATGAGGGTAAATGCGGATGCAATTTTGTGATTTTCGGGGCTTAGGAAGGGTAATGAACTCCCTACCTAATCTGGATTTGGCCGTGCCCCTTAATTTCCGTATTAATATGCAAACAACCAAGATCAAAAACACGCACAATTTTAGCCTTTTTTTTGCGGCGCTGCGAATTTTTCAAAGAAACCTGCAGAAAATTGTTATTGGAGCAGACAGAGAAGGATATAAGAAAGTCAGGGGGTTACAGAGAAATTTTCGTGCAGCGATGACGTCAGAACACCGCGGAACCGCTGCAGGAACTTGCCAATGCCGCGGAAACGCGGTCGACTGAACAGTTCTCTGCACAAATTTTAAGGCAAATGCTTCTGTTGCTCCCCTTAGCTCTCTGGAATATTCAGAAAAAATTTTCCCAAGCTACACCGATTCCAGATTTCCTCGCAACAAATCACAACAACACGTTTAGAGTTTGCGGGAATTTTGATCTAAAAATATAGATGGAATAAACTTTTCAACTCAAATTTCAAAATAACGAACAATTAGCGCACTATCCCCGGCAACGGCGCCATTTGATTGATCGTTTCTTTTTGTGTCGGTTTAGAAAATGAATAGAAATCACAATCAAAGAATTATTTTGACCGTAATCAATAACGGTATCGATTGTAGCACGTTAGTAAGTGCGGATCGTCCACAGGGAAAGTGTAATCATTCGTGTTTCGATTTAGATGAGTTGAAACTTTAAAGAAAAGAAAACAAACAACAATTCATGATTTGTAAAATGAAGTTCAAGAATTAGAAAATCTAGATCTAATAACAAGAAAACGATAAAATCAAGAATTGAGAATTTGTGATGATTTCCAAACCAACAATCAAGATTCGAAGTGTGGCTCGTAGGAGTAGGTCGGATCTATAGATGTGATGAGATCTAATGATTTCATATTCTTATCCATTAACGAATTGATACTAGATCGATGATAATTTATCGAGGTTAAGGATCTTGCGAAGAAGCTAGGGTTTCCTCATCTTATCCTTTGTCCTTTCAATGAATCTCATTCACAAACTAGCTTCAAGTAAATCAAATGATCGATCGTTGATCTCTAGTTTCGAGCGAACACAATCAAGAAAACATTGCATCGAAACTAGGTCATCGATCACTTGATTTACAAGAATTTACAAACGTTATAGGATTTAAGAATTGTAAAAGAATCTAAATCATCATTATTCTATTGATCGTCTCGACTCCTTTACGAGCGGAGCTTACTCAAACATTATCACAAAACAAATATTCAAGAATCTAGATTGAATCATAATGCTCGAATTCAAAAGATAAGCAAGATAAAAGAATTGTCACCTTTATTATATCAACAATTAGTTACAACTCTCAAGAACTACAAGAGGAAGGAATTTGATCGTTGAATTTGGCGTCGCTCGGCTCCTTGAGTCGCGGATCGGCTTTGATCACTTGCTCGGATGAAGATCGGCTTCGCTCCAAAAGGATCTCGGCTACTTGCTTTAATTGAACTCGGAATTCTTGATCTTCGATTGGAATTAGGGTTAGGGTTTTGAGGCGCAAGTCGTGTCACTCAACTTGCGGGTGAATTGAAGATTCAACTTTCAACAACCCTTTCAAGTGAAGCCTAGGGTCTCTTTTATAGCCTTAAGAATGACTAGCTTCCTTAAGAAGCTATGATTATGTAACGTTTCAAAATAATAAAATATTATTTTTAGGAATTTTTATAATTTAATATTATTTTAATGAATATTTTAATATTCTGGTATAATTAAATACAAATAAATGGGGAAAAATTATGGAAAATTCTAAAATAGGGTATTTTATGGAATTATGCCATTTTAAAGTTTTTAAGATTAGTTATATGCTAATATAGTGCTAATCGCGATTAAAAATCGCCAATCGGATTTTTGGCATTTTTTGTGCAAAAATGTGCACATATCATTTTCCACACTTGTTACACTTATGTTACATTTCTATTGCCATGGTTGTTCATTAGGGTTCACTATTGGAGTGAGAAGGAAAAGAAAAGAAAAGAAAGAAAAAGTATGATGATGATGAGAGAGAGAGAGACTAGGTCAAACCCCACTTTTTGAACCATACCCATCATTTCCTCACACCCATTTCTCTCTCCCCTCTCATGGAGCTGCTGCTGCTCCTGCTCCAGCTCCCTCTCATTTCCCTCCCCTTCACTTCATAGATCCCTCTCATTTCCCTCACCAAAACTCCATTCCCACTTCACAAAACTTGCTCCCAAGCTCACTAGCTACACATTGAACCTAGCAAGATTGGATTTGGAGGACTTTGAGCAACTCAAGAATTTTCTTGAGTTGCCAAAGGAGCTAATTTCTGCACCCCTAGTTTAGTAATTCAATTCTTATTGCACCAATACTAGTTTTGTGTCGATATGGTGTCGTTTGATAGATTTGTGAAACTTCAAGTTAGGGTTTATGTGAGATCTGAAATTAAAGATGAAATTGAGGATTGTGGTGACCTTAGAACCCCTTGTGTGATGCTAATTTGGTCCCAAACCTGAACTTGAAACCAGAATACGGATTTATGAGACGATGTCGGAGAAAAACTGTGAATCTGTGATCGTATTTAAGAATCTGCTATCACCCCGAGACCCCAAAAATAAAACTGAGTTGACAGTAAGATGTGCAGGCACCATGGAACCACCACACCAAACCCTAGCCCACAACTCCAAAGTACGGCCGCCAATTTATTCCTTCTGGCCGCAAATTGCGGACAGAGCAGGAAGGAATTGCCTCGATTTTTGTGCATGGCCCTATTTCCTCTATTCTTGACCCTGGGTATGTCTAGTTTTGACTGATTCCAGTTAGGGTAAAATCTGGGTTGATTTGCTTGAGTTGACATATGATTTATGACTTGTTTTAGCATGGATTTTGGTATTTGGTGATTCATTCCTGTCGGGTGACATTTGGACGTCAACGACAAGTGGATATTGATCGTGTTTACAAGCGAGACGATAGGTTTTTACCTATGCGAGTAGCGTGTGCTATTATGGTTTCCGATGTGATTTTCATGTGCTTTAGCGTTGTGATATACCTGTAGGTACCCTACATGATGTTGAGGCGAAGAAGATGAAGATAGCGACATCGGCATCGGCACACGAGAAGCAAGGTGAGTAGATTATATCTACGGGGAGAAGTCGGGTGGATGGCGTATAGCACCCCCGCAGTCCGTGGTGATGTATACGAATACGTATACACACATATATTTATTATGTGTTGTTTAGGATTATTGATGGTAATAATGGTATTATTGGTGATAAGGATGTATTGGTTTAGTATAGTGCGAAACCCTGGAGTAGTGGTTGCACCCACACATACACGTACACATATACTTGCATGCATTCTTTCATTTATCTGTGCGCATATAAAGGTGTATATATCTACACATGGGTATGGGACTATGTGTTCATATACGGGATTGAGGATGATACATGGGATTGAGATGAGTCGATGGGGTTTGATTGAGGCCGTGAGATTCGGCGATATGACAGAGTTCGTATTTGAGATGTGATATGATGGTAGTGATACCGGATAGGTGATCAGATGAATGTGATATTGACCCGTACCTAGCTATTGGGATGCCGTACGACGATTTACCGTACGAGCTTTATATTGATGGTAGATCCGCACTCATGACTCGAGGATGTTATATTATATACAGTATCGTACGTGATACTATTGAAGCGAGATCACCTACTATATATATATATGTATGTATATCGACTCAGATTTAGGTGGTTTCCATGCCCTCCCGATTGACTTGATAGTTGGGTCCGTAGTTCGCATAGAAGGCGTTAGACTTGACCCGAGTCATGCCTATTTCAAAACTAACGAATCGTGGATATTTTAAAGATAGGCAAAAAGGGATTCTATGGATATTTTCAAGCAACGCATCTTTTCTTAAAACACCGTAGCCCTTATTTTACCAAAAGCCCTGATTTGTCTTATTTCAAAAGGCAAGGTTTCATGATATATTTATTAAGGCTGGTTCTTTACTGTTGCGTTGATTATTCGATTCCGCATATTCATGCTATTTGCAATGCATCGCTTGTATTGTAGATATATTTCAGTCATGCTGCTAGGACACCCGCACCATTATCGATGATGCGTATGTTACACGTACACTTGTTTGCCGGCTCACACACTTCATCATCGATAATTGCCATGTCGCCACACTGTAGTACTGTTGCATTCAATGTATGTTGCTTACATTTCTTTACATGTCGCATACATCATACTTTCTGATTATACGCCTTGAGATATGTTGTTTCCATGATATTTCTGGTTTTGGGAACCGTGGGTTTTTCAAAAGGAGAATATGTAATTGTTTTAAAACCCGGTTACCCTTGATCTGATATTTCAGTGCGTCCACCATGTGTTTTTTCGGTGATGATAGCGACATGTGAAACCCGATTCGAGGAGGCGGATGAGGCCGATTGCGGGTACATGGTGGACCCGGTATGGTACCCCGGGGCGAGAACGGTTTCGCTGTGTAGTAGACGGTGAGCCTGGCAGAGGGACTACTACCTACCGGTGATTGGTTGGACCTGGCGGTTATCCGGAGGATACTGACCAGAGTCGATAGATGGATAGGGGCGTACTGCTGGGGCCGAGGGCCGATACCGCAGACAGAGCCCGTGGGCCGATCCGGACTGACGGAGCCCGATATATGAGGATTTACGTGCCGATGCTGGGCACAGTTTTCATGATGTTTTCGAGTGTCGATGCTGGGTACTCCGGTTCCATGATTTTGATGTGTCACGAAGGACACAGATGGTTTATATCCTCATATTTCCCATGCACATGCTTTATGATATTTACATGCATGATGGTTAGTGTCATTGGGTGACGAGTGGACGGGATCCACGTACATGCAGATTTGATTACATTGATCATACCTCACATTTATGATATGCTATTACCTGAGGCACTGACACGAGCACTTGGCACTACACTCATGCCTGGAGTTTTACCCTGCCAGTTTAGCATGCTTCAGACTTATTCATATTGAGGTTTATTTATATCTGATCGTATTGACCTAGGATGTGTCATACATTCGATCTCTGCTTGTAGATATTTTCTATTCACGAGTTGGCAACTCACCCCCGTTGTGCCACAGTTCTTGCAGGTTTTGCCGTACAGATTCCATAGCGGCATTTCTGGCACACTGCTTCCTTATGGGTGACTTGCTTGGGTAGGTGGGTTCTTTTGTATCAGAACCGCCATTGTACATGTATTATTCATTGTATCTAGAATTCCATCAACCAAAACTTGTATATTGTTTCAGACTTAGAAAACAGTGTTGTATTATTTCGACCATAGAGTCGCGCTTGTAGTATTACGGTTTTCTGGCTGTTTTGAGTTTCTTTTGGGTTTTGATCCTCGCCCTTTGGCGTTGTATATTTTTATTGCTTGCGTGGTTGTGACCGTCGATTGACGAAGAGCTAGCTCCCGCTTGGAGATGCCTTCTATCATTTCATATATATTATTCTTGTTGTACCCCGTTCGGGGCCAGTATTTACAAAGGAAACTCTTCTGAAATTTTCAGGAAAGGTTACACATTTTTAAAAATGCATATTCGGCTTAGTTGTTTAAAACTTTGATTTTTGAAACATGATTTCTTTACTTCTTAAAACCAGTTTTCCTTATTTACTCTTTAAAATGGTTTTAGATTTCTGGGCTTTTGGCTTACTTGGATCAGATGGGGTCCTATAGACTTCATATGGTTCGAGGGCCAGTCACGTGCTCTTACGGGTCGTGACAAAGTTGGTATCAGAGCGCTAGGTTGTCCTTGGTTCGAGTCTAAGTTTGACTATGTAGAGCCTAGGGCGTTATCTATATACGGAACTTAGGCTTGACCTTACAGAACTTAGACTTAGTCGAGGGGGTATTAGACCCGAACTTTCGTCGCGTAGGATGACCCTTGGTTGATGGAATAGGTGACTAAAGTAGAGTGACGTACCGTGGGTATGTTCTGCGGCATACTTACGACACGCCACTCCGCTTAAGAAACCTTAGGTTGTACATTTCCTTGCACCGTATTATATTCCTTCCTATGATCTATCCTCATCGATACTGGTTATGGTTTTGCTGCCGTGATTGCACGGGCAAAGTGAGCTACGACTCTAGTTGCGTCAGCATGAGCTCGTCGTGGACGAGGACTGACCAGGGCGTGATTCCAGAGACATACGATTGCATATTGAGGAGTCGTCTTATTGTGTTTTCGCTACATGAGCGTTGGATTGATCGCTTTTACGAGATTTCCGGATGTGCTGATCGGCACCAGAGGAGTGAGCATATTCTTAGAGATATGATAGGGAGTCGCTAGTCACCGAGGATTAATGACTAGGACATGTGGTTCGTTTGCTTACCCCGATGCGAGGTCATCAGGTAGATTGATTTCAGCTAGAGGCGACTTCACGCAGGTTCGTTGAGAGTCGATGGAGACGATCGAATGTCAGGAACCCATTTTTCCAAGTTTAAAGTATTCGGAAAGACATGCAAGCGATTCTATGGACCCTCTAGAAGAATGAAACCCTAACTCGACATAATGACCGTGTGAAAGCCTTTGAACCTTAGGGTTTGCGGCAGTTCCGCGGCGCCATTAGTGAGGCTTGGGTTTGCCCTTCTACGGCTGGACCACCGATACTGTGGTATGTACTCGATACTATTAAACTGTACCCGAGATGTTGAGCTCTTGGGGGATTATGAGGTTTGGACGAGTCGATCGGATGATTCGACATCATTCGGATGTCATGTGATGGGACACTGCTTGGGAGACTCCAGATACGAGCATAGCCGTTGGAGCGCAGTCTGTGTAGCCACGATGAGATGAGTCCGAATCAGTCGATATTGAAGCAGAGTGGAGTAAAGAGTTCGCATGAGATTTCGACGAGATGATGTTCCACTCCGCTGACATCAGAGATGCGATACGCACGTTGAGGACGTGATCGGCTAGATATCTCCTACTGAGTGACGAAGATACCGAGTTCGTGATTTCGAGTCCGTGTTAGAGACTTCGGAGGGACCGTAGCCGAGGACATTGCAGTGCGCAGATAAAGACGCGATGTCGAAATGGTCGATGATACAGACAAGCGGGACAAGAAGTTCGTGCGAGATGCAGACAAGCTGTTACTATTCCCCGTTAAGATTTATAGGTCGGATATGCATACAGAGGCGCAAGGATGCGACCAGCTTTCGAGTAGATGTCGTACTAAGGACGCAGATGTACAGAGAGCGAGGAAAGATTACGCCAGAGTACCAGCCTCCATACAGTTTGGCTTAGGCGAGATCAGGAGAGACCTTGAGCAGGATTCCTTCCAGTACACTGCTTCCATAAGATTTGCACCAGGAGCCGATGTGTTATGTGCATTCAGAGGACCAGAGGTCGGCGCCAGAGATGTGCTGCTTTACTAGCGGTCGTGAGGATAGACCGAGAGATGACCAGAGGAGTGCCAGAACGGAATCGTTCCCGTTAGCACACCTGACCGAGCCGATGAGCCGATGAATTGCGAGATTGGTAATCCACAGAGAAGATAAGGAACCAGAGGCAGAGGACGCCAGCCGCGAGCATGAGGCAAGTAGATATCTTGCGCCGCTAGCATTGGATGTACCGGCACCTTCTCGACTCGAAGGATGATATACCGACGACAGTATTTATGATTTATGATTTATGATTTTTGATTTTGTGATTTGACTATCACGTATCCGTCGCTTTAGATTTCGGTATTTTGGGCGATCTATTTGCATGATTTAGTCTTGATGACTGAGTTCCATGATATTTGATTTTGTGCACCATGGTTGCACCTACTGGATATTTATACCTTGCGCATAGTTATTATTCATGAGGTATTGATGGTGATTTCATGCACTTTTAGTGTTTTGATTCGATTTGTGCGCGCTGATGCACACGGTTGTGAGATTTTCCATCGCGGTACACTTGATTTTGATTGAGCCGCATTATATATCGTTGACTTGACCCTGATATTTATGATTTTTTCACTCCGTGCTTTCGACTGGACTTACGCATGTTCGGCGTTTGCTATTGGATTTTGTGATTCCGTGCATGTTGAGTGCACAGGGTTTAGATTTTCATTCGTGCACGATGGATGCACCGATTTGGATTTTCCCGCATGTTGGGCGCATGTTTTGAGATACGATTTTGGTGCACACCCGATGCACTAAATCGAGATTCTTCGTGCATGTCAGATGCACCGGATTTTGGCTGTCAGGCACACACGTTGCCTATGACAGATGCTTCGTGCAAACCCGTTGCACCTAGATGTTGTTTTGTGCACCTGTATGGCACATATATGGATTTGATTTCCGTGCGCACCAGACGCACAGGGTGGTGTTATGTGTATTTTTGGGATTTATTCCTTTTGGAGCTGTACATTTTATCATATTGGATATTTGTTTTCATACTGAGCAGGACTAGTCAGAGGACAGTACCTGGATATATTTGGCATGCATTGATAGTTATCGAAGGGATTTCCAAAGAGCGAGCTATGGTCTCGATATATATATACCTATGTGTCCGATATGACACGAAACGTTTTAAAAACAAGGAAACCCTTCTAAATTGTTTCGAAACGGCGGAACGTATATATTAAACAAAAGATATATACGTATATAGTTATTTTCTTATGAAAAACGTCCGCCACTGTGCAGTGTTATGCGCATCGCACAGCGATTTAAAAAAAAGATTTGGCATGCATTTTCATCATCTATTCACATATATAGATTGGATGTCTACATGTATAGTTCTGATCTATATCATATTGCTTTTGTATTGGATTTGACATTTGTGTCTTTACCATGTCTCCGATGATTGCGGGATTCTTGATGGAGTTTGCTTTTGAGTTATCTACTCAGTACACATGCGCATGCATTGCGCTATGATGTTTTATGTATTGATGATTTCGGAGCCCCGATAACTTGGAAATTGTATTGAAATATTTTAGTATTTGGGGGTTTAAATTTAAATTCGTGGACCGAATTTCTTTAAGGGGGGTAGATTGTAACGTTTCAAAATAATAAAATATTATTTTAGGGAATTTTTATAATTTAATATTATTTTAATGAATATTTTAATATTCTGGTATAATTAAATACAAATAAATGGGGAAAAATTAAGGAAAATTCTAAAATAGGGTATTTTATGGAATTATGCCATTTTAAAGTTTTTAAGATTAGTTATATGCTAATATAGTGCTAATCGCGATTAAAAATCGCTAATCGGATTTTTGGCATTTTCTGTGCAAAAATGTGCACATATCATTTTCCACACTTGTTACACTTATGTTACATTTCTATTGCCATGGTTATTCATTTGGGTTCACTATTGGAGTGAGAAGGAAAGGAAAAGAAAAGAAAGAAAAAGTATGATGATGATGAGAGAGAGAGAGACTAGGTCAAACCCCACTTTTTGAACCATACCCATCATTTCCTCACACCCATTTCTCTCTCCCCTCTCATGGATCTGCTGCTGCTCCTGCTCCTGCTCCCTCTCATTTCCCTCCCCTTCACTTCATAGATCCCTCTCATTTCCCACACCAAAACCCCATTCCCACTTCACAAAACTTGCTCCCAAGCTCACTAGCTACACATTGAACCTAGAAAGATTGGATTTGGAGGACATTGAGCAACTCAAGAATTTTCTTGAGTTGCCAAAGGAGCTAATTTCTGCACCCCTAGTTTAGTAATTCAATTCTTATTGCATCAATACTAGTTTTGTGTCGATATGGTGTCGTTTGATGGATTTGTGAAACTTCAAGTTAGGGTTTATGTGAGATCTGAAATTAAAGATGAAATTGAGGATTGTGGTGACCTTAGAACCCCTTGTGTGATGCTAATTTGGACCCAAACCTGAACTTGAAACCAGAATACGGATTTATGAGACGATGTCGGAGAAAAACTGTGAATCTGTGATCGTATTTAAGAATCTGCTATCACCCCGAGACCCCAAAAATAAAACTGAGTTGACAGTGAGATGTGCAGGCACCATGGAACCACCACACCAAACCCTAGCCCCCAACTCCAAAGTACGGCCGCCAATTTATTCTTTCTGGCCGCAAATTGCGGCCAGAGCAGGAGGGAATTGTCTCGATTTTTGTGCATGGCCCTATTTCCTCTATTCTTGACCCTGGGTATGTCTAGTTTTGACTGATTCCAGTTAGGGTAAAATCTGGGTTGATTTGCTTGAGTTGGCGTATGATTTATGACTTGTTTTAGCATGGATTTTGGTATTTGGTGATTCATTCCTGTTGGGTGGCGTTTGGACGTCAACGACAAGTGGATATTGATCGTGTTTACATGCGAGACGATAGGTTTTTACCTATGCGAGTAGCGTGTGTTATTATGGTTTCCGATGTGATTTTCATATGCTTTAGCGTTGCGATATACCTGTAGGTACCCTACGTGATGTTGAGGCGAAGAAGATGGAGATAGCGACATCGGCATCGGCACACGAGAAGCAAGGTGAGTAGATTATATCTACGGGGAGAAGTCGGGTGGATGGCGTATAGCACCCCTGCAGTCCGTGGTGATGTATACGAATACGTATACACACATATATTTATTATGTGTTGTTTAGGATTATTGATGGTAATAATGGTATTATTGGTGATAAGGATGTATTGGTTTAGTATAGTGTGAAACCCTAGAGTAATGGTTGCACCCACACATACACGTACACATATACTTGCATGCATTCTTTCATTTATCTGTGCGCATATAGAGGTGTGTATATCTACACATGGGTATGGGACTATGTGTTCATATACGGGATTGAGGATGATACATGGGATTGAGATGAGTCGATGGGGTTTGATTGAGGCCGTGAGATTCGGCGATATGATAGAGTTCGTATTTGAGATGTGATATGATGGTAGTGATACCGGATAGGTGATGAGATGAATGTGCTATTGACCCGTACCCAGCTATTGGGATGCCGTACGACGATTTACCGTACGAGCTTTATATTGATGTTAGATCCGCACTCATGACTCGAGGATGTTATATGATATATTGTATCGTACGTGATACTATTGAGGCGAGATCACCGACTATATATATATATGTATGTATGTATATCGACTCAGATTTAGGTGGTTTCCATGCCCTCCCGATTGACTTGATAGTTGGGTCCGTAGTTCGCATAGTAGGCGTTAGACTTGACCCGAGTCATACCTATTTCAGAACTAACGAATCGGGGATATTTTAAAGATAGGAAAAAAGGGATTCTACGGATATTTTCAAGCGACGCATCTTTTCTTAAAACACCGTATCCCTTATTTACCAAAAGCCCTGATTTGTCTTATTTCAAAAGGCAAGGTTGCATGATATATTTATTAAGGCAGGTTCTTTACTGTTGCGTTGATTATTCGATTCCGCATATTCATGCTATTTGCATTGCATCGCTTGTATTGTTGATATATTTCAGTCATGCTGCTATGACACCAGCACCATTATCGATGATGCGTATGTTCCACGTATACTTGTTTGCCGGCTCACACACTTCATCATCGATAATTGCCATGTCACTACACTGTAGTACTGTTGCATTCAGTGTATGTTGCTTACATTTCTTTACATTTCGCATACATCATGCTTTCTGATTATACGCCTTGAGATATGTTGTTTCCATGATATTTCTGGTTTTGGGAACCGTGGGTTTTTCAAAAGGAGAATATGTAATTGTTTTAAAACCCGGTAACCTTTGATATGATATTTCAGTGCGTCCACCATGTGTTTTCTTAGTGCTGAGAGCGACATGTGAAACCCGATTCGAGGAGGCGGATGAGGCCGATTGCGGTTACATGGTGGACCCGGTATGGTACCCCGGGGCGAGAACGGTTTCGCTGTGTAATAGACGGTGAGCCTGGCAGAGGGACTACTACCTACCGGTGATTGGTTGGACCTGGCAGTTATCCGGAGGATACTGACCAGAGTCGATAGATGGATAGGGGCGTACTGCTGGGGCCGAGGGCCGATACCGCAGACAGAGCCCGTAGGCCGATCCGGACTGACGGAGCCCGATATATGAGGATTTACGTGCTGATGCTGGGCACAGTTTTCATGATGTTTTCGAGTGTCGATGCTGGGCACTCCGGTTCCATGATTTTGACGTGTCACGAGGGACACAGATGGTTTATATCCTCATATTTCCCATGCACATGCTTTATGATATTTACATGCATGATGGTTATTGTCATTGGGTGACGAGTGGACGGGATCCACGTACATGCAGATTTGATTACATTGATCATACCTCACATTTATGATTTGCTATTACCTGAGGCACTGACACGAGCACTTGGCACTACACTCATGCATGGAGTTTTACCCTGCCAGTTTAGCATGCTTCAGACTTATTCATATTGAGGTTTATTTATATCTGATCGTATTGATCTAGGATGGGTCATACATTCAATCTCTGCTTGTAGATATTTTCTATTCACGAGTTGGCAACTCACCCCCGTTGTGCCACAGTTCTTGCAGGTTTTGCCATACAAATTCCATAGCGGCATTTCTGGCACACTGCTTCCTTATGGGTGACTTGCTTGGGTAGGTGGGTTCTTTTGTATCAGAACCGCCATTGTACATGTATTATTCATTGTATCTAGAATTCCATCAACCAAAACTTGTATATTGTTTCAGACTTAGAAAACAGTGTTGTATTATTTCGACCTTAGAGTCGCGCTTGTAGTATTACGGTTTTCTGGCTGTTTTGAGTTTCTTTTGGGTTTTGATCCTCGCCCTTTGGCGTTGTATATTTTTATTGCTTGCGTGGTTGTGACCGTCGATTGACGAAGAGCTAGCGCCCTCTTGGGGATGCCTTTTATGATTTCATATATATTATTCTTGTTGTACCCCGTTCGGGGCCAGTTTTTACAAAGGAAACTCTGCCGATATTTTCAGGAAAGGTTACACATTTTTAAAAATGCATATTCGGCTTAGTTGTTTAAAACTTTGATTTTTGAAACATGATTTCTTTACTTCTTAAAACCAGTTTTCCTTATTTACTCTTTAAAATGGTTTTAGATTTCTGGGCTTTTGGCTTACTTGGATCAGATGCGGTCCTATAGACTTCATATGGTTCGAGGGCCAGTCACGTGCTCTTTCGGGTCGTGACAGATTAGGTTAGCTTCCCTTATAAGCTTAGTTTAGGTTAGCTTCTCTCATAAGCTTGGTAGTTTGGAGGAAGCTTCTAGAATTAGTTAGTTAAGGATTAGCTTCCTTCATAAGCTTGGAGGTTAGGGAGAAGCTTCTAGGCTTTAAGATAGTTAAGGAAGCTTGCTTTGGAAGCTTGGAGTGTTTAGCTTTGATCAAGGAGCTTTCTGATATGGCAGAATATTCCGGAGTGTTCTGGAAAGTGCAGTGGCTTGAAGAGATGTAGGAACTGAGATAAGCATTCTGCAGTAAATTTCACCTGATGACGTGGCAATAGGGCCGCGGATCCGCGGCGCCAAGTGGGTTTGGGCCGTGGATCCGCGGCCCAATAAGAGGATCAGTGCTTCACTTTTCCACTGTGGCTTTCTACTAGCTTTTGGATATTGTTCTGATATGTTGAATTTTACAATTCCTTCTGTATCACTGCCAGATCAAAGATCTTTGAGTTGGCGTATTTTTGATCAGCACATTGACAATTTTGGCTCGGTTCCTGAATTTCCTGCACAGACTTCGAAACAAGTGTTGCGCTACACAAGAATGATGCGATGCCATGATAAACAGTCAATTTCCCTTAAAATGCCGGTTTTAGTATACAACACAGGTAATCTAGTATTTTACGACTGTTTTGCTAATATGTGCAATATGCAAACCGAACACTTCTAGATGAGTGCAAATAATAGGGAAATTGACGTGTTAAAAATACATTATTTTCGACTGATCAACACCCACGACTAGGGACATTTCAGGATATGCTTATAAACTACACATGTCCCACTAGTATGATCTCCATCATAATCACAGTAGTCAAGCAAATATCCTCAGGGCTTTATCAACATGTACAAATGAATAAAAGCATGATCAAGTGAACATGTCATATAAAGAGTAACCAGATAGATTACTATCATGTCGAGCAAGAAAGTTGTCTGTATATATATACATGTATAAATACATCCACTATCATATAATGGCCTCTAGGGCTTACATATATCCAACACCGAAATCTAGATCTAAAACCATAGATCTAATAACTAGAATCTTGATATTTTACCCAGATACTATGTGGAGAAACACTTTATGACAACCACAGTATATAACCGATCGTAGTATAGGAATTTTACTTCCTATCAAGCGCATGTCATCCAAATACCAGGACATCACTCCTTACTACCTTCTTACCAGATCCATCTTTTATTCTGATAAAGTCAAACACTATGACTGTCACATCAAAAATAGATAATCTATCACCGCTATACCTGCTTGAGTCTATAAATAGATACAAGCTACTTGCCTACTATGCTTCCGCTGCTCTAACTAACTACAGCAACCCTCTGGCAGAGTCATATACATGTGCACTTCTAAAGACAATTTAGAACGACGCTATACTTATCCTCATGCCGGATCTCATAGTTTAGAACAACAGTAGTAGCAATCTTGGGTAAACAAGAACCTCCCTGTCATCGTCTTTGAAGGGACCGAAGTACCTCTCGGGTGCCTGATGTTACCCACCAAATCTGCTGAGTGGCTAATGGAATGTCGAATCCAATAGAATCTTTAGGTCCTGCTAAATTTTCAGTAATCGTTTGTGGTTCTTGAATCACTTCCAGTTCTACCATAATCCTACCAATGTTTTTTGAAAAGAATCCATTTTACAAAAACTGGTGGCAAGTCAAGAACAATATAACTATTGATCTTCCTGATGGTAGAAAATTAACCCTCGTCAATGCCCGGGATAACCCACAAACTGCCATTACAAAAACGTGCTTTGAGTTTATCCGGATTCTGGTTTTAAGCATCAGCCGGACAACTCCATATACCTCAACATCGCCAAGATATGATCCATTCTATATCCACTATAGAAACATAGGCACTGATTTAATTGGAACCAGATTCAAAAATCATGCAGCTGTTTCCAGCGCATATCAATCAAATGGAAAGAGGCCAATTAACATTACTCAACAATGAATGCATCCATATATGAATAACCTGAAAGAGAAGCAAGTTCTCAAAACCATTACTTACAACGGAATACCTAGCACAAGTATCTACATCTTCGATCACCTTGAAGAATCTTGATACTTTGCAAATATGGTTCTCCACTTTATTCTTATACCTATAACTTCTCAACATCTGGACCCTGCATTTCAACAAAATACTTGTCTAAAACTAGATAAGTCACAAGTAAACAGAATATAGTACGAGTACCATCCCCTTTTGTCCTAATGGACACTGGACAACATACAATACT
The DNA here is from genome assembly GCA_030015575.1 of Agapanthus africanus. Taxonomy (NCBI): domain Eukaryota; kingdom Viridiplantae; phylum Streptophyta; class Magnoliopsida; order Asparagales; family Amaryllidaceae; genus Agapanthus; species Agapanthus africanus. Next base: position 233,548,405 of record CM057344.1, read on the forward strand.
TTGTATAAGTCCCCTGAGTTAAATAACTAATACCTTGTGCGTCGTAGGTTGAAAATTGTATTATGGTTAAGAAGAATTACACCGCTGTTGAATGCTCCTTACCCAATCACCAACTGATACAGGTAAATGTCATAGACATAATTTCAAAAAGTTATATCTCACTTTATAAAATAAACATACAGATATATCAGTTTGAAATTGGTACATAACAACTGATATTCAAAACCGAAAATTTGCCGTCAGGCAAAACCCAGGTGATTTCCTCAAATATCACTAATTACAAAGAATTCTGATATGTATTGAGGATCTAATCACCCAATTCCCAATATCTTACTCCCACTCTCCATCTGTAACATCATACAGATGTAACAATCAAATCTGATAAATACATACCCTGGAGTTAGAATCTAATTGGGAAAACAGTTTTCAATTAGCACTGCACAGTGAAACTGAAACATAAAAATGTTTCAAAGGGGTATCCGGGTATTCCTAGTAATGCCTCTTCCACTATCCAGATTCATGACTGTAACCGTATATTTCCTTGCCCTCACTCCAATCCCTTTATATGTCTTTATTTATTACCTTCTGTACACCGCACTTAGGCTAAATGGTTTTCTTCCTTCCATACCTTTCGGCACCAGCCTATGACTTGGAAGAAGACTATCCAATAAGCATAATAGGTGTACTTTCCTAATCTTAGGAGTCCTCGCAACCTAAGAAAAGGTAAAGATAAAAGACAACTCGAATATTCCTATTCGATTTCTCCTGAACCAGAAACCATCTTCGAACTGGAAAAAGTTCCTTCGAGTTCGTATGTAACTATACGATGGAGTATCCATTAAATGTGGATCTTCGTAGTGATACGGAATGTTCCAGAGAAATGCAAAGGTGAAGTAGGAGTGGCAATGATATACGCGGCTTTGTCGTGAATGATAGCAGTCACAATTTCCTTTTTGCCCTCTTTCAAATCCATTTATATGTCTTTACTTATTACCTTATGTATACCACACTTATAATTGGTTTTCTTCCTTCCCTACCCTTCGACACCTGCCTATGGTTTGGAAGAAGACTATCCAATAAGCGCAATAGGTGTACTCTCCTAAATATCAGGAGCCCTCGCAACCAGAAAGATGGTAAAGGGAAAAGGCAACTGAATAACCCTATTCTATTTCTCCAAAACCAGAAACCATTCTCGACCTGAAATAAGTTTCTTCGAGTTCGTATCTAATTATACAATGGCATATCCAATAAATGTGGATCTTCGTAGTAATACGGAGTGTTCTGGAGAAATGCAAAGGGTCAAAGTAGGAGTGGCAAAGATATATGTGACTATGAAAATCCAAAAGCCAAAGTGTTTTAAGAAGGTTTGGTTAACTTGGTTCATGAGTTTTAGTTTAGCGTCGGGCCATAGTCGCTGCCAAAGAGAGAGAGAAAAGAAACACTCAGCGTGCACTCTAACCTAGATCAGATTTGTTAATCAATTTATCTAATCAGGATGGCTCCCACTTTTCCTCGAATTCTCCCTCAAACCCTAAAAGGATAATTAGTCTGGATCATCTAAAATCACCCGAGGAGTAACACCTACTCATCAGTGGGAATCGGGATCCAACTATCATCGCATGATAACTTGATGGAATCCACTCAAGTCAGCACACTCCAGAAGGTATGCGGATGTCTGGCAAGTTTACTGTATGTTTGAAACTCCCGATGTGATTTTTACCCTAAGCGCTTATGACCTTGACTTTGGCCAACAAATCATAACACGCAAGTCAAGTTCTACCCATCATTATCCTAATTGATTTAGACCCACCCGCACACACCCTTGACTTTGTCCAACAAAGCGGTATGACTGTCTTAAACCAATGCATATCCATGCTACGGACAAGCCACGCACAGCTACCATTCACGATGCTTTGACTTTCACCAACAAACACCGCATGAATACTATGTGCTACTTATCCGAAATGACGGAGGGCTACGGCTGGTTTTTGGCGAAAAACCTTTAACGTAATGAACTTGATATCGTTAAAGTAGTCCAAGTGGTTTTACAACTATATAGTGGCGCAGATTTTTGCTAAAAAGGACACTCCCTGTGAAGGGGTCTCGGCTCTTTCCTCGTCGAATGAGGTGCTAGATATTCCTAATAGAATACCATGATGAAAAGCAAAAGAATCGACTATAGTGAAGTTATTACGTTGACGCAAACTTCTTCCCAAAGGGTCACTCCCGATGAAGGGATCTCGGCCCTTGCCTCGTCGAATGAGGTGCAGGATATTCCCAATCGAATACCACTGTGCAAAGCAAAAGAAAATGACTGTAATGTCTATTTTTGAAAAAATTGGTTCCAACAACATCATATAGGTTTGTTTTATCCTTGCATTGATTAGAATCAACGTAGTCCCATCAATTAAACATATCACACCAGATAATGGAATGAAACTATAATGTACATATATGCCATCCGCATTCACCACTTGGCCCCGTCATCATCCGTTAGGTTACTTAACTAACGGCAGAGCGGAGGCTAGACTAGCATGGGTGCAAAACATATACAACATCTACTAGTATATATATAAATAAATATAACAAACATCCCAGGCATGATATAAAGCAACATCACATAATCACAGCCAAGCAACACAGAGTGGTGGATAATCCTGGAGCCTCGGGTTTCACATGAGCCACAAATGAGACACAACGTTCCCTGTCATATGGATAACCTGTGCAATGAAAACCTAGACCCCAACGAGTGTGGTAAGTTACCCGCCAATCCCAGAAGTGAGGCAATCCCAATCAACAATGTGAATAGGCCACTTAGAACTTCACGGAATCCGGTAACTTGTACACCACGCCTTAGGTCAAACTATACCCCCTACGAGTGCAGCGAATAGCCCACCAATTCTATAGTGAGGTCCCCTCCGTATCAACGCCATGAGATGCGGACCCGAAGCCCAATAGAACCCGGCTATTCATGCACTCCGCCTTGGAGTAATTCTAGTACAGAAAAGAAAAAAATGTACAACGGTGACATCGACCTCAACACGGTCGTGCCCCAAAACAAATAATATACAAGCGGGTATAGATGGCAGTCCACATGTCGGACGCTCGTCCCGCAATATCAAATGTACAAACTGAATCTAAACTGTACTACCATTGCACCACTAGTTGTCCACCACGACGATCCAACCACAACCACAGAACAACAACGTGAATTTCATGTTCGCAAACCCGTCGAAAAGATATATAGAAATTAGAAGAATTGTACCGTTCTAATGACATTCACGGTCGTAGATAGTAATGTATGTACTGTAAACTTTTAAACGGTGTTAAAAATATCAACTTCGAAATACCCCTAATTGCCCCCAAACCAAAAGATAACACAATATCCAAACTGGGCAAAACAAACAATACCATAAGCCAAAATTTTCTAGAGACCAGAACACCCCAAAAAGATCAAGACCCAATTGCCTGAAGGGACCGGCCCGGCCGGGAATTTCCTCTATCTTGCCAGCCAGATTTGGGTCATTGGGGCTCATGTTTTGAGGGTATTCTACTTGTCTCACAAGTAGTCTTCTGTAATTGTTTTAAAAAAATTTTGTAGACTAGAAAAAATCGACAGAAACTGGAAAATTACGGATATTGTTTCGGAGTTATTTCGGTTTCGATACATTAACGTTGTCTAAAATAGCTAGATTAGGGTTTATGGGTTGGCTCTGATGCCAAGTTAGGTTATGCCAATGCCCTGGCCATCAAACCGTGGCCGATCGCGGAACAAAAATTTTACAAACTGGTACTAACACAACCCCCGAATACGGATCGATCATTAACCCTAAACCTAGCAAGCAAACTATAAAGAGTTTAGGAATGTTATACTGAATGATCCGTATCTTTCGGTTTTTAACCTCCTTCCCAAGCTCCTAATGGCCACCATGATCAAGTTTGGTCGTCGGTCTCCCTCCATCGAAGATGATCCACCCGAGTGTCTATGAATCGAGCTCCTACCTCATTACCGTGGTAACTAGGGTATCTAGTTTGCTAAAATAGATGGAGAAGAAGATGTAGAGTCTAATGATGTATTGATTTGTCTCTAAACACCCTAGGATTCTCAACACATGAGACTATTAGGGTGGAGGAAGAAGAAGAAGCCATGAGAGAATGCGAGTGTGAAGTTTGAAGCAAAGCAACTCAAGAAAGAAGCTAAGTGATGTGAGCATGAGAAAAGCATGAAGCAACTCAAGAAATAATATTTCAAGTCTTTACAAAAATCAAGCATGGCTCAATAGTGATTCATGAGTCACCACCATGAGTCATGCTTCAATTAAAGAAAAGCACACTCATCCCTCCACCTCATTAAATCTTTTAAGAAAAAGATTAAAACAAAATGAGGTGGCAACTTCTAGAAACTATCTTTTAATAAATTATAAGAATTCCCCTCCACCGTATATACATACCTGCATCTGTATTCCGAAAAATACTAATACAAATGAGACGAAAATAATCCAACAATATAATAGTAGTATCGGGCTTAAACCAAAGCCACTAGTAAAATTCATCCGAATCATGATACGTGTACAAGTGCACGTATATGATCGAACCCTGCCGTAAAACCATATGGCCTCTACATCATTTCGCCCGAATCAGGGAAACTCTCTGTGTGGGACTCTAAAGACTCGTCAATACGCTGGTAGTGGGTTTAACCACAAGCACGTCAGCGGCACTAGCTGTACGTAACGGCTACCCAGGTTTTGAGCGAAAGTAAGGCCGACGAGAAAACTCATCCTGATCCCTATTGAGCCTGTCCGTGACAATATCCGCACAGTACGGTCTTTTTGTTTAAGAGTATCGTATATCGAGTCTAAGGGGTGGATAAAGTCAGACCACTATTAACGCGACATTTCGTGTCGGTATGAAGCCCATCACAAACTGAGAAACTACTGATCCAAATCAGTAATTCCCGACTACCTTGATCAAGGATTTCTGGTGATGGCCACCTGTGCACTTCGCGACATCAACCCCCAATACCGGGAAAGACGAATCCCTGACGTTCCGCTCACTGCATCCATGTGGCTCCGGATTGTACCCAACTAAAACCTATTTGCATGACTCCTTTGAGCCGCGGTAGGGTAGTAATCAAAGTACGGTTGGAACTCACACGAGACAAATGACGACCTCGGGCCAATAGACTAATCTATATACATGCCATCTGGGAACTACTATCTGACAATAGGTATAATACCAACTAGCATATTCCCGGCGAGTCCGTCCAGTGTACTCATAACCCAATAAGCACCTACATACTATCTTAGGTGAACAAACTAACACCAATGGCTTGTGAGACTGGCCGCCGCCTATCAACAGGGTCTCGATCAGTATACACTATTCTACTCTGGAGTATCGATGCCCAGTCTCGATACTCCCACGACTAGGGACATTTAAGGATGTGCTTATAGACCACCCAGCTCCCACATATGTGAGCGCCATCATAATGCTGGTGGTCAAGCAAAAATCCTATGGGCTCTATCAACATGTAATAGTGATCTGTAATACCACCTAAAGCATATACATGATGATAAAGATAAACTAGATAACATACTATTATCTTGAGTAAGACTGTTCTATCCGTATATGTCCTCCCTCAATAATCGCAATCGCGTGCCTGCGATTCAATAATTGAGTTCATGGCACTATAGCCAACATTGAATCCGCGCTAGTCCTGACCCTGCCATGCCGTAAGTTAAGTAACGTTACGGTGAAGACCCGGGTCCCTGTGGTGAATGCGGATGGCAAATATGTGTGTTTTATTTTCGTTTCTTCTATGATGTTTAGGAAACATAAATGATAGGACGTCATTAATAAGATTAATGAAAAGAAAAGAAACCTAAAAATGTTGTAGAATCAAATTTTTCAAAAAGGAAGCTCTTGTTTTTTCTTTGCATAGTGGTATTCCATTATGAATATCCGGCACTTCATTCGATGAGGAAAGAGCCTAGATCCCTTCACCGGGAGTGACCTCTTTAGCAAAACTAGCAAATGCTACAACCCACTCGGTTTGTTTTGAAAAACTACTCGGTTTGTTTTGAAAACTACTCGATTTTAAATCAATAGATTCTATGACGATATCAATAGATATCAACTTCTTTTCAAATCAATAGATTCTATGATGATATCAAGTTCATTATGCTAAAGATTTTCTTCAAAACCATTCGTAGCCCTCCATCATTTCGGATAAGTGCTATTTAGTATTCGTGCTGCATTTATTGACCTTGTCAAGGCATAGTGTGCGGTAGCTGATTAGTGCTTATCTGCCGCATATGATGCGATTGGATTAGGGTAGTTGTACGGCCTTGTTGACCTTGTCAAGGGTCGTGCGGGTGGGTTTAATTCAATCACGAAATAACAGGTTGAACTTGACTTGCAGTTTATGGTTTGTTGACCTTGTCAAGGTCATAAACTACATGGGGTTAAAATAGATATTGGGAATTTCAAGTGTTGAAATTTGCAATGAGATTGTATACCTTCTATATGATAGTTGGATCACGATACCCACTTTGAGTAAATGTTACTCCTTGGAGAGTTTTCCACTTTACAATTATCTAATCCAGTAGGTGTCTAATAAAGTTGTTAACGGGGTTATGCCCCTGCGGAAACAAGGTTATTTAATTAGTTCCATGCGAAAGCATGGGGAGACTCCCTCGGAGTACCAATACTTTCCTGGCTGACCTATTGGCGAACTTATAGGGTGTAATTAATCGCGACAAATCTTACCTTTTAGGGTTTGAAGTAAGATTTGATAAAATAGTGGGAGCCATCCTGATTAGATAAAATAATAACCAATCTAACTTTGCAAGAGCACACGCTAATGTGTTTTCTTCTCTCTCCCTCTCTCCAGGTAGCGACCATGACATGCCTTAATCAAGATAAAAATATATATGTATTGACCGAACCCGCTTATTATACTGAGCTGGGAAATGTTGGTTTCGCTCTATCTTGTGACTGTCATAAGTCTGAGCAAGGAATAGGGAAATATCTGGATTCCAATGCAACCCAAACGAAGAAAGAGCATACTGATGCATCTTCTTCGGGTGTGTTAGTTACTCAGAACTGTTTCTCAGTTTGCTCTACGTCCTGAGTATTAGATACCGGATCAGGATCCCACATTTGTAATTTGTTACATGGGTTAAGAAGAAATAGAGAACTGGAAAAGGGTGATAAGTCTCTCGTAGTAGGGAATGGTGCAATTGTTGTAGTTAAGACAGTTGGCAAATATCACCTAGTATTACCAAATGGTAATACATTGATTCTGAACGACTGTTGTTTCGTACCAAAAACGATGTACAATATTATATCAGTTTCTTTATTGCATAAGGAAAGATATAATTTTGTATTGGATTAAAATGTTATGAACATTTTTCTAAATCAAGTGTTGATTAGGTTTGGTACGTTGTGTAACGGTACATACGTTCTAAATCAAACTACAGTTCTAAACATACAGAACACACATAAGAGAAAAGTTCAGAAATGAACGAAGCCTTCTTGTGGCATTGTAGACTTGGTCATATCAATGCGACAAGACTAGCTAAGTTGCATAAAGATGGTTATTTAAATCTGTTTGAATTACATTTTATGAAACTTTCCAGTCATGTGTCAAAGGCAAGATGACCAAAACTCCGTTTACTGGACACGGAGAAAGAGCTACTGAACTCTTGGGACTAATACATAGTGATGTGTGCGGTCCTATGTCTACACATGCAAGGAATGGTTTCTTGTACTTCATTGCATTCACCGATGATCTCTCAAGATTCGGACATGTGTACCAGTTGAAACACAAATCTAAAGATTTTGAGAAATTCAAGGAATATAAGAACGAAGTAGAGAACCGACGGGTAAAATTATTAAAATCCTTCGATCTGATCGAGGAGGAGAATACTTAAGCACGGAATTCCGAGACTATCTAAAAGAGAATATGATTCTCTCTCAGCTTATTCTTCCGAATACACCAGTCGGAGCGGAGGAATCGCACCCTATTAGATATGGTGCGCTCTATGATGAGTGTTGCTGAGTTAACTAACTCCTTTTGGAGTTATGCACTTGAGACAGCTGCAAACCTATTGAATCAAGTTCCATCAAAATCAGTGCCTAAAACACGATATGAAATATGGAGTGGAAAGAGACCATATCTTAAACGAGTTAAGATATGGGGTTGTCCAGCCTATGTTAAAAAACAGAATCTGGACAAACTCGAGGTACGATCATTTCTTTGCAAGTTTATGGGATATCCAAAGAATTCACATGGATATCTATTCTACCATAGTGAGGAACAAAAGGTGTTTATTGCTCAATATGCCGCCTTTTTAGAAAAGGAATTTCTTATGAATGAAACTAGTGATAATGAGGTAGAATTAGAAGAAGTTCCAGCAACACAAACTACAACTGATGATTTGGTAGAACCGGAGGATTCAATAGTCCCTAACGAACCTCAGCAACTCCGTAGATCTAGTAGGGTTCCTCATCCACTTGAGAGATACTACGGTTTTCTCATAGACGGTGGGAGCAAGGATTGCATCATGGAAGATGATGACCCTACTAGTTTCGAGCAGGCCATCACAAGTGGAGACTCTGTGAAATGGTTTGATGCTATGCGATTGATTGATCTCAAAGAATAATTTATAACCGCAATCAAGAACGACGTCGCTTGGTAGCTAGCCGGTGAGTACGGGTCGGTCCACAGGGATTTTGTGTATTCTCAATTTGTTCTAACAAGTTAATTCCGATTAGTGTCGGATTGATTAAATCTAAAAACTAAGTTGATCTAAATTAGGATTAAAATCTTGCTAGGGTTAGGTTTAGGTAAAATTTGGAAAGTCAATATTCTTCACCGCTTTCTATACCTTAATTAAGATCTATGAGGTGTTATGGTAATAATTAATAAAGTTGATTAGTACCATCGGGAAGAAACAATGTTTCTTCCTCTAGGTTCTTGGCCTTCTTTTCTTAATTCTTACCCTAACCTCTATGGAAAACATGCTCAACCGGTCCTTTATACTACGGTATCACCGTTACCTTGTGGGATAGGGTGCCTTAGGAAGCGGTGTGTATGTATGCATAAAAAGATATGATGGGCAAGAAAGGGGTGAGAGATCTTCATCTCTCAAGCCTTTGCTATTCCTAACCCTAACAAGCGAGGAGCCTACTCACTCATTAGGAAATTGAAAAATATTTTCTAAACTATCTAACTAGGGTTGAGAATAAAATTTAACTAGGGCAGATAAGAAATTACCTAGGGTATGGAAATAAAATTTAATTAGGGCAATGAAAAGAAAACTTACTCCTAATTTTATTTGATGCTCTCTTCCTTCTTTACAGAAATTTACAGATCTGAATTTAGATAGATGAAATGAGGCACAAGAAGAGGCATAACCTAAAAAAGGTTTTAGGGTTTCTATTTATAAAACATAGAAACCCTAGGGTTACAATCGACTCACATATGAAATTACAAGTTTACCCCCTAAGAAAAGAACTAGTCAACGCCAGCCGCCTCAAGAATTTTCCACCGACACGGGCGACACGTGGCCACGGATCCGCAGCCAAGAGCATAGTTTGGCCGCGGTTCCGCGGCCAAGTAATGGGCTTGTGGGCTGAAAAGTTTAGGGGTTCTTTCTATTGCTGGTGTCTTAAGTTTTCTTCAGTTGGTTCTTCAGAATGTCTTCTAGTTTTCTTCCAGATCTCCACAGTGCATAATGTCGTGGACTTTTACCGTTGCTTCGTGTCGAAGTCTTGAACCTTGTGCTGCCTTTGTGCTTTGTGAACTTGTTCATTGATCTTCGTTTATTCTTCAACTGTAGGCTTGATCAAAATTCTTCCATTTATTGGTCGTAGTCTCACTTTTGTATCGTCTTTTCATTGTTTCCATTGTTTTTGTTCTGAGAACCTGTAACCTGCAACTATGTAGCAGATATGGGTCCAAACCACCTGTTTATTTGTAAAATGACTAGGACTGGGGAATATAATAATGCAAAATTATGGTATGAACAAATACCCCCAAACTTATCTTTTGCTCGTCCTCGAGACAACCTAGTTTTATTCTCAACAAAATCCTAACCTCACTTTCGCAGGGAATCGCGATTGCACTGAGCTCGTGCAACAAGCCGTTAAACCTCTATATGTCCCTAGTAGGAGGGGTGTTGTCTCCTGAGGGTTTTCAGCGGATACTACCCACAAAATCCTATCAATTAGGCCCATTGACTTTTATTGTCCAATTAGGTTTTCCAACAAGGAAGTCTATTATCTTCGACTTAGAAATTATCCACCCGTATTTTTCACGCTTCGTTATTACTTAACTTAAGATTATATATATTCTTGTGAATTTACTTAGCTTTCGGCATCTTTTAAGCTTTCCTTCTAGGGTTCTATCTCAACTTAGGAATTTTTATCATCTCTATTAAAGATATAAGTCCTATTCTTCAATCATATCTCTTATCTAAACCCCAATCACATACCCCTACGTGTGTGTATATATCACCTCTACACTTGGAAATTCAAATCAAGCTATCATACTCTTGTCCGTTGTCCAAAGCACTTCTTAATTGGTGAATTTTTAGATGAATTTCGCTCACACATCCTTCATGCGATCGTAGATACTTCTTGAGATACCAACGACCGATTACAAAATGTGTATGCATATTAAAGCATAATTCCTAGTCTTGTAACACCAAAGGCTTTAGCAGGGACTCCCAAACCAGTTGGTCTAAGGCACTAGGTGATGAAGCACCCTCGCTAAATATTTTTTCTATTTTGCAGCCTTAAGTAATTACAAAAACCAGTGTTCATTTTTTTCTTCTCTTTATTCACACTTGTATTTTATGGTATTTTTCTTCGTACTAAGGACTTTAGACAGGAGCATTTCAAGGTCTTTCCTACTATTCCAAGTTTCAAGGTTCGTGTTTGTGCAATTTGTACGGTATATATTTTCAGAATTTAGACTTAAGCTTAGGAATTATTGTTCCTATCAGATTTTTGCATTTTTATACCGCCCATTTTTTATCACATTGCTTGTAGGTAGGTACACTTGAGCCGTGTTTGCTAGTTTGCAGGAGACAGGTTCTCAGCTCTAAACAGTGAAATTCATGGAAAAGCACAACAAATTCTGGATTACTGCCAACCACAGATAAAATACGGGTCTCTGCTCTCTATCCGTATGTTGCTGCACACCAGTTTAAGGGAAAAAATGGAAAATCGATGGTCATTTTTATGCACAAAGCACAATGTCAACACATGATCCAAGATATCTGTGCGGAGCTCAAGAAAATCATGGCAAAAGATCCACATCAAATCACCTTTTGACCTGCTGAAATTCTGGAAGAAATGTGAAGAGCTTCTGAGAAACAAAGTATACCACACTGATGTAAATAGCAACACAGAGAAGCCCAAAAAATATGATGAGCCAACTCCACTACATGGCCGCGGATCCGCGGCCAATATGGTGACTCGGCGCCTGCTAAAACTTTGGGGGCACTTTTGACATTTCATGTTAGTCCTGAATGTTGCCCTAGGGTTTCTGTTTCCTGCCTATAAATAGCCCAGAACAATGCCAAGTGAAGGGGGCTTAATTCTTGTATTAGGTTTTTGGATATATTTTTTTGTTCTTCTTCCTTTTTTCATCTTTTCTCCATTAAAATCTTGTAGTGAGCTTTTATGAGTGAAGTGATGAATAAAAGAGTTCTTTTCTTTATCATGCTTGTCTTGTTATGTTGTTAATTATAATTGCTTGTATTTTTCATTTGCTAATCTAGTTGTTGTTATTTGTTGTTTGTTTCTTTCTTGTTCTCTTTTTCTTTATCCTTAACAACAATGATGCTTAAGCTTGATCTTTGCCAAAGTGAGGTCTCAAATAGCTAGTTGTAATCTTCTCACCTCTTTCTTTCTATCTTCCTCCTTTGTTGTATTTTCCTTCTTTTTTTGTAATGGGTGAGTAGTTTTCTCACTTGTTAGGGTAGGATAAGGAAAGTTTGAGAGAAGGAAATCTCTCTCACTCTTTTCTTACCCAACATCTTAATTCGGACTCCCGTTAATTGAACCACAATCCGCTCCCTACGGCACCCTATCCTACATGATAGCGATGATTCCTTAGTGAGACCGGTTGTGGTTGAATTGACCGGAGGTTAAGGCTAAGAGCCAAGAACGGACGGACAAGGACCAAAAGGAAGAACTTAAGCGTTGGAAAGCCTAGCTTATACTCGCAAGTTCCTTTCTAGTCGTGCTAATCCCCGTTGTTGCCGATTACCGTAACACCGATATTAAGAGTGGCAACGAAAGAAGTGAGCGACTCCTAACTCAAACTAACCTAATCCTAACCCTAACAAGCTCTCTTTATATACATTTTAGCACATAGTTAATCTCAAACAAACCTAGACATTTGGACTTAACTCGTTAAAGCACATAGAAAAAGATTCCCATCTCCCTGCGGACGACCCGTACTCAACCGGCTAGCTACATGCGAAACCTTCTTGATTGCGGTAATTAACTAAGCACGCAAAAAGTCTAACAATCAATTATTTTTCAAACTCATACTTTAATAAAAATATCAATACTCTTCCATTGTTTTAACTTAGCCCAAGAAGTCAACTCGAAATTTGCCTATTTCTAAATAAACTACAAAGACATATACATTCTACCGTTAAATTTTAAGAAAGGTTATTTTTAGGGTTTTTAATTTACTAAGTCTCAGGTCTAGTTGTTCCTAGCTAGTTAACCTATTTGGCAAACTCTAGTCAATTAAGGCCAAAATTGAAAGTTTTAATTTTTATAATTTTCAAAATTTTCAATTTTTATGGATTTTAAAATAAGTATGCAAATGAAAAAAATATACATATGAATACGAAGGAAGAAACCTTACCAAGCATACCCCCAAACTTAAACTTGACAGTGTCCTCACTGTCATGCCACACCAAGAGGGTTGAAAATGTCGGCACTCCCCTGTTTATTTATTTACATTTTTTTGTTATTGTTAAAAGAAAATATATATATATATATATATATATACACACACACAAAAAGGTCCCCCCAAATTTAAGTGAAACAGTGTTTCCACTGTTCTAAGCATTGAAGTTCAGAGTTAGGGAGGAGAAAAATCATACTATACAAGGCCTTACACAGACCAAAGGTTAGCACCAACCATTCAAAAATTTTATCGTGATAATGGTAGGGTTGGTGGAAGAATGGAGTGTAGAGAAAGGAGTTGAGAAGCACACGAGACCGTATGGAAAGAAGGGTGGAATATGGTCTCGGTGGAGGAGAAGAATGGCGGAAGAGAGAAAGAAGTGTAGCACGAACTTGAAGGTGTAAATTGAGTGAATAAATTAGCACAATTTGTGATGAACTATGTGTTAAAAATGATTGTGCTAATCTATCAACCCGTCGAGAAATGGGGTCAAATCCCTCAAGATTCACGAGAAAACATGGGTACGTTGAACTTGGTAAACCATCCATTGAAAATGGAAACGCGACGGATTCTTGCATGGTCGAAACGATAGGAAGGACGAAAGGGAGTGATTTAGGGATAATCTTATTCTCACCGAAGTAAACTGTTTCGAACTCGAAGGATTCCATCAATGGTTCGAAATGACTGTAAGCAACCGAGTCTGATGGTTCAACTAACTCATCTGAAAATTCAAAGGACTCAAACTCGGGCGATGAGTTTTCAAAATCTTCCGAAAAAGTGAAACACTCATAATCATTATCTTCTGTAAGAACTGTTTCAGGTTCAAAGAGGAACGCACTAGTGGCGTCAAAACTGCTGTGATCGAACAGAAATTTTTCAAGCTCACAGTCATCCTACGTGATCTTTGGTGTGGTCGGAACGATTGGAAGGATGAGGGGGGTGATTTATGAAGTATAACAGCTAAAGGTTCAGGAGGATGAATTGGAAAATCTGACTCATCAAACAAAAATGGTTCATCCTCAATACTCTCCTCAATGCTATCCTCATGATTCTCCTCAAAAGTTATCTCATCCATGCAATTATCATCAAAATCAAGACACATATGAAGTTCGGGAGAAACATTTAATGACTTGGTATGATGAATTGGAGATAAAATTTTAGTCAAATCTACGGGTTCATCATCCAAAATATTCCCGGTGTCAATATCCTCAATCAAGTGAAAATCAATTTTTTTAGACACCTCATCAAAAGCATGGATATTTATCAATTCAGGTTCTAGATTGGAGGTGTAAAGTTCGAAAGAATTAGGTTTGGGTTCACTCGAAAAGGGCTCTTCACAATCAGGTAAATCAAACACTACAAAGTCGCCCAACTCATTAAACGTTTTATTTTCAACTGGTGAATCCTTTGAGACATTTGATAAACATTCAAAACCGGAGTTGTGGGATTCAATTGAGGAAGGGTAGGTTTGATTTGGAAGTGTGTAGAACTCACTCTCACCACTCACATTCTCACTCTGTCCAACCGCCTCATCATACATTAGAATTTTTGGAGCTATTTGGAAACTAGCTACCGGTTCACTAGGTTGTCTAAGGGCGGCCATGGACGCATCCACATTCCTCATCATTTGGTTTTTCGCTACCATATAAGCTTCCAACGACTGTTCCAGACTATACATGGAATGTGAAGGGGTTTCAGTAAAAGATTCAAAGTTGTTTGGATACGTGAAACTCCCAAATGGCTGTGTAGAATCAATGTCTAGGGAAGGCGTAAAAGTCGGGTAGGACTGATAGGAATTGAATGGTTAGACAGGAGTAGGATCAACATTTGGATAAAAAGGTGAATAGATTTGTTGATCCCAAGAACTGGAAGTGTTGAAAGGAGTGAAAGATCGGTTACGAGATTGTTCAATATGTGCAGCGATAGACATGGGTTTCGGAGTTACAACAGGACTCAAAAAAGTAGTATCAACATAAGAAGGTGGTGAAGGTTGAAATGGTTGATACAAAGTGGATTGTGGAGTCGAATTGTTTCTCCTAGACACTTTTATTCGATCTTTCAAAGAAATTTTGGGCATGGAGGGCTCGTCCGTAATTCGACCAAAACAATTCGCGTATGAAGCAATGTTTGGATGGGGGTACCAAACTTCGGCAAGAGTTTTATGAGGTGGGGTACCCATGATGTATGAAAGGAGAAGAAAAAGAATGTGGGGTGCACGGATTTCTTAGCGACAAGTTGCAAGTTTTTGTAAAAAAATTTCCTTTTTTCTTTTTGTGTTTTTTTTATGTGGAGCTTTTTGCAAAAAGATTTTCTATAAAAGGCTTAGACACATGTTCAATCAATCACAAATGCACAATCAAGCCTAGATCTAAGGTCAGCTAGATAACTCCTAACTGTTTCAAAGGGCAAGAAGTAGGACCTCAAACAGCCTCTTCACCGCCAATTGTGGCCAGGTAAGCACAAGTAGAGAAAGGAGGGATCCACTCACGAATCTCCGTGAGACGGGCCTTTTAAAGTTACCTTTCACTACCTGTCTAGCCTAGGCACCACAAAGTCAGGTTAGGATCAACGGTCGATGCCTACAACTATTCCTTTGTCCTATTGAGCGCGAAGTCCTTAGGGCTAAGTCTAATATTTTTTTATTAATTGAAGGTCAATGCAATATGCCTTATGTGGTTTTTGGGGTCCTGTGAAGGGTAATGAAATCCCCACCCAATCTGATTGGTGTAAAAGCCCCTTAAAGTCAAATTAAATTATGCAAAGAAGTAAACACAATCAAACACTTGCAAACAATTTTTTTTAAGCGCGGCGCAAAGAATCCTGCACAAGATCAATTATTGGAAGGGGGAGAGATTTTTTTTTTAGCGCAAAGAATCCTGCAGGCAAATTTACAGAGGAGATATTGGGATTTTCAGAGAAGAATAAGGGAAGCTCACAGAGATTTTTGCACGTGCTGACTCGACCCAGAGACCGTGTTTCCGCCGCCAAAAGGTGCCACCCGCCGCGGTTCCGCGCTTACAACAATTTTTTTCACGTGCCGACGTCACTCCAATGCTGCGGTTCCGCCGCCAAAGCGTGCCTCCCGCCGCAGTTTCGCGGTCCTATATGCGGCTCAGTTCCCAAAAATTTTTCTGCCTCTCTGGTTTGATTTTCCTCTGTTATTCAGATCTGCCGTTTTCTGGATTTTTCCAGATCTGAATTTGTTCTTCGGTCCTGCAAAATTCAAACAAAAATACCCTTCACAAAATAACAAGATGATAAATTTTTTTTATATTTTTTAAATTTTTCAGTTTTTATGATTTTTCAATTTTATATTAACCCGAAATTACAAAAAAAAAACACGCCATCCCCGGCAACGGCGCCATTTGATTGAATGAGATTTAACGCGTGCTTGCGCTTTTAAAAGATGAATCAAAAATATTTGTTAACCGCAATCAAGAATGGCGTCGCTTGGTAGCTAGCCGGTGAGTACGGGTCGGTCCACAGGGATTTTGTGTATTCTCGATTTGTTCTAACGAGTTAATTCCGATTGTTGTCGGATTGATTAAATCTAAAAACTATGTTTATCTATACTAGGATTAAAATCTTGCTAGGGTTAGGTTTAGGTTAAGTTTGGAAAGTCAATATTCCTCACCGCTTTCTATGCCCTAATTAAGATCTATGAGGTGTTATGGTAAAAATTAATAAAGTGGATTAGTACCATCGAGAAGAAACGATGTTTCTTCCTCTAGGTTCTTGTCTTTCCTTTCTTAATTCTTACCCTAACCTCCATGGAAAACATGCTCAACCGGTCTTTTTATACTACGGTATCACCGCCACCTCGTGGGATAGGGTGACGTAGGGAGCGGTGTGTGCATGTATGCATGGAGTCCTATAAAAAGATGTGATGGGCAAGAAAGAGGTGAGAGATTTTCATTTCTCAAACCTTCCCAATTCCTAACCCTAACAAGTGAGGAATTACTCACTCATTAGGGAATTGAAAAACATGTTCCAAACTAATTAACTAGGACAGATAATCAAATCTATACTAGGGCAGATAATAAAAATTACACTAGGGCAGATAATAAAATTAACTAGGGCAATGAAATGAAAACTTACTCTAATTTTTATTTGATGCTCTCTTCCAACATTTACAGGATCTGAATTTTGATAAATACAATGAGGCACAAGAAGAGGCATAACCTAAAAAAGGTTTTAGGGTTTCTATTTATAGAACATAGAAACCCTAGGGTTACAATCGACTCACATCTGAAATTTCAAGTTTACCCCCTAAGAAAAGAACTAGTCAATGCACGCCAGTCGCCTCAAGAATTTTCCACTGACACGGGTGACACGTGGCCGCGGATCCGCGACCAAGAGCATGGTTTGGCCGCGGTTCCGCGGCCAAGTAATGGGCTTGTGGGCTGAAAAGTTTAGGGGTTCTTTCTGTTGCTGGTGTCTTATGTTTTCTTCAGTTGGTTCTTCAGAATGTCTTCTAGTTTTCTTCCAGATCTCCACAGTGCATAATGCCGTGGACTTTTACCGTTGCTTCGTGTCGAAGTCTTGAACCTTGTGCTGCCTTTGTGCTTTGTGAACTTGTTCATTGATCTTCGTTTATTCTTCAACTGTAGGCTTGATCAAGATTCTTCCATTTATCGGTCGTAGTCTCACTTTTGTATCGTCTTTTCATCGTTTCCACTGTTTTTGTTTCGAGAACCTGTAATCTGCAACTATGTAGCAGACATGGGTCAAAAGCACCTGTTTATTTGTAAAATGACTAGGACTGGGGAATATAATAATGAAAAATTATGGTATGAATAGCGATCTGAGATGGAATCCATGTACACCAACAAAGTAAGGACTTTGGAAGTTGCTCCTAAAGGGGTAAAACCCATCGGGGTCAAGTGGATCCTTAAGAAGAAACTTGGTGTAGATGGAAAGGTTGAGACCTTCAAAGCTAGACTTGTAGTAAAAGGTTTTTGTCAACGACCAGATGTCGATTATGATGAAACCTTTTCTCCAGTGGCTAAGCTTAAGTCTATAAGGATCCTACTTGCCATTGATGCATACCATGACCATGAAATCTGGAATATGGACATCAATACCGCTTTTCTAAATGGTGCTTTAGAAGAGAGCGTGTATATGACACAGCCAGAGGGCTTCGTAGATAGTGGGAGCAGCGAAAAGGTGTGCAGACTGCTTAATTCAATCTACAGATTAAAGCAGGTATTGTGGAGTTGGAACATCTATTTTGATATAGCAGTCCAAGAGTTTGACTTCATCAAAAACATACATTAACCTTGTGTTGGATATATGTATGCCCTAGAGGCCATTATATGTATAGTGGATGCTTGGACATGTATATATGTATATATATGACTTTCTTGCTCGACATGATAGTATGCTATCTGGTTTACTTTATCTTGACATGTTCATTTGATCATGCATTTTATTCATTTGGTACATGTTGATAAAGCCCTTAGGTTATTTGCTTGACTACTCCGACTATGATGCGGATCATACTAGTGGGACACGTGTAGTTTATAAGCATATCCTTGAACTTTTCCTAGTCATGGGTGTATCGAGATAGGGCATCGATATTCCAGAGTAGACTAGCGTATACTATTCTTGTCCCATATGATGGGCAATGGATGATCCCATATCCATCTGGTATGGTGACACCAAAGATTGTATGCGGGTGCTCAGCGGAGACTGGATACCCTGAACGGACTCGCCGAGAACTCCTATGTGGTATTATATCTATCATCGGATAGCAGTTCTCAGGTGACACTGGTACAGGTTAGTCTGTAGACTCGAGACCGTCATAGAGTCTTGTGTGTCCTCCCACTGTACTTTGATCTCCACCCTACCACGGCTCTTCTGAGTCGTGCAGACAGGTGGATTTTGGGTACAGTCTTGAGGCACATGGAGGCAATGAGCAATAGGAGGGGTTTCGTCTATCCCGGTATTAGGGGTTCATGTTGTGCTATGCTCGATTGGTTATAACAGGATATCCATTGCCAAGGCTGCTGAGATTTACTGATAAGTGTTATCAGTAGTTTCTCGATCTGTTATGAGCCATACACCAGCATGACTTATTGAGTTATTGGGGTCGACGATTCCGTCGCTAGACTCGTTATGCAACATATCTGACGAAGAGACCGGACTAAATGGTAAGTGTTGCCAGTTGGCTCAAAGGTAGTTTTGACAGCTTTGCTGGTTTTCTTCTGATCACTCAATACCCAGGTAGCCGTTACGTTTAGATGACCGCTTGTGGCTTGTGGGTGTTTGATATGATCATCACTTACTGCTGGCGTATTGACGAGTCTTGGAGTCCCATAAAGAAGTTTCCTTGTCCAGGCAAAACGATGTGGTGTGCATATGAGATATGCACGGCGACCCGATTAAATATGAGTATGAGATACCGTATATTAATCAGTCGTTTTTCTATTGGTCGGGTCATATGTGATATGACCGGTTTGTTAAATCATGTGTTGATTTAGCATTTGACTTTTAGTTTAATTTCTTTATTAAACCAATTTCTTTATATATATGATGTATGCATGCATGTATGCACATGTTGATGTGCATGGACACATACAAGCATACATAGTATCATGGTTGATGATACACTCTTGATTGCAATGCAAGTCTCACATGGAACTTATATATATATATATATTTGTATTTAAGTTAAAAGAAAAGAAAAAGGAAATTGATCCATGGTTATCTTTCTACACACTTCCAAAACTAAACCATACTTCACCTAACATTTAACCTTGAATTAGTTTTCCTTTTGGCTTTAACTCATTTGCAAATAAATATCTAGATATTTCTTTTACCATGGTTTGAGATGAGAGAAAGAAAATATATATTATTTTCTATTCTCTTTCTTCATTATCTTTCATATTATTCTTTTGAGCTCTTGAGTTGCCATTATCTTCTTCCTCATTCTCTTGCTCTCTTGAGTTTAAAAAGGAAGTGAGTTAATTAAAAGGATTGGTTTTGAATAGAGAAAGCACACCACCTCATCATTCTACTCTAATCTTGCCAATTAGTTTAGAGTGTTAGCTTCATCTTCTTCTTTGATCAAGTGGAGCTAAAAGCTTGGACAAAATGGACTTCGGGTGGATCATCGTGGACAAAGGAGCTTACTAGCAAGCCTTTTCAAACTCTCAACGATCCTAGGAGTCAATACAAGAGGACTACAAAGGTTGTATTCCTTTCACTTAGTGATAATATGTTAATTGTATGTGATACTTTAGTTGTTACCCTAGACTTCTAGTTAAAGATTCATGATATGTTTGTTTAGCACCTCTACAAATTTTAAAGTAGCATGCGTGATGCTTCCATACTCTACAGTAGGTGCTAGGGAAACCCAACAATGGTATCAGAGCCAAGCTAGAATTTTAGACACTGTATTAGAACAATTACGAAAACGAAATCGACTCCGGAAAACACGATATGTGAAACCCTAATTTTGCTCTATGGAAACTTTTTAAAAAGACGTTTTAAATTTTTTTTAAACAACTGCAGAACACTATTTGGGACATTATAAGAACACGGGTGAAATACAGAGGGTAGTGCTCGGTTTTTGGCCAAGCACAAGGCCAATAATTCCGGCCTGCTCGGCCTCCTTGCCTCCAATACCCCCCGTATTTCTCCAGTGCTCTGTTGTCTTAAATTTGGAATTTCAGGTATTGTTTGCTTAGCCTAATTTTTCATGTGATGATTATTTTGATTAGGGGCTAATTCGTAGTGTTTCGTAGTCGTATATTCTAACACTGTATTGGTAACCTTGATAATGTTTAGCAGTTCAAACGAACTTCAAAACCCCACATCTTGACCCCGCTGAAATTTCCAAGTGTTGTAATTTCCTAAGTTAACTTTATATTCAATAGTCGCGCAAGTATCCTATGGGCCCTCTAGAAGAATATAATAACCTTAACTCGATTCTATGCCCACAGAACCGCGATCGAACCTCAGGGTTTTCCGTAGTTCCGTGGTGTCATAGGTGAGGCGTTGGTTAACCCCTTCTACGGCTGGTGTTGGATATAGTGCCCTCAGAGTCAATTATTGGATCGCCGGCACGTGATTGCAATGACTGAGTGAGGACCTATGACGGTAGGACAATCTTACTCAAGATGATTGTATACTATCTGGTTTGTCTTTATCATCGTGTACATGCTTTAGGTGACATTACAGTTCACTATTACACGTTGATAGAGAATGGTATATTATCTGGTTGATCTTTATCATCGTGTACTGCTTTAGGTGACATTACAGGTCACTATTGCACGTTGATAGAGCCCTTAGGATTCTTGCTTGGCTACCAGCAGTATGATGGCGATCATATACGTGGAAGCTGGGATCTATAAGCACATCCTTAAAGTGGTCCCTAGTCGTGGGAGTTTCGAGACTGGGCATCGATACTCCATTAGTAGACTAGTGTATACAGTCGAGATCCCGACGAGGGGTGGTGGCCGGTCTCACAAGCCATTGGTGTCAGTTGGATCACCTAAGATGTATACAGGTGCGCATTGGGTTATGAGTACACCAGACAGGACTCGCCGGGAACATGCTAGTTGGTATTATACTTGATAACAGTTCCCTGGTGACATGTGTACAGGTTAGTTCATCGACCTGAGATCGTCATTTGTCTCGTGTGAGTTCCCACTGTGCTTTGATTACTACCCTACCACGGCTCAAAGGAGTCGTGCATACAGGTTTTAGCTGGGTACAGTCCCGAGCCACATGGAGGCAAGTGAGCGGATCGGCAGGGGATTCGTCTCTCCCGGTATTGGGGGTGAGATCGCGCTGTGTCTTGGAGAGCCATTACACAAAGCCCTTGGACGAGGCAAGAAATTTACTGGTAGGTATTCCAGTAGTATCTCAGGGTGTTCTGGGCTACACTCCGACATGACTTGTACCGCTTTTGGGGGTCTTACTTTTACCAACCCCATAGGCCCGACATACGATGCTCATAGACAAACGGACCGGACTGTACGGATATTGTCACTGACAGGCTCGGAAGGATGTCAGGATGAGTTCGCTCATCGACCTCCTTTTTGGTCAATACCAGGTAGCCCGTTACGTACAGCTAGTACTTCTGACGTGCTAGTGGTTAAATCCACAACCAAAGTATTGAAGAGTCTTTAGAGTCCCCCACAGACTGTTTCTCAAGTTTCGGGCGAAACGTTGTAGAGGCCGTATGATATATGGCAGGGTCCGATCATATACGTGCAGTATTGCACGGATCATGATCGGGCGGATCATACTAGTGGGATTTGGTTTAAGCCGGATCCTAGTATTAGATTTGTTGGATTACTTTAGTCTCATCGCATTCGCATTCAGTCGGAATGCGGGTGCAAGTATGTATATACAGGTGAGGGGTATCCTTATGATCCGTCACGAGTTTACTTTAGATGTTACCGTATCTTTTTATTGTTGCAAACATTTGGATTAATGTTTGCATTTGGAAATAATGAGCTAGAATTCATCATGACATGCATTAAATGTGACATGGACACATTAGTGACTCATGGTCTCTTTTTATGTGCTAATGTCACATTATATGATGGTTTTGTGATGATAAGAGGAGAGAGAGAGGGGCTGCTATGAGGGAGTGAGCTCTCATATTATTGTTTCAAATCTCTCTCATTTTATCATTAAGAAAACACAAAAGAAAAAGCCACTTCTCCTTCTTCTTCCTCTAGCTCATTATCTCCATCAATGGCAACACCTCTAACCTCCATCCAAATTCATGGATGCAAGAGACAAAGTGATCACAAACATTCTCTACATCACCTTGGATACGTCGGCTAGCACACTTCGTGCCCGAGTTGCTTCTGATGAAGCGGGAGCCCGTAAAAAGAATCGATGATGTGGTGCCCTTTCCGACGAGGAGATCGAGACCGAAGTTGCCGCGGGGAGCTTGGGATGGTGGCCAAAGACTGTAGGACACGGATCGATCGGTATAGCTTTCCAACCCTTTCTCTAGTTGCTAGTTATAGGTTAATGGTTCGATCCGGGTTTTAAGCATACGATAGCTCCGGTTTCTAGTTTAGAAAAATTTTCGTTCCGCATTTTGGCCTCGGAAAGACGGCCGGAGCGCTACCGTATTCTTACATGGTATCAGAGCCACGCCATTAACCATTACTAGCTTGCTATAACGTATTTAGAACTTCGATCGAACAAAAATTCCGAAACCGCGATTTCAAAAAGTGCAGTTTCTGTCGAAATTTTTTTGTTGTCAAAAAATTATTTGGTGTATTGCAGAAATTCGTGCAGGGTTTTTAAAGAACACTGCAGAAAATTGGTTGCCTAAACGCATTGTAGCGTCGCGGAACCGCGGCATGACCCTTGTATTGGCCGCGGTTCCGCCGCAACACTGTAGCTTTAAGGCACCAAAATTTCTGCACTGCTCTCTGACTTGGAATTGTGGTTTCTGGTATTTTTATTTTGGGCCCAGATTTATTTGAGTACTGGGCATTTTTCTTGGGGCCCACTTCGGGAAATTTTGTCGATCGAAAATTTAAATATGTTAGTTCACAGTATTTACATTATATCTGCGACCGTGAATGCCATTTGATCGGTAAATCCTGTCTAATTGCTATAGCGCTTTTAGGCGGATTTGCGAACGTGACATTCACGTTGATGTTCTGTGTTATGCTGAGATGTTGCGGATTTGTCGTGGTGGATAGCCTGGATGCAATGGTAGTACAGTTTGTTTGTATTTGTATATTTGATATTGCGGGGCGAGCGTCCGACATGTGAACTGCCGCCACTGCCTGTTTGTATATTATTCTTTTAGGGCACGACCGGGCTGAGGTCGATGTACCCGTTGTATATATACTTTTACTTTCTGTACTAGGATTACCCCGCGGTGGGGTGCACGGATAGTCGGGTTCTAGAGGGCAACGGGCCCGCATCTCATGGCTTTGAGACAGAGGAGGCTTCAGTCTAGAATTGGCGGGCTATTCGCCGCACTCGTAGAGGGTACAAGTTGACCCAAGGAGGGGTGCTCAAGTTACCGGATTCCGTGAAGTGCTGGGTGGTCCATTCACTTTGTTGAAGGGGGCTGTCTCGCTTTAGGTTTTGGCGGGTAACTTGCCGCACCCTTAGGGGTCTAGGATTTCATTGCACAGGCTATCCACATGACCAGGGGAACGTCGGGTTTCAGTAGCGGCTCTATGAAACCCGAGGATCCCAGATTATCTGTATTGTTCTGTGATGCTTATTAGACTCAAGGGACTTATACAGAGTATTGTATGTTGTCCAGTATCCATTTGGACAGAGGGGTTGGTACTCGTACTATATTCTGTTTACTTGTCGCTTCTCTAGTTCTTAGACATGTGTTTCGTAGAAACACAAGGTCATAGTTTTGAGAAGTTATAGGTATAATAGTAAAGTAGAGAACCAGGCGTTGCAACTATCAGGATTCTTCAAGATGATCGAAGATGTAGATACTTATGTGTGGTATTCAGTTGATAGTAATAATTAAGAGAACTTGCTTCTCTTTCAGGTTACTCATATCTGGATGCATTCCTAAGTTGAGTAACGCTGATCGGCCTCCTTCCATTTAGTTGACATGCACTGGAGACAGCTGCATGATTTGAATCTGGTTCCAATTAAATCAGTGCCTCTGTTTCTATATTGGATATAGAACGGTTCATATCTTAACGATGTTAAGGTACGAGGAGTTGTCCGGCTTATGCTTAAAACCAGACTCTGGATAACTCAAGGCATGTTTCTGTAATGGCTGTTTGTGGGTTGACCCGGGCTATGACAAGGGTTGATTTTCTACCATCTGGAAGATCAATAGTGATATTGTTCTTGACTCGCCACAGTTTTAGTAAAATGGATTTTTTCAGAAAACAGTAGTGGGAGTATGGTAGAACTGGAAGTGATTCCAGAACCGCAAACGATTACTGAAAATTTGATAAGAACCTAAAGATTCAATCTGGTTTGACATTCCATTGGCCACTCCGCAGATATGGTGGGTAACCTCAGGTACTCGAGAGGTACTTCGGTATGCTCAAAGACGGTGACAGGGAGGTTCTTGTTTACCCAGACTTGCCATTGCTGTTGTTCCAGACTGTGAGACCCGGCAGGAAGATGAGTATAGCGTCGTTCTAAACTAGCTTTAGAAGTGTACGTGTATATTATTCTGCCAGCGGGTTGTCATAGTCAGTGGGAGCAGCTGAAGCACAGTGGACAAGTAGCTTATGTCTATTTATAGACTAAAGCAGATATAGCGGAGATAGATCATCTATTTCTGATGTGACAATCATAGGTTTGACTTCATCAGAATGAGGGATGGATCTGTTAAGAAGGTAGTAGGGTGTGATGTCCTGGTATTTGGATGACATAAACAGAGTAGGAAGTGAAATTCATATACTACGGTCGGTTATACTTTGGTTGTCACACAATGGTTTCTCCACAAAGGACATGGATTTCATATCAGACATTCTGGTTAGTGGATCTATGGTTTTAGATCTAGATTTGGGTAGTTTCCCAATCAGGGTACTTAGACAGCATTCTAAAGGTGATTTAGAATGGACGACTCCTGGCATGGTGGTGTACCTGCAGGTGATGGAGTCACCCTCTTTGAAGGTGTCTTACAGACTAAAGGGGGGAGGGATGTGCATGATTGGCTGATCACTAGCTTAAGCAATTGAGTTGATCATGAGATGTCAAGTACCACACCAGATGTTGTTTTTGCATGAGATGCAATATGTTGATACTGATCCAATCCTGGAGAAATGATCGGAAGCAGTTTTAGAACATAAGTGGATGTTCTAAGGATATGATAACAACAGCCTCTTTTAGGAGACAGTTATCATTCCAGGCTTCCAAGGTGTCCTGGATGATAGAGTGACTGTCAGAGTTATGGTTTTCCCTCTGACGAGGGGCAGTATTTTAGACAGGTGGTCCAAACGGATACTGAGAGAGGTGTGGCGCAGGATACTGATTAAATTCGGTTGACGATACAGTCTAAGAAGTTTGGATTTAGAGTTCATTTATGAACTAGGTCCCATCAGATATCCAGACATATTCTAAGACAGGTATTGCTCATTTCGGGAGATGGCTTTCTCCGTGAGCTTGAGATAAAGAGAGACATAGAAAGAAACATCAGGGCGGATCCACTAGCTAAGGCTATTCCTCAAACGCAATAGTTTCACAAACGGGCTTTGTGAGACTGATCAGTAGAGGAGTTGGGTGTTCGGTATCACACGGGATGTGAGTATGCGACATCGCAATAATTAGCCTTGAGTGCAAGTGGGAGATTGTTCGATATAGTGCCCTCAGAGTCAATTATTGGATCGCAGGCACGTGATTGCAATGATTGAGGGAGAACCTATGCCGGTAGGACAATCTTACTCAGGATGATTGTATACTATCTGGTTTGTCTTTATCATCGTGTACATCATTTAGGTGACATTGCAGTTCACTATTACACGTTGATAGAGAATAATATACTATCTGGTTTATCTTTATCATCGTGTACTGCTTTAGGTGACATTACAGGTCACTATTGCATGTTGATAGAGCCCTTGGGATTCTTGCTTGGCTACCAGCAGTATGATGGCGATCATATAAGCACATTCTTAAAGTGGTCCCTAGTCGTGGGAGTTTCGAGACTGGGCATCAATACTCCATTAGTAGACTAGTGTATACAGTCGAGATCCCGACGAGGGGCGGTGGCCGGTCTCACAAGCCATTGGTGTCATTTGGATCACCTAAGATGTATACAGGTGCTCATGGGTTATGAGTACACCGGACATGACTCGCCGGGAACATGCTAGTTGGTATTATACCTGACGTCAGATAGCAGTTCCCTGGTGACATGTGTATAGGTTAGTTCATCGACCTGAGATCGTCATTTGTCTCGTGTGAGTTCCCACTGTGCTTTGATTACTACCCTACCACGGCTCAAAGGAGTCGTGCAAATAGGTTTTAGTTGGGTACAGTCCCGAGCCACATGGAGGCAAGTGAGCGGATCGGCAGGGGATTCGTCTCTCCCGGTATTGGGGGTGAGATCGCGCTGTGTCTAGGAGAGCCATTACACAAAGCCCTCGGCCGAGGCAGGAGATTTACTGGTAGGTATTCCATTAGTATCTCAGGGTGTTCTGGGCTACACTCCGACACGACTTGTACCGCTTTTAGGGGTCTGACTTTTACTAACCCCTAGGCCCGACATGCGATGCTCATAGACGAACGAACCGGACTGTACGGATATTGTCACTGACAGGCTCAGTAGGGTGTCAGGATGAGTTCGCTCATCGACCCCCCTTTTGGTCAATACCTGGTATCCCGTTACGTACAGATAGAACCTCTAACGTGCTAGTGGTTAAATCCACAACCAAAATATTGACGAGTCTTTAGAGTCCCCCACAGACTGTTTCTCAAGTTTCAGGCCGAACGTTGTAGAGGCCGTATGATATATGGCAGGGTCCGATCATATACGTGCAGTATTGCACGGATCATGATCGGGCGGATCATACTAGTGGGATTTGGTTTAAGCCGGATCCTAGTATTAGATTTGTTGGATTACTTTAGTCTCATCACATTCGCATTCAGTCGGAATGCGGGTGTAGGTATGTGTATACAGGTGAGGGGTATCCTTGTGATCCGTCACGAGTTTACTTTAGATGTTGATGTATATTTTTATTATTGCAAACATTTGGATTAAGGTTTGCATTTGGAAATAATGAGCTAGAATTCATCATGACATGCATTAAATGCGACATGGACACATTAGTGACTCATGGTCTCTTTTTATGTGCTAATGTCACATTATATGATGGTTTTGTGATGATATGATAAGAGGAGAGAGAGAGGGGCTGCCATGAGGGGGTGAGCTCTCATATTATTGTTTCAACTCTCTCTCTCATTTTATCATTAAGAAAACAAAAAAGAAAAAGCCTCTTCTTCTTCTTCTTCCTCTAGCTCATTATCTCCATCAATGGCAACACCTCTAACCTCCATCCAAATTCATGGATGCAAGAGACAAAGTGATCACAAACATTCTCTACATCACCTTGGACACGTCAGCTAGCACACTTCGTGCCCGAGTTGCTTCGGATGAAGCGGGAGCCCATAAAAAGAATCGATGATGTGGTGCCCTTTCCGACGAGGAGATCGAGTCCGGAGTTGCCGCGGGGAGCTGGGGATGGAATCCAAAGACTGAAGGACACGGATCGATCGGTATAGGTTTCCAACCCTTTCTCTAGTTGCTAGTTGTAGGTTAATGGTTCGATCCGGGTTTTAAGCATACAATAGTGCCGGTTTCTAGTTTAGAAAAAATTTCGTTCCGCATTTTGGCCTCGGAAGGAAGGCCGGGGCGCTACCGTAGTCTTACTGCTGGACCATAGACACTGTGGCGCATTTTTGAGTATTTGTAACTTTGCTCAAGTGTTGAACTCTCGGGTTAAATTGTGGGTGTATGTTTATTCGATCGAAATATTAAACATCGTCTTGATATATGAGATTGTGATAATTGCAATTGTTGTTTTTCACTTTCTTTTATGCGACCGTAAGTGTAATATGTGGTGTATCGTCGGTTTCGTTGCTATACATCAACGACAATCGGGATGCGCATACTTACTTACGTTGATGATATGAGATATTATGTGTTGCGGAGATATGATGTGCATGATTGCCGCGATCGAATAGCCGGGGGTTTTATGTGAGATGAGAGTCTTTATTTTCATTTATGTAAATATCAATTGTATGTAATATTCTTTTATTTGGGGCACTTCCGGGTTGAGGATGATGTCACCATTATTGTATATTATTTACTTTTCCGCATTATGATAGACCCAAGGAGGGGAGCACAAGTGACCGGGTACTAGGGTTCAGTGGGAGGCCATCTCGAGGAGTCGAGACCGGGTTCCTAAACTCTAGAATTGGCAGGGTCACTTGCCACTCTCGTAGGGGTCTAGAGGTATGTACTTGGCTATTCATCACGACCGTGAAATCCGTATTTTCTATTGCCGGCTGAATACAAAATACGGACCTCGTAGATATCCTATTTTCATATGTGCTTCTGCTGATTAATATTCTGTAATGTGATTACTTAGTATCTGAGACGAATGGATTATTATTATATATATGATATATAATAAACGTTGCTTATATTTTACACCCGCGATAGTCCCGCCCCGCTATGTCGTTAGTTAAGTAACCTAATGGTGCATAACGGGACACTGTGGCGAATGCGGTTAGTA
This sequence comes from Agapanthus africanus, assembly GCA_030015575.1. Taxonomy (NCBI): domain Eukaryota; kingdom Viridiplantae; phylum Streptophyta; class Magnoliopsida; order Asparagales; family Amaryllidaceae; genus Agapanthus; species Agapanthus africanus. The sequence goes on from CM057344.1 coordinate 233,577,553, forward strand.
TAAGTATACGTTCTATTTTCGTTTCTTTTCTGTGATGGCTTAGGAACTTAAATGATGGGACTACATTAATAAGATTAATGTGAAGAAAAAGAAACCTAAAGATGTTGTACAATCAGATTTGAAACACACTCGACCTTTTTATGAAAAATGCAAGTTTCAAAAGATGCGGAACTTAAGCCACTCCTTTTCTAAAACCGTTCTGATTCTACAACGAGATCAAGTTCAAAGCGTTAATGGTTTTCATAAAAACTATCCGCAACCCTCCATCATTTTAGGAAGAAGAGTACTTAGTATTTGTGCTACGTATGTTGATTATAGTCAAGGCGTAGTGTACGGTAGCTAAGTGATGTCTTCCTATAAAGCATAAGATGCGATCAGTTAGGATATTCATGTGATTATGTTGATCATAGTCAAGGGTCATATGGGTAGGTCTAGTTAATCTCAAAATGACTGGTAGAACTTGACTAGTACTTATGATATGTTGACCATAGCCAAGGTCATAAGTAACTAGGAGTAAAAACCATATCGGGAGTTTCAAGAATTGAAATTTGCAATGAGATTGCATACCATCTATATGATAGTTGGATCCTGATCCCACTGTGAGTAAGTATTACTCCTAGGAGAGTTTTGCACTTTACAATTAGCTAATCCAGTAGGTGTCTAGAAAGCTGTCAACGGGGTTTGACCTCTGAGAAAACGGGGTTTGACCTCTGAGAAAACGGGGTTTATTTTAATTAGGTCCGTGCGAAAGTACGGGGAACCTCCCTCAAAAAACCGACACTGGCCTGGCTGACCGGTTAGCGAAACTGTAGAATATAATTAATCCTGGCTAGTTTTCTTTTAAGGTTTTGAAAGAAGATTTGATAAAAGCAGTGGAAGACATCGATTAGATAAGATAATAACCAATTTAATTCTTTGCAAGAGCAATTTGCTGAGTGTATTCTTTTCTCTCTCCTAATAGCATATACCGATGACGGGACTTAAGCTTCTTTTAGAGAAAAACAAACTGACAGGACCGAATTATAAATAATGGTTGAGGAACTTGAATATTGCACTCACATATGATAAAGTATCATATGTCCTCACTACCAAAGCCCCACCCGTCCCAGGACCTGAATCATCTGTTTCGGATAGGGAGATCCAAAAAACATGGGATATTGACTGCAACACGGCCAAGTTCCTCGCACTTGCTTCTATAGACAGTATCCATCAGAAACAATACGAGAAGATGGATGTAAAATCCATCTTTCTTCATACAAAGAAGTTATATGAAGAGCAATCTCGTACTTTAAGATATGAGGCATCTCGAAAGTTGTTTCAGATGCGGATGGCCCCTCGCGCATTAGTAAGAGACCATGTTCTGAAGATGATTGGTCTTATAGAAGAACTTGAGGAACTGGGATGGACTATAGATAATGAGCAATATACAGATATTGTTCTGCAGTCTCTCTCCCCCGCCTTTGCTCCGTTCATAGTGAATTTCAATATGAACGATTTGGAGAAATCATTTCCTGAACTTCTCAATATGTTGAGAAGTGCTGAGAGCACGCTTAAAACAGCGAAGACTCCAGCTCTGCTTGCTGGGCCATCTTCCTCTTCCGTCCCAAAAGCCAAGGCCAAGGGAAAGAAGAAGAAGAAGAAACCCATCAAACCGAAAGGTGGAGTTAAAAAGGCGAAGGGGAAAGACATATCTCGGGCTGCGGGAAGTGGAAAAGGAGAATGTTTTTACTGCCACAAGTCGGTACATTTGAAACGCAACTGTGATGTGTATCTTGCTGATCTCAAGAAGAAGAAGCATGCTGATGCTTCCACTTCAGGTGTGTTTGTAACTGAGAACTGTTTTTCAATTAACTCTGCATCTTGGGTATTAGATACCGGTTCTGGTTCTCACATCTGCAATTGTATGCAGGGATTGAGAAACAGTAGAGTTTTGAAGACTGGAGACCATACTCTGCGGGTTGGAAATGGTTCCAATGTACATGCTGTATCCGTAGGAGAGTATCATCTGGGGTTTCCTTCGGGTTGTATTTTGGTTTTGAACCCTTGTTATTTTGTACCTAATATGCTATGTAATATAATATCCTTTTTTTGTTGGAAAATGAAGGATATCATTTTGTGTTGCAAAATAATGTTATGAACATTAACTTGAATCAAGAGTTGATTGGGTATGGTACACTGAATAACGGTATTTACGTCCTGAACCAACACACAGTTTTCAATATACAACATACTAATAAAAGAAAATTTTCAGATATAAATGAAGCTTTTCTTTGGCATTGTAGACTTGGTCATATTAATGAAACAAGACTAAGCAGGCTACATAAAGATGGATATTTGAATCCTTTTGAATATAAATCTTATGCGACTTGTCAGTCCTGTATCAAAGGTAAAATGACCAAAACTCCGTTTACTGGACACGCAGAAATAGCTGTGGAACTCTTAAGTCTCATACATAGTGATGTATGTGGACCAATGTCTACACATGCTAGAGGCGGTTTTTCATACTTCATTACCTTTACTAATGATTTCTCAAGATTCGGACACGTGTTTTTATTAAATCACAAATCCGAACCTTTCTAGAAATTCAAGGGCTACAAACTTGAAGTAGAAAAACAAACAGGCTTGAGCATCAAGAAACTTCGATCGGATCGAGCTGGAGAGTATTTAAGTACAGAGTTTTCAGACTTCTTAAAAGAGAATGGGGTTCTCTCTCAGCTCACTCCTCCTTACACACCGCAGCACAATGGTGTGTCAGAATGGAGGAATCATAGCCTATTAGATATGGTACGGTCCATGATGTGTGATGCTGAGTTACCGCTTTCCTTTTAGGGGCATGTATCGGAGACAGCAATGTATCTGTTAAACAGACCATCTCTTATAAGAGTTAGGATATAGGGTTGTCTGGCTTTTGCTAAAAAGCAGAATCCAGAAAAACTCAAGACACGATCAGTCATGTGTAAATTTGTGGGATATCCAAAACATTCGTATGGACATCTATTCTACCACAAGGAGGAACAAAAGGTGTTTGTTTCTCAACATGCCAGATTTTTGGAAAATGAAATCTTTACAAATAGTACTGATGGCAATGCAGTAGAACTAGAAGAGGTTCTACAGACATAAATTACTCAGGACAAATTGGTTGAAACTGTTGTTGCAGTAGAACTTCAAGAACCTCAGCCGCTCCGGAGATCTAGTAGAACTTCTCGCCCACCAGAGAGATACTATGGGTTTCTCATTGAAGGTGATAGAGAAGATTCCATCATGGAAGATGATGACCCTACTAGTTTTCAGCAAGCTATCACGAGTGGTGACTCAGTGAAGTGGCTGGAAGCAATAAGATCCGAAATGGAGTCCATGTACACCAACAAAGTATGGAGTTTGGACGTTGCACCTCCTAGGATAAAACCCGTTGGGTGCAAATGGATCTTTAAGAGAAAGATTGGTGTAGATGGACAGGTAGTGACCTTTAAAGCAAGGCTTGTAGAGAAAGGTTTTCGTTAAAGACCAGGATTGGACTATGATGAAACCTTCCCTCCAGAAGCAATGCTTAAATCCATTCGGATCCTACTTGCTATTGCTGCTCACTATGATTATGAAATCTAGCAGATGGACGTTAAAACTGCATTTCTAAATGGTGATTTAGAAGAATGCGTTTATATGGATCAGCCAAAGGGCTTCATTGACAGTGGGAGCAGCGGGAAAGCAAGTAGATTGCTTAAATCCATTTATGGATTAAACCTGGCCTCACGGAGCTGGAACATCTATTTTGATGATACAATCAAAGAGTTTGATTTTATCAAAAATATAGATGAACCATGCATTTATAAGAAGATTGTAGGGATTACTGTCACATTCCTCATATTGTACGTGGATGACATTCTCTTGATAGGAAATGATATTCCTATGCTATAATCGGTCAAACTATTCTTATCACAAAGGTTCTCCATGAAGGACCTGGGTGATGCCTCATGCATTATGGGCATAGATCTATAGAGATAGATCCAAGATGTTATTGGGATTATCCCAATCAAAATACATTGACACCATCCTAAAAAGGTTTAGTATGGAAGATTCCAAGCGTGGTGCCTTGCCCGCTTGTCATGGAATCACTCTCTCCAAGGACTTCTGTCCGAAGACTGATGAAGAGAAAGCTCGCAAGAGCATTATACCCTACGCTTCAGCCGTAGGATCTACAATGTATGAGATGTTATGTACTTGCCCTGATGTAGCTTACGCACTAGCTGTAGTAAGCAGGTATCAATCGAACCCAGGAGAGAAACATTGGATAGCAGTGAAGAACATTCTTAAGTACTTTCGAAGGACTAAAGAATTGTTCTTGGTGTATGGTAATGGGGATCTCCAAATGGAGGCATTTACCGATTCTAGCTTCCAAAGTTATAAGGATGACAGCAAATCTATCTCAGGGTTTGTATTTACCCTAAATGGAGGGGCGGTTAGTTGGAAGAGTTCCAAACATGATACCATTGCAGACTCCACGATAGAAGCAGAGTACATTGCCGCAAATGATGCTGCCAAGGAAGCCGTCTGGATGAAGAAGTTTGTCGTGGAACTAGGAGTAGTTTAAACCGTTGTTGATCCAATACCACTGTATTGTGATAATAATAGGGCTATGGTGTTAGCCAAAGAACCAAAGTCCCATCAGAAGTCCAGACACATCCTAAGGCGATATCATTTGATCCGGGAGATCGAGATTCGGAGAGTAGATACAAAGAATAACACAATGGATCCACTCACCAAGGCCCTTCCATAGCCGCAGCATGAGCGACTTTTTAAGATGTTACGTATGAGATACGCCAATAATTGGCCTTAGTGCAAGTGGGAGATTGTTGGATATATGTATGCCCTAGAGGCCATTATATGTATAGTGGATGCTTGGACATGTATATATGTATATATATGACTTTCTTGCTCGACATGATAGTATGCTATCTGGTTTACTTTATCTTGACATGTTCATTTGATCTTGCATTTTATTCATTTGGTACATGTTGATAAAGCCCTTAGGTTATTTGCTTGACTACTCTGACTGTGATACGGATCATACTAGTGGGACACGTGTAGTTTATAAGCATATCCTTGAATTGTTCCTAGTCATGGGTGTATCGAGACGGGGAATCGATATTCCAGAGTAGACTAGCGTATTCTATTCTTGTCCCAAATGATGGGCGATAGATGATCCCATATCCATCTGGTGTGGTGACACCAAAGATTGTATGCGGGTTCTCAGTGGAGACTGGGTATACTAAACGGACTCGCCGAGAACTCCTATGTGGCATTATATATATCGTCGGATAACAGTTCTCAGGTGACATTGGAACAGGTTAGTCTGTAGACCCGAGATCGTCATAGATTCTTGTATGTCCTCCCACTGTACTTTGATCTCCACCCTACCACGGCTCTACTGAGTCATGCAAACAGGTGAATTTTGGGTACAGTCTCGAGGCACATGGAGGCAGTGAGCGATAGGAGGGGTTTCGTCTCTCCCGGTATTGGGGGTTGATGTTGTGCTATGCTCAGGGCTACTGAGATTTTCTGATAAGTGTTATCAGTAGTTTCTTGATCTGTTATGAGCCATACACAGCATGACTTATTGAGTTATTGGGGTCGACGATTCCATCCCTAGACTCGATATGCAACATATCTGACGAAGTGACCGGACTGAACGGTATGTGTTGCTAGTTGGCTCGACGGGAGTTTTGATAGCTTTGCTGGTTTTCTTCTGATCGCTCAATACCCGAGTAGCCGTTACATTTAGCTGACTGCTTGCGGCTTATGGGTGTTTGATATGATCATCACCTACTGCCGGCGTATTGACGAGTCTAAGAGTCCCACACAGAAGTTTCCTTGTCCAGGCGAAACGATGTGGTGTGCATATGAGATATGCACGGGGACCCGATTAAATATGAGTATGAGATACCGTATGTTAATTGGGTGTTTTTCTATTGGTTGGGTCATATGTGATATGACCAGTTTGTTAAATAAAGTGTTGATTTAACATTTGACTTTTAGTTTAATTTCTTTATTAAACCCATTTCTTTATCTATATGATGTATGCATGCATGTATGCACATGTTGATGTGCATGGACACATACATGCATACATAGTATCATGGTTGATGATACACTCTTAATGACAATGCATGACTCACATGGAAATTATATATATATATATATATATATATATATATTTGTATTTAAGTTAAAAGAAAAGAAAACGGAAATTGATCCATGGATATCTTTCTACACACTTCCAAAACTAAACCATACTTCACATAACATTTAACCTTTGATTAGTTTTCCTTTTGGCTTTAACTCATTTGCAAATAAATTTCTAGATATTTAAGTTACCATGGTTTGAGATGAGAGAAAGAAAATATATATTATTTTGTATACTCTTTCTTCATTATCTTTCATAATATTCTCTTGAGCTCTTGAGTTGCTATTATCTTCTTCCTCATTCTCTTGCTCTCTTGAGTTTAAAAAGGAAGTGAGTTAGTTAAAAAGATTGGGTTTTGAATAGAGAAAACACACCACCTCATCATTCTACTCTAATCTAGCCAATTAGTTTAGAGTGTTAGCTTCATCTTCTTCTTTGATCAAGTGGAGCTAGGAGCTTGGACAAAGTGGACTTCGGGTGGATCATCGTGGACAGCAGAGCATACTAGCAAGCCTTTTCAAACTCTCAACGATCCTAGGAGTCAATACAAGAGGACTAAAAAGGTTGTATTCCTTTCACTTAGTGATAATATGTTAATTGTATGTGATACTTTAGTTGTTACCCTAGACTTCTAATTAAAGATTCATGTTATGTTTGCTTAGCACCTCTACAAATTTTAAAGCGGTATGTATGATGCTTCCATACTCTACAGTTGGTGCTAGGGAAACCTGTAAGTCCACGTTGCCAACCCCGGTTCTTGCGGGGAGTCGGAAACGGTATAAAAACCAATTTTTTAGAGCACTAGGCAACATAGACTAACAGAAGTCGGGATCTTTTCTAAACAAAACTAGCTACCAAGATAAAGAGAGTTAGCTACTCGGAAAAGATGTTATACCTCACTTGAACTCCTTCTTCTTGAACTCTTTGTGGAGGTGGATGGTGCTTTCCTTGTCGCCTTCTTTCGTCAAAGATGGATCCACCTGAGGGTTCAACCTTGGGCTCCTTTCTCGAACTTTGAGAGAACTAAGGTCTTTGGCTTGCTAGACCTTCAACCCTAGAGTGTGTAGAGAGTAGTTTAGAGTATTTTATCTCAAGGAGAGGTTTCTCAACACATGAGAATGGATCTCCTTGAACTAGAGGAGGAGGAAGAAGAAGAGAGGAGAGAGAATGGTTATGATAGAATGAATTGGTTTTTTTTACAACCATAACAATATCTAGAGAATTATCAAATTAATAAAATTAATCTAAATGAAAAGTTGATGGAAGGTTTGATAAGACTATTATCATTTCATATTAAATGGTTTTGCTAGAATCAAAGAGCATCTTTGATGTGTAATGATGATAGTCAATGTTTCAACCATGGTCAACAAGTCAACCTTGGTCAACAAGTCAACAAACCCAACCATAACACATTTTCATTTAATTAATATTATTAATTGATAATTCACAAATTCATTAGGGTTTGGAAAAAGACGACTGTCAACTGTGCATACACACCCGTTCCGAAACCCTAATGAAAATCCTCTTTCCCTGCCTCAATCATCTGTGCATACACACCCGCATTCGTGTTCCGAGGAACATGAATACTATGAGATAAAAGTAAGTCCAAAGCATATACTAGGATCTGGCTCAAACTAGAGCCCGCTAGTAATATCCGTCCGGACTCCAAACGTGCACAAGTGCGCGGATGAGAACGAACCCTGTCGCAAAACCATGCGACCTCTACTCTGTTTTGCCCAAAGGCGAATAGCCCTTTGTGTGGGACTCTAAAGACTCGACACTACGCTGGCAGTGGGTTTAACCACAGACCGCAAGCGGCACTAGCTGTACGTAACGGTCCCAAGGTAGATGCCGATAAGAAGATTGACGAGGTTAACCCCATCTGAACTCCTACTGAGCCTGCATGTGACAGTCTCCGTACAGTCCGGTCTGTTCGTCTGATACATCGCATGGCGGGCCTAGGGGGGCGGTGAACGTCAGTCCCCTAATAGCGGTACAAGTCGTGTCGAAGTGTAGCCCAGAACACCCTGAGATAACACTGGAAACCTACCAGTATATCTCGCTTGCCCTGGCTAGGGACTACTCGTGTAATGGCTCTCCTAGACACAGCGCGATGTCAACCCCCAATACCGGGAGAGACGAATCCTGTCTAACCGTCACTGCCTCCAAGTGCTTCGGGACTGCACCCAACTACTACCTGTTTGCACGACTCCTTTGAGCCGTGGTAGGGTAGTAATCAAAGTACAGTGGGAACACACTCGAGGCGAAGTGACAGTGTCAAGTCAGCGGACTAAGCTGTACTCATGTCACCTGGGAACTCATAACTGACGATAGGTATAATACCAACTAACAGTTCCCGACGAGTCCTGTCCAGTGTACTCATAACCTAACTAGCACCCGCATACTATCTCAAGTACGACGTATTGACGGCTGTGGGACAGACCGTCTCCCACGCTGGGATGAGAAGCGCATACGCTAGTCTACTCCGGAGTATCGATGCCCTGTCAAGATAGTCCAACGACTAGGGACCTGTATAAGGATGTGCTTATGGATTACCCAGCCCCCACAAGTGTGAGCCCCATCACAACGCTGGTAATCAAGCAAAGATCCTAAGGGCTCTACTAATATGTATATAAGCGATATGCTAAAACAAACACATGCACATATTAAAGCAGAGACAAACCAAGTGGCATACTACCATTTCGAGCAAGATTGTATATACAACTGTGAATATCCCAAGCTTCCATCAAGTAATATACATACTAGTATGATACAGTAATGACCTCTAGGGCATATACACTAACAATCTCCCACTTGCACTAAGGCCATGTACTGGCGTATCGAAGACCTATCATCTCGATCAGCCGCTCGAACTGAGTCTGGGGTAAGGCCTTCGTGAATGGATCTGCAGTGTTATCTTCTGAAGCAACCCTCCGAACCTCGATCTCCTGGCGATCCACGATCTCCCTGATCAGGTGATACCGCCTTAAGATGTGTCTGGATTTCTGATGGGACCTGAGTTCTTCGCTAAAGCTATAGCCCCGTTGTTGTCGCAATACAGAGGTATTGGGTCAACAATGGACGGAACCACCCTAAGTTCTTTCAAGAACTTCCTCATCCAGACAGCTTCTTTTGCGGCATCAGATGCAACGATGTATTCCGCTTCCATAGTCGAGTCAGCAACGGTTTCCTGTTTGGAGCTCTTCCAACACACCGCCCCTCCATTGAGGGTAAAGACAAAACCCGACATAGACTTGGAATCATCCTTGTCACTCTGGAAGCTGGAGTCAGCAAAGGCCTCAATCTGGAGGTCTTTTACGCCATACACCAAGAACATCTCCTTAGTCCTTCTCAGGTACTTGAGAATGTTCTTTACTGCTATCCAATGTTTCTCCCCAGGGTTTGACTGATACCTGCTTACCACACTCAGTGCATAAGCCACATCTGGTCTGGTACACAACATCGCATACATTATAGAGCCTACCGCAGAAGCGTAGGGTATAATAGACATGCGATCCCTCTCCAAATCAGTCTTGGGAGACATCTCTTTGGAGAGGGTGATCCCGTGACAAGCCGGTAGATTACCGCGCTTGGAATCTTCCATACTGAATCTTTTCAGTATGGTGTCGATGTACCTGGACTGTGAGAGTCCTAAAATCCTCTTGGATCTATCACGGTAGATCAGGATCCCCAGAATTTATGAGGCATCACCCAGGTCTTTCATGGAGAACCTGTGTGACAAGAACCCCTTGACAGATTGTAGCATAGGAATGTCATTTCCTATTAAGAGAATGTCATCCACGTATAAAATGAGGAATAGTACAGTTCTCGCTACAAATCTACAATAGATGCATGGTTCATCTGGATTTTTGATAAAGCCAAATTCCTTGACCGTCTCATCAAAACAGATGTTCCAACTCCGCGATGCCTGCTTTAGTCCATAAATGGACTTAAGCAACTTGCACACCTTTCCGCTACTCCCACTCTGAATGAAACCCTCTGGCTGGTCCATATATACACACTCCTCTAAATGTCCATTTAGAAAAGCGGTTTTTACGTCCATCTGCCAAATCTCATAATCGTGGAAGGCAGCAATGGCAAGAAGGATCCGAATGGAATTCAGCATAGCTACTGGAGAAAAGGTTTCGTCATAGTCCAAACTAGGTCGCTGACGAAAACCCTTTGCAACCAGTTTAGCTTTATAGGTCTCAACCTGTCCATCTACACCAATCTTCCTTTTGAAGATCCACTTGCATCCTACAGGTTTTACCCCATCTGGAGCAATGTCCAACGTCCATACTTTGTTGGTGTACATGGACTCCATTTCGATCCGCACTGCATCCAGCCATTTTACCGAGTCGACGCTCCGAATGGCTTGCTGGAAGCTAGTAGGCTCATCATAATCTATGATACAATCCTCTCTATCCCCGTCAATGAGAAAACCGTAGTATCTCTCGGGCGGATGAGACTGCCTACTACTCCTGCGGAGTGGCGTGGGAATGTCCTGATCTTTCGAACCCTCTGGTTCTACTAAGCTTTCAGTAATAGCTCGTGGTTCTGGAATTTCTTCCAGTTCTATTGCGCTCCCACTTATTTCTTTTTCTAAGAACCGGTATTCTAGAAAGTGGGCATGGCGAGAAACAAAAACTTTTTGTTCCTCTTCGCAATAGAAGAAATATCCCTTGGAGTTCTTTGGATATCCCAAAAACTTGCACTGTACTGAGCGTGCCTCAAGCTTGTCCGCATGCTGCTTTTTGACAAAAGCTGGACATCCCCATGTCTTAATGTGATTAAGATAGGGTCTCTTCCCACACCACATCTGATATGGTGTAGTAGGCACAGTCTTAGTGGGAACTCGGTTCAAAAGGTATGCAGCTGATTCTAGCGCATATCCCTAGAACGATCGCGGCAACTCAGCGTTACTCATCATGGACCGTACCATATCCAATAGGGTTCGGTTCCGTCTCTCCGATACACCCTTATGTTGCGGAGTGTATGGAGGAGTAAGCTGAGAGAGAATTCCATTCACTTTTAAGTAACCCAGGAACTCGGCACTCAAGTATTCACCACCTCGATCAGATCTCAGTGCCTTGATACTTTTGCCTGTTTGTTTTTCTACTTCATTCTTATATTCCTGGAATTTTTCAAAAGCCTCGGATTTATGTTTCATTAAGAAGACATAACCGTACCTTGAAAAGTCATCCGTAAAAGTAATGAAGTAAGAATAACCGCTTTGTGCATGAGTAGACATTGGACCGCACACGTCGCTGTGTACGAGTCCCAGGAGCTCGCTCGCTCTTACTCCGTGTCCAGTGAACGGAGTCTTTGTCATCTTTCCTTTGAGACAGGATTGACAAGTTGCATACAATTGATATTCGAACGGATCCAAATATCCTTCTGCATGTAACTTAGTCAACCTTCTTTCATTGATGTGACCCAGTCTACAATGCCATAAGAAAGTTTTATTGATTTCTGGAGACTTTCTTTTGTGTGTATTCTGGATATTGAAAATCTGTGGTTGGTTCAATACGTATATACCGTTGTTTAATGTACCTGACCCAATCAAAACTTGATTAAGGTGAATGTTCACTACATTACTTACAAATGCAAATTCATAACCTTCTTTAGATAATAAAGATACAGAAATGATATTACAGGTTGCATTTGGTACAAAATAACAACTACGCAAAACCAAAAAGTGTCCATCTAACAATTCCAGGTGATAGTCCTCCACGGCTTCAGCATCCATGCTAGCTCCGTTTGCAACTCTGAGGGTCATGTCACTTGCCTTCAAAACTCTACGCTTTCTCAACGCCTGCAAAGAATTACAGATATGAGATCCTGATCCGGTATCCAATACCCAGGATGTAGAGTTTATTGACAGACAGTTTTCAATAACATACACACCTGAAGCTGAAGCCGCAACTTGCTTCAGATCCTGAGTTCTGGCCTTCCAAGCCTTACAATTCTGTTTCCAGTGTCCACTTTTGTGACAGAAAGAGCACTCTTCTTTCCCCACAAGCTTCCCTGCTACCTTTGTTACTTTTGCCTTTCCTTTTCCCTTCGTATCCACTTTACTGACACCGCCTCTTGGTTTGGCGGGGGCTTTCTTCTTCTTGCCCTTGGCTTTCGCCCTGGACCTAGAAGAGGAAGATCCTCCTACAAACAAAGTGGATGTCTCCCTACCTTTCTGTAGGGTGCCCTCTGCACTCCTCAGCATGTTAAGGAGCTCTGAAAGTTCAACTTCCTTTTCCTGTAAGTTGAAGTTCAGAATGAACTGGGCGTAAGTGGAAGGAAGGGACTGAAGAATCAAGTCCGTATAAAGCTCATTCTCCAACGTGGTCCCAAGTTCCACGAGCTCCTCAATGTAGCCAATCATCTTAAGCACGTGTTCCGCTACCGATGATCCGACGGCCAACCTTGCCGAAAACAACTTCTTCGACACTTCGTATCTGGCGATACGAGACTGCTCTCCATACAGTTCTTTTGTATGAAGAAATATGGACTCTAGGTCCATATTCTCATGCCTCCTCTGATGTTCGTTGTCCATCGAGTCAAGTGCGAGGCATTTAGCCTTCGCGCAATTTATTTCCCAGGTCTTACGGATTTCCCTATCCGCGACACTGGTTTTGGGACCTGGGACAGGGGGAGCTTTGGTGGTAAGGAGATACCCCAACTTGTCGTAAGTGATTGCCATCTTGACATTCCTGAGCCAATCTTTGTAGTTTGGCCCTGTCAGTATGTTTTTATCTAGTAATAACTTAAGTCCGGTCATGTTGAATGGTCGCTGCAATTAGGAGAAAGAAAAGAAACACTTTAGCATGATGCTCTTGTAAGTTTAGAGTGGTTTTTAGTTTGTCTAAACAGGATGGCTCTCACTGTCTCTCGAATCCCTTCTCAAACCATAAAGAAAGAATTGGTCGGGATCAATCTCACCGTACAATACTTGCGTAACCGTTCAGCCAGGCCAGTGTCGGTACTTCGAGGGAGGTTTTCCAACGCTTTCGCGAAGTTCCTTAATTAAGTAACCTCTTTTCCCTGTGGGCGTAGCCCCGCTAACACCTTTCTAGACACCTACTAGGTTTATAGCATTGATCGTTAAGTGAGAGTTTTCCCGAGGAGTAGCATATACTCACAGTAGGATCGGGATCCAAATATCATCGCGTGATAAAACCGAAGGAATCCTACCAGAATTATCACACTCCAAATGGTATGCAACGCTAGCAAGTTTCAGTACTTATGAAACTCCCGATGTGGATTTTTTCCCCATGCTCTTATGACCTTGACTTTGGCCAAAATATCATAAGTCACATGTCAAGTTCTACCCGTCATTCTCCTGGTTAATTTGGACCCACCCGTACCTACCCTTGACTTTGGACAAAATGGCAGCACGACTGTCCCAAACCAATGCATCTATCTATGCTGCACATGAATACCCAATAGCTACCAATCACTATGCCTTGGCTTTGGCCAAAATACATAGCTTGAATACTTTTTGACCATTCATGTGGAATGACGGAGGGCTATGAATAGTTTTGGCAAAACCGCGAACGTAGTGAACTTGATATAATCGATGGAACGGGATAGCTTTTAAAAGGAGTGGTTCAAGCTCCGCGTTTAAAAGTTTAGTTTTGAAAAGAACCGAGTGGTTTTCAAAGTGTTCCAATCGACTTTTACTTGGTTTATTTTCTTGCATTAGTTCTTTTAATGTGTCCCATCATTTAATCCTACCATTGCAGAAAACAACCAAAATATGATGTACGCTTATGCCATTCGCATTCGCCACGGGGCCCCGTCATCACCCGTTAGGTTACTTAACTAACGACAGAGCGGGGGCTGGGCTAGCGCGGCTGTAAAACATAAGCAACGCCTAAATAGTTATTATATATAAATATATATAGCAATGATAGACATTACAGATCACAGATGAATACATTGGATATACCAGGAACCCGCAATCCGTTCGAGCCTGCAACGAAAAGCGGATTACACGGTCGCGGTGAATAGCCAAAACCCCACCCAAGACCCCTACGGGTGTGGCAAACTATCCGCCAAGTACTCGAAGCGAAGCAACCTCCCTCAACACCGTGAGTAGGCCACTCGGCACTTCGAGATACCCGGTAGTTTGTGCACCCCTCCATGGGTCTATCCTAGGAGCAAAAACAGTAAAAAGAATTATACAATGACGGCTACAACCCCGCCCCGGTTGTGCGGCCAAAAAATTATATTACATCAATTTACATATTACATGAATGAAAGAAAAAGAAACACTCATCTCACATCCACCCCGGCTATTCACCCGCGACAATCCAACGCATTCATATACATATATCATCATCAAACACAGATCACAGATATGTATAACCCCCACTAATCGACATATAGCGATTAGCCGACGTTCAATACATATAAACATCACAGATATAACCGATTAGTCAAAGTATAGTGAAGTTCGATCAAAAAATACAGATTTATAGGCCCCCCAAAACAAATTTCTTTTCTAGAAAATCTGGGCTGAAATAAACCATCTTAAAAATCCCAAAACCACAACCTAAGAACACTGCACCAAACTCGGTCATGAACCGAGTCAAAACGGCCGCGGTTCCGCGGCAATGGGTATACTTCTGCCGTGGAACCGCCGCACTTTGAAGGGATCACTCGACCGTTTTTGGTGGGCTTCTTCACAAAACCCTGAGATGATTTTTGGAGTATGACTTTTTAATTTTAGAGCAGAAAAAATTTTAACAGAAACTTAGGGTTTTGCATGTCGTCGTTTTTTGATTTTTCCGATCGAACTTCTATACACTTTACTATCTAGCTAGTTTATGTTTAGTTAGGCTCTGATACCACTGTAAGTCCACGTTGCCAACCCCGGTTCTTGCGGGGAGGCGGAAACTGTATAAAAATCAAATTTTTAGCGCACTAGGCAACATGGACTGACAGAAGTCGGGATCTTTTCTAAACAAAACTAGCTACCAAGCTAAAGAGAGTTAGCTACTCGGAAAAGATGTTATACCTCACTTGAATTCCTTCTTCTTGAACTCTTTGTGGAGGTTGGATGGTTCTTTCCTTGTCGCCTTCTTTCGTCAAAGATGGATCCACCTGAGGGTTCAACCTTGGGCTCCTTTCTCGAACTTTGAGAGAACTAAGGTCTTTGGCTTGCTAGACCTTCAACCCTAGAGTTAGTAGAGAGTAGTTTAGAGTATTTTATCTCAAGGAGAGGTTTCTCAACACATGAGAATGGATCTCCTTGAACTAGAGGAGGAGGAAGAAGAAGAGAGGAGAGAGAATGGTTATGATAGAATGAATTGGTTTTTTTACAACCATAACAATATCTAGTGAATTATCAAATTAATAAAATTAATCTAAATGAAAATTTGATGGAAGGTTTGATATGACTATTATCATTTCACATTAAATGGTTTTGTTAGAATCAAAGAGCATCTTTGATGTGTAATGATGATAGTCAATGTTTCAACCATGGTCAATAAGTCAACCTTGGTCAACAAGTCAACAAACCCAACCATGACACATTTTCATTTAATTAATATTATTAATTGATAATTCACAAATTCATTAGGGTTTGGAAAAAGACGACTGTCAACTGTGCATACACACCCGTTCCGAAACCTTAATGAAAATCCTCTTCCTCCGCCTCAATCATCTGTGCATACACACCCGCATTCGTGTTCCGAGGAACATGAATACTATGAGATAAAAGTAACTCCAAAACATATACTAGGATCTGGCTCAAACCAGAGCCCGCTAGTAATATCCGTACTGACTCCAAACGTGCACAAGTGCGCGGATGAGAACGAACCCTGTCGTAAAATCATGCGACCTCTACTCTGTTTTGCCCAGAGGCGAATAGCCCTCTGTGTGGGACTCTAAAGACTCGACACTATGCTGGCAGTGGGTTTAACTACAGGCCGCAAGCGGCACTAGCAGTACGTAACGGTCCCCAGGTAGATGCCGATAAGAAGACTGACGAGGTGAACCCCATCTGAACTCCTACTGAGCCTGTATGTGACTGTCTCCGTACAGTCCGGTCTGTTCGTCTGATACATCGCATGGCGGGCTTAGGGGGCCGGTGAACGTCATTCCCCTAATAGCGGTACAAGTCGTGTCGGAGTGTAGCCCAGAACACCCTGAGATAACACTGAAAACCTACCAGTATATCTCGCTTGCCCTGGCCAGGGACTACTCGTGTAATGGCTCTCCTAGACACAGCGCGATGTCAACCCCCAATACCGGGAGAGACGAATCCTGTCTAACCGTCACTGCCTCCAAGTGCTTCGGGACTGCACCCAACTACTACCTGTTTGCACGACTCCTTTGAGCCGTGGTAGGGTAGTAATAAAAGTACAGTAGGAACACACTCGAGGCGAAGTGACAGTGTCAAGTCAGCGGACTAAGCTGTACTCATGACACCTGGGAACTCATAACTGACGATAGGTATAATACCAACCAACAGTTCCCGACGAGTCCTGTCCTGTGTACTCGTAACCTAACGAGCACCCGCATACTATCTCAAGTACGACGTACTGACGGCTATGGGACAGACCGTCTCCCACGCTGGGATGAGAAGCGCATACGCTAGTCTACTCCGGAGTATCGATGCCCTGTCTCGATAGTCCAACTACTAGGGACCTGTATAAGGATGTGCTTATGGATTACCCAGCCCCCACAAGTGTGAGCGCCATCACAACGCTGGTAATCAAGCAAAGATCCTAAGGGCTCTACTAATATGTATATAAGCGATATGCTAAAAGAAACATATGCACATATTAAAGGAGAGACAAACCAAGTAGCATACTACCATTTCGAGCAAGATTGTATATACAACTGTGAATATCCCAAGCTTCCATCAAGTAATATACATACTAGTATGATACAGTAATGGCCTCTAGGGCATATACACTAACAAAACCCAACACCTTGTATATATAAAAAGGTTGTAGAGAGTAAGGTTGTCTTCCTCATATTGTACGTGGATGACATACTCTTGATAGGAAATGGTATTCCTATGCTGCACTCGGTCAAACGCTTCCTTTCAAAAAAGATCTCCATGAAAGATCTGGGTGATGCCTCCTACATCCTGGAGATAAAGATCTATAGAGATAGATCTAAAAGGATGTTGGGATTATCCCAATTCAGGTATATTGACACCATACTAAAGAGATTTAAGCGTGGAAATTTACCCTCTTGTTCAGGAATCACCCTCTCCAAAGTGATGTCTCTCAAGAATGATTTGGAGAGGGCTCGCATGCAAGGGATATGTTAGTTATATGTATGCCTTAGAGGCCATTATTGTACATGTGATGTATATTATAGTGGATGCTTGGATATATATAGAGAGGACTTTCTTACCCGACATGATAGTATACTTGTAAGTCGATGTACTACACCCCAATGCTTATGGGGAGGCGGAAATTTCAAAAACGAACTTGTTTAGTGAACAAACATCGACTAACCGCTTGAATCGAAGCTAAACGATAACTAACTTAAAACATAGAGTTTCTATGCTACTATGTTTAGGGATTATACCTAATGAATCGTGTCCTTCGTCTTTGCGAACTCCACCTCCTCCTCGGCCTTCTCGAAGTAGTAGACGATCCACCCGAGAGCTTTACTCCAAGCTTAGCCTCTAAACTTGAGGCAACTAAACTTCTCTAAGTGCTAATCAAAGAAACTAGGTGAAATATAGAGAGGGTTATGGATTAAGTAGTCTAACTAATCCTTGTACTCAACACATGAGAGGGGAGGATTAGGGTTTGAAGAGGGAGAGCTTGAGGAGAGAGAAGGTGAGGATAATAGTGAAGTGAGAAGAATGAGTTATCATAATATATATCAAGCATTTCTTTTAACAAGAAAGGAAAAGAAATCATTTTACAACCATGCTTGATAAATATCTTGTGGTGATTCATCTCCATGAGTCATTAAGCAATTATGAAGCATTAATGACATGGATAAATCATCCATATGACTCACTAATCTCATTCAATGTATATGCCACCTAAACCTCCTTAGTCACCATCTTCTAGAAGCTTCTCGCGCAATTACGAGAACGCCCGTCCTTTCCTCAAAAATACGGAAAAACTTTAGACTGTATAAATCCAATAACCGGATACCAGTAACTGGCTTAAACCAAAGCCGACTGGTAAAAACTGTCCGAAAGTCGTACGTGCGTAAACACACGTATGCGTCCGAACCCTTGTCGTAAAACCATACGACCTCTATATCGTTTCGCCTGGAGTAGGGAAACTCTCTGTGTGGGACTCTAGAGACTCGACTACTACGCTGGCAGTGGGTTTAACCACAGACCGCAAGCGGCACTAGCTGTACGTAACGGTCCCCAGGTAGATGTCGATAAGAAGGCCGATGAGGAAACCCATCCGAACTCCTACTGAGCCTGATGTGACAATCTCCATACAGTCCGGTCCGTTCGTCTTAGACTATCGCATATCGGGCCTAGGGGGGCGGCAAGCGTCAGTCCCCTAATAGCGGTATAAGTCGTGTCGGAGCGAAGCCCATTACACCCTGAGCCTCATAGAAACTCTATGTTTTAAGTTAGTTATCGTTTAGCTTCGATTCAAGCGGTTAGTCGATGTTTGTTCACTAAACAAGTTCGTTTTTGAAATTTCCGCCTCCCCACAAGCATTGGGGTGTAGTACATCGACTTACAGTGGTATCAGAGCCTCGCTAAACAATAAATAACTTACTTGCAAATTTGTATGAATTTCGAACGGAAAAAACGAAACCGGAAAAGCTCGAAAACTTCAGTTTCTGTCGATTTTTAAATGAAGTCCTAAAATTTTTCAGGGAGGTTCAGAAAGCTTAAAAAGACAGTAAAAGAACACCCAAGAAAATTGGGCACATGATTCGGCTAAAGCGCCGCGGAAACGCGGCGGATCCCACCGATCCGCCGCGGTTCCGCCGCCGAGTTGCCGAGTCATGAACCCAATTTTCCTGTGTTGGTTCTGTGTGATATTTGGGATTTTCTGGAATATTTAATTTTTGCTCAGGTTTCAGATTTGCAAAGCAGTATTGGAGCAAAATTAAAAGTGTTTAATCGAGCGAAATTATACAGTATTTGCTTGTTGGATTATATCTGTGATTGTATAATGTGTTCGTAAACCTCCCCTAACTGCTAGTATGTCGGTTGGCAGGGGGTTGCACATTTCTGTAATGGTTTTTACTGTTTGTGGATATGAACTGTGTTGGACTGTTGTGATGTATAGCCGGGGTTATGTGATGGGTTATTATTTAATTCATTTGATGTAAATGTAATTTGTTGTAATATTATTTTGCGGGGCACATCCAGGTTGCGGTTGTAGCCACCGTTGTATTATTTCATTTTACTGTTTTTGCTCCTAGGACAGACCCAAGGTGGGGTGCACAAACTGCCGGGCGGGTAGTTTGCCGTACCCGTTGGGGTCTTGGGTGGGGTAATGGCTATTCATCACAACTGTGTAATCCGTCTTTTGTTGCAGGCTCAAAACAAACACGGATTGCTTGCAAATCCAATAAAGTTCATCTGTGATCTGAAATGCCTATTATTGCGTCTGACGAATGTACAATATCTATATATGATAGCTATTTAGACGTCACTTATGTTTTACACCCGCGCTAGCCCAGCCCCCGCTCTGTCGTTAGTTAAGTAACCTAACGGGTGATGACGGGACCCCGTGGCGAATGCAGATGGCATAAGAGGACGTTGTATTTTCGTTGTTTTCTGCAATGATAGGTTAATGATGGGACGCATTATCTATAATGCAAAGAAAATAAACCAAAAGTTTAATCGTTGGAACAATTTAAAAGAAACCACTCGGTTAATTTTAAAAACCAGATATTTTTAAATGCGGAGCTTTAACCACTCCTTTTAAAAAGCTATCAGGTTCCTTCGGTTATATCAAGTTCACTACGTTCACGGTTTCGCCAAAACCATTCGTAGCCCTCCGTCATTTCATTTGGGTATTCAGTAGTATTCAAGCTATGCATTTTGGCCAAAGTCAAGGCATAGTGTTTAGTAGCTGCTGGGTTTTCATTTGTTGCATAAGATAGATGAGTTAGTTTGGGACAGTCGTATTATCATTTGACCAAAGTCAGGGGTATATACGGATGGGTTCAAATTGAAAAGATAATGACGGGTAGAACTTGACATGTGACTTATGACATTTTGACCAAAGCCAAGGTCATAAGAGCATGGGGCAAAAATCAATATCGGGAATTTCTAAAGAAACTGAAATTTGCAAAGAGATGCATACCATTTGGAGTTTGATGAATGTTGGTAGGATTCCTTCAACATTATCATACGATGATATTTGGATCCCGATCCTACTGTGAGTATATGCTACTTATCAGGATATTCGTCACTTAACGATCAATGCTATAAACCAAGTAGGTGTCCAGAAAAGTGTCAGCGGGGTTACGCCCCCAGAGAAAAGAGGTTATTTAATTAAGGAACTTCGCGAAAGCGTTGGAAAACCTCCCTCGAAGTATCGACACTGGTCTGGCTGAACGGTTAAGCAAGTATTGTACGGTGAGAATAGTCCTGGCTAATGCTTCTTTTATGGTTTGAGGAAGGATTCGAGAAACAGTGGGAGCCATCCAGTTTAGATAAACTAAAAACCACTCTAAACTTGCAAGAGCATCATGCTAAAGAGTTTTCTTCTCTCTCTCCTAATTGCAGCGACCCTGAAAATGACTGGACTTAAGTTACTTTTAGAGAAAAATATACTGATAGGGCCAAACTATAAAGATTGGCTGCGGAATGTCAAAATGGCTTTGACCTATGACAAACTGGGGTACGTCCTCATCGCTACGGCACCTGCTGTCCCTGGTCCCAAATCCAGCAATGCGGATAAGGAAATCCGCAAAACCTGGGATTTAGATTGCGCGAAAGCCAAGTGCATCGTGCTTGCCTCAATGAACAATGAACATCAGAGGAGGCACGAGGATATGGGCCTTGATGGCATATTTCTCCATACAAAGGAACTTTATGGAGAGCAATCTCGTATAGCAAGATACGAGACCTCTAAGAACTTGTTTCGAGCGAGGTTGGCTGTCGGGTCATCAGTAGGAGAACATGTCCTAAAGATGATCGGCTATATTGAAGAGCTCGCAGACCTTGGGACGACTTTGGATAATGAGCTCTATACAGACCTTATTCTCCAGTCCCTTCCTCCCACCTACGCCCAGTTTATCCTGAACTTCAACCTTCAAGGAAAAGAAGTTGAACTTCCGGAACTCCTGAACATGTTAAGGAGTGCAGAGGGCACCTTGCAGAAGGAAAGGGAAACACCCGCTATGTTTGTTAGCGGTGCATCTTCTTCCGGGTCCAAGGCTAGGGCCAAAGGAAGGAAGAAGAAGGCCGCCACCAAACCTAGAGGAGGTGTTAGTAAGGTGGGAGGGAAGGGAAAGAAAAAGTTTGCGGTACCGGTAGTGGGCCAGGATGAGTGCTTCCATTGTCACAGGAAAGGGCACTGGAAGAAGGATTGCAAGGCGTGGAACGCCAAGAACCAGGAACCGAAGCAAGCTGTGGCTTCGACTTCAGGTGTGTTTGTAATTGAGAATTGTCTGTCGATCAACTCTACTTCCTGGGTATTGGATACCGGATCAGGATCTCATATTTTCAATTCATTGCAGGCACTGAGAAACCGTAGAGTGCTGAAGGAAGGTGATATGACCCTAAAGGTTGCTAACGGAGCTAGCATGGGAGCTGCGTCCGTCGGGGATTATCACCTAGGATTGACGAGTGGACACATTTTGGTTTTACATAACTGTTATTTTGTACAAAACTTAACGTGTAATATCATATCAGTTTCCTTGTTATCAAATAAAGGTTATGATTTCACGTTTGTAAAAGATGTTGTCAACATCCACCTTAATCATGGTTTGATTGGGTCCGGTACCCTAAATAACGGTATATATGTTTTAAACCAACTCCAAATTTTCAATGTCCAGAACACACTAAAAAGAAAGTCTCCAGATTTAAATAAAGCTTTCTTATGGCATTGTAGACTGGGTCACATCAATGAGAGAAGGTTGACTAAGTTGCATAGAGAAGGATATTTGGACTCGTTCGAATATCAAACTTATGACACTTGTCAATCTTGTCTCAAAGGAAAGATGACAAAGACTCCATTTACTGGACAAGGAGTAAGAGCGAGCGAGCTCTTAGGACTCATACACAGCGATGTATGTGGTCCAATGTCTACACATGCAAGAGGTGGTTTTTCCTATTTCATTACTTTCACGGATGATTACTCAAGATACGGATTCATTTATCTGATGAAACATAAATCCGAGGCTTTTGAGAAATTCCAAGAGTATAAGAATGAAGTAGAAAACCAAACCGGCAAAAGTATTAAGACACTGAGATCTGATCGAGGTGGAGAATACTTAAGTGCCGAGTTCCTAGGTTACCTAAAAGAGAAAGGAATTCTCTCTCAGCTTACTCCTCCATACACTCCACAGCACAACGGTGTATCGGAGAGACGGAATCGAACCCTATTGGATATGGTACGATCCATGATGAGTAATGCTGAGTTACCGCGATCCTTCTGGGGTTATGCGCTAGAATCAGCGGCATATCTTTTGAACTGGGCTCCTACCAAGACTGTGCCTACCACTCCATATCAGATGTGGACTGGGAAGAAACCCCATCTTCAACATATGAAGATTTGGGGATGTCCAGCTTTTGTTAAAAAACAGCATGTGGACAAGCTCGAGGCACGATCAGTAAAATGTATGTTTGTGGGATATCCAAAGAACTCCAAGGGATATTATTTCTATTACGCAGAGGAACAAAAGGTTTTTGTTTCTCGTAATGCCCATTTTCTGGAAAATCAGTTTTTAGAAAAGGAATAAGTGGGAGCGAAATAGAACTGGAAGAAATTCCAGAACCACAAACTAATACTGAAAGTTTGGTAGAACCGGTAGTTCAAGAAGAACAGGACATTTTCCGCACCACTCCGCAGGAGTAGTAGGCCGTCTCATCCGCCTGAGAGATACTACGGTTTTCTCATAGATGGGGATAGAGAGGATTGCATCATAGATGATGATGAACCTACTGACTTCCAGCAGGCCATCCAGAGCGGCGACTCGGTACGATGGCTAGATGCAATGCGGACCGAAATGGAGTCCATGTACACCAACAAAGTATGGACTTTGGACTTTGCTCCAGATGGGGTAAAACCCATAGGATACAAATGGATCTTCAAGAAAAAGATTGGTGTAGATGGACAGGTAGAAACCTATAAGGCTAGACTTGTTGCAAAGGGTTTTCGTCAAAGACCTGGTTTGGACTATGACGAAACTTTTTCTCCAGTGGCTATGCTCAAATCCATTCGGGTCCTTCTTGCTATTGCTGCCTTCCATGATTATGAAATCTGGCAGATGGACGTAAAGACGGCTTTTCTGAATGGAAATTTAGAAGAGAGCGTCTATATGGATCAGCCAGAGGGTTTCAATCAGAGTGGGAGCAGCGGGAAAGTATGCAAGCTGCTTAAGTCCATTTATGGACTAAAGCAGGCATCGCGGAGTTGGAACATCTGTTTTGATGAGACAGTCAAAGAATATGACTTTATCAAAAATCCAGATGAACCGTGCATATATAGTAAAGTTGTAGCCAGAAGTGTCGTGTTCCTCGTCTTGTACGTGGATGACATTCTATTGATAGGAAATGACATTCCTATGCTACAATCTGTCAAAGGATTCTTGTCACACAGGTTCTCCATGAAAGACCTGGGTGATGCCTCTTACATTCTGGGGATCCGGATCTATCGTGATAGATCCAAGAGGATGTTGGGACTTTCGCAGTCCAGGTATATCGACACTGTACTGAAAAGATTCAGTATGGAAGATTCTAAGCGCGGTAATCTACCGGCTTGTCACGGAATCACCCTCTCCAAAGAGATGTCTCCCAAGACTGATTTGGAAAGGGAACGCATGTCTATTATACCCTACGCTTCTGCGGTAGTCTCTATAATGTATGTGATGTTGTGCACCAGACCAGATGTAGCTTACGCACTGAGCGTGGTAAGCCGGTATCAGTCAGACCCAGGGGAGAAGCCCTGGATAGCAGTACAGAACATTCTCAAGTACCTGAGAAGGACTAAGGAGATGTTCTTGGTTTACGGCGGAAAAGACCTCAGGTTGGAGGCCTTTGCTGATTCCGGCTTCCAGAGTGATAAGGACGATTCCAAGTCCATGTCGGGTTATGTTTTTACCCTCAATGGAGGGGCGGTGTGCTGGAAGAGCTCCAAGCAGGACACCGTTGCTGACTCGACGATGGAAGCGGAGTATATAGCTGCTTGCGATGCCGCAA
The DNA here is from genome assembly GCA_030015575.1 of Agapanthus africanus. Classification (NCBI taxonomy): domain Eukaryota; kingdom Viridiplantae; phylum Streptophyta; class Magnoliopsida; order Asparagales; family Amaryllidaceae; genus Agapanthus; species Agapanthus africanus. The sequence continues at coordinate 233,602,062 of CM057344.1, forward strand.
AAGAAGCAGTCTGGATGAAGAAGTTCCTAACAGAACTTCAGGTGGTTCCTACCATAGTTGATCCAATACCTCTGTATTGCGACAACAACGGAGCTATAGCTTTAGCGAAGGAACCAAGGTCCCATCAGAAGTCCAGACACATCTTGAGGCGGTATCACCTGATCAGGGAGATCATTGATCGTCAGGAGATCGAGGTTCGGAGAGTTGCTTCTGAAGAGAACATTGCTGATCCATTCACAAAGGCCCTACCTCAGATTCAGTTCGAGAGGCTACTCGAGATCATCGGTCTACGATACGCCAGTACATGGCCCTAGTGCAAGTGGGAGATTGTTAGTGTTTATGCCCTAGAAGGCCATTACTGTATCATACTAGTTTGTATATTACTTAATGGAAGCTTGGGATATTCACATGTATATAATAGTCTTGCTAAACATGGTAGTATGCTACTTGGTTTTTCTATCTTAAATATGTGAGTATACGTATTGATAGAGCTCTTAGGATCTTGCTTGACTACCAGCGTTGTGATGGCAGTCACACTAGTGGGGGCTGGGTAGTCTACAAGCACATCCTTATTCAGGTCCCTGGTCGTTGGATTATCGAGACAGAGCATCGATACTCCGGAGTAGACTAGTGTGTACGCTTCTCATCCCAGTTGGGGAGATGGTCTGTCCCACAGCCGTCAGTACGTCGTACTGGAGATAGTATGCAGGTGCTCGTTAGGTTACGGGTACACCGGACAGGACTCACAAGGAACTGTTGGTTGGTTTTATACCAGTCGTCAGTGAACAGTTCCCAGGTGACATGAGTACAGCATAGTCTGCAGACTTGACACTGCTACTTCGCCTCGAGTGTGTCCCACTGTTCTTAGATTGCTACCCTACCACGGCTCAAAGGAGTCGTGCAAACAGGTAGCAGTTGGGTGCAGTCCCGAGCACTTGGAGGCAGTGGCGGTTAGACAGGATTCATCTCTCCCGGTATTAGGGGTTGATATCGCGCTGTGTCAGAGAGCCATTACGCAAAGTCCCTGGCCAGGGCAAGCGAGATTTGCTGGTAGGTTCCAGTAGTTTCTCAGGGTGTAATGGGCTTCGCTCCGACAATACTATTTGGTTGCTCTTTGTCTTAACATGTTGACTTGTATAAGTGATGTTGTCTTGCTCTCACATGTTGATAAAGCCCTTGGGATGTGTACTTGACTACCAGGACTATGATGGAGATTGTACAAGTGGGGCCATGGGTAGTCCATAAGTACACCCTATAATTGTTCCTAGTCGAGGTTGTATCGAGACAGGGCATCGATATTCCAGAGTAGACTAGCGTATACGCATCTTGACCCATATGATGGGCGATGGATGATCCCATATCCATTGGTGTTTGAAATTAAAGATGGCATACGGGTGCTTAGTAGAGACTGGGTACACTGAATGGACTCACCAAGAACTCCTAGCTGGTATTATACCTATCGTCAGATAGAAGTTCTCTGATGACACTGGTATAGGTTATTCTATAGACCCGAGATCGTCATAGAGTCTTGTATGATTCCTACTGTGCTTTGATTTCCACCTTACCACGTTCAAGAGAACGTGCAAAACGGTGGCTTTTGGGTACAGTCCCGAATCACATGGAGGCAATGAGCGATAAGAGGGGATTTGTCTCTCCCGGTATTGGGGGTTGATATTGCGCTGTGCTCGATTGGCCATAACAGGAAGTCCCTGGCCAAGGCTGATACGGAGATTTACTGATAAGTGTTATCAGTAGTTTCTCGACCCGTTATGAGCCTCACATCGACATGACTTATCGGTTACTGGGGTCTGACGTTTACCACCCCTAGACTAGATATACGACATATCAGATGAAAAGACCGGATTGTACGGTAGTGTTACTGACAAGCTTTTCAAAAGTAAGAGCAGGCTTGCTTGTTAATCTTCTGATCGCTCAATACCCGGGTAGCCGTTACGTCCAGCTAGTATCGCTGACGGCTTGTGGGTGCCTGATATGATCATAATCTACTGCCGGCGTATTGACGAGTCTTTAGAGTCCTACACAGAGGTTTTGCTGGCTCAGGCAAAACGATGTAGGAGCACATATGTGATATGTGCGGGACCGAGATTAATATGAGTATGTGATACCGTATTCTATTCTCACGATTTATGTTATCGGTCGGTTATATGAGATATAGCCGGGTTATCGAATCAAATGTTGATTCGATAAGTCGATACAATATCGGTCGGTTATATGAGATATAGCCGGGTTATCTAATCAAGTGTCGATTCGATAAGTTGATACAAATAACATTAGTCGGTCATATGAGATATAGCCGGATTATTAAATCAAGTGTTTATTTAATAATTTAATGTATAATTATATATTTGATATATTAATTTACATTAACTAATATTAACTCACTTAAGCATTTCTTTTTCTCACATGTGCACACTTAATATATATGTGATATATATTAATTGTGTTTTCATTTTGTGTCATGCTTGATGCCACATGCAACATGGGTGTATGAGACTTATACCATGCTAATGATAATGTAGGGTTTAGTTATTTAGAGTAAATCAAATATTAGTTGGAAATTGGTCACATGGTATGAAACTAGTAGAAGCTTGGAGAACCGTTGACTTAGTCCACTAGTTTTGTCTTGCACTAGATATTTGTTAACTCAACCATTGTCTAAACTCATGGTTAAGTCTCTACATGAGTTATATGAGATATTTCTCACCCATGGTTTCCATTCACTCTCTCATCTATTATTTGCTTCATCTTCTTCATGCTCATGAGAGAGCTCTCTAGGTTTCTGAGAGGAGAATAAAAATAGTGAGAAAATTAATTCTAAAGTGAGCAAAAATCCTACTTCATCATTCTCTACCAGATTAGCAATTTAGTTTAGGGTGTTAGCTTCACTAATGCCTCATTAGTGAAGAGGTAGCTTGGGTTAGTGTCTTCTCGACGTAGATCATCTTCGGCCTCGAAGACTTCGTGCAAGCTCGTTGCTTTCATCTTGTGGAGCCAGTCTAGAGTCCGCAAGATCACTACTTAGAGCGAAAGGACTACCACACGGAGCTATTCAAGTGAAGGGCCAGTCTACAAAGGTTGTATTCCTGGTTCACTTAGTTGTAAAGCTGTTTACACTTTGTATTGTCTAAATCTCTAGTTAAGATTCTAGGGTTAGGATTGTTTAGCGTGGAAAAATTTTGAAAATGGCATGGACGATGCCTCCCGAACCCTTGCTGTCGTGACAAGAAATCCTACAGCGGTATCAGAGCCAAGCAAGAGATTTAGATGATTTTTGTAGAATTACGAAACCGAAACAACTCCGAAACACTCGAAACTAAAACCTAGATTATGTAAATATTTTTAAGTCATTGAAATTTTTTTTAAGCAACTGCAGAATGTTATATGAGATGTAACATGAACACTGAACAAATACGAACTCAATTAGGTGGATTTGACCCGAGTACATGCCCTGAAAAACCGAACTGGCCGGCCCTAATGTGGATTTTGGGGTTCGTATTTGTCTGGTGTTCTGGTCTCTGGGTTTTGGTGTTTCAGGTGTTGCTTGTTTTTGCTGAAATTGTATGAGATGTTAACTTTCTTTAAAAGCAATTCAGAGTGTTTCGTAGTCGTAATTCTAACATTATTTCGGTTTATTTAGACGGTGTTAAAAAATTCGAACGGATATCAAATACCCACTTTAACCCTCGCTGGAAATTTCCAAGAGTTGGATTTTTTCAAGTTAAAGAATATTCAAAAATCATGCAAGTAATACGATGGACCCTCTAGAAGAACAAAACCCTAATTCGATTCTATGACCGTAAGAAACGCCGCCAAATCCTAGGGTTTGTGGTAGTTCCGCGGTGCCATAGGTGAGGCAAGGGTTGACCCTTCTACGGTTGGTCCATAGGTACTGTGGCATGTTCTGAGTATTTTTAAACTACGCTCTAGTGTTGAGCTTTTGGGGAAATTTTGGGTGTTTGTTGATTCGATCGGAATGTTTAACATCTTCTAGCTATTTGTGGAATATGATACAATATGTGAAATTCATATAGTTAGGCATGAAATCCGAAGTATGTGATATTTCAGATTTATGATATCTAAGGTAATTGTGGATTCCAAATGTTGTAGTTTGACATTTTCTTTTCTGCGACTGTAAGTGTAATATGTGGTGTATCGCCGTTTTCGTTACTATATGTCAACGACAATTGTGATACGCATATTTACTTACGTTGATGACATGTGATGTTATGTGTTGTTGTGATATGTTATATTGGATCGTCGTGTTTTGAATAACCGGGGGTTTTATGTGAGATGAGAGTTTTTATTTTCATTCATGTAAAATTCATTATATGTAATATTCTTTTATTGGGGCACATCCGGGTTGAGGATGATGTCACCATTGTTGTATATAATTTACTTTTCCGCATTAGGATAGACCCAAGGTGGAGGGCACAAGCAACCGGGTTCTAGAGTCCAGTGGGAGACCATCTCGAGGAGTCGAGACCGGGTCTCCTAACTCTAGAATTGGTAGGGTTGCTTGCCGCTCTCGTAAGGGTCTAGGGATGTAGGTTTGGCTATTCATCGCGACCGTGGAATCCGTGTTTTTTACTGGCTTAATTTAAAACACGGAATTCCTAGTATATCCAATATTTCATATGTTATCTTCTGCTACTGATATTCTGTGATGTTATCACTTTATATGCGTGAGACGAATGTTTTATTATTGTATATATGATATATAATAAAGCTTGCTTATATTTTGCACCAGCGCTAGTCCCGCCTCGCTATGCCGTTAGTTAAGTAATCTAACGGTGCATAACGGGACACCATGGCTAATGCGGATGGCATAAGCGTACGTTGTATTTTCGTTTCTTCTGTGATGCTTAGGAAGCATAAATGATGGGACTTCATTAATGAGATTAATGAAAGAAAAGAAAGAAACCTAAAAGATGTTGTAGAATCATATTTTTAAAAAGGGTAGCTCTAGTTTTTGCTTTGCATAGCGGTATTCCTTGTAGAATATGTCATGACCCGAAATGGCATGTGACTGGCACTTGAATCATGTGAAGTCTATAGAACCCCACCTAATTCAAGTAAGATAAAAGCCCAGAAATCTAAACCATTTAAAAAGAGAGTGAAAGATACTTATTTAAAAGTTAACATAAAAATTCACTTTGAAAGTCATAGTAAGCATTTCTAAAAGCATCAAGTCTTTCCCAAAATTTCGGCAGAGTTTCCCTTGTAAAAACTGGCCCCAAACGGGTACAAACAAGAATAATCATAAGCAGTGAATAAAAGCATCCCCAAGCTGGAGCTAGCTCTTCGCCAATTGGTGGAAACAACCACGCAAGCTATATAATATACAATGCCGAAGGGCGAGGATCAAAACTCAGAAAGAAACCAACATTCTCGAGAAAACCAGAGAAGGACCGATAATAATAAAAGCGCGCGATTCTAACGTCGAAAGAATATACAACAGGTTTTCTAAGTCTATCAAATAATACAAGTTTGGTGATGGAGTTTACTGGATACAACTGAAATAAATAAAAGTACAACGGTGGTCACGATACAAGTGAACCTACCTACCAAAGCAACCACCCGGAAGGAAGCAGTGTGCCATCAAGCCGCAACGAAATCTGTATGGCCAAACCTGCAAGAAACTGTGGCACAACGGGGGTGAGTTGCCAACTCATGAGTAGAAAATATCACCGAGAAGAAATTGCATGTATGACTCTCTCCTAGGTCATACAATAATATCCTCATAAAATACAACCTGAAGCATCTAATAATGGTAAGAGAAAGCATAAAATACAACCTGGAGCATCTCAATATCTCGGGCTCCGGCAATACGTACTGGCCCATGTCATCAAATCTCAATATCTTGGGCCCCGGCAATCCGGACTGGCCCATATCATCAAATCTCACGACTATGTCAGTATCCTCCGGATATCCGCCGCGTCACAAATAACCGGTCGATAGTACTCCCCTGCCGAGCTCAATGCCATCATCTACGATCTTCTTGCCCCGAGGCACCACACCGGGTCCACCATGTACCCGCACACGGTGCATCCCCCTCCTCGAATCGGGTGTTTGATACCGCTCAAGAACCGAGAAAACTCATGGTGGGCACCTCTTACATCATATCACGAGAAAACCGCAAATTTCTATCTTTAGAAATGATAATGAGTTTATAAAATCCTTGCGGTTTCACCAAATCCAGAAATCTCATGGAAAATCCGAAATCCCAAACTCGAGAGTAAATAAACAGTGAATTACCGGCATAAAGCCCCATAATATTGCATGACAAATGAATATAAACATGCATGGGTATCCAAGTAAAGGATACAATATCCAAACTAGCATAGTAATAACATATTGGAACTATCAGCTAGCAAGTTATATCAATGAAGTAATATTCTCTAAAGTTAAGTGTCATGGCAATTACCGATGATGATGTATATAAGCCGGCAAGCAAGTGTTCGTAGATATATGCATCATCGGTAATGGTGCTGGTGTCCTGACAACATGGGTCTATAATAACAAAAGAAATCACAAGTATAAGCATGCAATGCGATAAGAACAACATGAATATAAGGAGAAAGATTTAATAACCGCAACATATAAGAAAATACATTTATATATACGAGTCATACAGTTTTGGCATTTGAAATAGCACGAATCGTGGTTTTTCGAAAATAGGGACTACGATGTTTTTAAGAAAAGGTACATCCTTTCAAAAATCTGTAATATCTCTCGGGTTGTCTTTTGAAAATACTCACGATTCGTTAGTTTCTGAAAATAAGTATGACTAGAGCCTGGTCCAACCTTTTCCTAATCAACTAAAAGACTAAACTAAAGAACTAGTCGAAAGGGTAAGAAATTCACCTAAATTCCGAGTCGATATATCTAGTAGTCGGCGATCCCGCCTTAATAGCGTCACGTATGGTAAAATATATAATACGACATCCTTGAATCAAGAGTGCGGATCAATCATCATATTTATACCTCGTACGGTAAAATCAATCGTAAGGCATCCCGGAAATTGGGGTACGGGTCAAATATCACATATACCACATTAATCATATGGTATCATCATCAAAATATCTTGAATTAGGGTACCATTCTAAAGTCTAGAACATACCAATATCATCAAACATATATCCTTGTGTGTATAAAAACACATCGCCCAACGATCCACTATAATATCGTGTCGTATATCATAACACGACCCAAAACACATAACCGATCTCACGGCATCATACCCGATCATATCGACTCACCTCCAAGTATCATATACTATCCTCATCACCTGTGTATACGTATATATATGTATGTGTGTGTGTATTATATATATATATACATCTATGTGTGTGTGTACCAACGCATCCATATATATATACATATAAACATATACACCCAGACATATCACGTGTGTGCGTATGTACGTGTGAACCTTTACTCTAGGGTTTCGCAACTAAGGAACTAAACTAAAAGCACTATCTTCTAATTACGCTAAAACCGACCCACGATCTCCTAAAGCCGTTCTTGCTAATTATCCATGCCTCACAATACACATAATTACATATAAAACATATCCGCATGCTACACTACGAAACTGCGGGGGTGCTATACGCCATCCACCCGACTTCCCCCATAGATATACATCTACTCACATTAATCCTCGCTTGCCGAAGTCGATGACCCTCGTTTTCCCTTGTCATCCTGAAGTCCACCCGAAGTACCTACATATCACAAAATACATCGTATCGCATCAAAATCCGACTCAAAAACCGACACGACACACGAAGTGCTCATAGGTTAGAACCTATAGCCAACGAATGCAAAAACAATCATAGAACCCCCGTCGTTGATATACAAAAGTCCAACGACCAAATCCACAATTTAAATACCAAAATCCATGTTTTAGAAATCGGAAAACCATTGCTATTATTAACTCAAACACTCCCTGATTTTGCCTCATGTAATCTGAAATAAAACAAAAAATACAGTGGCTAAGTTATGAGGAGTGTAAGCTACAGGACAAAACCCAACATCAACAGACAAATTTTGGCCGGCCTATTTGCTACAGTAACCGCCCCAGCCGGCCAAATTTTGAAGTTTGGTCTCGTCTTCTTATGGTGGTCTCCTATTGGTCTAACTAGGTTAATGTATATGTTTAATTTTTTTTATAAAGGTCTCGGGTTGCTCCAGATTCCCTGTAGACCTCCAAAATATCACAAAACCGAGATGGAAAGTTCTAAGTTCAAGTTTTGGGTTCTCAAATTCACTTGGTGCAGGATCTTAACACTAAAAGGGCTGTAGTCAACTAATTACACCTTAATTGCGCCTTCGCAACTTAAGAATTCCCTAAACTTGATCTTGGAATTTTTCAAGACCACAAAACGATCACTTACTAACTTATAACTACACTAAAACATTAGAACTCTAAAATCTTTACCAAAAGTGAAGGGTTATATCTCATTTGGCAACTCAAGAATTTTCTTGAGTTGCCCCAAGTGCTCAAAATCTTGTCTTGATCCCACCATGGTCTATGTGAGGAGCTTGTGCACAATTTTAATGAATGGAACAAGGTGGTTTGAGGTGGTTTTGGTGGTATTGTGAGGAGGTAGAGGAGGTGGGGGAAAGAGGGCAGCCATGGAGGAGGAAGAAGGGAAAAGAATGAAGAAAAATAAAGTGAAGAAATGAGGCCATGGTCAAGTGACCCCTCACCCTCTCTCTCTCTTCTCTCTCTTGCCCATACCTCTTGCCATGCCACATATAAAATATCTCTCATTTAAAAAAAATTCCTTTTTCTTTTCTTTTCTTCTTCTCTTTTCTTTTAAATCTCATTTTACAACAAAAGCCATTTTAGAAAAAAAAGAATGAAGTCATGGTAGAATAAAATGTAACAAGTGTGTAATATGACATGGTGCATATCATAAGCGTAAAAAATTTGATGCCAAATTAGTAAACAATAATTGAGTTTAGTAAATAACCCCCTTAAAATTAATTGTATAATAATTCATAGATTGTCTAAATCAAATAAACACCTTCAAATTAGTAATTCTTATTAGTTTTCAGAATATTTTCCAAATTATCGGTATATAGTTATACCCTTTTATCAATACAAATCCTTGTACTTAATAATATTCATAATATTCATTATTTGATTTATTTAAATTCCTAAATATAATAATTATTTTCTTGAAATTTTACAATCTTCCCCCTTAAATAAATTCGGTCCCCGAATTTAAATTAAAACTCCCCCAAATACTAAAATATTTCAGCGAAACACTCAAGTCGTCGGGGCTCTGAAATCATCAATACTCAAAACACATCTTAGCGCAATACATGCGCATGAAAAACGAGTATATAACTCAAAATCAAAAATCCGTCAAGCATCACGCAATCATCGGAGTCATAGTGAAGATACCAATATCAAAGTCCAATACGAAAACCAACATGATATGCTAAAAACTATAACATGTACCTAGTACGCATCGTTGTAAACTCGTCAAAACATCTGAACAGAGTTGCACGCTAAACTTTTTTTTTTCAAGTCGCTGTGCAATGCACGTATCACGGTACAAGTAGCGGACGTTTATTGTAAGAAAAATAACTCTCTCTCTCTCTATATATATATATATATATCCTTTGTTTATCATACACGTCCCGCCATTTGAAAATAATTTAGAAGGGTTTCCTTTGTAAAATGTTTCGTGCCATCTCGGACACATTAGGAAAATATTGAGACTACAGCTCCATTTTGGAAATCCCTTCGATAACTATCGATGCATGCAAACACCTAGGTACTGTTCACAGAACAGTCCTGCTCGGTTACTAAACCAAATAGTAAATATCATAAAAACGTACTGCTCCAAGGAAAACATACTCAATAGTATATGTAATAATGCCACATGCGTCTGGTGCGCACAGAAATCATAATCAATGAATGTGCCATACCTATGCACAGAACCAAATCTAAGTGTAACGGGTGTGCACGAAAACACCTGTCAAGACAACGAGTGTGCCTGACAACAATATCAGGTGCATCTGCTATGCACGAAGAATCCTGATTTAGTGCATCTGGTGTGCACCAAAATCGCATCAAGCGTGCCAAGTATGCGCAAAAATCCAAATCAAGTGCACTAGGTGCACGAAAACAAATATCGAATATCGCAATCGAAATCAATGGTATACAACATACCTCAATCCAAATCAGGTATACCATGCTATATAATCTCACAATCACGTGCATCGGCATGCACAAAATCGAATCAAGTACTAAAAGTGCATGAAAACTACACCGAAGGAAAAAGTCAAATCGCATACATACTATAGGCATGAAATCAAAATCAAACATCTCGAACGATATCAAATCGAAATCGAGTGCAATTGTGGTGCACGAAAACTCAATCATGCAAATAAATCGCCTAAAATACCAAAATCCAAAATAACAGCCACGTGATATTCGAATCACCAAATCGCAAATTGTAAACACTATCGTCGATATGTCTTTCCTTCAAAGTCGAGTAGGTGTTGGTGCATCCAAAGATAACAGAGCAAGATATCTATTTGCCTCCTGTTCATGGTCCGGCGCCTTGTGCCCTTAGGCTCTCGTCTCTCACTGCGAATTGCCGGTTACATAACTCCACGGCTCAATAACCCAATATGGTAATGATGACGGAAACAGTCCCGCTCTGGCACATTCTCTAAAGATCTCTGGTCAACTATCATGGTCACTCATAACATGTCCCACCGATGATGCTGAACTCTGGTCTACTGGGTATGCGTAATACGAACGATCCAGGGTCCAAATCTTCTCATGTAGTATTCCAGAAAGATTCTGTCGGGGTCTCTCCCAAATCTCGTTTCTGCCGAACTGCCTGGAAGTTATCACCCTTTACTAAATCCATTTCTTGTTCTGGAACGGCTGCATACTCATTACGAATTTTTCTAAAAGGTATATCTATATTCAACGCCTCTGCATGCGTATCACATCTCTGATGTCAACGGAGTGGAACGCCATCTCGTCAAAATCCCGTACGATCCTCTTACTCCACTTTTCTCTAATGTGGATTGATTCGGACCCGTCTCTTCATAACTGTATGGACTGCGCTACAAAAAACTATACTCATATCTGGGGTCTCCCTTCCGAAACTACGTACTCGATAGCTCAAAATCTTATGGTAGGCATCTGGCCAACTACGCCCTCGGAAACTCTTCCAAATCTTCGGAGGAATACTCTTCATTTGTCCGTTTTCTATCGACTCTCAACGTGCCTATATAAAGTCTTCTCTAGCTGTAATCAATCAATCTGATGACCTCGCATCGGGGTATGCAAACGAACTACATGTCCTAGTCATTCATCCAAGGGTGAGTAGCGATCATCTATCAAATCTCTAAGTATAAACCCGTGTTGCAATAGCTTCAAACATCTGGGGCGATATCTTTTCCGTCGCAGCATCAACTTGTTCATTCGTCCGCACGCTAAATAATGCCTCAATCCTCAAGAATAGATGATACGTTTACGGTCATCACATTCTAGCCGGCCTCTAGCAGTGGCCCAATCCTCTGGTGCTGATCTGAACGTTCGAGAAATCATAGTAAAAAAAGTCCATCAAGACGCTCGTGTCACGAAAAACACAATAAAACGGCACATCTATGCAATCGTGTCACCGGCATTATGTCCTGGTCAGTCCTCATCCAAGACGAGCTCATGTTGACCGCAACTCTAGCCGCAGCTCTCTCTGCCCGTGCAACCGTGGTAATAGAACCCACAATCCGACATCGATGAAGATAGATCAAAGGAACGAATAGAATACGGTGGAAAGAAATGTACATTATACGGCTTCTTAAGCGGAGTAGTGTATCGTAAGTATGTCGCGGAACATACATACGGTACGTCACTCTAATTATGTTACCTACTCCATCAACAAAGGTCAACCTAAGCGACGAAAGTTCGAGTCTAATACCCCCTCGACCATGTCTAAGTTTTGTAAGGTCAAGCCTAGGTTCCGAATACATATATACGCCCTAGACTCCGCATACTCAAACCTAAACTCGAACTAAGGTTAAACCTAGCGCTTTGATACACCCTTTGTCACGACCCGAAATGGTACGTGACTGGCACTTGAATCATGTGAAGTCTATAGGACCCCACCTGATTCAAGTAAGAAAAAATCCCAGAAATCTAAACCATATAAAAAAAGAGTGAAACATACTTATTTAAAAGTTAACATAAAAATTCACTTTGAAAGTCGTAGTAAGTATTTTTAAAAGCATCAATTCTTTTTGAAAATTTCGGCAGAGTTTCCCTTGTAAAAATTGGCGCCAAACGGGTACAAACAAGAATAATCATAAGCAGGGAATAAAGGCATCCCCAAGCGGGAGCTAGCTCTTCGCCAATTGGAGGAAACAACCAGGCAAGCAATATAATATACAACGCCGAAGGGCGAGGATCAAAACTCAGAAAGAAACCAACATCCTCAAGAAAACCAGAGAAAGACCGATAATAATACAAGCGCGTGATTTTAAGGTCGAAAGAATGTACAACTGGTTTTCTAAGTCTATCAAATAATACAAGTCTGGTTGATGGAGTTTACTGGATACAACTGAAATAAATAAAAGTACAATGGTGGTCACGATACAACTGAACCCACCTACCAAAGCAATCACCCAGAAGGAAACAGTGTGCTATCAAGCCGCAACGAAACCTATACGGCCAAACCTGCATGAAACTGTGGCACAACTGGGGTGAGTTGCCAACTCGTGAGTAGAAAACATCACCGAGATGAAATCGTACGTATGACTTTCTCCTAGGTCATACAATAATATTCTCATAAAATACAACCTGAAGCATCTAATAATGGCAAGGGTAATCATCTAAACATAAATGAAATACCAAGTGCTCGTTTCGGTGCCCCAGGTAGCAACATGTCACGTATATAATGTACGAATGTATTAAGAATGAAAGTAAAATACATCTTGTACGAGAAAACTGTTTTCTTATCTCAGTGAGATTTCTGTATAAAAACCGAAGTATCATCAATGAAATAAACAGAGAATCCGTGTTGATCAGTCGAAAATATTGTATATTTTAGCCGGCAATTTCCTTAACATTTGCATACATTTAGAAGTGTTCGGCATTCATATTCTACATATTAGCAAATCTGTCACAAAATATGAGATTACATGTATTAGACTTTTAAACCGACACTTTAAGGGAACTTAACCGCATTCAATGGCATCACATCATTTCGGTATTTGCGCAACACTTGTTTCGAAGTCTGTGCAGGAAATTCCAGAAACCGAGCCAAATTGTCAAAAGTGCTGATCAAAATTACACCAAGTCTAAGTCTGGTGATCTGGCAGTAAAATTCCAGAAATTTATTCAAGGCCAATGGGCGCTTCCCGCCGCGGATCCGTGGCATGATGACGTCAGCAGAGAAGCAGATTTTCCCCATGTGCTTATTTCTAACGGCAAAGCTTCCAGAACTCTCCAGAAACTCCACGTGGCTTCATCTAGAAGGCTCGGCCTAACAACCTAGTTCTAGAAGCCTCCCTCCAACTAACTTCTTCTAGAAGCCTCCTTATAACAACCTTCTTCTAGAAAGCTCTCTCCAACAACCTTCTTCTAGAAGCCTCCTTGTAACAACCTCATTCTAGAATATTCCTTCCAACAAACTTTTTCTAGAAGATTCTTTCTAACCACCTCATTTTGGAGGGAAAATTCAAATTCAAATGAGGTAGTTCATTTTGGAGGGAAAATTCAAATTCAAATGAGGTAGTTCATTTTGGAGGGAAATTCAAATTTCATCCATCAAACTTTTGGAGGGAAATTTGAATTTCATTTAACAAACTTTTGGAGGGAAATTTGAATTTCACTCAACTAACTTTTGGAGGGAAATTTGAATTTCATTTAACAAACTTTTGGAGGAAAACTAAAAATTCAAATCCTAGATCTAGGGTTTTGATGGCTATAAATAGGAACCTAGATCTAAGGGATGAGGTTGTTCATTCTACACCATTTTCTTCCACAAGTCTCGTGACAAGGCTTGTGCGAAACCCTAACCCTAATTCCACTCCAAATCCAAGATCTTGAGTACCAAATCAAGCGAGAAGCCTTCAACCTTTTAGGAGCCAAGCCGATCTTCAATCGGGCAAGTGATCCAAGCCGATCCGCGATCCACGGAGACGAGCGAAGCCAAGTCGACGATCGAATTCTTCCTCTTGTAGTTCTTGAGCGAATGTAATGAAATTGTTGATATAAATAAAAGGTGAAATTCTTTAATCTTGCTTTCTTTTAATTCTTGCATCATGATTAGATCTCAATTTGTAATTGTTGTTCTTGTTGTGATGTTTGAGTAAAACTCCGCTCGTAAAGGAGTCGAGACGATTGTAGAATGATGATGTAACAAATCTTAATACGATTTTTAAGTCCTACGAGTTTTGTAAACCCTAGCAAGTTCAAGAATCGATGACCTAGTTTCGTAGCGATGCTTTCTTGATTGTGATCGCTCGAAATTAGGGATCTACGATCGTTTCTTGAATTTACTAGAGGCTAGAATATGAATGATATCGACGAAAGAACAAGAGATAAGATGAAACCCTAGTTTCACAAGAAGTCTCTAATTCTCATCGATCATCATCGATCTAGTATCAATTCATCGAAGGATAAGAATACGTAATTGTAAGATTACATCACATCTATAGATCCGATCGATTCCTACGAGCCTCATTTCGATTCTTGAGATTTGGTTTGGTAAAATCATCAAACGATCAATTCTTGATTCTATTTTTTAATGCTTTCTTAGATCTAGATATTTTCTTTTTTTTTGAAATACAATTTTAAATCATGAATTGTTTGTTTTCTTTTCTTTAAAGTTTCGACTCATCTAATTCAAAAGACGAACGATTACACTTTCCCTGTGGACGATCCGCACTCACTAACAATCTACATCCGACACCGTAGTTGATTGCGGTCAAATAATTTTTGGTTGTGATTTCTTTACAATTTTCCATTATACACAACAAAAGTAAACAATCAAATGGCGCCGTTGCCGGGGATAGTGCGCTAATAGTTCGTATTTTGAAATTTGAGTTGAACAATTTATTTCATCATAATTTTTAGATCTAAACTCGTACAAACTCTAATACGTGTGTTGTGATTTGTTGCGAGGAATTCTGGAATCATTGGAGCTTGGATAAAATTTTTCTAAAAATTCCAGAGAGCTAAGAAGTTCAAGTGGAACAGTGACAGAAATTTTTGTGCAGAGATCAGCACATACAGCCGCCCTTCCGCGGCTAAAGACCCTAATCCGCGGCGGTTCCGCGCTCCCCTTGTTGATTCACTGTACCAATTTTCCTCTGTAAGTCCCTCACTTTCTTATCTCTTACCTCATCTGCTCCAATAACAATTTTGCTGCAGGTTTCTTTGCAAATAAATCGCAGCGCCGCAAAGCAAAATAAAATTTGTGCGTGTTTTTGATTCTTGTGGTTGTTGCATATTAATACGGAATTTAAGGGGCACGACCAAATCCAAATTAGGTGGGGATTTCATTACCCTTCCTAGGCCCCGAAAATCACAAACTTGCATCCGCATTGACCCTCATTAATTAAAAGAAATCTAGAGATGACTCTAAGGACCGTCGCGCTCAATTAGGACAAGAGAGGGCCGTGGGTAATTCATTGCTTATCCGAGTTTTCTTGTGGTGCCTAAGGCGAGTGTGTCTAAGGCTAGTGGTTATTAATTAGGCCCACTGTAGTGGTGGTTCCTTTCCACTTACCTGGCACTTATCCGGCCACAGGGAGACAAAGAGGCAGTGGAGGATTTATCCTGCGACTTGTCTTTTGGCAGTTAGGAGCGGTCTAGAGTTTGACCTAGGTGACCAATAGAATTAGGGTTTTGTGTGTTGCATTTGTTGTGTTGCATAATTTTTTTTTAAAAAATCCGTATCATTTTTCAAAACAAACACCAACACTTCATTTCCTCTAATTATACCAACGCTGCCATTTGTGCTACAACCGTTTAGCACAATGTTAGGCTGGACACGGGATTCCATTTCCCGTCTTGTCCGCGTTTCTTTTATCGACCCCAGAGTCGGTAATTCTTCATCTTCTCCCCCACCACCCACCACACCCGTGATGGACCCAAATCCATCAAACTTTAACACTACTCTGCCACCGCCCGCAGGTGCGCAGAATCTTCCACGCATTTCTCTCCAAGAGAGATGCTATCCTACACGTGTTACCCTTCCCACCTGTCTTTCTATACCACCTGCCATAGGGGAAAATTTTGAAATCAACCCCCAATTCATCGAACTGTTACCCAAATTTCACGGTCTTGATTCTGAAAACGCATACATGTTTATTTCCAAATTCGAAAATGTATGTGCTTTAATGGGGAATTCACAACTGTCTGTGGATGCTCTGCGTTTACGTCTTCTCCCATTCACTTTGTGCGATTTAGCCGAGAAGTGGCTTTACATCACACCCGCACATTCTATTTCAACATGGGACGAATTCGTTGCAGCATTCCTTAAGAAATTTTATTCCAATCACAAGACCGCCCGTGTTCGGAGCGAAATCTCTAAATTTACCCAACTTCCCAATGAACCATTTTGGAAATGCTTTGAACGATTCAAGGATCTTCTTATCCAATGCCCTCATCACGGAATCCCCAGATGGGATTTGTGTCGAATTATCTATGAGGGTGTTGATCTCACTACTAGACAGATGCTTGAAACCATGTGTCATTGCCAATTCCTATCTAAAGATGATGGTGAAGCTTGGAAATACTTAGAAGATTTAGCTCAAAACACATCACAATGGGAAAGTGTTAGACCACCACCACCTAGGGAAGATGTCAATCAGCTCGATGTTTCCGTCACCTTGAAAGCCGAAATGGCCGCAATACAAAGGAAACTCGACGCTATAGAAAATAAAATCTCTTCAGCCTCCCTAAATCAATCCACACTTCCCAAAACCGTGTGTGGCTGCTGTTCAAACCCTTCACATTTGACGGAAGAATGTCCTTTGAATGTACCGTTTCAAGGTCACACTAATGCTTCACTTCAGCAAGGACCTGGAAACTATCCCTCTTCTTCCTCATATAATCAAGATTGGAGGAATCACCTGAACTTTTCTTGGAACCAATCACAATCTCAAAACACGGTTCCAATCCTAAACAATTTTCAAAGGGTCCCTCCACCACAACAGCAGCCACCACTTCAATTGAGTCAGCACCCCTTCCAACCACAAAATTTTCAAAATCCTGCCAACACTTTTGCACTACATGAAAACTCTTTGCAATTGGCCGGTACTGATAATATCTCTGCACTGGTGCAAACCTTGGTTACATTCATGAAACAATCCATCCAAGAGTCGGCAAGTTTTCAATCTTCCATCGATAATATGATAAAGATCATTCTCACTCAAAATGAGAATATCAAATCAATGGAAGCACAAATTGAACGAATAACAGCCGAAATTAGTGCTAGAGAAGAAGGGAATCTTCCATCTCAACCCGTACCTGATCCTAGACCTTCACATTACACTAATGTGGACGCTTTTACAACGTTGAGATCTGGAAGAGTGCTAGACAATCATCTGGGTGAACAAATTGATAATGATGAATTGATCATTAACACCCCGGCTTCCACTTCCACTTCCACTCACACTTCTACTTCTTACCCTATTTCGTCTAACCTACCTTCTTCTTCCGAGCCTATTCTCCGTATTCCCAAAGGCTCGAACCCTCCACCCACCTCATCTTTTCCACCCCCACAAACTTCTCCACAAATGTTGGACCCAACACTTATTGATAGAGCTCCATTTCCAAATAGGTTGAGGCCCAAGAAACATGATGCCCAAATGGAGAAGATTGTGGACATGTTTAAGGAAGTTAACATCAACATCCCTCTCCTAGATGCTATTCAACAAGTTCCGTCCTATGCAAAAACTCTTAAGAACTTGTGCACTAGGAAGAGGAAGACTCAAGTGCCTAAAAAAATCTTCATGTCGAGTACTGTAGACACGGCTTTTCCCCAACAATTACCACGGAAACGTAAAGACCCCTGGCTGTCCTACTATTTCCATTTTTATTGGGGAGAAACACATCAACCGTGCGTTACTTGACCTTGGCGCTAGTGTTAACTTACTTCCTTATTCAGTCTTATGAGCAACTAGGGATTGGAGAGTTGAAGCCAACCAATTGCACTCTCCAGATGGCTGACCGATCAATCACCAAACCTAGGGGTGAACTGGAGGATGTGTTAATAAAAATCGGAGAATTTATATTCCCGGTAGATTTTATTGTAATTGATACACAGCCTATAGCGAACCCACGGAATCAAATTCCGGTGATTTTAGGTCGCCCCTTTTTGGCCACTTCCAACGCAATAATCAACTGTCGTAATGGTTCTACGACCTTATCTTTTGGGAATAGGTCAATAGAGCTGAACATTTACAAGTTGGGAAGTGTACCCTCCGAACCTACTGCTCAGGTCTGTTCTGTCGACTTAATGGATGTCGACAGCAGCGAATTTGATGATCCTCCTGATATCGATCTTGACTCTTTTCATACGTTATTGTTTGACCCAACTATGTATCATACACATACGGACTCTTCCACCGAGATGTCCGGGTCAACAATTAACACTGATTATGAACTGTTCTTAGAGTCTGAAGATCACCCCGCGCTTTGTGATGACATTATTCATCGGGGTATTGATGGAACTTTCGAGGAGATCTTCGCTGATGAACTCGCATTTTTAAATGACACGGGTGTTGAGATGAATCATCTCCCAATCACTGAAATTGAACCTCCACCCCTTCTTCTGAACTGTAAAAAGAATGCGAGCAATCCATCACATTCACTGCATCGTCTCTCCAAAACGAGACGCACACACATTCTATTCCACCACTTAACCTTTCCCCACTTCTTCTTCCACCAACCAGAGCACTGCATTGATAAAATTTTTGAATGGTTGGTGTTGATATTCGGTCTTTGCAAAGCTTGGCATCGACCAATGATTTTTGACCCCCTCATATGATTTTGAAAGATTAACATTGCATAAGTTTGGGGGGGTATATGATCGGGCTCCTGAAAAGAAAATTTTACAAAATTTTGAGCCAAAAATAAGTTTGGGGGAGGTTCTTCACTTAAATATTTTGCCCCCACTAATAAATTCCTCCCAAGCTTACAGGTTTTTCGAGATTTAGCAGATGGCAACAGTGAGGACACTGTTGAAAACAAGTTTGGGGGAGGTTTGTGCTTATTTTCGCATCATTTGCATATCATTTGCATAAGCACAAAACATTTTCGAAAAACCATAAAAATTTAAAAATTTTCAAAATTATAAAAATATTTTTGTACATAAATAAGATAATAAAAGTTTTAGATAGTGAAAAATTACATCCATGAGATTAGAAAAATTTAAGAAAACCAAGAAAATTAGAAGTTTTCTTATACGAACTAGTAATAAGTAGTTATGAGCCGTTGTCCCAAGGGTTAGTAAGATGAAAGACGTCACTAATCTGAGGATAAAAATAAGTCTGAAAAATAGTTTCTATTCTGGAAGCCAAACATTTTGAACGTTGATACCCTGCTATTCGCACTTACACACGTCTTAAAGCCTGGGATAGTAGAGGATACCTTGAAATGCTCTTGTCTTAAAGCCAAAAGTATGAAGAAAAAAAAAATTATGGTGAGAAAAATGGACACTGGTTTTGTTATCACCAAGGGAAATAAAAAATATATAGCAAGGGTGCCTTTTCATCTAGTGCCCTAAGGCCAACTGGTCTGGGAGTCACTGCTATACCTGAGGTGGTGCAAGACTAGGAAAATACACCAAATAAGCAATCACATGAGTAATCGGTCGGTTAGTACCTCAAGAAGTATTAACGGTCGCATGAAAGTGTGTGAGCTCATCGAGAAAAAAATATATACTGAGGTTGATGGGCAAGAGTATGATAGCTTGAATTGAATTCTCCGGGTGTAGGGATGTCCTTTACACACACGCAGGGTGATATGATCGATGTTTTGGAAGAAAGATAGGAATGAAAAATAAGACGATGTTTTATTGAGGGAGGACGTGATTTCTAACATCTTTTCATGACCATTAAGATAGGGCTCATGACAACCGAAAAGCTAGCTTAGTTGGAAACCCTAATTTTCAAAGTCTTTCTTTTACAATTCTTTTCTTTAAATGTAATATTCATGATCTTCCTTTTATTATTGGATTTTGTGGGTGCAATCCGCTGAAAACCCTCAGGAGACAACACTCCTCCTACTAGGGACACCTAGAGGTTTAAAGGCTTGTTGCACGTGCTCAGTGCAATCGTGTTGCCTACGAAAGTGTGCTAGTTAGTTTTTCTCTTTCTTTATTTTCTCCTTCTCTTTTTAATAAAACATTCGCTCGAGACGATCGAAATTAAGTTTGGGGGTATTTGATCAGTCGAAAATATTGTATATTTTAGCCGGCAATTTCCTTAACATTTGCATACATTTAGAAGTGTTCGGCATTCATATTCTACATATTAGCAAATCTGTCACAAAATATGAGATTACATGTATTAGACTTTTAAACCGACACTTTAAGGGAAATTAACCGCATTCAATGGCATCACATCATTTCGGTATTTGCGCAACACTTGTTTCGAAGTCTGTGCAGGAAATTCCAGAAACCGAGCCAAATTGTCAAAAGTGCTGATCAAAATTACACCAAGTCTAAGTCTGGTGATCTGGCAGTAAAATTCCAGAAATTTATTCAAGGCCAATGGGCGCTTCCCGCCGCGGATCCGTGGCATGATGACGTCAGCAGAGAAGCAGATTTTCCCCATGTGCTTATTTCTAACGGCAAAGCTTCCAGAACTCTCCAGAAACTCCACGTGGCTTCATCTAGAAGGCTCGGCCTAACAACCTAGTTCTAGAAGCCTCCCTCCAACTAACTTCTTCTAGAAGCCTCCTTATAACAACCTTCTTCTAGAAAGCTCTCTCCAACAACCTTCTTCTAGAAGCCTCCTTGTAACAACCTCATTCTAGAATATTCCTTCCAACAAACTTTTTCTAGAAGATTCTTTCTAACCACCTCATTTTGGAGGGAAAATTCAAATTCAAATGAGGTAGTTCATTTTGGAGGGAAAAGTAGTTCATTTTGGAGGGAAAATTCAAATTCAAATGAGGTAGTTCATTTTGGAGGGAAATTCAAATTTCATCCATCAAACTTTTGGAGGGAAATTTGAATTTCATTTAACAAACTTTTGGAGGGAAATTTGAATTTCACTCAACTAACTTTTGGAGGGAAATTTGAATTTCATTTAACAAACTTTTGGAGGGAAATTCAAATTTCATCTAACAAACTTTTGGAGGGAAACTAAAAATTCAAATCCTAGATCTAGGGTTTTGATGGCTATAAATAGGAACCTAGATCTAAGGGATGAGGTTGTTCATTCTACACCATTTTCTTCCACAAGTCTCGTGACAAGGCTTGTGCGAAACCCTAACCCTAATTCCACTCCAAATCCAAGATCTTGAGTACCAAATCAAGCGAGAAGCCTTCAACCTTTTAGGAGCCAAGCCGATCTTCAATCGGGCAAGTGATCCAAGCCGATCCGCGATCCACGGAGACGAGCGAAGCCAAGTCGACGATCGAATTCTTCCTCTTGTAGTTCTTGAGCGAATGTAATGAAATTGTTGATATAAATAAAAGGTGAAATTCTTTAATCTTGCTTTCTTTTAATTCTTGCATCATGATTAGATCTCAATTTGTAATTGTTGTTCTTGTTGTGATGTTTGAGTAAAACTCCGCTCGTAAAGGAGTCGAGACGATTGTAGAATGATGATGTAACAAATCTTAATACGATTTTTAAGTCCTACGAGTTTTGTAAACCCTAGCAAGTTCAAGAATCGATGACCTAGTTTCGTAGCGATGCTTTCTTGATTGTGATCGCTCGAAATTAGGGATCTACGATCGTTTCTTGAATTTACTAGAGGCTAGAATATGAATGATATCGACGAAAGAACAAGAGATAAGATGAAACCCTAGTTTCACAAGAAGTCTCTAATTCTCATCGATCATCATCGATCTAGTATCAATTCATCGAAGGATAAGAATACGTAATTGTAAGATTACATCACATCTATAGATCCGATCGATTCCTACGAGCCTCATTTCGATTCTTGAGATTTGGTTTGGTAAAATCATCAAACGATCAATTCTTGATTCTATCTTTTAATGCTTTCTTAGATCTAGATATTTTCTTTTTTTTTGAAATACAATTTTAAATCATGAATTGTTTGTTTTCTTTTCTTTAAAGTTTCGACTCATCTAATTCAAAAGACGAACGATTACACTTTCCCTGTGGACGATCCGCACTCACTAACAATCTACATCCGACACCGTAGTTGATTGCGGTCAAATAATTTTTGGTTGTGATTTCTTTACAATTTTCCATTATACACAACAAAAGTAAACAATCACGTGTCAAGCATCAACACAAAACATATATCCCAATATCACAATGCCTCAAAATCTCAATATCTCAATATCTCGAGCTCCGGTAATCCGTGCTGGCCCATATCATCAAATCTCAATATCTCGGGCTCCGGCAATCCGGACTGGCCCATATCATCAAATCTCACGACCACGTTGGTATTCTCTGGATATCCGTCATGTCACAAATAACCGGTCGGTAGAGCTCCCTTGCCGGGATCAACGCCATCATCTGTGACATTCTTGCCCCGAGGCACCGCACCGGGTCCATCATGTACCCGCAGACGGTGCATCCCCCTTCTCGAATCGGGTGTATGATACCGCTCAAGAACCGAGAAAACTCTTGGTAGGCACCTTTCACATCATATCACGAGAAAACCATAAATTTCTATCTTTAGAAATGATAATGAGTTTATAAAATCCTTGTGGTTTCTCCAAATCCAGAAATCTCATGGAAAATCCGAATCCCAAACTCGAGAGTAAATAAACAGTGAATTACCGGCATAAAGCCCCATAATATTGCATGACAAATGAATGTATACATGTATGGGTATCTAAGTAAATGATGCAATATCTAAACTAGCATAGTAATAACATATTGGAACTATCAGTTAGCAAGTTATATCAGTGAAGTAATATTCTCTAAAGTTTACATGTCATGGCAATTACCGATGATGATGTGTGTGAGCCGGCAATCAAGTGTTCGTAGACATACGCATCATCGATAATGGTGCTGGTGTCCTGACAACATGGGTTCATAACAACAAAAGAAATCATAAGTATAAGCATGCAATGCGATAAGAACAACATGAATATAAGGAGAAAGATGTAGTAACCGCAACATACAAGAAAATACATTTATATATACGAGTCATGCAGTTTTGGCATTTGAAATAGCACGAATCTTGGTTTTTAGAAAATAGGGGCAACGATGTTTTTAAGAAAAGGTACGTCCTTTGAAAAATTCATAATATCCCTCGGGTTGTCTTTTGAAAATACTCACGATTCGTTAGTTTCTGAAAATAAGTATGACTTGAGCCCGGTCCAACCTTTTCCTAATCAACTAAAAGACTAAACAAAAGAACTAGTCGAAAGGGTAAGAAATTCACCTAAATTCCGAGTCGATATATCTAGTAGTCGGCGATCCTGCCTTAATAGTGTCACGTACGGTAAAATATATACTACGACATCCTCGAATCAAGAGTGCGGATCAATCATCATATTTATACCTCGTACGGTAAAATCCATCATACGGCATCCCGGAAATTGGGGTACGGGTCAAATGACATATATACCGCATTAATCATATGGTATCATCATCATAATATCCTGAATTAGGGGTACCGTTCTAAAGTCTAGAACATACCAATATCATTAAACATATATCCTCGTGTGTATAAAAACACATCGCCTAACGATCCACTATAATATCATGTCGTATATCATAACACGACCCAAAAGACATAACCGATCATACGGCATCATGCCCGATCATATCGACTCACCTCCAAGTATCATATACTATCCTCATCACCTGTGTATGTGTGTGTGTGTGTGTGTACCAACGCATCCACACACACACACACACACACATATAAGCATATACACCCAAACATATCACGTGTGTGCGTGTATGTGTGTGAACCTTTACTCTAGGGTTTCGCAACTAAGGAACTAAACTAAAAGCACTATCTTCTAATTACACTAAAACTGACCCACGATCTCTTAAAGCCGTTCTTGCAAATTATCCATGTTTCACAATACACATAATTACATATAAAACATATTCACATGCTACACTACGAAAATGTGGTGGTGCTATACGCCATCCACCCGACTTCCCCCGTAGATATACATCTATTCACATTGATCCTCGCTTACCGAAGTCGATGATGCTCGTTTTCCCTTGTCATCCTGAAGTCCACGCGAAGTACCTACATATCACAAAATACATCGTATCTCATCAAAATCCGACTCAAAAACCGACACGACACGCGAAGTGCTCATAGGTTAGAACCTATAGCCCATGAATGCAAAAATAATCATAGAACCCTCGTCGTTGACGTACAAACGTCCAACGACCAAATCCACAATTTAAATACAAAAATCCATGTTTTAGAAATCGGAAAACCATTGCTATTATTAACTCAAACGCTCCCTGATTTTGCCTCAGGTAATCTGGAACAAAACAAAAAATACAGTGGCTAAGTTATGAGGAGTGTGAGCTACAGGACAGAACCCAACATCAACAGACAAATTTTGGCTGGCCTATTTGCTACAGTAACCGCCACAGATGGCCAAAATTTAGAAGTTTGGTCTCGTCTTCTCGTGGTGGTCTCCTATTGGTCTAACTAGGTTAATGTATATGTTTAATTTTTTTATAAAGGTCCCGGGTTGCTCCAGCTTCCCTGTAGACCTCCAAAATATCATAAAACTGACACGGAAAGTTCTAAGTTCAAGTTTTGGGTTCTCAAATTCACTTGGTGCAGGATATTAACACTAAAGGGGCTGTAGTCAACGAATTACACCTTAATTGCGCCATCGCAACTCAAGAATTCCCTAAACTTGATCTTGGAATTTTCCAAGACCACAAAACCATCACTTACTAACTTATAACTACACTAAAACATTAGAACCCTAAAATCTTTACCAAAAGTGAAGGGTTATACCTCATTTGGCAACTCAAGAATTTTCTTGAGTTGCCCCAAGTGCTCAAAATCTTGTCTTGATTCCACCATGGTCTATGTGAGGAGCTTGTGCACAATTTTAATGAAGGGAACAAGGTGGTTTGAGGTGGTTTTGGTGCTTTTGTGAGGAGGTAAAGGAGGTGGGGGAAAGAGGGCAGCCATGGAGGAGGAAGAAGGGAAAGGAATGAAGAAAAATGAAGTGAAAAAATGAAGCCATGGTCAATGTACCCCTCACCCTTTCTCTCTCTCTCTCTCTTGCCCATACCTCTTGCCATGCCACATATAAAATATCTCTCATTTAAAAAAACCCTTTTTCTTTTCTTCTTTTCATTTCTTTTCTTTCAAATCTCATTTTAAAACAAAAGCCATTCTAGAAAAAAAGAAAGAAGTCATGGTAGAATAATTTGTAACAAGTATGTAACATGACATGGTGCATGTCATAAGCGTAAACAATTTAATGCCAAATTAGTAAACACTAATCGAGTTTAGTAAATAACCCCTTTAAAATTAATTGTATAATAATTCATAGAATGTCTAAATCACATAAACACCTTCAAATCAGTAATTCTTATTAGTTTTCAGAATATTTTCCAAATTATCGGTATATAGTTATACCCTTTCATCAAAAAAAATTCTTGTACTTTATAATATTCATAATATTCATTATTTGATTTAGTTAAATTCCCAAATATAATAATTATTTTCTTGAAATGTTACAGAATATCCAGCACCTCATTCGATGAGGAAAGAGCCAAGATCCCTTCACCGGGAGTGACCTTTTTAGAGAAACTAGCAGATGCTACAACCGACTCGGTTTTGTCTTTTGACTGCTTCTTTTAGCTCTTGCTTTGCATAGCAGTATTTATGAAATATCCTTCTCCTTATTCGATAAGGAAAGAGCCAAGATCCCTTCACCGGGAGTGACCTCTTTAGCAAAACTAGTAAAAGCCTCAAAAACACTCCTTTTGAAAAATCACTCGTTTCTACAATGATATCAAGTTCATTACGCAAAAGGTTTTCTTAAAAACCTGTCGTAGCCCTCCGTCATTTCAGATAAATAACACTTAGTATTCGTGTTACGTTTGTTGGCCTCCGTCAAGGCGTAGTGTGTGATAGCTAACTAGTGCTTATCTGCAACATAAGATGAGATCGGATTAGGGTAGTCATGCGACTTTGTTGGCCTCCGTCAAGGGTCATGCGGGTGCGTTTAATTCAATCATGAAATGTATGGGTTGAACTTGACTAGCAGCCTATGGTTTATTGGCCTCCGTCAAGGTCATAGGACGCTAGGGGTAAAAGCAATATCGGGAATTTCAAGTGTTGAAATTTGCAATGAGATTGCATACCTTCTATGAGATAGTTGGATCCCGATACCCACTGCGAGTAAGAGTTACTCCTGGGAGAGTTTTACACATCACAATTAGCCGATCAAGTAGGTGTCTAGAAAGGTGTTAACGGGGTTCGCCCCTGGGAAAATGAGGTTTATTTTAATTAGGTCCGTGCGAAAACACGGAGAACCTCCCTCAAAGTATCAACACTGGCCTGCTCGAAAGATTGGCAAACTTGTAAGGTGTAATTATTCCCGACCAGTCTTACCTTTTAGGGTTTGAAGGAAGATATGATAAAAACAGTGGGAGCCATCCTGATTAGATAAGATAATAAACCAATTTATTCTTGCAAGAGCATACGCTAAAGTGTTTTCTTATCTCTCTCTCCAGGTAGCGACCATGTCAGGCCTTAATCAAGATAATAATATGGATGTATTGACCGAACCCGCTTGTTATGCTGGGCTGGGAAACGTTGGTTCCGCTCCAACTTATAATTGTTATAAGTCCGAGCAGGAAATAGGAAAATATCAGGATTTCCACGCCACCCCCACGAAGAATGAGCATGTTGATGCATCTTCTTCGGGTGTGTTAGTTATCGAGAACTGTTTCTCAGTACACTCTGCGTCATGGGTATTAGATACCGGATCGGGATCCCATATATGTAATATGTTGCATGGGCTAAGGAAAGCTAGAGAACTGGGAATAGGTGATCATTCTCTAAAAGTAGGGAATGGTGCAAGTGTTGCAGCCAAAGCGGTTGGTGAATATCAACTAGAATTACCAAATGGCAATACTTTGATATTGAACGAATGTTATTACATGCCCTCTATGATATGCAATTTAATATCAATTTCTTTATTAGATAAAAAATGATATAACTTTGTAGTAGAGAATAATGTTATGAACATTTACCTAAATCAAGTGTTGATTGGGTTTAGTGCGTTATGTAACGGGTTATACGTTCTGGATCAAAACACGGTTCTTAACGTAAAGAACACTCACACGAGAAAGTGTTCAGAAATGAACGAATCCTTCTTGTGGCATTGTAGACTAGGTCATATCAATGCGACACGACTAGCTAAGTTACATAAGGATGGATATTTGAATCAGTTCGAATTATCATCTTATGAAACTTTTCATTCATGTCTCAAAGGAAAGATGACCAAAACTCTGTTTACTGGAGAAGGAGAAAGAGTTACGGAACTCTTGGGACTGATACATAATAATGTATGCGGTCCCATGTCTATACATGCCAGGAATGGTTCCTCATACTTCATTACATTCACTGACGGTCTCTCAAGATACGGACATGTGTTCCTGTTGAAACACAAGTCCGAAACTTTTGAGAAATTCAAAAAATATAAGCATGAAGTTGAGAACCAGACGGGTAAAACTATTAAAATCCTGAGATCTGATCGAGGAGGAGAATACTTGAGCAATAAGTTCCTGTACTATCTAAAAGAGAATGGGATTCTCTCTCAGCTTACTCCTCCGTATACACCACAGCACAACGGTGTATCGGATCGAAAGAATCACACCCTATTAGATATGGTGCGTTCTATGATGAGCACCGCTGAGTTACCTAATTCATTTTGAAGCTATGCGCTTGAGACAACAGCATACCTATTGAATAGTGTTCCAACCAAATCAGTGCCTACCACTCCATATGAGATACTGGAGGGGAAGAGACCGTGTCTTAATTTTGTTAAGAAATGGGGTTGCCCGGCCTATGTTAAAAAGCACAATCCGGACAAGCTCGAGACAAGGTCAATTCTGTGTAAGTTTGTAGGATATCCCAAGCATTCGCGAGGAAATATCTTCTACCACCCTCTGGAACAAAAGGTGTTTGTTTCTCGACATGCCACCTTTTTAGAAAAGGAATTTCTTGCAAAGGAAATTAGTGGCGAGTAGGTAGAACTGGAAGAAGTTCCAGAGATACAAACTATGACGGATGATTTGGTAGAACCAGAGGATTCGATAGCTCCCAACGAACCTCAGCCTCTCCGCCGATCTAGTAGGGTTCCTCATCCACTTGAGAGATACTACGGTTTTCTCGTAGACGGTGGGAGTGAGGATTGCATCATGGAAGATGGTGACCCAACTAACTTCGAGCAGGCCATCACGAGTGGGGACTTTGTGAAATGGCTGGATGCAATGCGATCTAAGATGGAATCCATGTACACTAACATAGTATAGACTTTGGAAGATGCTCCGGAAGGGGTAAAACCCATTGGGAGCAAGTGGATCTTCAAGAAAAATTTTGGTGTAGATGGAAAAGTTGAGACTTTAAAAGCTAGACTTGTTGCAAAAGGTTTTCGTCAACGACCAGGTGTGGATTATGATGAAACATTTTCTCCAGTGGCTATGCTTAAGTCCATCCGGATCCTGCTTTCCATCGCTGCATACCATGACTACGAAATCTGGCAGATGGATGTTAAGACCGCCTTTCTAAATGGTGATTTAGAAGAGTGCGTGTACATGACTTAGCCAGAGGGCTTCGTGGACAGTGAGAGCAGCGAAAAGGTGTGCAATATGCTTAAATCCATCTAAGGGTTAAAGCAAGCATCGCGGAGTTGGAACATCTGTTTTGATGTGGTAGTTAAAGAGTTTGACTTCATCAAAAATGTAGATGAACCATGTATATACAAGAAGGTGGCAGAGAGTATGGTTGTCTTCCCCGTATTGTACGTGGATAACATACTCTTAATAGGAAATGATGTTCCTATGTTTCACTTGGTCAAGCTCTTCTTATCATAAAGAATCTCAATGAAAGATCTAGGTGATGCCTCCTATATCTTGGGAATTAAGATCTATAGAGATAGATCTAAATGGATACTGGGATTGTCCCAATCCAGGTACTTTGACACCATACTAAAAAGGTTTAGTATGGAAGAATCCAAGACTGGGAATTTACCCACGATCACAGGACTCACTCTCTCTAAAGAAACGTCTCCCAAGACTGATTTGGGGAGAGCTCGCATGCAAGGGATGCCCTATGCTTCGGCAGTAGGCTCTATTATCTACGCGATGTTATGTACCAGACCCGATGTAGCATACTCACTAAGTGTAGTGAGTAGGTATCAATCAGATCCTGGGGAGAATCACTGGACAACTGTGAAGAACATTCTTAAGTACTTGAGAAGGACTAAAGAAATGTTCGTATTGTATGGTAATGGTGAACTACAAGTGGAGTCCTTTACTGACTCGAGCTTCCAGAGTGATAAGGACGACTCTAAGTCAGTCTCGGGTTTTGTTTTCACCCTCAATAGAGGGGCGGTTTGTTGGAAGAGTTCCAAGCAAGAAACCATGGCAGACTCGACGATGGAGGCTGAATGCATCACTGGCAATGATGCTGCTAAATAGGCTGTCTGGATGAAGAAGTTCATAAACGAACTTGGTGTGGTTCCATCCACATCGATTAGATAAGATAAATAACCAATCTGATCTTTGCAAGAGCATACGCTAAGTGTTTTCTTCTCTCTCTCCAGTTAGCGACCATGTCAGGCCTTAATCAAGATAATAATATGGATGTATTGACCGAACCCGCTTTTTTTGTTGAGCAGGGGAACGTTGGTTCCACTCTGACTTATAATTGTTATAAGTCCGAGCAGGAAATTGGAAAATATCCGAATTTCTACGCAACCAAACGAAGAATGAGCATATTGATGCATCTTCTTCGGGTGTGTTAGTCACCCAGAACTGTTTCTCAATTCACTCTACGTCCTGGGTATTAGATACTCGATCAGGATCCCATATATGTAATATGTTACATAGGCTGAAGAAAGGTAGAGAACTGGGAATATGTGATCATTCCGTACTAGTAGGGAATGGTGCAAATGTTACAGCCAAAGCAGTTGGCGAATATCACCTTGTATTACCAAATGGTAATACATTGATTCGGAACGAATGCAATTACATACTGACCCTGATATGCAATCTTATATCAGTTTCTTTATTAAGTAGAGAAGGATATAATTTTGTAGTACAGGATAATGTTATGAAGATCTTCCTGGATCAAAAGTTGATTGGATCAGGCTCGTTAAATAATGGCATATACATTCTAAATCAAACCACGGTTCTTAACGTACAAAACTTACACAAGAGGAAGAGTTCAGAAATGAATGAATCCTTCTTGTGGTATTGTAGACTAGGTCATATCAATGCAACTTGACTAGCTAAGTTACATAAAGATGGATACTTGAATCCGTTTGAATTATCATCTTATAAAACTTGCCATTTATATCTCAAAGGTAAGATGATCAAAACTTCGTTTACTGGACACGAAGAAAGAGTACGGAACTTTTGGGACTGATACATAGTGATGTATGCGGTCCTATGTCTACGCATACCAGGAATGGTTCTTCCTACTTCATTACATTCACTGACGATCTCTCAAGATACGGACATGTGTTCCTGATGAATCACAAGTCTGAAGCTTTTGAGAAATTCAAAGAATATAAGCATGAAGTTGAGAACCAAACGGGTAAAAGTATTAAAATCCTTCGATCTGATCGAGGAGGAGAATACTTGAGCAATGAGTTTCTGGACTATCTAAAAGAGAATGGGATTCTCTCTCAGCTTACTCTTCCGTATACACCACAGCACAACGATGTATCGGAACGGAGCAATCGCACCATATTGGATATGGTGCGCTCTATGATGAGCACTGTTGAGTTACCTATATCCTTTTGGGGTTATGCGCTGGAGACGGCAGCATACCTATTGAATCAAGTTTCATCTAAATCTATACCTACCACACCATATGAGATATGTAGTGAGAAGAGACCATATTTTAAACAAGTTAAGACATGGGGTTTTCCGGCCTATGTCAAAAAGCAAAATCCGGACAAAGTCGAGGCACGATCAGTTCATTGTAAGTTTGTGGGATATCCAAAAAATTCATATAGATATTTTTTCTACCACAGTGAGGAACAAAAGGTGTTTGTTTCTTAACATGCCATCTTTTTAGAAAAGGAATTTCTTGCAAAAGAAATTAGTGGCAAAAAGGTAGAACTGGAAGAAGTTCCAGCAGAATAAACTGCAACTGAAGATTTAGTGGAACCAGAGGATTCGATAGACCCCAATGAAGCTTAGCCTCTCCGCCGATCTAGTAGGATTCCTCATCCACCTGAGAGATACTACGGTTTTCTCATAGACGGTGGAAGCGAGGATTGCATCATGGTAGACGATGACCCAACTAGCTTCGAGCAGGCCATCACGAACGGAGACTCTGTGAAATGGCAGGATGCAATGCTGTAACATTTCAGAAAAATAAAAAATTATTTTTGGGAATTTATATAAATTAAATAATAAATATTATGAATATTTCGGTATAATTAAATACCGATAAATTTGGAAAATATTTGGAAAATTATAGAAATTACTAAAAAGATGGTGCTTTATGTGATTTATGCAAATTATAAGTTTTTATGATTTATTATACACTATTTTAATGCTAATCGCGATTA
Organism: Agapanthus africanus; assembly: GCA_030015575.1. Lineage (NCBI taxonomy): Eukaryota > Viridiplantae > Streptophyta > Magnoliopsida > Asparagales > Amaryllidaceae > Agapanthus > Agapanthus africanus. The sequence goes on from CM057344.1 coordinate 233,634,041, forward strand.
AATATCGCTAATCGCGCATTAAGCGTGTTTTGTACACATGACATGCACATGTCATTTTTTGGGCATTTTTACATTTTCCTAGCATGGCTTTTCTTCATTTTCAAGAATGTTTTGGTTTAAATGGAATGAGAAGGGAAAAGATAACCAAGAAAAGAAAAAGAAAAGGAAAATGAATATAGAAATGGGGTATGGGCACGAGAGAGAGTGGGAGGGGTCTTCATTGACCATGGCATTGTTTATCATTCTTCATCTTCTTCATTTCCCCTCTCTCCTTCAAGCTTGGCCGCTGCCCTGACTCCCTCCCTCTCTTTAAGGCACAAAACAACTCCAAAATCAACTCAAAACTCCATCTCCATTTCACAAGAAACATGCACATGACCATCCCACACACTTTGGACCAAGTAAGTTCTGATTTTGGAGCGCTTGGGGCAACTCAGGAACATTCTTGAGTTGCCAAATGAGGTAATTCCTATACTATTTGCATTGTATTTCATTTACTTTAGCACCCATATTTGTTAGAACCGATTTAGTGAAGAATTGTGAACTTTGAAAATTTAAAGTTGAGCTTAGGGTTTGGAATTGATTCCAAGGGTGCAATTGAGTGTAGTGGTGACCTTAAACCCCTTTAGTTTTAGTTTTATGGAAAAAAAAAGAGACTAGAACCCCTTAACCCAAACTTAGAAATCTCGATATCTGAAAATTGTGGAAATTGTGATGGAGTTTGGTGATCTGCTAACACACGGGTGACCTGAAAATCATTTAGCAAACACAGGGATTCAATCAGGTAACCTAGATGATAACCCCAAGACCCGAGACCCAACCCCTACTTCTGGCTGCAAATTGTGGCCAGGTTAGGGTAGTTTGGCCTCGTGCTTGTTCTGTAGTTCCAGTATCTGTAAACTAGACCCTCCACATGTGCAAAATTGGCTAAATTAACTTAGGGTAAAATCTGGAGCATGTTTTCAAAGTTGCTGCTTTATGTTTCGTGATATTTATGAAATAAAGTTTTGATATTGGTGTGTTTTTATCGGACGATTCACGTTCATACGTCAATCGTCGAGGGTTGTTAGTTATTCTTGCATGCGTAGATCATGACCCAGGTGTGATACGTGTGCCGATTTGGTTTTCGTATGCGATTTCAAATTACAATGTCAAGTGATATACATGTAGGTACCCTGAGTGGGTTCGGAGCAACAAGGATAGGTGTGGCGACATCGACTCCGGCAATCGAGGATCAAGGTGAGTAGATATATATCTACGGGGGAAGTCGGGTGGATGGCGTATAGCACCCCCGCGGTTTCGTATTAAAACGTGAATGCGTTATATCTATATTATATATATATATATATATATATATATATATACACATATACAGATGTGATATGGAATGACTTTGGATTAGTATAGTGTACTTTTAAGTTAGTGTTTAGTCGCAAACCCTAGGGAAGTGATTTGCATACACGCACACACACATGTATTCATTTTATTTACCTGTGCGTATATGGGGATATGTATATATATATACATGGGCATGGGACTATGTATATATATATATATACGTATACATATACATGGATTATGAGGAGAGTACTTAGGATTGGAGATGAGTCAATTGAGATTGGGCCGGATGCCATGAGATTGGTGATATGACGTGGTTCGTATTATGAGATACGACACGATGTTTAGCGGGTCCTTTAGGCGTGGTGTTTTCATACACACGCATGCATATATATAGATGGTATCAGTATGTACTAGGCGTAGATCAGTACTCCCAGATCATAAGGTAATGATAAGGATACCAAGAGAATAAAGAGATAAATATGATTTTGACCCGTACCCAGGTTTGGGATGTCGTACGAGCTATATTGATGATAGATCCGCACTCTTGACTCGAGAATGTCATATTATATAGGGTATCATATGGGATACTATTAAGGCGGGATCACCGACTATTATATATATATATAGATATATGTATCGACTCAGATTTAGGTGGTTTCCTTACCTTTTGATTAGACTGTTAGTTTAGACCTGTAGTTTACTATTTGACTCATATTATCTATTGCATATTCATTATTGTTGTGCTTACTATTCAGCTCCCGCATATTATTGTTGTTCGCATCGCATTGCATGCTTATATTGTATTTTCATATGCTATTAATGAAATCATGCTGTTAGGACACCAGCACCATTACTGATGATGCGTATGTTCCACGTACACCTACTTGCCGGCTCACACACATCATCATCAGTAATTGCTATGTCACGTACACTTTAGAGAATATTATTCCTTTGACATGGCTTGTTAGCTGATAGTTTCCACATGGTATTAGCGTACTTGCTTTTATATGCTAGTTTAGACATTGCATTTATTACTTGCTATTTCATGCATATTATTATTCACTGTCATGCATTATTATTTAGGGCCAGTTCGGATTTGCCGGAGCCCAATACTTTTAAATTCATTGTCTTTTATTCTCGAGATTTGGGTTTTCCATGAGATTTATGAATTTGGAGAAACCGCGATATTTTATAAAACTGGTTATCATTTTAAAACGAAAGTTGTGGTTTTCTCATGATATGATTTGAGATTGTTCACCATGAGTTTTCTCGGCTCTTGAGCGATATCTTACACCCAATTCGAAGAGTAGTAGGAACCGTCTGTGGGTGCATGGTGGACCCGATGCGGTACCCCAGGGCAATAAGATCGCAAGTGATCGGCGTTGAGCCTGTGACAGGGGAGCATTGCTGACCGGTGAATGTATTGTGACTCGTCGGATATCCGGAGGATACCGATCGAAGTTGGGCCAGTCCGGATAGCCGGAGCCCAGGGGCCAGTCCGGATAGCCGGAGCCCCAGATATTGATATTAAGGTATTGAGATATTATGATATGGGCCAGTCCGGATAGCCGGAGCCCGAGATATTTGGATTTATATTTTGTGTCGATGCTAGACACTGATTTATGTTGATTTCATTGATGATACCTCGTTTTATATAAAAAGAAATTTCACTAAAACAAGAAAACAGTTTCTTCATTTACATGTATTCTGTATTCATTACATTACATTCATACCTCATACACATGATATATTGCTACCTGAGGCACTGACACGAGCACATGAGATTACACTTATGTATAGCTGTTTACCTTTGCCACCTTTTCATGCTTCAGACCTTATCATTATGGGGTTATATATTTTTACTGATCGTATTGACCTAGGATTGAGTCATACATACGATTTCTGCTCGGTGATGTTTTCTACTCACGAGTTGCAACTCACCCCCGTCGTGCCATAGTTTCTTGCAGGTTTTGCCATATAGGTTTCATTACGGCTTTGCTGGCACACTGCTTCTATTTCGGGTGATTTGCTTTGGTAGGTGGGTTCACTTGCATCGTGACCACCATAGTACTTATTTTATTCAGTTGTATCTAGTAACTCCATCAACCAGACATGTATATTTATTTCAGACTTAAAGACCAGTTGTATATCATTTCAACATTAGAGTCACGCGTTGTATTATTATGGGTTTTCATGTTGTTTTTGAGTTTCCTTTCAGTTTTGATCCTCGCCCTTCGACGTTGTATATTATGTTGCTTGCGTGGTTGTGACCGTCGATTGACGAAGAGCTAGCTCCCGCTTGGGGATGCTTTTTATCATTCATGTACATAGTATTCATGTTGTACCCCGTTCGGGGCTGGTATTTACAAAGGAAACTCTGCCGAAATTTTCAGAAAAGACTTGATGTTTCAAAAACGCATAATTTGGCTTATGCTATTTAAACCACTTGCTTTTAAACAAGCTTTCCTTCATTTATCATTTAAAATGGTTTTATATTTCTGGGCTTTTGGCTTACTTGAATTAGATGGGGTCCTATAGACTTCATATGATTCAACGGCCAGTCACGTGCCATTTCGGGTCGTGACAAAGTTGGTATCAGAGCGCTAGGTTAACCTTGGTTCGAGCTATGTTTGACTATACGGAGCCTAGGGAGTTTGTATATATACGGAATCAAGGCTTGACCTTACGGAACGTAGACTTAGTCGAGGGAGTATTAGACCCGAACTTTCGTCGCGTAGGTTGACCTTGGTTGATGGAGTAGGTGACTTATAAAGAGTGGCGTACCGTGTGTATATTCCGCGGCATACTTACGATACGCTACTCTACTTAAGAAGCCTTAGGATGTATACTTCCTTGCACAGCATTATATTCATTCATGATCTATCCTCATCGATATTGGTTTATGGTTTTGCTGCCACGATTATACGGGCAGAGAGATCTACGGCTAGAGTTGCGGTCGGCACGAGCTCGTCACGGACGAGGACTGACCATGGCGTAATTCCAGGGACATACGATTGCATAGGGAGGTGTCGTTTTATTGTGTTTTCATGCCATGAGCGTTTAGGGGTCGCTTTTACGAGATTACTCAGACGTGCGGATCAGCACCAGAGGATTGGGCCACTGATAGGGGTCAGCCATATTTTGATGACCACTGATGTATCGCTTATTCTTGATGATTGAGACACTGTTCGGCGTGCAGATGAATGAGCCAGTTGCTGCTGCGAATGACGAGATATTGCCCCAGATGTTGGGGCTATTGCAGTACGAGTTGTACATAGAGATATGATAGAAGATCACTAACCACCCAAGGATGAATGACTAGGACATGTGGTTCGTTCTCTTACCCCGATGCGAGGTCATCAGATTGATTGATTCCAGCTTGAGAAGACTTCACGTAGATACGTTGGGATTCGATAGAGACGGTCGAATGTCAGAAACCCATTTTCCAAGTTTAAAGTATTTGGAGAAAATATGCAAGTAACTCTATGGACCCTTTAGAAGAATGAAACCCTAACTCGATATAATGACCATGAGAACGCCTTTAAACCTTAGGGTTTGCGGCAGTTCAGCGGTGCCATTAATGAGGCTTGGGTTTGCCCTTCTACAGTTGGTCCATAGGTACTATGGCAAGTACTCGATATTATTATACTGTACTCAAGATGTTGTGCTCTTGGGGGATTATGAGGTTTTAACGAATCGATCAAATGGTTCGACTTCATTCGGATATCATGTGATGGAATGCATTACTTGGGAGACTCTAGATACGAGTATAGCCATTGGAGCGCAGTCCATACAGCCACGAAGAGACGAGTTCGAAACAGTCGACATTAGGGAAAAGTGGAGTAAGAGGTTCGTGCGAGATCTTGATGAGATGACGTTCCACTCCGCCGACATCAAAAATGTGATACGCATGCAGAGGCGTTGTATATGGATATATCTTCCAGAAAAAGTCGCGATGAGTATGCAGCCGTTCCGGAACCAGAACTAGATATAGTAAAGGGTGATAACCTCCGGACAGTTTGGCAGAGACGAGATTTCGGAGAGACCTCGACAAGACCTTTCTGGAACAATTTACGAGAAGACCTGGACCCAGGAGCGGTCATTTTACACACACCCAGCAAGCCAGATTTTGGCATCGTCGATGAGACATGTTATGAGTGACCGCGTCAGTTGGCCAGGGATCTTTAGAGGATGCGTTTGAGCGGAACTATTCCGCCATACTTGATTTCGGTATTTTGGGCGATCTATTCGCATAATTGAGTTTTGATGACTGAATTTCATGATATTTGTTTTCGTGCACTATGATTGCACCTACTGGGTATTTATATTTTGTGCATAGTTATTATACTTGAGATATGCTTTATACACCGTTGTGTTGATTTATGATTTGTGCACAATTATTGCACTTAATATCATTTTGTGCCTGGCTGCACAAGTTTATGATTTCATGGATTTCATACAGTTGGGTTGATTTTGTGCATATGGTACGTATACGAATTGGTTTTTGCACTCGGTATAGTTCACATATGCTTGCAGTGCATTGATACGTATTTTGTACACCACAGTTGTACTTGACTTCGTTTTGATGTCATTCGAGATATTGATTTGTGATTTCATACCTAGGGCATGCATATGATTTGACTTATGCTTTCGACATAGTTTTCATGCACTTTTAGTATTTTGATTTGCTTTTGTGCACGCTGATGCACATGGTTGTGAGATTATATACCAAGGTATACCTGATTTGGATTAGGATTGAAATGTGTTGTATACCATCGATTTCGATTGTGATACTCGATATTTGTTTTATGCACTTTGTGCACCTGATTGGATTCTTGCGCATATTTGACATGCTTGGATTGGATTTTGCGTATGTTCGGCGCTTGATATTGGATTTCGTGATTTCGTGCATGTTGGATGCATATAATTTAGATTTTATTCGTGCATGATGGATGCACCTGATTTGGATTTTCGCGCATATTGGGCGCATGATATGAGATGCGATTTTGGTGCACACCAGATGCACTAAATCGGGATTCTTTGTGCATATCAGATGCACCTGATATTGCTGTCAGGCACACCCGTTGCCCTTGACAGATGTTTCGTGCACATCCGTTGCACTTATATTTTGTTCTTTGCACATGTACGGCACATTCATAGATTTTGATTTCTGTGCGCACCAGACGCACGCGACATTCTTATGCATGTTTTGGGATTGGTTTCTTATGGAGCAGTACGTTTTTATGACATTTACTATTTGTTTTTGTACTTTGCAGGACTAGTAAGAGGACAGTACCTGGAAATATTTTTCATGCATTGATAGTTATCGAAGGGATTTTCAAAAAGGGAGCTATAGTCTCAGTATTTACCTACGTGTTCGAGATGACACGAAACGTTTAAAACAAGGAAACCCTTCTAAATTATTTTTCAAAACGGCGGGACGTGTATGTTAAACAAAGGGTATATATATAGTTATTCTTCTGCAATAGACGTCCGCCACTGTACAGTGATACGCGCATCGTGCAGCGACTTGGAAGGATTTGGCATGCATTGCTTCCAGATGTTTTGATGATGTTACATGTATAGTTTGATGTATATCATGTTGGTTTTCGTATTGGATTTAGACATTGATGTCTTCCCCATGACTCCGATGATTGCGGGATACTGGACGGAGTTTTTCTTTTGATTGATATACTCGTTTTTCATGTGCATGCATTGCGCTACGATGTGTTTTATGTATTTATGATTTCGGAGCCCTGACGACATGATATTTTTACTGAAATGTTTTAGTATTTGAGGGGTTTAAATTTAAATTCGGGGACCGAATTTCTTTAAGGGGAGAGACTGTAACATTTCAGAAAAATAAAATATTATTTTTGGGAATTTATATAAATTAAATAATAAATATTATGAATATTTTAATATTTCGGTATAATTAAATACCGATAAATTTGGAAAATATTTGGAAAATTATAGAAATTACTAAAAAGAGGGCGCTTTATGTGATTTATGCAAATTATAAGTTTTTATGATTTATCATACACTATTTTAATGATAATCGCAATTAAATATCGCTAATCGCGCATTAAGCGTGTTTTGTGCACATGACATGCACATGTCATTTTTTGGGCATTTTTACATTTTCCTAGGATGGCTTTTCTTCATTTTCAAGCATGTTTTGGTTTAAATGGAATGAGAAGAGAAAAGATAACCAAGAAAAGAAAAAGAAAAGGAAAATGAATATAGAAATGGGGTATGGGCATGAGAGAGAGTGGGAGGGGTCTTCATTGACCATGGCATTGTTTATCATTCTTCATCTTCTTCATTTCCCCTCTCTCCCTCAAGCTTGGCTGCGTCCCTCCCTCCCTCCCTCTCTTCAAGGCACAAAACAACTTCAAAATCAACTCAAAACTCCATCTCCATTTCTTAAAAAAACATGCACATGACCATCCCAAACACTTTGGACCAAGCAAGTTCTGATTTTGGAGCACTAGGGGCAACTCAAGAACATTCTTGAGTTGCCAAATGAGGTAATTCCTATATCATTTGCATTGTATTTCATTTACTTTAGCACCCATATTTGTTAGAACCGATTTAGTGATGAATTGTGAACTTTGAAAATTTAAAGTTAAGCTTAGGGTTTGGAATTGATTCCAAGGGTGCAATTGAGTGTAGTGGTGACTTAAACTCCTTTAGTGTTAGTTTTATGTATAAAAACAGAGACTAGAACCCCTTAACCCAAACTCAGAAATCTCGATATCGGGAAATTATTGTGATAGAATTTGGTGATCTGCTAACACCCGGGTGACCTGAAAATCTTTTAGCAAACACAGGGATTCAAGCAGGTATCCTAGATGATAACCCCATGACCCGAGACCCAACCCCCACTTCTGGCCACAAATAAATTCATCCTGGCCGCAAATTGCGGCCAGGTTAGGGTAGTTTGGCCTCGTGCTTGTTCTGTAGTTCCAGTATCTGTAAACTAGACCCTCCACATGTGCAAAATTGGCTAATTTGACTTGGGGTAAAATCTGGAGCATATTTACAAAGTTGCTGCTTTATGTTTCGTGATATTTATGAAATAAAGTTTTGATATTGGTGTTTTTATCGGACAATTCACGTTCATACGTCAATCGTCGAGGGTTGTTAGTTATTCTTGCATGCGTAGATCATAGGTTTTAACCCATGTGTGATACGCGTGCCGATTTGGTTTTCGTATGAAATTTCGAATTACAATGTCATGTGATATACATATAGGTACCCTCGAGTGGGTTCGGAGCAACAAGGATGGGCGTGGCGATATCGACTCCGGCAATCGAGGATCAAGGTGAGTAGATATATATCTACGGGTGAAGTCGGGTGGATGGCGTATAGCACCCCCGCAGTTTCGTATTAGAACGCGAATGTGTTATATCTATATTATATATATACATATACGGATGTGATATGGAATGACTTTGGATTAGTATAAAGTACTTGTAAGTTAGTGTTTAGTTGCGAACCCTAGGGTAGTGATTTGGATACACGCACACACACACACATACATTCATTTTATTTATTTGTGTGTATATGGGGATATGTATATATACACACACACACATGGGTATGGGACTATGTATATATATATATACGTATACATATATATGGATTATGAGAATAGTACTTGGGATTGGAGATGAGTCGATTGAGATTGGGCTGGATGCCATGAGATTGGTGATATGACGTGGTTCATATTATGAGATACGACACGATGTTTAGCGGGTCCTTTAGGCATGGTGTTTTCATACACACGCATGCATATATATAAATGGTATCAGTATGTACTAGATGTAGATCAGTACCCCCCAGATCATGAGGTAATGATAAGGATACCAAGAGAATAAAGAGATAAATGTGATTTTGACCCGTACCCAGGTTTGGGATGTCGTACGATGGATTTACCGTACAAGCTATATTGATAATAGATCCGCACTCTTGACTCGAGAATGTCATATTATATAGGGTATCGTATGGGATACTATTGAGGCGGGATAACCGACTATTATATATATATATATATGTATGTATCGACTCAGATTTAGGTGGTTTCCTTACCTTTTGATTAGACTGTTAGTTTAGACCTGTAGTTTACTATATGACTCATATTATCTATTGCATATTCATTATTATTGTTCTTATTATTCAGCTCTAGCATATTATTGTTGATCGCATCGCATTGCATGCTTATATTGTATTTTCATATGCTATTAATGAAATCATGCTGTCAGGACACCAGCACCATTACTGATGATGCGTATGTTCCACGTACACCTACTTGCCGACTCACACACATCATCATCGGTAATTGCCATGTCACGTACACTTTAGAGAATATTATTTCTTTGGCATAGCTTGTTAGCTGATAGTTTCAACATGGTATTAGCGTACTTGCTTTTATATGCTAGTTTAGACATTGCATTTATTACTTGTTATTTCATGCATATTATTATTCACAGTCATGCATTATTATGTAGGGCCAGTCCGGATTTGCCGGAGCCCAATACTTTTAAATGCATTGTCTTTTATTCTCGAGATTTTGGTTTTCCATGAGATTTATGGATTTTGAGAAACCATAAGATTTTATAAAACCGGTTATCATTTTAAAACGAAATTTGCGGTTTTCTCATGATATGATTTGAGATTGTTCACCATGAGTTTTCTCGGCTCTTGAGCGATATCTTACACCCAATCGAGGAGGAGTAGGAACCATCTGTGGGTGCATGGTGGATCCGCTGCGGTACCCCGGGGCAAGAAGATCGCAGTTGATCGGCGTTGAGCCTGTTACAGGGGAGCATTGCTGACCGGTGATTGTATTGTGACTCGTCGGATATCCGGGAGGATACCGATCGGAGTTGGGCCAGTCCGGATAGCCGGAGCCCAGGGGGAAAGTCCGATAGCCGGAGCCCCAGATATTGATATTGAGGTATTGTGATATTATGATATGGGCCTGTCCGGATAGCCGGAGCCTGAGATATTGAGATATTGGGATTTATATTTTGTGTTGATGCTAGGCACTGATTTATGTTGATTTCATTGATGATAACTCGTTTTATATAAACAAAAATTTCACTAAAACAAGAAAACAGTTTCTTCATTTACATGTATTCCGTTTTCATTACAGTACATTCATACCTCATACACATGATATATTGCTACCTGAGGCACTGACACGAGCACATGGGATTACACTTATGTATAGCTGTTTACCCTTGCCACCTTTTCATGCTTCAGACCTTATCATTTTAGGGTTATATATTTTTACTGATCGTATTGACCTAGGATTGAGTCATACATACGATTTCTGCTCGGTGATCTTTTCTACTCACGAGTTGGCAACTCATCACCGTCGTGCCACAGTTTCTTGCAGGTTTTGCCGTACAGGTTTCGTTACGGCTTTGCTGGCACACTGCTTCCATTTCGGGTGATTTGCTTTGGTAGGTGGGTTCACTTGTATCGTGACCACCATTGTACTTATTTTATTCAGTTGTATCTACTAACTCCATCAACCAGACATGTATATTTATTTCAGACTTAGAGACCAGTTGTATATCATTTCGACCTTAGAGTCGCGCGTTGTATTATTATGGGTTTTCATGTTGCTTTTGAGTTTCCTTTCAGTTTTGATCCTCGCCCTTCGGCGTTGTATATTATATTGCTTGCGTGGTTGTGACCGTCGATTGATAAAAAGCTAGCTCCCGCCTTGGGATGCCTTTTATCATTCCTGTACATAGTATTCATGTTGTGCCCCGTTCGGGGCCAGTATTTACAGAAGAAACTCTGCCGAAATTTTCAGAAAAGACTTGATGTTTTAAAAATGCATAATTCGGCCTTATGCTATTTAAACCACTTGCTTTTAAACAAGCTTTCCTTCATTTATCATTTAAAATGGTTTTAGATTTCTGGGTTTTTGGCTTACTTGAATTAGATGGGGTCATATAGACTTCATATGATTCAAGGGCTAGTCACGTGCCTTTTCGGGTCGTGACAAATGCGATCTGAGATGGAATCCATGTACACCAACAAAGTATGGACTTTGGAAGTTACTCCTAAAGGGGTAAAACTCATCGAGAGCAAATGGATCTTTAAGAAGAAACTTGGTGTAGATGGAAAAGTTGAGACTTCTAAAGCCAGACTTGTTGCAAAAGATTTTCGTCAATGACCAAGTGCGGACTATGATGAAACCTTTTCTCCAGTGGCTATGCTTAAGTCCATCTGGATCCTACTTGCCACCGGTGCATACCATGACTACGAAATCTGGCAAATGGATGTTAAGACCGTCTTTCTAAATGGTGATTTAGAAGTGAGCGTGTACATGGCTCAGCTAGAGGGCTTCGTGGACAGTGGGAGCAGCGGGAAGGTGTGCAAGTTTCTTAAATCCATCTACGGGTTAAAGCAAGCATCACGAAGTTAGAACATCTGTTTTGATGTGGTAGTCAAATAGTTTGACTTCATCAGAAACGTAGATGAATCTTGTATATACAAGAAGGTTGCAGAGAGTAAGGTTGTCTACCTCGTATTGTATGTGGATGACATACTCTTGATAGGAAATGATGTTTCTATACTGCACCCGATCAAGCTCTTCTTATCACAAAGATTCTCAATGAAAGATCTAGGTGATGCCCCCTACATCTTGGGGATTAAGATCTATAGAGATAGATCAAAACGGATACTGGGATTGTCCCAATTCAGGTACATTGTCACGACACGAAATGGCACGTGACTGGCACTTGAATCATATGAAGTCTATAGGACCCCATCTAACTCAAGTAAGCCAAAAAATCCCAGAAATCTAAACCATTTTAAAGAAAAAGTGAAGAAATTTATTTTAAAGCAAGTGGTTTTAATAACATAAGCTGAGGTATGGATTCTTAGAATCACAAGTCTTTTTCTGAAAATTTCGGCAGAGTTTCCTTTGTAAATACTGGCTCCAAAAGGGTACAACATGCATAATATGAATAAAGGCATAGCTCTTCGTCAATTTATGGTCACAACCACGCAAGCAATATAATATACAACGCTAAAGGCGAGGATCAAAACTCCGAAGGAAACTAAAAAAAAATCATGAAAACCATAATGATACAACGCGCGACTCTAAGTTCGAAAGAATATACACTGGTCTTCTAGGGTTAATAAATATAAAAGTATGGTTGATGGAGTTTCTAGATACAACTGAATATAAATGTACAATGGTGGTCACGATACAAGTAAGTCCACCTACCAAAGCAATCACCCGAAAAGGAGCAGTGTGCCAGCAAAACCGCAACGAACCTGTACAGCAAAACCTGCAAGAAACTGTGGCACAACGGGGGTGAGTTGCCAACTCGTAAGTAGAAAACATCACCGAGCAGAAATCGTATGTATGACTGAATCCTAGGTCAATACGATCATAAATATATAACATCAAAATGATAAAGTCTGAAACATGAAAAGGTGGCAAGGGTAAACATCTATACATATGTGTAATACAATGTGCTTGTGTCAGTGCCTCAGATAGTAACATATCATAAATATGAAGTATGAATGCAATATAATGAAAACAGAATACATCATGAATGGGAAAACTGTTTTCTTAATTTGGTGAGATTTCTGTATATTTAAATTCAGGTATCATCAATGAAATCAACATAGAATCAGTGTCAAGTATCGACACAAAATATAAATCTCAATATCTCAGGCTCCGGCAATCCGGACTGGCCTGTAACCTCGAATCTCAATATCTAGGGCTCCGGCTATCCGGATTGGCCTATATCATCAAATCTCAAAACCTCAGGCTCCGGCTATCCGGACTGGCATGTACTCCGATCGGTATCCTCCGGATATCCGTCGAGTCACAAAATAATCACCAGTCAGTAGTGTTCCCCTGTCTTAGGCTCAACGCCATCATCTGCGACCTTCTCGCCCTGGGGTACCGCACCCGGTCCACCATGCACCCATAGACGGTTCCTCTTCCTCCTCAAATCGGGTGTATGATATGGCTCAAGAGCCGAGAAAACTCATGGCGGACATATCTCATATAATATAATGAGAAAACCGCAATTTTATCTTTAAAAATGATAATCGGTTTATAAAATCCTTGCGGTTTCTCCAAATCCATAAATCTCATGGAAATTCGAAATCAACAAATAACGATGTAAATAAATAATGAATACTGGGCTCCGACAATCCGGACTGGCCCATACAATCGCATGGCTAATGAATATATGAATATACATGCATGAGATAATGCAGTAAATAAATGCAATGTCTAAGTTATCATATAATGGCAGGCTCACTAGTATCATGTCGAAACTATCAGCTAACAAGCGATATCAATGAATTAATATTCTCTAAAGTGTACGTGACATGGCAATTACCGATGATGATGTCTGTGAGCCGGCAAGTAGGTGTGCGTGGAGCATACGCATCATAGGTAATGGTGCTGGTGCTGGTGTCCTGATAGCATGATTTTAATAATAACTAATGAAAACACAATATAAGCATGCGATTCGATGCAAACAGCAATAATATGCAGAACATGAATAATAACGCAACATATAAGAATATACATTTATATATGACTCATACAGTTTGACATTTGAAATAATACGAATCGTGGTGTTTAGAAAATAGGGCTACGGTGTTAATAAGAAAAAGGTATGTCCTTTGAAATATCCGTAGAATCGCTTGTCCTGTCTTTAAAATACTCACGATTCGTTAGTTTTGAAATAGGCATGACTCGAGTCTAGTCTAACATCTACAAGTAAACTACAGGACTAACTAACAGGCTAATCGAAAAGGTAAGGAAACCACCTAAATCTGAGTCGATATATATATATATAATATTTGGTGATCCCGCCTCAATAGTATCGCATACGATACAATAAATAATATGACATTCTCGCAAGAGTGCGGATCTATCATCTATATATAGCTCGTACGGTAAATCTATCGTACGGCATCCCAATCTGGGTACGAATCGAATATCACATTTATCTCATCGCTTATCTGGTATCCTTATCATCATATCATGAACTGGGGTACTGATCTAAAGTCTAGTACCTACTGATACCATCTACATATATATATGTGTGTATGAAAACAAATCGCCTAAGGACCCGCTATAATAATCATGTCGTATCTCATAATACGAACCATGTCATATCACCGATCTCATGTCATCATGCCCAATCTCGTCGACTCATCTCCAAATATCATATACTATCCTCATATCCAAGTATATGTATATATATATATATATATATATATATATATATTCACACACATATTCACATACCTATATGTATATATATATGTATATATCCCCATATACGCACAAGTAAAATAAAATGTAAGCATGTGTGTGTGCGCGCGCGTGTAGGTAAACTTTATTCTAGGATTCGCGACTAGGAAATTAACCAACGACACTATCATCCAAAGCCCTCTAAAGCATTTCTAGCTAAGTATACACATCTTATAGTACTATATAAGTATATATCTATATATATCATAACGTATTCGCGTTCTATACTACGAAACTGCGGGGGTGCTATACGCCATCCACCCAAATTCCCCTGTAAATATATATCTACTCACCTTGATCCTTGCTTGCTGGAGTCGATGACGCCACGCTCTCCTCGTCGTCTCGAAATCCACATGGGGTACCTACATGTCATAACATATCGTGTCGCATTAAAATCCAACTCAAAAGCAAAACGACACGCTAAAACCTATAGGTTAGAACTTACAGACTACGCATGCAAGAAAGGCCAAAAAAATCCTCGATGTCGATGTACAAACATCAAACCATCGAGAAAAAACCCAAATACGAAAACCAAAGTTAAAACGAAGTCGAAAAATAATGCAGCAACTCAAGAAAATGGTCCCAGATTTTACCTTAGGCGAAATTAGTCAATTTTGCATATTGAAAGGGTCTAGTTTACAGAGAATGGAGCCATGGACCAAACATGAACCTAATCACCTTTACCAAGTCCTCAAATTGCGTCCAGAATGAATATAATTACGGCCTGGAAAGAGGGGTTTAGGCTCGGGTCTCTGTGGTAGCTTCCTAGGTTCCTGTATGTATCACTGTGTTTGGAAAATAAATCTTAGGGTCCCCGGGTGTTAGCAGATCTCCAATAACTCCTCAAATTCCCAATATCGGGGTTTCTAAGTTTGGGGTTTAGGTTTAAGTCTATGGTTTTAGTCCATGAAACTAACACTATAGGGGTTGTAAGGTCTCTACTAACCTCAATTACACCTTTGGAATCAAATCAAACCCTAATCCTCAACTTGGAATTTTCAAAGTTCACTAAACATCACTTAATCACTTCTAACTAACATGAATGCTAAAGTGAATGAAATTCTATGCTAATGGTAAATAGATTACCTCATTTGGCAACTCAAAAAATTTCTTGAGTTGCCCCAAGTGTCCAAAATCCTTACTTTCTTGGTCCAAAGTGTTTGTAGTGAGCTTGTGCACATTTTTAATGAAGGCAAGATGGAGTTTTGATGTGGGATTGAGGGTATTTGTGAGGGTTTAGTAGGGGAGGGAGATGAGGGCAGCCATGAGTGATGGGGAGGGAGAAAGATGAAGAAAATGATGGAGGGAAGCAAATGGGAGAATGGTTAAAGATCCCTCACCTCTCTCTCCTTTCTCTCTCTTGCCCATACTCTATATTCTAATCCCTTTTCTTTTCTTTTTATTTTCCTTGCTCTTCTAATTTCTACAAACAAACCATGCATGATAAAAAGAAAAGACCAAGGTAGGAAAATGTAGCTAATGAGAAAAATGACTTGGTGCATGTCCTATGCACAAAACAAGCTTAATGCAAGATTAGGGATATTTAATCGCGATTAGCATTAAAATAGAATAAAATTAATCATAAAGAATTATAATTTGCTTAAATCATATAAAGCACTCTCATTTCAGTAATTCCTATAATTTTCCAAATATTTTCCACTTTATCGGTATTTAATTATACCGCAGTATTAAAATATTCATAATATTAAATATTTAATTATAAAAATTCCCAAAAATAATATTTTATTTTTCTGAAATGTTACATACATTGACACTATACTAAAGAGGTTTAGTATGGAAGATTCCAAGCGTAGGAATTTACCCACGATCACAGGACTCACTCTCTCCAAAGAAATGTCTCCAAAGACTGATTTGGAGAAAGCTCGCATGCAAGGGATACCCTATGCTTCGGCAGTAGGCTCTATCATGTTCGCGATGTTATGTACCAGACCTGATGTAACATACTCACTAAGTGTAGAGAGTAGGTATCAAGCAGATTCAGGAGAGAGTCACTGGACAGCTGTGAAGAACATTCTCAAGTACTTGAAAAGGACTAAAGAGATGTTCTTGGTGCATGGTAACGGTGAAATCCAAGTGGAGTCCTTTACCGATTCGAGCTTCCAGATTGATAAGGACGACTCTAAGTCGGTCTCAGGATTTATCCTTACCCTCAATGGACGGGCGGTTTGTTGGAAGAGTTCCAATCAAGAAACCGTGGCAGACTCGACGATGGAGGCTGAATACATCGCTGCCAAAGAGGCTGTCTGGGTGAAGAAGTTCATAACTGAACTTGGTGTGGTTCCTTCCATTGAGCATCCAATACTTTTGTATTGTGATAACAATGGAGCAGTGGCCTTGGCCAAGGAACCCGGGTCCCATCAGCGATCCAGGCATATTCTGTGGCGGTATCACCGGATCCGGGAGATAGTTGATCGCCGGGAGATCGAGGTCAGGAGAGTTGACACAAAGGACAACACGGCGGATCCACTCACAAAGGCCATACCCCAGATACAATTTGAGAGACTCTTCGGGATGTTGGGTATGAGATACTACAACAACTGGACTTAGTGCAAGTGGGAGTTTGTTAGTTATATGTATGCCCTAGATGCCATTATTGTACATGTGATGTATATTATAGTGGATGCTTGGATATATATAGAGAGGCCTTTCTTACTCGACATGATAGTATGCTATGTGGTTGCTCTTTGTCTTAACATGTTGACTTGTATAAGTGATGCTGTCTTGCCCTCACATGTTGATAAAGCCTTTAGGATGTGTACTTAACTACCAGGACTATGATGGAGATCATACTAGTGGAGCCAAGGGTATTCCACAAGTACACCCTATAATTGTTCCTAGTCGAGGGTGTATCGAGACAAGGCATCGATATTCCAAAGTAGACTAGCGTATATGCATCTTAGGCCGTCTGATGGGCGATGGATGATCCCACATCCATTGGTATTTGACATCAAAGATGGTATACGAGTGCTCAGTGGAGACTGGGTACACTGAACGGACTCGTCGAGAATTCCTAGCTGGTATTATACCTATCGTCAAATAGCAGTTCTCTGGTGACACTAGTACAGGTTAGTCTGTAGACTCGAGATCGTCATAGAGTCTTGTGTGATTCCCACTGTGCTTTGATTTCCACCTTACCGTGTTCAAGAGAACATGCAAAACGGTGGCTTTTGGGTACAGTCCCAAATCACATAGAGGCAATGAGTAATAGGAGGGGATTCGTCTCTCCCGGTATTGGGGGTTGATGTTGCGTTGTGCTCGATTGGACATAACAGGAAGTCCCTAGCCAGGGCCGATACGGAGATTTACTTATAAGTGTTATCGGTAGTTTCCCGACCCTTTATGAGCCTTCCATCGGCATGACTTATCGGTTACTGGGGTCTGACGTTTACCATCCCTAGATTAGATATGTGACATATCAGACGAAAAGACCGGACTGTACGGTAGTGTTACTGATAGGCTTTTCAGGAGTAAGAGCAGGCTTGCTTGTTAATCTTCTAATCGCTCAATACCCGGGTAGCCGTTACGTCCAGCTGACAGCTTGTGGGTGCTTGATATGATCATCACCTACTGCCGGCGTATTAACAAGTATTTAGAATCCTACACAGAGGTTTTGCTGGCTCAGGCAAAACGATGTAGGAGCACATATGTGATATGTACGAGACCGAGATTAATTCGAGTATGTGATACCGTATTCTATTCTCGCGATTTATGTTATCAGTCGGTTATATGAGATATAGCCGGGTTATCGAATCAAATGTTGATTCGATAAGTCAATACAGTATCGGTCGGTTATATGAGATATAGCCGGGTTATCGAATCAAGTGTCGATTCGATAAATTGATACAAATAATATTAGTCGGTCATATGAGATATAGCCCGATTATTAAATCAAGTGTCGATTTAATGATTTAATGTATAATTATATATTTAATATATTAATTTACATTAACTAATATTAGCTCACTTAAGCATTTCTTTTTCTCACATGTGCACACATAATATATATGTTATATATATTAAGTGTGTTTTCTTTTTGTGTCATGCTTGATGCCACATGCAACATGGGTGTATGAGAATTACACCATGCTAATGATAATATAGGGTTTATTTATTTAGAGTAAATCAAATATTAGTTGGAAATTGATCACATGGCATAAAGCTTCTAGAAGCTTGGAGATCCATTGACTTAGTCCACTAGTTTTGTCTTGCACTAGATATTTGTTAACCCAACCATTGCCTAAACTCATGTTTAAGTCTCTACATGAGTTATATGAGATATTTCTCACCCATGGTTGTCATTCACTGTCTCATCTATTATTTGATTCATCTTCTTCATGCTCATGAGAGAGCTTTCTAGGTTTTTGAGAGGAGAATAAAAATAGTTAGAAAATTAATTCTAAAGTGAGCAAAAATCCTACTTCATCATCCTCTACTAGATTAGCAATTTAGTTTAGGGTGTTAGCTTCACTAATCCCTCATTAGTGAAGAGGTAGCTTGGGTTAGTGTCTCCTCGACGTAGATCATCTTCGGCCTCGAAGACTTCGTGCAAGCTCGTTGCTTTCATCTTGTCACTCTAGAGTCAGCAAGATCACTACTTGGAGCGAAGGGACTACTGCACGGAGCTATTGAAGTGAAGGATCGGTCTACAAAGGTTGTATTTCTAGTTAACTTAGTTGTAAAGTCGTTTACACTTTATATTGTCTAAATCTCTTGTTAAGATTCTAGGGTTAGGATTTTTTAGCATGGCAAAATTTTGAAAATGGCATGGACGATGTCTCCCGAACCCTTGATGTCGTGCCAAGCCATCCTACAGGATACCCGATCAGTCGAAAATATTGCATTTTTAACACATCAATTTCCCTATCATTTGCACTCATCTAGAAGTGTTCGGTATTAACATAGCACATATTAGAAAAACATCTGTAAAATACCAAATAACATGTGTTATATATTATAACCGACATTTTTGAGGGAAATTGAGTGTTTATCATTACATCGCATAATCTTTGTGTTGCGCAACACTTGTCTCGAGAATCTGTGCAGGAAATTCCAGGAGGAGAGCCGAAACAGTTAAAAGTGCTGAGAAAAAAATACGCCAAGTCCAAGACTTGAGATCTGGCAGTGATCAAGGAAGAATTATGAGATTCAACATATCAGAAAATGTACCTAAAGCCAGAACAAAGCAACCCCAGAATTTCCATGCACCAAGACCACTATTGGGCTGCGGATCCACGGCCAAAAGGCCCTTGTCGCCGCGGATCCGCGTCACAATGATGACATCATCACTCCATATTTCTTTCACGTGGCTTCTGTAATGGCCTCAGCATCCAGAAGATTCCAGAATGACCACGTGGCTTCATCCAGAAGGCTCGGCCTAACAACCTTACCCAAGAATATTCCTCATTCTAGAATATTCCCTCCAACAAACTTCTTCTAGAAGCCTCCTTGTAACAACCTCATTCTAGAATATTCCCTCCAACAAACTTTTTCTAGAAGATTCTTTCTAACAACCTCATTTTGGAGGAAAAATTCAAATGAGGTAGTTCATTTTGGAGGGAAAATTCAAATGAGGTGGTTCATATTGGAAGGAAAAGTTGTTCATTTTGGAGGGAAAAGTGGTTCATTTTGGAGGGAAATTTGAAATTTGAATTCTAGATCTAAGGTTGAGATGCTTATAAAAGGAAACCTAGATCTAGGATTTTGGGTTGTTGATTCCTACATCAATTCCCAACACAAGTTGAGTGACACAACTTATAAACCCTACCCCAATTTAAAATCCAAAGCCAAAAATCAAGAACTCCGAGTACCAAATCAAGCATGAAGCCTTCGATCCATTAGAAAGCGACGCCAGACTTCATCGGAGCAAGTGATCCAAGGAGATCCACGACTCAAGGAGACGAGCGAAGCCGAAATCAACGATCAAGTTCTTTCCTCTTGTAGATCGAGTGAATTGTAACAAAATTGTTGATAAATAAAGGCGAAATTTCTATATCTTGCTTTGTTTACATTCTTGCATCATGATTCGATCTCTTTCTTTACAGTCTTGCATCATGATTCGATCTCAATTCTTGATTGTGTTTCGTGTTGTGATGTTTGAGTAAAACTCCGCTCGTGGAGGAATCGAGATGATCAATAGACGATGATGTTAAAAATCTTGAAACGATTCTTAATTCCTATAAGTTTTGTAAACTCTTGTAAATTGAAGAATCGGCAACCTAGTTTCGAGCGATGCTTTCTTGATTGTGTTTGCTCTTAATTAGGGATCCACGATCGATTCTTGAATCACTAGTAAAATAGTGGGTTGCCCCTATGGATATTGAAATCCGTAGGGGCAGATTTAAGTAGGCCCTATGGATTAATCCGTAGGGCTAAAAGGTTGCCCATACGGGCCCAGACGTTCAAGAATAAAAATATTAATTCTTAATTTGGTGTTTGCCCCTACGGAGCCGCAAACCAAGGACCTACGGACAAATCCGTAGGGGCAACTAAATATCGATTGAAAAAAGGCACAGATCGATCGCTACGCTCTCTTTCTTCCTCTCTCGATCGCGCGCGAAAGAAAATCCCCAAATCGCCACCGCCGTTCTCGTCATCGCCACCGCCGTTCTCCTCGTCGCCACCGCCGTTTTCGTCGCCACCGCCATTCTCATCGCCACCACCGCCGTTCAGGTCGTCGCCACCGCCGTTCAGGTTAGTAAATCTTCAACTAAATTAAAGAAATTTTTGATTATTTAGGACTAGGGTTCATGGCTGGGTCTGGGGTTGCGGTTGGAGTTGGGGTTCGGCAGGGGTCGCGGTCGGGGTCGGGGTTAGGGTTGGGGTTAGGGTTAGGGTTAGGGTTAGGGTTCGGCTACAGCTGGGGCTGGGGCTGGGGTTAGGGTTTGGCTTAGGGTTGGGGTTTAGCTGGGGCTGGGGCTAGGGTTAGGTTGGGGCGGGGCTGGGCTGGGGCTGGGGCTAGGGTTAGGTTGGGGCTGGGGCTGGGGCTAGGGTTAGGCTGGGGCTAGGGCTAGGGGCTGGGGCTAGGGTTAGGCTGGGGCTGGGGTGGGGCTGGGCTGGGGCTGGGCTGGGGCTGGGGCTAGGGTTAGGTTGGGGTTCGGTATCGATGTATATACATGTATCATATCATGAATGATTCATTTTCATTAAATGTGGTAAAATTAAGTGTATAAAATCATGCCATATAAATAGATTGTGTTTGTGAATGGCGATCTAGTTAGGCGAACCAAAGTGTTGCATTGATGAAAGTTTACCGTAGAGGAAATTACGGCTAGCTCTCTGCATTTAACCTGAATGTATCCAGTAATTACTAGCATGTATAGAAAAGTTGGTTAAATTTATGAAAAAATGGGGAGACAACATGCATGTATGCATATAGGTAACATTTGCCAATATGCCATATCCAGACCGCAATCTATTTTTGCCTATTGGCTAATATGAAAATATCGGCCCGCGTATATGACATAATCAAAGTTGTTAAATCTTGATACGGTTTGTGTTTCGTTTTTTTATTTATCAGTTCTATCAATGTTGCGTATAACGCTTTATGATATCAGTATCCTACATTTGTAGTTTTAATTGTTGACTGTTATAGATGAATGCCATTGCAATAATAGTTTTTGGTTGATGAATGCTATTGCAATGTAGGAT
Organism: Agapanthus africanus; assembly: GCA_030015575.1. Classification (NCBI taxonomy): domain Eukaryota; kingdom Viridiplantae; phylum Streptophyta; class Magnoliopsida; order Asparagales; family Amaryllidaceae; genus Agapanthus; species Agapanthus africanus. Next base: position 233,656,368 of record CM057344.1, read on the forward strand.
GATCAGTTCTATCAATCTTGATCTCAATGGTTTAAAATCATGTTACACATACAACACGAATGCACAACAAACGCATAATTAGAGAGCGATTCGAGATATTCAGGTTAAAACCAATATATGATACTCGATGATAATATGAAACCTTCATATTCCCATCGATACTCATATATGAAACTAAAAGCGCCACTTAGTCCCAGTCTATCGGTTAACATACGTGCGAAGCTCGTCGTGACCTAGAACAATACGAAGGTTGTTAAATATCGGAAAGTATAGCTCGATACTAACAACCGTCGTATAGTCTACGCGACGAGAAAATTCAATCGTATGGTAACCCATAGATTTGTCCCGTGTGGACAAGTTAAGAATGTATAAAGCAAACGCCTTCATTCACTTGTGTTTTCATCCGTTTCGAGATATTTCGTCGGTACCTTTCCGCTGGTTCTCCGTGTACAAAGATAGATTAGATGTTCATTTCAACGTTGTTTCACAGCTTTGAAATGATTATCTATTCTATTACAGTGTACTCGGAGAACAGCGGGGAGGTGCTGCCGAAATTTACTCGAAACGGTTGGAAGCACAAGTGATGGGCGTTCTCTCTATACAATCTTAATGGGATAGAAGCCTACCGCCGACAGCCGGAACACACACATACAACAAGAATACACAACAAACGCATAATTAGAGAGCGATTCGAGATGTTCGGGTTAAAACCAATATATGATAATATGAAACCTTCAAATTCTCATCGATACACATATATGAAACTAAAAGCGCCACTTAGTCCCCGTCTATCGGTTAACATACGTGCGATGCTCGTCGTGACCTAGAACTATACGAAGGTTGTTAAATATCGGACAGTATAGCTCGATACTAACAACCGTCGTATAGTCTACGCGACGAGAAAATTCAATCGTATGGTAACCCATAGATTTGTCCCGTGTGGACAAGTTAAGAATGTATAAAGCAAACGCCTTCATTCACTTGTGTTTTCATCCGTTTTGAGATATTTCGTCGGTACCTTTCCGCTAGTTCTCCGTGTACGAAGATAGATTAGATGTTCATTTCAACGTTGTTTCACAGCTTTGAAATGATTATCTATTCTATTACAGTGTACACGGAGAACAGCGGGGAGGTGCTGCCGAAATTTACTCGAAACGGTTGAAAGCACAAGTGATGGGCGTTCGCTCTATACATTCTTAATGGGATAGAAGCCTACCCCCGACAGCCGGAACACACACATACAACAAGAATACACAACAAACGCATAATTAGAGAGCGATTCGAGATATTCGGGTTAAAACCAATATATGATAATATGAAATTTTCATATTCTCATCGATACTCATATATGAAACTAAAAGCGCCACTTAGTCCCCGTCTATCAGTTAACATACGTGCAATGCTCGTCGTGACCTAGAACTATACGAAGGTTGTTAAATATCGGACAGTATAGCTTGATACTAACAACCGTCGTATAGTCTACGCGACGAGAAAATTCAATCGTATGGTAACCCATAGATTTGTCCCGTGTGGACAAGTTAAGAATGTATAAAGCAAACGCCTTCATTCACTTGTGTTTTCATCCGTTTCGAGATATTTCGTCGGTACCTTTCCGCTGGTTCTCCGTGTACAAATATAGATTAGATGTTCATTTCAACGTTGTTTCACAGCTTTGAAATGATTATCTATTCTATTACAGTGTACTCGGAGAACAGCGGGGAGTTGCTGCCGAAATTTACTGTCACGCCCCGCTTCCCAGAGTACGCTAGATTGGGCACGTGACATAGCCAACCATGCTACCTGTGGGTAGGAAGTATCCATCCACAGTCACATTACGGCTGTAAAGATATCAAGAACAAGACAAAACTATCTAAAACATGTCCATAATTCAGAATAACAAGAGTCAATAATAAATAAGTGCGGAAGCAAATGATCCAATACAAATAACTGAAAGGTATGTCCCATAATGCGGGCTCACATCAGGAAATAAATGCAGGAAAATAAAACTAACCACTACTGAACTCACAACTCAGCCTGCTGGCTGAAGTACTCCTGCTCGGACTGCGACAGTGGTACAGGATCTGGGCCATGCGAAACCCAGACGTCAGCGCGTCATGTCAACAAGTAATATAATATGAACAGTGTAACAGGCAATGCAAAAGTAAACATGAATAGAGCAATAATGTGAAACAAGCAGTGCTGGGTAGTGTGCAGTGGGTAACTAAACTGTTCTATCAGGTTTTCTATTCTAAAGTCTTTGAAACCAATTGATGAATCGTTGATGTAACTCAATAGTATCCCGTACATACCCGGGACCACGGCCACAATATTCTCGGCTGCAGCCGAGACATGCTGCTAGGCACAAAACAGGAATGTGTACACTCGATAGTTTCCCGTACATACCCGGGACCACGGCCACAATATTCTCGGCTGAAACCGAGACATGCCGCTAGGCACAAAACAGGAATGTGTACACTCAATACAGGTAGTGAACTGTCGAGTTACAAGTCAGATTTCACCTTTGATTTCCCCATACCCCCAAGTTATATATGTCAGGTCAGGTATTCAGTAATCAAGAACTAATGCCAACACAGGATCAGGTAAAAGCAGGTTTGTCCGGATAGACAACAGGAACGGTCCATGAGGACTACATGTCAGGTTGTTGGCATTAGGCACTAGATCAGGAAACAGGTCGGGTCATGGTACATCAGGTCAAGTCAACAGTAAACGGTACCATGTCAGGTGTATCAATATATACCATGTGTAACAAAGTCAAGTCAAGATGTAACAATATCGTGGGTGTGCTCAAAAACAGATATATAAACGAACAGGGTATTTAACAACATGAAATAAGCAATGGATTAAATAATAAGCATGTTTCCTTTAATCACAAGAGTGAAGTAATACAATGCAGCCGTTTAAGTATGTTAACAGGTTTAAGCACCCTTAGCGGTGCAATAGTTTAGGTATCGATGCAATACAGTTATATCAAGCCTTTGGATACGAATGTCCGAATGTAATAGAAATAGATGGGTAGGTGCTACCGTCTATTAAACAGTAAAATGTGATTAACAGGTAAACTTGGTTATTAGGTTTAAATTGGCAAACTGTAAATTTTATGTTAACTGTAAAATGATATAATGCCATATTGCAACCAAATGAGAAACGATTATACCAAGTTAAGTTTTACAGGTTTAATGTGTCAAAACATATATAAATATATGGTATAGCATGTAGCAAGGGATACTTGCCTCGGCGGGTCGCGAACCGGGAAAAACGGAATGTAACGTCGGCGGGGAAACACGCGACGAACGCACGGTTCACGGATTGAACCCAAACAACGAACCAAGGGACCTCACGGGTCAGAGTACTTTACTGGATCGTCGGGACACGTCGCCGGCACGGCCGGATTCCGATGAGCACAAAAAACAGTAAATAGGGTTTCAAACGGGTATAGATCTCGGAAAGAAGGAAAAGATTAGAGAAGAAGATGATGGGGGAATACTCACTGGTCCAGGGGTACTAGCGACGACGGCGAGATCTACGGCGGCGAGGACGGCATCTCCCGCGATCTGCAGAGATTTCCAGCAACTGTTTTCAGTTCTGAAAAAGAAAAGAGGAAAGGAAAGGTGGAGGGGCACTTACATGGTGTTTAGAGGTGGTTGGAGTTCGTCGGCGATGGCCAGGGGCGGCGCAGGTGGTCGCCGGCGACGTTTCAGGCAGCACAGAGAAGTCGCGGGGGTAGCCGGGGTCGCTGTTCTGGTCAAGGGGTGCACCGGGAGAAGGAGAATGATGGTGAGGGAACCACGGCGATGTGTTGGTCGGCGGCGCGGGTGGCGACGACGAGGGCCGCCGGCGAGCAGGCGACTGCAGGGAATTCTGCAGGTGGCCGCAACAGTCGTGCAGGGTGCGCGGGGAGGAAATAAGGGTCGGTTGAGGCGAGGAGGCGGAGGCGAGGGCGACGGTGACGTTGGCGCCGGCGTGGGGCTGCGGTGGCGACGGTGGAGGCGGCTAGGGTTGAGGCTTGATGGGTTCTCTGTGTTCGTGGTTTTCCAAAATATGAAGGGGAGGGGAAATATATATATGAGGGAGAGAGAGAAAGCGAGTTAGAGAGAGAGAGAGAGAGACGGGAGAGATAATGGGAGAAGGAGAGAGAGAGAGTTAAAGAAAGTGGGGCCCAACAATCTTAAATCCCTCGCGATTGGCTAGGGGAAAGATTGCAGAGGTTAAAAGGAATTTTTTAAAAGATTTTAGAAGATTAAACAGTAAAGATTATAAGTTAAGGAAATATTATATGGTTTAAATATTATATTAATTTTGGAATTTTGGCGCTAAATAAAACATTTCCAAATCGCGCCCGGGTTGGGTCCAAAAATTTGAAATTTTAATAATAGGATTTTAAGCGGGTTCCAAATTTTGAAATTAAGTGTTTTATGATTAAAAAGTATACCCCCAAGTCGGACACCTGTACGCGCGCGTAGCCGTCCAAACTCGCCCGTTTCACCGAACGGGGCGAGAACATGATGCACGGACGCTACCACAAGGTTAGGGGTGTCGAGTAGGCCAAGATAGATATTTTTAATTTCATTTTAGACGCTAAAATTTTTTATATGCAGAAATGACTTAGCCAGATAAAATTTCACGCTAAGTGTCAAACAGGCAAGCTAAATGAAATGAGTATGACATTAATGCTCAAACAATAACAGAAAATAGTAGTATTGGGCTCGGGTGTTACATTATACCCAACTACAAAAGAATTTCGTCCTCGAAATTCCAAGAATACAAGATAGAAAACTACAGAAAAAGGTGAGGAAATTTCTGCCGGATCTCATCTTCTCGTTCCCAAGTGGACTCTCCATGCGATCGATTACCCCAAGAAACAAGCACAAGGGGGATAACCCTGTTCTTGAGAACCTTTTCCCTTTCGATCCACGATTTCAACCGGTCGCTCTTCAAAAGTCAGGTCTTCCCGTACTGTTAACTCCGAATGATCCAAAACGTGTGTTTCATCTCGAACATACCTTCGTAGTTGAGATACGTGAAACACATCATGCACACCTGCCAAGAACTGCGGTAATGCCAAACGGTATGCTACCTCTCCAACACGCTCCAATATCTCAAAGGGTCCAACAAATCGAGGACTAAGCTTTCCTCGACTCCCAAAACAAATCACCCCTCTAGTCGGTGATATCTTCAAGAATACCAAATCACCCACGGCGAACTCTAGAGGTTTTCTTGACGTGTCAGCCCAACTCTTCTGTCGGTCTTGTGCTGCCTTCATATACTTTCTGATAGTGTTAACCTTCTCAACTGTCTGCACCACCAAATCTGGTCCCAATAATCTTCGTTCACCGACATCATCCCAACAAACAGGTGAACGGCACTTACGACCATACAAAGCTTCAAACGGAGCCATCTGGATAGTTGCCTGAAAACTGTTGTTATAAGAAAACTCCACCAAGTGTAGATGATCCTCCCAAGAACCCTTGAAGTCCAACATGCATGCTCTTAATATGTCTTCAAGAGTTTGGATCGTTCTCTCCGACTGACCATCAGTTTGAGGATGATAAGCTGTGCTAAACTTCAATCGAGTCCCCAAACTTTCCTGTAAACACCTCCAGAAGTGTGATAAGAACCGAGTGTCCCGATCGGACATGATGCTCACCGGTACACCATGTAATCTTACAATCTCCTGCATGTACCGCTCTGCCAAAGTCTCCGTTGATTGACCAACCCGGAAAGGAATAAAGTGAGCTGCCTTGGTCAACCGATCAACAATCACCCATACTGCATTGTTGCCCTTTGGACTCCGCGGTAAAACCGTCACGAAATCCATGGTTATATGTTCCCACTTCCACTGAGAAATCGGAAGTGGTTGCAACAAACCAGCAACCTGTTGATGTTCAGCCTTAACTTGCTGACACACCAAGCACTTAGCCACAAAGCGAGCAATCTCCCGTTTCATGCCTTCCCACCAGAAATGATGTCGAATATCTCGGTACATCTTTGTGCCTCCTGGATGTACAGAGTAAGCTGAACTGTGTGCCTCCTTCATAAGCTCTTCACGAACATCACCCTTTGGCACACACAAACGGCTACCATACCTCAATGAACCATCTTCGTGGACCAGTAAATCTGTTCGTAGTCCGGCTTCAACTTGCTCTCGAAACTTTTGCAGTCTAGGATCCTGCGATTGTGCTGCTTTAATTTTCTCAATTAAAGACGACTGTACTTGCAACTGCATCAACTGTCCCGTAGAATGCGGTAGCACAACCTCCAAGTCAAATCTTCGAAAATCTGCAATAATCTCCCTCTGCGTAGTTAGCACCTGAATTGCTGGTAACCGACTAAGCTCATCCGGCACGACGTTAACCTTCCCCGGATGGTACTTAAGATCAAGATCGTAGTCGGCCATCAACTCCAACCATCTACGCTGCCTCATATTCAACTCCTTCTGAGTGTACACATACTTCAAACTCTTGTGATCTGTAAAAACTTCGACTCTCTCGCCCAAAAGGTAGTGTCTCCAAATCTTCAAAGCGAAGATCACAGCCGTAAGCTCCAAGTCATGAGTTGGATAATTCTTCTCATGGGTCTTCAGTTGTCTCGATGCGTATGCTACAACTTTCCCATGCTGCATCAAAACACATCCCAATCCTTTTCCAGATGCGTCGCTGTGAATCACCAATCCTTCGGAATTGTCAGGCACGGTCAGAATAGGGGCGGTTATCAACTTCTGCTTCAATGTCTCAAAAGCTAACGCACATTTATCCGTCCATACAAAAGGTACCTCCTTGCGCGTAAGCTTGGTCAACGGCTCTGCCAGACGAGCAAAGTTCTCCATAAATCTCCTGTAGTATCCGGCTAATCCAAAGAAACTTCTTATCTCAGCTACATTCTTTGGAATAGGCCAATCTCGAACTGCTACAATCTTTTCGGGATCGACGGCGATTCCATCGCCCGACACAACATGCCCCAGAAACTTCACTTCCTCCAGCCAAAATTCGCACTTACTCATCTTCGCATACAATTTCTCCTGTCTCAACGTTTGCAGTGTGATCTTCAAATGCTCAGCATGCTCCTCAAAACTCTTCGAGTAAACCAGAATATCGTCAATGAACACCACAATAAACTGGTCCAAGAACGGTGAGAAGATTCGGTTCATCAAGTCCATGAATATTGCCGGCGCATTCGTTACTCCGAAGGGCATCACTAAGTACTCGTAATGTCCGTACCGAGTTTGAAACGCCGTCTTGCAAATATCTTCTGCTTTCACTCGGACCTGATGATATCCGGATCGCAAATCCAGCTTCAAGAATACCCTCGCGCCACTAAGTTGCTCAAAAAGTTCTCCAATGCGAGGGATCGGGTACTTGTTCTTAATAGTCACCCGGTTTAATTCTCGATAGTCGATGCACATCCTTCTCGTGCCATCCTTCTTCTTTACTAGAAGAACTGGAGCTCCCCAAGACCAGTTACTGCTTCGAATCCAACCCTTCTCAAGCAATTCAGCAATCTGTTTCTTAACTTCTTCCAACTCTACTGGTGCCATTGGATAATACGCTTTAGATACTGGCGCTGCACCAGGAATAAAGTCAATTGCAAACTCCACGTCTCGCTTCGGCGGTAAACCCGATATATCTTCAAATACGTCCATAAAATCGCGAACAACCGCCAGCTCTTCACTACTATCAACTTCCATTGCTGCAAGAATATTGTTTGTCGGCCTAGCCCTAAACTCGACTGGCCCGACAGAACTGCTTCCTCCATTGAAGGTAAACTCAGGTTGTCCGGGAATCTGGAAAATTACTTTCTTTGCCCTACAGTCAATGTGGGCGTGGAAAGTGCCAAGAAAATCCATTCCCAAGACAACTTCATAGCTGCCCGTATCAATCACCAAGAAATATGCAAAGAGTTCCCGTCCGCACACAACAACTGTACAATTTCTACACTCCCTACTAGATATGATTTTCCTATTCCCAGTGTGTATGTCCCAGAAACTAGACAGGGTCGTGCAGGTAATCGAGTGTGTAGCTATAAATTTGGATGACATAAAACAGTGGGATGCACCAGAATCAAATAATGCCAATGCGGGAAAACCATGAACGAGTAAAGTACCAGAAACAACTTCTCCTGATGCCTTGGCCTCCTCAGCTGTCAAGGTAAAAGCTCGAGCCTGATTAGGTCCTTGAGTCAGTTGTTTCTGCCCTTGGAACGGTCTCTGCGGAGGCTTCTGTATATCATCTCTCGTGCGAAGCTTCGACGGACAGGCACCAACTGCGTGATCAGCCGCTCCACAAACCAAACAAAGTCCCAGCCTCCTTCGACAATCCTTTTGCATGTGGCTAGGTAAATTGCAGTAGTTACAATTCATGCTCTTTCTTCGATCAACAATCACAGGCTTCTTCATGGGTGCTACACCACGACGGTCCACTGGAATACCCTTGCGCCCATGAGCTCGGTTAGGTACAAATGCGGGCTTCCTGGCCGCAACTGCTGTCTGCTGCAAGCTCCCTTTCATCCCAGATAGACTCTGTTGTTCTCGAGCTGGCGTAAGAACCTGTGAGAAAGTGGTTAAACCTAGGGAGACGACCTGCCTCTGGATGTCCACATCCAAACTACTAATGAACCTTCGTGCCCTGTCTGCCTCGTTGGCGACTAAAGGTCCAGCGAATCTGCTGAGTCTCGTCCACTCTGCTGCATGCACGTCCACGGGTGCTCCATTCTACCTTAACCCAATAAACTTCTCTTCCATTTCCTCCCGTGCAGTCCGCGGGAAGAACTTCTCCAGGAAACTCTTAGAAAAATCCGCCCGCTTGATCGGCTTGGGCAAGCGGGTCTCTTCCACAAGCCACCACTCTCAGGCGTAGTCCACTAACTGAATGCGTACCACGTCAACTCTTTTGTCCTCTGGAATCTGTGCCGCAATCAGCAAATTCTCTGTGTCGACTAGCCACTGCTCGGCTGGCAACGGCTCCTCCAAACCAGTGAATGTAGACGGACCCAAACGTCTGAAATCTGCCACGGTCCCTACTCGGTCAATTGGTTTAGCTCCAGCGTTGTTTACAGACTGCTGAACGATCTGCAAACCTTCCTAAAATGAATCTGCTTGCTGCTGGATCAGCTCAGTCTGCCTCTTCTGATTTTCCAGCATTCCTCTTATTACTCCCAGCATGGCGGCTTCGTCCACACGCCTATGGTACGTCTTGAAATTCTTATCTGCCATATTCCTGAAATCAAAAACACCCAACATTAGCATGATGATAGATTTAATATATAGCTCAAGGCTAGAACTCAAAGATACTTAAATAGAGTACCGCATTATAACTATGCCGCGGTATCATAGCCACAATTACTTAACTTCACCCAAGTCGCCTAAGTCCTAGAGATAACAAGAAATCAGGTTTTTCGAGTCGACATGCAAAGTAAGTTTGCACGTCGTAAAAGATATAATCAGGAAGTATGTGATTCAAGAATGGTAAACGGCAAAGTGGCAGGACATGTTTCCTAACACGGGTATTCTGATTCGTGTCTTGGGTACAATACTCAACTACAAAAGAATCAACCCATCTAACCTATGGCTCTGATACCAAAAGAACCATGTCACGCCCCGCTTCCCAGAGTACGCTAGAGTGGGCACGTGACATAGCCAACCATGCTACCTGTGGGTAGGAAGTATCCATCCACAGTCACATTACGGCTGTAGAGATATCAACAAAAAGACAAAACTATCTAAAACATGTCCATAATCCAGAATAACAAGAGTCAATAATAAATAAGTGCGGAAGCAAATGATCCAATACAAATAACTGAAAGGTATGTCCCATAATGTGGGCTCACATCAGGAAATAAATGCAGGAAAATAAAACTAACCACTACTGAACTCACAACTCAGCCTGCTGGTTGAAGTACTCCTGCTCGGACTGCGACAGTGGTACAGGATCTGGGCCATGCAAAACCCAGACGTCAGTGCGTCATGTCAACAAGTAATATAATATGAACAGTGTAACAGGCAATGCAAAAGTAAACATGAATAGAGCAATAATGTGAAAAAAACAGTGCAGGGTAGTGTGCAGTGGGTAACTAAACTGTTCTATCAGGTTTTCTATTCTAAAGTCTTTGAAACCAATTGATGAATCGTTGATGTAACTCAATAGTATCCCGTACATACCCGGGACCACGGCCACAATATTCTCGGCTGCAGCCAAGACATGCCGCTAGGCACAAAACAGGAATGTGTACACTCGATAGTATCCCGTACATACTCGGGACCACGGCCACAATATTCTCGGCTGAAACCGAGACATGCCGCTAGGCACAAAACAGGAATGTGTACATTCAATACAAGTAGTGAACTGTCGAGTTATAAGTCAGATTTCACCTTTGATTTCCCCATACCCCCAAGTTATATATGTCAGGTCAGGTATTCAGTAATCAAGAACTAATGCCAACACAGGATCAGGTAAAAGCAGGTTTGTCCGGATAGACAACAGGAACGGTCCATGAGGACTACATGTCAGGTTGTTGGCATTAGGCATGAGATCAGGTAACAGGTCGGGTCATGGTACATCAGGTCAAGTCAACAGTAAACGGTACCATGTCAGGTGTATCAATATATACCATGTGTAACAAAGTCAAGTCAAGATGTAACAATATCGTGGGTGTGCTCACAAACAGATATATAAACGAACAGGGTATTTAACAACATGAAATAAGCAATGGATTAAATAATAAGCATGTTTCATTTAATCACAAGAGTGCAGTAATACAATGCAGCCGTTTAAGTATGTTAACAGGTTTAAGCACCCTTAACGGTGCAATAGTTTAGGTATCGATGCAATACAGTTATATCAAGCCTTTGGATACGAATGTCTGAATGTAATAGAACTACATGGGTAAGTGCTACCGTCTATTAAACAGTAAAATGTGATTAACAGGTAAACTTGGTTATTAGGTTTAAATTGGCAAACTGTAAATTTTATGTTAACTGTAAAATGATATAATGCCATATTGCAACCAAATGAGAAACGACTATACCAAGTTATGTTTTACAGGTTTAATGTGTCAAAACATATATAAATATATGGTATAGCATGTAGCAAGGGATACTTGCCTCGACGGGTCGCGAATCGGGAAAAACGGAACGTAACGTCGGCGGGGAAACATGCGACGAACGCACGGTTCACGGATTGAACCCAAACAACGAACCAAGGGACCTCACGGGTCAGAGTACTTTGCTGGATCGTCGGGACACATCGCCGGCACGGCCGGATTCCGGTGAGCACAAAAAACAGTAAATAGGGTTTCAAACGGGTATAGATCTCGGAAAGAAGGAAAAGACCAGAGAAGAAGATGAAGGGGGAATACTCACTCGTCCAGAGGGTGCTAGCGACGACGGCGAGATCGACGGCGGCGAGGACGGCATCTCCGGCGATCTGTAGAGATTTCCAGCAACTGTTTTCAGTTCTGAAAAAGAAGAGAGGAAAGGAAAGGTGGAGGGGCACTTACATGGTGTTTAGAGGTGGTTGGGGTTCGTCGGCGACGGCCAAGGGCGGCGCAGGAGGTCGCCGGCGACGTTTCAGGCAGCACAGAGAAGTCGCGGGGGTAGCCGGGGTCGCTGTTCTAGTCAGAGGGTGCACCGGGAGAAGGAGAATGATGGTGAGGGAACCACGGCGAGGTGTTGGTCGGCAGCGTGGGTGGCGACGACGAGGGCCGCCGGCGAACAGGCGACTATAAGGAATTCTGCAGGTGGCCGCAACAGTCATGCAGGGTGTGCGGGAAGGATACAAGGGTCGGTTGAGGCGAGGAGGCGGAGGCGAGGGCGATGGTGACGTTGGCGCCGGCGTCGGGGCTGCGGCGGCGACGGTGGAGACGGCTAGGGTTGAGGCTTGATGGGTTCTCTGTGTTCGTGGTTTTCTAAAATATGAAGGGGAGGGGAAATATATATATGAGGGAGAGAGAGAAAGCGAGTTAGAGAGAGAGAGAGAGAGACGAGAGAGATAATGGGAGAAGGAGAGAGAGAGTTAAAGAAAGTGGGGCCCAACAATCTTAAATCCCTCGCGATTGGCCAGGGGAAAGATTGCAGAGGTTAAAAGGAATTTTTTAAAAGATTTTAGAAGATTAAACAGTAAAGATTATAAGTTAAGGAAATATTATATGGTTTAAATATTATATTAATTTTGGGATTTTGGCGCTAAATAAAACATTTCCAAATCGCGCCCGGGTTGGGTCCAAAAATTTGAAATTTAAATAATAGGATTTTAAGCGGGTTCCAAATTTTGAAATTGAGTGTTTTATGATTAAAAAGAATACCCCGAAGTCGGACACCTGTACGCGCGCGTAGCCGTCCAAACTCGCCCATTTCACCGAACGGGGCGAGAACATGATGCACGGATGCTACCACAAGGCTAGGGGTGTCGAGTAGGCCAAGATAGATATTTTTAATTTCATTTTAGATGCTAAAATTTTTTATATGCAGAAATGACTTAGCCAGATAAAATTTCACGGTAAGTGTCAAACAGGCAAGTTAAATGAAATGAGTATCACATTAATGCTCAAACAATAACAGAAAATAGTAGTATAGGGCTCGGGTGTTACATTTACTCGAAACGGTTGAAAGCACAAGTGATGGGCGTTCGCTCTATACATTCTTAATGGGATAGAAGCCTACCCCCGACAGCCGGAACGCACACATACAACAAGAATACACAACAAACGCATAATTAGAGAGCGATTCGAGATGTTCGGGTTAAAACCAATATATGATAATATGAAACCCTCATATTCCCATCGATACTCATATATGAATCTAAAAGCGCCACTTAGTCCCCGTCTATCGGTTAACATACGTGCGATAATTTATTCTTTTCAACGACAAACGCACACACAAAGCATGTACACGGATTTTCTCCTTTGTCAGTAATTATCCTGTTCTTATATTTCTCAATATAGCCAGCATAACCTACAATTTATATTTTATACAGTCTAACATGGCCTATGAGTACGTCAGAGTTAAGGACTGGATGTATATGGATTGGAAACAACGTATGCAACCTAAGTTTGTCGCAGGAGTTGCTGCTTTTCTTGAATTTACACGCGCACATAATAAGATAATAATAGAGAAGATTCTCTGTCCGTGCGATAGATGTGGCAATAAGTACTGGTAGAAGGTAGAATTGGTAGAGCTTCATATTGTAAAACATGGGTTTACTAGACTTTATACAACTTGGAAATATCACGGGGAAGGAGAAGAATGCAGTACTGCGGTAGAAGAAGAAGGAGAACACGATAATGCGGCAGGAGATGAAGAAGAATTCGGTAATGCCGCAGGAGACGGAAATTTATTTCCATCAGAAGAAATGGAGGATATGGTAGAGGCTGCCCTAGGTGAATCTATTCGTACCGAAGATGACATTCCTTCCGGTCAAGGACCGCGTGCGGATAAATATGAAAATTTCATGAATGATGCTAAGAAACCAATTTATGAGAATGCGAAGTATTCCACCCTCTCATGGTTCGTCCAACTTTTCCAGATTAAGTGCCTAAATGGATGGAGCAACAAGTCATTCACAATGCTTCTTTCGTTCTTGAAAGATTCTATGCCTCCGGGAAATAATGTGCCCGAAAGCTGGTACGAAGCCCAGAAGATGATGTCTGATTTGGGTCTAAAGTGCGAGAAGATTCAAGTATGTCCTAAAAATTGCGTGTTATACCGGAAAGAGAATTCAGATTTGAAAGAGTGTCCAACATGCGGAGAGGCCAGGTATAAGCTGAAAGATTCTGATAAGAAGCCTGATATACCTGTGAAGATAGCACGATACTTTCCCATAACACAGAGGCTACAGAGGCTATTCAGGTGCAAGAAAACAGCCGAGGCAATGATTTGGCATCACCGTGCTCCTCCAAGCAAAAATGCAAAAATGAGCCATCCAAAAGATTCACCGGCATGGAAGGATTTCGATAGGAGGCACGCAATATTCAGTAGCGATCCCCGCAATGTCCGGCTCGGACTGGCTACCGATGGCTTCTGCCCATTCAACTATATGGCTGGAAGTCACAGTACATGGCCCGTTGTAATGATAATTTATAATCTGTCGCCTTGGTTGGCTATGGACCAATCATACTTTATGATGCCTCTTCTTATCGACGGACCAAACTCACCAGGGAACAATATCGACGTCTATCTCCGACCTCTGATCGAGGAGCTGAAATCTTTGTTCATTGATGGTGTAGAGACATATGATTCAAATACAAATACAACCTTCATACTGCGTGCGGCTTTAATGTGGACAATTAATGACTTTCCTGCGTATGGAATGCTATCAGGTTGGTCCGTACATGGTCACAAAGCATGTCCTCATTGCCATGAACACACAACATCAAAATTTTTGAATTTTAGCAGGAAGGTTTGTTATTGCGGCCATCGACGTTTTCTGCCTCCAGACCACCCCTATAGGTTAGACACGGTTCACCTTGATGGTCATCAGGAGTTTCTTGGACCTCCATCCCCATTGTCCGGAGAGGACGTGACTGCTAAATGGGATGCTAACAATAACGTGACCTTCGGGATGGATCCGACGAAACAGGTCAAACCACAATATTGGAACAAGTTAAGCATTTTCTTCGAGCTTCCGTACTGGTCTACAAATTCAGTGCGTCATTGTCTGGACGTCATGCATATAGAGAAAAGAGTATCAGAGCACATACTTAACTTGTTTCTGTGTAAAGACGGGAAATCGAAAGACAACATGAATGCTCGGATGGATCTACAAGAGTGGGGAATAAGAAGTGAATTGCACCCTAAACCGGTAGCGGGTAAACCGGGCAAGTTTGTACTTCCCAATGCCGCTTATCATCTGTCACAACCGGAGAAGAAAAGATTCCTGCAGGTGTTGCATGATTTGAAAGTTCCTACTGGTTTCTCAGGATCATTCAGCAAGAAAATAAAAATTGTGAAGGGCAAGATCGATAGGCTGAAAAGTCATGATCACCATGTTATCGTGGAGCATCTTATTCCATTAGCCCTCAGGACTTCTCTCCCCGACTCGGTTGGTCTAGTAATCAACGACCTACGTTGTTTTTTCAGGGAGTTGTGTGCTAAAACACTGGAGGCTGCGACGCTGGATAAACTAGAAAATTCTATTGCGTTGATACTTTGCAAGTTTGAGCGTATTTTCCCACCGTCATTCTTCGATATCATAATACACTTGACGGTTCATCTTGCAACTGAGGCGAAGTTAGCCGGACCGGTACAATATCGATGGATGTATTCCGTCGAGAGGTACGTGTAATTTTTCGTTTCGCGCAATTTATAAATTTATTGTTGTCCTGTATGCCCGTATTTATTTATTCAACATATTCTCATTAGGTACCTCTACACTCTTAAGAAGTATATACGCAATAAAAATCAACCAGAGGGTTCTATCATGCAAGGTTATCTTCTTGATGAAGCAACCACATTTTGTTCCCGCTATCTGGACGAGAACATTGAGACAAGGCTTAACCGACCACGAAGAATTCAAGACGGGCCATATGGTAAAGCCGAGTATAAGAGGGTAGACACTATGTTTATCAACAAGATATACCGGTTTATCTTGCTTAATTGCGCATGTCTTGAACAAATTAGAGAGTAAGTTCTTTTGGATTAATTGTTATATCTGTGTTTGTGTGTGTATGAAATGACATAATATTAATGTCACAATTATTTGTCGAAAACAGAATTCATTTTAACGAGGTACGTGAGGGGCATCCTGATTGGAACGAAGAACGTTTGGAAAAATACCATCAGGATAATTTTTGTGATTGGGTCACAGATCATGTAAGTTATTCAAATAACATTTTATTGCTATCAGTTTTAATCTAAACTTGTATCGTTATGTATTTGTCGTAAAATTTGTTTTGTTAGATCCATGATCCGAACTTGTCTGCATCATTTGAGAGTGATTCAAGATATTTAGCTCAATTTCCTAGTATGGAGGTTGCATATTACAAAGGATTTGGTGTCCTTGGATACAAATTCGAAGTTAAGGACATAGAAATATCTAGAACCACTCAGAATAGTGGGATTGCGATGGTAGGATCGGACGGTGTGATTTACTATGGGTACTTAAATTGTATACTCGGCATCCACTATCCCGGACGATCAGAACCCTTTTATATATTCCAGTGTACTTGGTACGATCCGCGAACCGATACGGACTGGTGGAGAAGCAGTCTTGGGACTTGGAAAGATGAATATGGATTGACCAGTATGAACACACTTCGATTTTACGGCCAGGACGATCCGTTTATCTTTCCGAACCAAGCGTTCCAAGTATACTACTCACAGTGTTTGAAGCATCCGGGGTGGAGTGTTGTATGCCGATGGAAACCCAGAGATGTCTACGATGTCCCAGAATACGAGGACAGCGATGAGGACGAAGAAGAGAGAAGGCTTAAAGTGCTCCAACCGTCTGTTTCGAAGGACGGGTTGTCTTCGACCGATCTTGAAGTTACGTGGGTTAGAAATGACATCGACGATGAAATCCAAGTAGATATGTATGATGCGCCCACGAAACGAAAAAAGTTATTAGTAATGTTATATTATTACTTCACATTTTATGCTCTATACATATATAGTCAATACTTTTAATGATTGTCTAATGCGTCCACGAACCATTTATCTAGATTTGATGACGATGTCGGGAGCAGCGAGGGGCGGCAGGAGCTCCAGCCGCGGCAGAGGCAGAGGCAGAGCGGTTCTGCCGCCCGGAGAGCTCCGTAGGGAGCTTCAGAGGGCCGGTCTTGCACCCAGATCGGAGACCCCTTCGGATGCCTCCTTCCGTGTGGATTTTGCCACACCTCCAGGTATACTGCACGCATATCCATTTTGAATGTAATATTACAGATATTCATGCCTGTTTATGTCAAAATTACTTATATTGTCAATGTTTGATTGTCTAGTTGTTGGTGATGCATCCACATCTGGGACAGAGGCCACCCCGCTCCTCCAGGTATGTTTATATATCATATAGTGTATGTATATTGATTTAGAATGCTATATCATAAATACACACATTCCTTTTGCTCTTACTTAGCAATTTTTATTATTGTTTAGCTGTAGGTGGTGACACCACTGCACCTGCGGGTATATTTATATATCCTATAGTGCATGCATATTGATTTAGAACGTTATATTATTGATCTACACATTCTTTTTGCAATTACTTATATAATCTATTTTTAATTGTCTAATTATAGGTGGTGCGTCCACATCTTCCGCAGGGGCCACTCCTGCCGCTTCCATACCCTCCGCATCGTCTACAGGTTAGTATGAATAAATTTAAAATATTTATTCATTTTACATATGCTCTATAGAATAAATATGAACTTCATGGAAATTTAGTGTCGATGTTTATTTTCTAGTTGGAGGGGATACGTCCGCATCCGGGATCCCGGTTGTTCCTCACCGGAGGAACTATCGTCCCGCTCGTGCTGCTGCCCGGGCCCAGGCTCGTGCGATAGTCACCGGAGGTATATATCACACTTGAATTTTCGTTTAACCTTGATTTCTTAATACAACTTTGTCTTATTATTGATTGTCTTGATATTTCGTGCAGACGCAGGGCCTCCCCATCCCCAGAGGGGGACTCGAGGCCCGAATCAGTCCCATAGGCTGAGGCCTGACAGAGCTAGGGGGAGGCAGCATTCCCCCTTTTTTTTACCCTTGACTATCGCTATACCGGTCCTCAAGCCGAGAGGTTCGGCCGGTATTTGGGGGACGAGAGCCGGCTCATGAAGAACTATCCACTTCACGTTGAGTGGGGCGAGCAGCACCAGCGCTCATTCGCCCTCTTCTTTGATCAGGCTCGGGTATGTATTAATATATATTTTCATTTGATCTATCCAATATATTTATTATTAACACTTGCAATCTAAAAACAATTTTTTTTTGTATTTTCAGTTGGATTACGATTTTCAGCATGTAGCCGACCCTGATCACCCGGGGAGGGTGCTCGACCTTCATGCTCTGTACAATGGCCTGATGAAGAACATGCAGGCCAAGGTCCGATACAACAGGAATGAGCTGAAGGCCGACTGCTACTCCTTATGGATGGCGACCCCCGAGGCGGAGAGAGCGGCCCTCCTATCTACTCCGGCGTTTGCGAGAGTCGACGTAGAGACATGGCCTCTATTGTGCGCTTATTTTGACTCCCAACTCAAACAGGTATGTATTTTAAATGTAATTCATTATTTATGATATAATATATTTCTTTGTGTTTCTTAATTAGAAAACTAAATGTTAATGCGTTGTGCAGAAACAGGCCGCTCAGAATACAGAGAACAGGAAGTCGGCGAAGAGGGGTCGCCCCACTTACACAGGTGGCTTAAGGAACATTACTCGAGCCATGGAGTTATCGGTAAATTACAATAGAACGACCTTTGTGATATTCTGCAATATTAAGAGTTATTTTCTAATATTTCTAATATTAAGAGTTACTTTCTAATATTGCAGACATCTCGGACCGTGGCGTCAGGAGGTACACCGAGCGTGCTGTCCGCATATCTTGCCGTCCACGGCACCTCGACAGATCCCGCCACGGGCGAGCTTTGATATCCCGACGTCGCTACCCAGGAGTACTGCGTAAGTGTTAATATTTTTTCTACCCAAATTTGAAATTTTAGTTTTGGAAGGTTCAAGTTTAAATTTTATACTTATACTTTACTGCTTAATGTGGGTGTAGGAGCGGGTGGTTGAGCAGGCCCAGGCCTCGGGGATCGATTTTACCGGACAGAGCGATCCGAGGCTGCTGACCCCAGTTCTGGACGCCGCACACGGAGGGCACCACGGAGGTTGGGAGAGAGGCCGAGGACTGGGCCCTAGCAGGGCCCATATGAGGTTGGACTCCACCCCGGCGGTTACTTCCTCCGTCTCCGGTGACCGACGTGTCCATCAGGAACTGGAGATCTTGAGGGCCACCGTTCAGGAGTTGAAGGAGATGCTGGTATGTATACTACTTTATAGTAAAATATCATGTCATATTATATAGATATCAACATATCCATAATTAGTACGTAGCTTGAGCTTATTTGGTTTTAGACTTAAGTTTGATTAATCATACATACAGATGTAATTAAAATAAACAACAAACTAGATATCCAAACGGGGTTTCGAAATAAGTTAATAATGATACGAATTCGAATAATACATAGTTTTTACACGCTTATTATACACGTTAGGTCCAGACGCGACAGGGTACATCAGCCGAGCCTCCACATGCATCTCCTTCGGCTGCGGCTCCGCAAGCCACTACATCGGCTGCGGTTCCGCAGACAGCTCCTATAGCTCCATCGCCCGCTCAGACTCCCGCAGCCGCGGCTCCGCAAGCGACTACCTCGACGGCGGCTGCGCAGACCACATCGCCAGCTCCACAGGCCGCTCAGACTCCTGCACGCGCCGAATTGCAGAGTTTAGTGACCGAGGAGCAGGCGCGCGTTATTCTATCGTTATTCAGAGGTGGAGCTGGACCGAACTAGGGTAGCTTTTTGGTTCTTATTTTTTGAAACATGTATTTATTTATATCAAACACATTGTACTACATTTTGAAACGATATTGATATTGATTTATATTTATATCATATTCAGTTTTTGGGTTTCTTTTGTATATTATATATATGCGTGAGATGTGATTATGAATACTGCGATATATGTTGTGTGATGATTAATTTTATATTTGATTGATGTATATATTATTGTGCACAGGGCGGGAAAAAATCAAGCAGCCCATATTTAAAAAAAATTACAGATAATATGTACCTACGGATTAATCCGTAGGTACACATGTTGCCCCTACGGTTATATCCGTAGGGGCAAAATATCATCAGTAACTAATATTTCCCCCCTGATATCAGTGCCAAGGGGTTGGGAGTGGCCCTACGGACATGTCCGTAGGGGCCACGGCCTCGCCTCTACGGCGTTATCCGTAGGGGCAAATTATCTGGATTCCTGATATTCTGCCCCTACGGATAGGTACCTACGTATATAGCCGTAGGGGTAGTACTTGGCCCTACGGACATGTCCGTAGGTACATTTAATATATTAAAAAAACCGTAAATAATATAAATTTTTTTACCCTACGGCCTAGTCCGTAGGGGCAATAGGACCTACACAGAAATCCGTAGGGGCAAGTTCAGGTCTTCAACTTGCACCTGCGGCCTTTGCACCTACCGATAAATCCATAGGGGTAACCCTTATTTGTAGTAGTGAATTTTACTAGAGGCTAGTTTTGTTGAATGAGATTCATCGAAAGGACAAAGGATGAGATGAAGAAACCCTAGTTTCTTCGAAAGATCCTTAAACCTCAATTAATCGTCATCGATCTAGTATCAAATTATTAATGGATAAAAAATGGTAATCAATAGATTTCATCACGTCTATAGATTCGATCGATTCCTACGAACCTCACTTCGATTCTTGATTATTGGAATGGAAATCATCAATTCTTGATTCTTGATTTTAATGTTTTCTTGATTTTTGATTTAGATCTAGTTAATTCTTGAACTTCAATTTTATAAATCTTGAATTGAATTGTTTTTTCTCTTTTCTTTAATTTTCAATTCATCTAATTCGAAATTCGAATGGATCTCACTTTCCCTGTGGACAATTCGCACTCGCTAACGCGCTACATCCGACACCGTTATTGATTGCGTCAAAATATTTTTGGTTGTGATTTCTATACATTTCTACATACACACCGGAAAAACATATCAATCAAATGGCGCCGTTGCCGGGGATCGTGTGCTAATTTGTTCGTTTTTGAAATTTGAGTTGAAAAATTTATTCCATCAAAATTTTTAGATCTAAACTCGCACAAACACTAAACAATTTGTTGTGATTTGTTGCGAGGAAATCTGGAATCTGTGGAGCTTGAGAAATTTTTTTCTGAATATTCCAGAGAGCTCAAGAGGTGAACAGAGGCCTTCTGTAAAAATTTTTTGCAGTGATCTTGTAGAACCATGGCGGATCCGCGGTATTAGCAGCCTATTGCGGCGGAAGGGCGGCGGCACTGTAGCTTCAGTGCACTAAAAGTTTCTGGTATCTCCTGTACTTTCTTATCTCTTTCTCAATCTGCTCCAATAACAAATTTGCTGCAGGTTTCTTTGCAAAATTCGCTGCGCCGCAAAAATAAAAATTGTGCGTGTTTTGATTCTTGGTTGTTTGCATATTAATACGGAATTTAAGGGGCACGGCCAAATTCAGATTAGGTGGGGTGTTCATTACCCTTCCTAAGCCCCAAAAATGACAAAACTGCATCCGCATTACCCTTATTAATTAAAAGAAATCTAGACATGACTCTAAGGACCGTCGCGCTCACTTAGGACAGAAGGAGATCGTGGGTACTCTATTGCTTATCCGCGTTTCTTTTGTGGTGTCTAAGGTAAGTGTGTCTAAGGCAAGTGGTTACTTAATCAGGCCCACTACTTACGTAGTGGTGAACCTCCCACTTACCTGGCACTTACCTGGCCACAGGAGGGACAAAGAGGCAGTAGAGTATTGATCCTACGAATTGCCTTGTTGCATTTGTTGTGATTTGCATCATTTTTTCAAAAATCCGTATATTTTTCAAAACAAACACCACTTCATCTTTCCTCTAATTATATCAACGATGCCACTTGTGCTAAACCCTTTTAGTGCA
Organism: Agapanthus africanus; assembly: GCA_030015575.1. Taxonomy (NCBI): domain Eukaryota; kingdom Viridiplantae; phylum Streptophyta; class Magnoliopsida; order Asparagales; family Amaryllidaceae; genus Agapanthus; species Agapanthus africanus. Next base: position 233,678,042 of record CM057344.1, read on the forward strand.
AGATAGGCTGGACACGGGATTCTAGTGCCCGTTTAGTCCGCGTTCCCCCGATCGACTCCGAAGTCGGTATTTCTACATTTACTTCTTCTTTACCCACTACCACACCCACATTGATGGATCCTTCTCCATCGAACTTCTTTACCACTAATCTGCCGCCGTTCGTTGGTATGCAGAATCCACCCCGCATCTCTCTCCAAAAGAGGTGCTATCCTATGCGAGATCCTCTTTCGACCTGCTTATCCATTCCACCAGCCAAAGGGGAAAATTTTAAAATCAACCCCCAATTCATCAAACTATTTCCCAAATTTCACGATCTTGATTCTGAAGACGCATACGTTTTTATCTCCAAATTCGAAAACGTATGCGCAATGATTGGAACGTCACAACTGTCTGTGGATGCTGTGCGTTTATGTTTTCTCCTATTTACTTTGTCCGACTTAGCCGAGAAGTGGCTTTATAATACAACTGCACATTCTATTTCAAAATGGGATGAATTTTTTACAGCATTCCTTAAGAAATTTTATCCCAATCACAAGACCAGCCGTGGTCGAAGCGAAATCTTCAAATTCACCCAACTTCCCAATGAACCATTCTGGAAATGCTTTGAACAGTTCAAGGATCTTCTTATCCAATACCCTCATCACGGAATCTCCAGATGGGGATTTGTGTCGAATTCTCTATGAGGGTATTGATCTCACTACTAGACAGATGCTTGAAACCACGTGTCATTGCCAATTCCTATCTAAAAATGATGGTGAAGCTTGGAAATACCTAGAAGATTTAGCTCAAAACACATCACAATGGGAAAGTGTTAGACCACCACCGCCTAGGGAAGATGTCAATCAGCTCGATGTTTCCGTCATAATGAGAGCCAAAATGGCCACAATACAAAGGAAACTCGACGCTATAGAAAACAAAATCTCTTCAGTCTCCCTAAACCAATACACACTTCCCAAAACCGTGTGTAGCTGCTGTTCAAACCCATCACATTTGACGGAAGAATGTCCTTTGAATGTACCGTTTCAAGGTCACACTAATGCTGCATTTCAGCAATGACCTGGAAACGATCCTTCTTCTTCCTCATATAATCAAGATTGAAGGAATCACCCTGATTTTTCTTGGATCCAACACCAACCTCAATACACGGATCTAAACCAGAACACTTTCCAAACGGCCCCACCACAGCAACAGCAACCACCACAACCGAGTCAGCACCCCTTCCAACCACAAAATTTTCAAAACCCGGCCAACAACTTTGATCATTTTCCTGCCGGAACCAATAACACCTCTGCACTCGAACAAACCATGAATTTGTTTCTGACAAATTTCATGCAATTTACGGCAAGTTTTCAGTCTTCCGTCAATAAAATCCAGAAAATCTCTGACTCCCAAAGTGAGAGTATTAAATCGATGGAAAAACAAATTGCACAATTAAAAGCCGAAATGAGTGCAAGAGAAAAAAGGAATCTTCCAGCTCAACCCCTACCTGATCCTAGACCTTCACATTACACAAATGTGGATGCAATCACCACGTTGAGATCTGGAAGAGTGCTAGACAATCATGTGGGTAAACATATTGATATCGAGAAATCAAGTGAACCCCAGGCTTCCACTTCCACTTCCACTCACACTTCTACTTCTTATCCTATTTCGTCTAATTTACCGTCTTCTTCCGAGCCTTTTCTTCGTTTTCCCAAAGACTCGAATCCTCCACCCACTTCATCCTTCCTACCCCCACAACCTTCTCCACAAATGTTGGACCCAACACTTATTGATAGAGCTCCATTTCCAAATTGGTTGAGGCCCAACAAACCCAATGCCCCAAATGGAGAAGCATGTGGACATGTTTAAGCAAGTTAACATCAACATCCCTCTCCTAGATGCTATCCAACAAGTTCCGTCCTATGCAAAAACTCTTAAGAACTTGTGCACTAGGAAGATGAAGACTCAAGTGCCCAAGAAGATATTTATGGCAAAGACTCTAGACACGGCTTTTCCCCAACAATTACCGAGAAAACGTAAAGACCCTGGCTGTCCTACGATTTCCATTTCTATTGGGGAAAAACACATCAACCGTGCTCTACTTGACCTTGGCGCTAGTGTTAACTTGCTTCCATATTCAGTCTATGAGCAACTAGGTATCGGAGTGTTAAAACCCTCGAACATAACTCTCCAGATGGCCAACCGATCAATCATCAAATCTAGGAGTGAACTGGAGGATGTGTTAATAAAAATCGGGGAATTCGTATTCCCTGTGGACTTTATTGTACTTGATACACAACCTGCAGCGAACCCACGGAACCAAATTCCGGTGATTCTAGGTCGCCCCTTTTTGGCTACTTCCAACGCTGTAATCAACTGTAGAAATGTCTCTATGAACCTATCTTTCGGGAATAGGTCAATTGAGCTGAACATTTATAAGTTGGGAAGTGTACCCTCCAATCCTCATGCTCGAGTCTGTTCTGTCGAATTAATGGATGTCGACAACAGCGAATTTGACGATCCTCATGATACTGATCTTGACTCTTTTCATATGTTGTTATTTGACCCAACTATGTATCTTACACATACGGACTCTTCCACCGAGTTGTCCGGGTCAACAACTAACACTGATTATGAACCGTTTTTGGAGACAGAAGATCACCCCGCACTTTGTGATGACATTATTCTTCGGGGTATTGATGGAACTTTTGAGGAAATCTTCGCTGATGAACTCGCATTTTTGAATGACACGGGTGTTGAGATGAATCATCTCCAAAACAATGAAATTGAACCTCCACCCCTTCTTCTGAACTGTAAAAAGAATGCGAGTAATCCATCACATTCACTGCATCGTCTCTCCAAAACGAGACGCAAACACATTCTATTCCACAACTTACCCTTTCCCCACTTCTTCTTCCACCAACCTGAGCACTGCATTGATAAAATTTTTGAATGGTTGGTGTTGACCTTCGGTCTTTGCAAAACTTGGCAAAGACCAATATTTTTGACCCCCTCTTATGATTTTCAAAAGATTAACATTGTTTAACTCAAGTTTGGGGGGTGGTATAATCTGGCTCTTGATAAGAAAATTTTTACACAAAAGGTGGAGCCAAAAATAAGTTTGGGGGAGGATTTTCACTTATATATTTTGCCCCCATTTTATAAATTTCCTTCCAGGCTTACAGGTTTTCGAGATTCAGCGGATGGTAACAGTGAGGACACTGTTGAAAACAAGTTTGGGGGAGGTTTGTGCTTATTTTCGCATCATTTGCATCATACTTTACATAAGCACAAAACATTTTGAAAAAAAAAACCTATAAATTTTTTTTTAAAAATCTGAGAAATAAAATTTTTTGTACATAAATAAAATAATAAAAGATTAGATAGTGAAAAATTATATCCAAAAGATTAGAAAAATTTAAGAAAACCAAGAAAATTAGAAGTTTTCTTATACGAACTAGTAATAAGTAGTTATGAGCCGTTGTCCCAAGGGTTAGTAAGATGAAGGAAGTCACTAATCTGAGGATAAAAATAAGTCTGAAAAATAGTTCCTATTCTGGAAGACAAACATTTAAACGTTGATACCTTACTATACACACTTACACACGTCTTGATGCTCGGGATAGTAGAGGATACCTTGAAATGCTCTTGTCTAAAAGCCAAAGTATGAAAGAAAGTATAAAAAATGAATAAAATATAAAATGGTAAGAAAAATGAACACTGGTTTTGTTATCGCCAAGGCAGCAATAAAAAAATATAGCGAGGGTGTCTCTTCACCTAGTGCCTTAGACCAACTGGTCTGGGAGTCACTGCTAAGCCTTAGGTGGTGCAAGATAAGGAAATACACCTAATAAGCAACCACATGAGTAATCGGTCGGTTAGTATCTCAAGAAGTATTAACGGTCTCATGAAAATGTGTGAGAACATCTAAATATTCATCAAATTAAAAAGTACTGAGGCAGATGGACAAGAGTATGATAGCTTGAATTGAATTCTCCGGGTGTAGGGATGTTCTTTACACACACGTAGGGTTATATGATCGATGTTTGGAAGAAATATAGGAATGAAGAATAAAGACGATGTTTTATTGAGGGATGATGTGATTTCTGACATCTTTTCATGACTATTAAGATAGGGCTCATGACAACCGAAAAGCTAGTATAGTTGGAAACTCTAATTTTCAAAGTCTTTCTTTTATAATTCTTATCTTTATATGTAACTTTCACGGTCTTCCTTTTATTATTGGATTTTGTGTGTGCTATCCGCTGAAAACCCTCAGGAGACAACACTCCTCCTACTAGGGACACCTAGAGGTTTAAAGGCTTGTAGCACGTGCTCAGTGCAATCGTGTTGCCTACGAAAGTGTGCTAGTTAGTTTTTCTCTTTTTTTATTTTCTCCTTCTCTTTATAATAAAACAGTTCGCTCGAGACGACCGAAAATAAGTTTGGGGGAATTTGATCAGTCGAAAATATTGCATTTTTAACACATCAATTTCCCTACCATTTGCACTCATCTAGAGGTGTTCGGTATTAGTATAGCACATATTAGCAAAATATCTGTAAAATACCAAATAACATGTGTTATATATTATAACCGACATTTTTTAGGAAAATTGAGTGTTTATCATTGCATCGCATAATCTTTGTGTAGCGCAACACTTGTCTCGAGAATCTGTGTAGGAAATTCCAGGAGAAGAGCCGAAACAGTTAAAAGTGCTTAGAAAAAAATACGCCAAGTCCAAGACTTGAGATCTGGCAGTGATCAAGGAAGAATTATGAGATTCAACATATCAGAAAATGTACCTAAAGCCAGAACAAAGCAACCCCAGAATTTCCATGCACCAAGACCACTATTGGGCTGCGGATCCGCGGCCAAAAGGCCCTTGTCGTCGCGGATCCGAGGCACAATAATGACATCATCACTCCATATTTCTTTCGCGTGGCTTCTGTAACGGCCTCAGCTTCCAGAAGATTCCAGAATGACCACGTGGCTTCATCCAGAAGGCTCGGCCTAACAACCTTACCCAAGAATATTCCTCATTCTAGAATATTCCCTCCAACAAACTTCTTCTAGAAGCCTCCTTGTAACAACCTCATTCTAGAATATTCCTTCCAACAAACTTTTTCTAGAAGATTCTTTCTAACAACCTCATTTTGGAGGGAAAATTCAAATGAGGTAGTTCATTTTGGAGGGAAAATTCAAATGAGGTAGTTCATTCATTTTGGAGGGAAAATTCAAATGAGCTAGTTCATTTTGGAGTGAAAATTCACATGAGGTGGTTCATTTTGGAGGGAAAAGTTGTTCATTTTGGAGAGAAAAGTGGTTCATTTTGGAGGGAAATTTGAAATTTGAAATCTAGATCTAAGATTGAGATGCTTATAAAAGGAAACCTAGATCTAGGGTTTTGGGTTGTTGATTCCTACATCAATTCCCAACACAAGTTGAGTGACACAACTTGTAAACCCTAATCCCCAATTCAAAATCCAAAGCCAAAAATCAAGAACTCCGAGTACCAAATCAAGTATGAAGCCTTCGATCCTTTAGAAAGCGACGCCGGACAAGTGATCCAAGGAGATCCGCGACTCAAGGAGACGAGCGAAGCCGAAATCAACGATCAAGTTCGGTCCTCTTGTAGATCGAGTGAATTGTAACAAAATTGTTGATGAATAAAGGTGAAATTTCTATATCTTGCTTTGTTTACATTCTTGCATCATGATTCCATCTCAATTCTTGATTGTGTTTCGTGTTGTGATGTTTGAGTAAAACTCCGCTCGTGGAGGAATCGAGATGATCAATAGACGATGATGTTACAAATCTTGAAACGATTCTTAATTCCTATAAGTTTTGTAAACTCTTGTAAATTGAAGAATCGGCAACCTAGTTTCAAGCGATGTTTTCTTGATTGCGTACGCTCTTAATTAGGGATCCACGATCGATTCTTGAATTTTACTAGAGGCTAGTTTTGTTGAATGAGATCATCGAAAGGACAAAGGATGAGATGAAGAAAATCTAGTTTCTTCGAAAGATCCTTAAACCTCGATTAATCGTCATCGATCTAGTATCAAATCATTAATGGATAAGAAAACGTAATCAATAGATTTCATCACGTCTATAGATTCGATCGATTCCTACGAGCCTCACTTCGATTCTTGATTATTGGATTGGAAATCATCAATTCTTGATTCTTGATTTTAATGTTTTGTTGATTTTAGATTTAGATCTAGTTAATTCTTGAACTTCAATTTTATAAATCTTGAATTGAATTGTCTTTTCTCTTTTCTTTAATTTTCAATTCATCTAATTCAAAATTCGAACGGATCTCACTTTCCCTGTGGACGATCCGCACTCGCTAACGCGCTACATCCGACACCATTATTGATTGCGGTCAAAATATTTTTGGTTGTGATTTCTATACATTTTCTATATACACACCGGAAAAACATATCAATCAATACCCTTTGCTTCTGCGGTTGAGTCTATCATCTATGCGATGTTATGCACCAGACCGGATGTAGCTTATGCACTTAGTATGGTAAGCAGGTATCAATCAGACCCAGGAAAGATGCACTGGACAACTGTGAAGAACATTCTTATGTACTTAAGAAGGACTAATGAAATGTTCTTGGTGTATGGTAACGGAGAACTCCAGGTGGAGTCCTTTACCGATTCAAGCTTCCACAGTGATAAAGACGACAGTAAGTCGGTCTCGGGTTTTTTCTTCAACCTCAATAGAGGGGCGGTATGTTGGAAGAGTTCCAAGCAAGATACCATGGTAGACTCGATGATGGAGGCTGAATACATCTCTGCCAAAAAGGCTTTCTGGATGAAAAAGTTGATAGCTGAACTTGGTGTGGTTCTATCTATTGAGCATCCAATACCCTTGTATTATGATAACAATGGAGTTGTGGCTATGGCTAAGGAACCCAGGTCCCATCTGTTGGATATATATGCCCTAGAGGCCTTCATTGTATAGGATGCTAGGGATATGTATGTACATGACAGTCTTGCTTAATATGATAGTACGCTATTTGGTTTGTCTTTATCTTAACATATGATATATTTTTCTTAGTATTCATATATATATACATGTTGATAAAGCCCATAGGGTGGTTGCCTGACTACCGGCGTTGTGATGGCAGTCATACTAGTGGGAGCTGGATAGTCAATAGGCACATCCTTAGATGTCCCTGGTCGCAGGAGTATCGAGACTGGGCATCGATACTCCGGAGTAGACTGGTGTATACATATCTAGACCCTGAGGAGGGGCGATGGATTGGTCCCGCAGCCATTAGTGGAGTGCACCTAAGATTGTATACAGATGCTCACTGGGTGTGAGTACACCGGACATGACTCGCCGAGAACTGACTGGATGGTATTTATACCTAACTTCAGATAGCAGTTCTCAGGTAACATGTGTGCAGATACTCCGTTGACTTAAGGTCGTCATTTGTCTCATGTGAGTTCCCACTGTGCTTTGATTACTACCCTACCACGGTTCAAAGGAGTCATGCAAACAGGTTAAAGTTGGGCACAGTCCCGGGCCACGTGGAGGCAGTGTATGACTGCTAGGGATTCGTCTCTCCCGGTATAGGGAGTTGATATCGCACGGTGATCGTTTGGTCATTACCATAAGTCCCTGGCCCGGGCTGATTGAGAATTACTGATAGATTGATCAGTAGATTCTCGGATGGTAATTGAGCCATGCCGACACGACTTGTACGGTTATTAGGGGTCTGACGTTTACTACTTCCCTAGACCATACATGCGATACTCTTAGACGAACAGACCGGACTGCACGGATATTGTCACGAACAGGCTCAGTAGGAGTTCGAATGGGTATCCTCATCGACCTTCTTATCGAAATCTACCTGGGGACTGTTACGTACGGCTAGTGCCGCTTGCGGTCTGTGGTTAAACCCACTGCCGGCGTAGTAGTCGAGTCTTTAGAGTCCCACACAGAGTTTTCCCAACTCCAGGAAAAACAATATAGTGGTCGTACGGTTTTACGACAAGGATTCGGACGAATACGTGTTTAAACGCACATACGACATTTAGACAGTTTTTACTAGACGGCTTTGGTTTAAGCCATATTCAAGTATCAGGTTATTGGATTTATACAGTCTAAAGTTTTTCCGTGTTTTCATGGATGGGAGGGGCGTTCTCGTAATTTCCAGGAAGCTTCTAGAAGCATGGTGACTTGAGAGGTTAAGGTGGCATTGTCATTAAATGATATTGTGACTCATAATGGGTGATTCATTATGTCATTAATGCATTATTAAATGCTTAATGACTCACATAGTGAATCACTCATGACACATTTATGTAGCATGATGAATAATCATTTATTATTCATTTATTGATTTATTCATTATGCTTCATATATTTGTTGGAGATAGTGCCCTCAGAGTCAATTATTGGATCACAGGCACGTGATTGCAATGATTGAGGGAGGACCTGTCCCAGTAGGACAGTCTTACTCAAGATGATAGTATGCTATCTGGTTTATCTTTATCATCGTGTACTGCTTTAGGTGACCTGAGATGTCGCTATTACACGTTGATAGAGCCCTTAGGATTCTTGCTTGACGGCCAGCAGTATGATGGCGATCATATACGTGGGAGCTGGTAGTCTATAAGCACATCCTTAAAAGGTCCCTAGTCGTGGGAGTTTCGAGACTGGGCATCGATACACCATTAGTAGACTAGTGTATACAGTCGAGACCCCGACGAGGGGCGGTGGCCGGTCTCACAAGCCACTGGTGTCAGTTGGTTCACCTAAGATGTATACAGGTGCTCATTGGGTTATGAGTACACCGGACAGGACTCGCTGGGAACATGCTAGTTGGTCTTATATCAGACGTCAGATAGCAGTTCCCTGGTGACATGTGTACAGGTTAGTTCATCGACCTGAGATCGTCATTTATCTCGTGTGAGTTCCCACTGTGCTTTGATTACTACCCTACCACGGCTCAAAGGAGTCGTGCAAACAGGTTTTAGTTGGGTACAGTCCCGAGCCACATGGAGGCAGTGAGCGGATCTGCAGGGGTTCGTCTTTCCCGGTATTGGGGGTGAGGTCGCGCTGTGTCTAGGAGAGCCATTACACAAAGCCCTCGGCCGAGGAAGGAGATTTACTGGTAGGTATTCCAGTAGTATCTCAGGGTGTTCTGGGCTACACTCCGACACGACTTGTACCGCTTTTGGGGGTCTGACTTTTACCAAGCCCCTAGGCCCGCCATGCGATACTCATAGACGAATGGACCGGACTGTACGGATATTGTCACTGACAGGCTCAGTAGGGTGTCAGGATGAGTTCGCTCATCGACGTCCCTTTTGGTCAATAGCTGGTGACCCGTCACGTATTGGCTTATACCTCTGACGTGCTAGTGGTTAAATCCACAGCCATAGTATTGACGAGTCTTTAGAGTCCACCACACTTACAGTTACTCAAGTTTCGGGCGAAACGCTGTAGAGGCCGTATGGAGATATGGCAAGGTCCGATCAGATACGTGCGGTATTGCACGGATCAGGATCGGACGGTTTGTACTAGTGGCCGTATGGATGTATGGCAGGGTTCGATCAGATACGTGCGGTATTGCACGGATCAGGATCGGACGGATATTACTAGCCGGCTTTGGTTTAAGCCGGATCCTAGTATAGTACAGTGTAGATTTTGTCTCTTTGCATTTGTATCCGGTCGGAATACAGATGCGGGTGTGTATGCACAGTATCGGGGTTTTTCCTGTAATTTATTACGGGACCAGTTTTCTGGAGTTACCAGTTTGCATTCTGTTCCGGCCGGTTTTCCTTTGTTCTTTCCCGGCCGGACTTTTCCGATGGAGGGTGTTATTTGCAAGTTAGCAAATAACATATTGTGGAGGGGTTTCTTGCATATGGATTGAATATGATAGCATCTTTTGATACTATTCTTTTCTATCATCATTTTCTTGCTTTATGTTGATTAGAAATGGATTTGATTTAGTGTGACATGGTTATCATTGCTTTGGATGTGGTCACCCTCCACCTTTTACTACGATCACCTCCCTTCATGGTTGATGTTTTTATCCTCCACCATTCTCACAAAGAAGAAGAGGGGCCACACATTTTTGATAGGAAGAGAGAAATGAGAGAGAGTTTCATTTTGATGGTGGCACATATTTCTTCATCTCATTCTTCTTGTTTTGAAAAAAAAATGAAAGCACCATTTTTTCCTTAGCCTCATTCCTCCATCTCCAATGGCAACATAAATCCCAAAAGAGACAATAGATTCTACACTACATCTACAGCAAATCTTGGACGCGTCGGCTAGCCAACTTCACGCCCGAGTTGCCTCGGTCCAGAGGTGGGAGCCCGTAAAAGAATCCGGCTACGTGGTGCCCTTTCCGACGAGAAGATGATGAATGGTGATTCCGCGGGAGATCGGGACGACGACGAGAAGACCGAAGGACACGGATCGCTCGGTATATCTCTCACCCCATCTCTATTTAGCTAGTATCGGTTAATGGTTATGATCCGGGTATATTGTCCGCGGCAGCGCCAGTTCAAAGTTATGAAAAATTTTGATTCCGCATTTTGGTCTCGGATAGACGGCGGGGGCGCTGCCGTGGCGCAACATGGTATCAGAGCTACGCCATTAACCTTGCCTAGCTTGTTCTAGTGTGTTTTACTTTTCCGATCGAACAAAAATTCCAAAACCGCGTTTTCTTCACATCAGTTTTCTGTCGATTTTTTCCGGGCTCTAAAAATTTTTCAGGTTGTAGAAAACTAATGTACTGGAAGTTCTAAGAACACTGGAAAAAGTTGATGACCCGATCCCTCCGTACGACCGCGGAACCGCGGCCATAACCTCTCTTTGGCCGCGGTTCCGCCGCAGGAATGTGGGTTCATGTCATCATTTCTTTGCAGTGGGCTTGTAGGCTGAAAATAGGGGTTTTGGTATACTTTGTTTGGGCCCAGATTTTCTGTGTGTGCTACAGTAAGTACTTGGGGGCCCACTTGGTAATTTTGATCGATCGGATATTTTAAACACATTGGTTCACAGTATTTACATTATATCTGCGACCGTGAATGTCACTTGATCGGTAAATCCTGTCTAACTGCTATAGCCCGGTTAGACGGATTTGCGAACGTGACTTTCACGTTGATGTTCTATGTATTGCTGTGATGTTGCGGATCGGTCGTGGGGGATAGCCTGGATGCAATGCTAGTACAGTTTTGTTTTATATGTACATTTGATATTGCGGGGAGAGCGTCCGACATGTGGACTGCCGTCACTGCCTGTTTGTATTATTCTTTTGGGGCACGACCTGGTTGCGGTCGATGTACCCGTTGTATGTATATTTTACTTTCTGTACTAGGATTACCCCACGGAGGGATGCACGGATAGCTGGGTTCTAGAGGGCAACGGGCCCGCATCTCATGGCATTGAGACAGAGGGGGCTTCACTCTAGGATTGGCGGGCTATTCGCCGCACTCGTAGGGGGTACAGGTTGACCCAGGAGGGGTGCCCAAGTTACCGGATTCCATGAAGTGTTGGGTGGTCCATTCACGGTGCTGAAGGGGGCTGCCTCGCTTCAGGTTTTGGCGGGTGACTTGCCGCGTCCGTAGGGGTCTAGTTTTTCAGTGCACAGGCTATCCACACGACCAGGGAAACGTCGGGTTTCAGCAGCGGCTCTGTGAAACCCGGGGCTTCCAGATATCTGTATTGTTCTGTGATGCTGTACATTTCTGTGATGTTGCTTTTTATCACGCCTTGAGCGAAATATTATATATTGATATATATACTAGTAGATGCTGTATATATTTTGCATCCGCGCTAGTCCAGTCCCCGCTCTGTCGTTAGTTAAGTAACCTAACGGGTGATGACGGGACCAAGTGGCGAATGCGGATGGCATATACGTACATCATTATTTTCGTTCTTTTGTGGTGTGATCATATGATGGGACTGCGTTGATTCAGATCAATGCAAGATAAACAAACCTATTCTGATGTTGTTGGAACATTTTTCAAAAAGCTGTTATTGCAACGACGTTCACTTTTGTTTTGCATCGTGGTATTCAGTTGGAATATCCTGCTCCTCAGTCGACGAGGCAAGGGCCGAGATCCCTTCACCGGGAGTGACCCCTTGGACAAAAGTTTGCGTCAGGGTAGTAACTTCACTATAGCCAATTGCCTTTTGCTTTGCATCGTGGTATTCAGTTGGAATATCCCGCACCTCATTCTACGGGGAAAGAGCCGAGATCCCTTCACCGGGAGTGACCTCTTTAGCAAAGGGTTTTCGCTACTATTTTTTTATAAAAAGTTATCCAGTTCCTTCAACGATATCAAGTTCATTACGGTAAAAGGTTTTTCGCCAAAAACCATTCGTAGCCCTCCGTCATTTCGGATTAGTATTGCTTAGTATTCGCGCTACGTTTGTCGTTGCTATTCGCCGAGGCGTAGTGTGCGGTAGCTCTGTAATGCTTTCTGTCGCATGGATATGTGGATTGGTTAGGACAGTCGTACGACTTTGTTGATTATTCGTCAAGGGTCGTGCGGGTGGGTTTAACGCAATCAAGATAATGACGGGTTGAACTTGACTAGGACCTTTTGATTTGTTGATTATTCGTCAAGGTCACTTGGGTCCTAGGGGTAAAAATCACATCGGGAGTTTCTAAAGAAACTGAAACTTGCCAGGCATGCGCATACCTTCTGGAGTGTGGTGACTTGAATGGATTCCGTCAAGTTATCATGCGATGATAGTTGGATCCCGATTCCCACTGATGAGTTGGTTTACTCCTCGGGCGATCCCGGCTAATTCTTCTTTTAGGTTTGGAGGAGAATTTGACGGTACAGTGGGAGGTTTCCAGATTAGATAAAGTGATAACCATTCTGATCTAGGTTAGAGTGCACGCTGAGTGTTTCTTTTCTCTCTCTCTTTGGCAGCGACCATTGACCCGACCCTAGACTGTGACTCAGTGACCAAGTTAACCGAACCTTCTTAACACTGGCTTTTGGATTGTCAGAGTTGCAGACCTCATTGCCACTCCTACTTTTACCCTTTTCTCCAGGACACCCCGTATTACTACGAACATCCACTTCCATTGGATAAAACCATCGTATGGTTATATACGAACTCGAAGGAATTCGAGGATGGTTTCTGGTTCTGGAGAAAACGAATAGGACTATTCAGTTGTCTTTTCCTTTTACCTTCTGTCTCAGATTGCGAGTACTCCTTGGTTTAGGAGTAGTACACCTATTACGCAAATTGGATAGTCTTCTTCCAAACCATAGGCAGGTGCCGACCGGTAGGGAATGAAGAAAACCAATTAGCCTAAACAGTGTGCAGAAGGTATTAAGTTAAGACAAAGAAAGGGATTAGTAAGGGGGCAAAGTAAATTGCGACTGATATTCACGACCAAACCACGTATTTCATTACCACTCCCATTTCACCTTTGTATTTCTCCAGGACACTCCGTATCACTACGAAGATCCACAGTTTATTGGATACTCCATCGTATGGTTATATACGAACTCGAAAGGAACTTGTTCCAGTTCGGGGATGGATTCTGGTTCAGGAGAAATAGGAATAAGGTTCATTCGGTTGTATTTTATCTTCACCTTCTCTCGCATTGCGAGTGCTCCTAGGATTAGGACAGTAAACCCTTTATGCTTATTGGATAGTCTTCTTCCAAACCATAGGCTGGTGCCGAACGGTAGGGAAGTAAGAAAACCATTTGGCCTAAAGGGGTGTACAGAAGGTAATGACTAAAGACATATAAAGGGATTTGGAGAAATGACAAAGAGATATACGGTTACAGTTGTGAATCTGGATAATGGAAGAGGCATTACTAGGAATACCAGAATACCCTATCGAAACATTTCAATGTTTCAGTTTCACCGTGTACTATTAAAAGAAAACTGATTTCCCGATTAGATACTTACTCCAGGGTATGTATTTACCATGTATGAGTCTCACATCTGTATGGTTTTACAGATGATGAGTGGGCGGAAGTTATTGGGAATTAGGTGATCATCCTCATTATATCGGGATTCGTTGTAATTGCTGATATTTGAGGAAGTCACCTGGGCTGTTTGCCGGTCGGCAAATATTTGGTTTTGAATATCCGTTGTTATGCACCAATTTCAAATTGATATATCTGTACGTCTATTTTTATAGAGTGAGACATACCTTTTTGAAATTATGTCTATGTCATTTACCTATATCAGTGGATGGTTAGGTAAGGAGCATTAAACAGCGGTGTAATTCTTCTTAATCATAAGTACAGTTTTCAACCTACGACACACAGTGAATGAGTTATCAGACTCAAGGGACTTATACAGAGTATTGTATGTTGTCCAGTGTCCATTAGGACAGAGGGGTTGGTCCTCGTACTATATTCGGTTTACTTATGACTTCTCTAGTTTTTAGACAGCTGTTTCGTGGAAACACAGGGTCCGAATTTTGAGAAGTTATAGGTATTTGAATAAAGTAGAGAACCAAGTATTGCAAGTATCGGGATTCTTCAAAGTGATTGAAGATGTAGATACTTGTGTATGGTGTTCAGTTGATAGTAATGATTAAGAGAACTTGCTTCTCTTTCAGGTTACTCATAAATGGAAGCATTCCTAAGTTGAATAACGCTGATCGGCCTCCTTCCATTTAGTTGACATGCACTAGAGACAGCTGCATGATTTGAATCTGGTTCAATTAAATCAGTGCCTCTGGTTCTATATTGGATATAGAACAGTTCATATCTTAACGATGTTAAGGTACGGGGAGTTGTCCGGCTTATGCTTAAAACCAGACTCCGGATAACTCGAGGCACGTTTCTGTAATGGCTGTTTGTGGGTTGACCCAGGCTATGACGAGGGTTGATTTTCTACCATCTGGAAGATCAATAGTGATATTGTTCTTGACTCGCCACAATTTTAAAAGAAATGGATTTTTCAGAAAAACAGTAGTGGGAGTATGGTAGAACTGGAAGTGATTCCAGAACCGCAAACGATTACTGAAAATTTGATAGGAACCTAAAGATTCAATCTGGCTTGACATTCCATTAGCCACTCCGCAGATATGGTGGGTAACCTCAGGCACTCGAGAGGTACTTCGGTATGCTCAAGGACGGTGGCAGGGAGGTTCTTGTTTATCCAGACTTGCCATTGCTGTTGTTCCAGACTGTGAGACCCGGCATGAGGATGAGTATAGCGTCATTCTAAACTGGCTTTAGAAGTGTACGTCTATATGACTCTGCCAGAGGGTTGTCGTAGTCAGTGGGAGCAGCGGAAGCATTGGTGGACAGTTGGCTTATGTCTATTTATAGACTGAAGCAGATATAGCGGAGATAGATCATCTATTTCTGATGTGAAGTCATAGGTTTGACTTCATCAGAATAGGGGATGGATCTGCTAAGGAGGTAGTAGAGTGTAATGTCCTGGTATTTGGATGACATACACAGAGTAGGAAGTGATATTCCTATACTACGATCGGTTATACTTTGGTAGTCACACAGTGGTTTCTCCACACAGGACTTGGATATTATATCAGACATTCTGGTTACTAGATCTATGGTTTTAGATCTAGATTTGGGTGGTTTTTTAATCTGGGTACCTTGACAGCATTCTATGAGTATTTAGAATGGACGACTCCTGGCACGGTAGTGCACCTGCAGGTGATGGAGTCACCCTCTCTAAAGGTGTCTTACAGACTAAAGGGGAGAGGGATGTGCATGATTGGCAGATCACTTGCTTAGGCAATTGAGTCATTCATGAGATGTCAAGTACCACACCAGATGTTGTTCTTGCAGTAGATGCAATAAGTTGATATTAATCCAATCCTGGAGAAACAATCGGAAGCAGCTTTAGAACATAAGTTGAATGTTCTAGGGATTTGATAACGGCATTCTCCTTTAGGAGACGGTTATCATTCCAGGCTTCCAAGGTGACCTGAATGGCAGTATGGCTGTTAGAGTTATAGTTTTCCCTCTGACGAGGGACAGTATTTTGGACAGGTAGTCCAGACGGATACTGAGGGAAAGGCATGGCGCAGGATACTGATTAAGTTCAGTTGACGATACAGTCTAAGAAGTTTGGATTTGGAGTTCTTTTATGAGCTAGGTCCCATCAGACATCCAGACACATTCTAAGACAGGTATTGCTCATTCCGGGAGATGGCTTTCTCCGCGAACTTGAGATATAGAGAGACATAGAAAGGAACATCAAAGCGGATCCACTCACTGAGGCTATTCCTCGAACGCAATAGTTTCGCAAACAGGCTTTGTGAGACTGACTAGTAGAGGAGTTGGGTGTTCGGTATCACACGGGCTGTGAGTATGCGACATCGCAATAATTAGCCTTGAGTGCAAGTGGGAGATTGTTGGAGATAGTGCCCTCAGAGTCAATTATTGGATCACAGGCACGTGATTGCAATGATTGAGGGAGGACCTGTCCAAGTAGGACAGTCTTACTCAAGATGATAGTATGCTATCTGGTTTATCTTTATCATCGTGTACTGCTTTAGGTGACCTGAGAGGTCGCTATTACACATTGATAGAGCCCTTAGGATTCTTGCTTGACGGCCAGCAGTATGATGGCGATCATATACGTGGGAGCTGGTAGTCTATAAGCACATCCTTAAAAGGTCCCTAGTTGTGGGAGTTTCGAGACTGGGCATCGATACACCATTAGTAGACTAGTGTATACAGTCGAGACCCCGACGAGGGGTGGTGGCCGGTCTCACAAGCCACTGGTGTCAGTTGGTTCACCTAAGATGTATACAGGTGCTCATTGGGTTATGAGTACACCGGACAGGACTCGCTGGGAACATGCTAGTTGGTCTTATATCAGACGTCAGATAGCAGTTCCCTGGTGACATGTGTACAGGTTAGTTCATCGACCTGAGATCATCATTTGTCTCGTGTGAGTTCCCACTGTGCTTTGATTACTACCCTACCATGGCTCAAAGGAGTCGTGCAAACAGGTTTTAGTTGGGTACAGTCCCGAGCCACATGGAGGCACTGAGCGGATATGCAGGGGTTCGTCTCTCCCGGTATTGGGGGTGAGGTCGCGCTGTGTCTAGGAGAGCCATTACACAAAGCCCTCGGCTGAGGCAGGAGATTTACTGGTAGGTATTCCAGTAGTATCTCAGGGTGTTCTGGGCTACACTCCGACACGACTTGTACCGCTTTTGGGGGTCTGACTTTTACCAACCCCCTAGGCCCGCCATGCGATACTTATAGACGAACGGACCGGACTGTACGGATATTATCACTGACAGGCTCAGTAGGGTGTCAGGATGAGTTCGCTCATCGACGTCCCTTTTGGTCAATAGCTGGTGGCCCGTCACGTATTGGCTTATACCTCTGACGTTCTAGTGGTTAAATCCACAGCCATAGTATTGACGAGTCTTTAGAGTCCACCACACTTACAGTTACTCAAGTTTCGGGCGAAACGCTGTAGAGGCCGTATGGAGATATGGCAAGGTCCGATCAGATACGTGCGGTATTGCACGGATCAGGATCGGACGGTTTGTACTAGTGGCCGTATGGATGTATGGCAGGGTTCGATCAGATACGTGCGGTATTGCACGGATCAGGATCGGACGGATATTACTAGCCGGCTTTGGTTTAAGCCGGATCCTAGTATAGTACAGTGTAGATTTTGTCTCTTTGCATTTGTATCCGGTCGGAATACAGATGCGGGTGTGTATGCACAGTATCGGGGTTTTTCCTGTAATTTATTACGGGACCAGTTTTCTGGAGTTGCCAGTTTGCATTCTGTTCCGGCCGGTTTTCCTTTGTTCTTTCCCGGCCGGACTTTTCCGATGGAGGGTGTTATTTGCAAGTTAGCAAATAACATATTGTGGAGGGGTTTCTTGCATATGGATTGAATATGATAGCATCTTTTGATACCATTCTTTTCTATCATCATTTTCTTGCTTTATGTTGATTAGAAATGGATTTGATTTAGTGTGACATGGTTATCATTGCTTTGGATGTGGTCACCCTCCACCTTTTACTACGATCACCTTCCTTCATGGTTGATGTTTTTATCCTCCACCATTCTCACAAAGAAGAAGAGGGGCCACACATTTTTGATAGGAAGAGAGAAATGAGAGAGAGTTTCATTTTGATGGTGGCATATATTTCTTCATCTCATTCTTCTTGTTTTGAAAAAAAAATGAAAGCACCATTTTTTCCTTAGCCTCATTCCTCCATCTCCAATGGCAACATAAATCCCAAAAGAGACAATAGATTCTACACTACATCTACAGCAAATCTTGGACGCGTCGGCTAGCCAACTTCGCGCCCGAGTTGCCTCGGTCCAGAGGTGGGAGCCCGTAAAAGAATCCGGCTACGTGGTGCCCTTTCCGACGAGAAGATGATGAATGGTGATTCCGCGGGAGATCGGGACGACGACGAGAAGACCGAAGGACACGGATCGCTCGGTATATCTCTCACCCCATCTCTAGTTAGCTAGTATCGGTTAATGGTTATGATCCGGGTATATTGTCCGCGGCAGCGCCAGTTCAAAGTTAAGAAAAATTTTGATTCCGCATTTTGGCCTCGGATAGACGGCCGGGACGCTGCCGTGGCGCAACAATATTAAGTTAGAAACAATTTCATTTTCATTATTCTAGTTCACCTTCTCTCTCCTCAAGCTCACTCTCTCTTCAAGCTCTAATCCTATCACTCATGAGTTGAGAACAAGGATTAGAAAAGACTAAAAATCCCATAATCTAACACTATATAAGTTCCTTTGATTAGCAACTAGAGAAACTTTGTTACCTCAAGTTTTGAGGTGAAGCTTGGATTAGGGTTCTCGGGTGGATCATCTATCACTTGGAGGAGGCCGAGGAGGACGAAGAGATCGTAAAGACGATGGACATGTATCACTAGGTATAATCGCTATACATAGTAGTTTAGAACTTCTATGCTAGTTGTAAATTATCGTTTAGCAAAGATCTTCGGTTAGTCGATGTATGCTTCAAGAACAAGATCGTTTTTCATATTTCCGCCTCTCCGCAACTCGTGGGGTGTTGCACATCGACTTACTGTGGTATCAGAGCCTCACTAAACAATAATTAATTCACTTGCAAAGTCGTATGAATTTCGAACGCAAAACGAACCGGAAAATACCCCGATATCATATAGTTTCTGTCGTTTTTAAAATGAGGTCCAAAAATTTTTCAGGTTCCTCCAGAACACCCTACAAGGAATTATAAGAACACTGGAAAAAAAATGGGTTCCTGAATCGGCCATACATCCGCGGAACCGCGGCCGATCCCACCGATCCGCCGTGGATCCGCGGCCGAGTTGAGGCCGATTCAACCCAGTTTTTCCCTGTGCATCTTCTGTGATATTTTGTCTTTTCTGGTATGGTTTATTTTTTGCTCAGGTCTCAGGTTTACAGAGAAGTTTTGGAGCAGAATCTAATGGGTTTGATCAATCAAAATTATACGATGTTTGCTTGTTTGATTATATCTGTGAACTGTATTATGTGTTCGTAAACCTCCCCTAACTGCTAGTATGTCGGTTGGCAGGGGGTTGCACATATCTGTAATGTTTTAACTGTTTATGATTATGAACTCTATTGGACTGTTATGATGATTAGCCGGGGTTTTATGATGGGTTATTGTATTAATTCATTCGATGTAATTTTAATAAGTTGTAATATTATTTTGCGGGGCACATCCAGGTTACGGTTGTTGCCACCGTTGTATTATTTCTTTTTACTGTTTTTGCTCCTAGGATAGACCCAAGGTGGGGTGCACAAACTACCGGGTATTTCGAAGTGCTTAGTGGCCTACTCACGTTGCTGAGGGAGACCGCTTCACTTCGGATACTTGGCGGGTAGTTTTCCGTACCCGTAGGGGTCTGGGGTAGGGTAATGGCTATTCATCATAACTGTGTAATCCGTCTTTTCTTACAGGCTCAAAAGAAACGCGGATTGCTTGCATATCCAATAAAGTTTATCTGTGATCTGGAATGCCTATTATTGCGTCTGACGAATGTACAATATCTATATATAATAGCTATTTAGACGTCACTTATGTTTTACACCCGCACTAGCCCAGCCCCCGCTCTGCCGTTAGTTAAGTAACCTAACGGGTGATGACGGGACCCTATGGCGAATGCGGATGGCATAAGAGGACGTTGTATTTTCGTTGTTATCTATAATTATAGGTTAAAGATGGGACGCATTATTTTAATGCAAAGAAAAATAAAACCTAAACCGAATCGTTGGAACAATTTCTAAAACCACTCGGTTTTCTTCAAAAAGCAAATTTTAAAATACGGAGCTTAAACCACTCCTTTTAATAATGGCTATCATGGTTCCTTCGATCATATCAAGTTCACTACGTTAACGGTTTTTTCTCAAAAAACCAGCCGTAACCCTCCGTCGTTTCAAATAGACAGCAAATCGTATTCATGCTATGCTTGTTGGCCTACGTCAAGGCATAGTGGATGGTAGCAGTGTGGTTTGCTTATTTGTTGCACAGATAGATGCATTAGTATAGGACAGACGTACAGCCTTGTTGGCCTACGTCAAGGTCATGTACGATGTACCTAAATTAATCAGGACAACGACGGGTAAAACTTGACTTGCGTCTTATGATTTGTTGGCCTACGTCAAGGTCATAAGAGCTTGGGATAAAAATCATATCGGGAGTTTCAAACATAAAGGAAACTTGCAGATTTAGCATACCTTCTAGAGTGTGGTAACTAGAGTGGCTTCCATTTAGTACATCATGCAATGTTAGTTGGATCCCGATCCCACCGATGAGTAGGATTACTCTCAGGAAACATTCTTACTTAACAATCAATGCTATAAACCAAGTAGGTGTCCAGAAAGGTGTTAGAGGGGTTACGCCTCTAGGGAAAAGAGGTTATTTAATTAAGGAACTTCGCGAAAGCGTTGAAAAACCTTCCTCGAAGTACCAACACCAGCCTGGCTGAAAGGTTAAGAAAGTATTGTGACGTGTGATTAAATCCTGACTAGTTCTTCATTTAGGTTTTGAAGAAGGATTTGAGGGAACAGTGGGAGCCATCCTGTTTAGATAAACTAATAACCAATCTAAACTTGCAAGAAGCATATGCTGAGTGTTTTCTTTTTTCTCTCTCTAGCAGCTACCATGACAGGACTAAAACTATTACTTGAAAAAAATATACTGACCGGGCAGAACTATAAAGATTGGCTAAGGAACGTCAACATTGCACTGACTTATGACAAAGTAGCATATGTTACCACCGTTGTTCCTTCCCTTATCCCTGGACCAGATTCCTCAGTTGTGGACAAGGAAGTTCGCAAAACCTGGGATCTAGATTGTGAGCGAACTAAGTGTATCGTGCTGGCGTCCATGAACAATGAACTCCAGAAACAGCACGAGAGTATGGATATTATATCCATCTTTCTCCATGTCAAGGAATTATATGGAGAGCATTCCCGTATCGCGAGGTACGAGACCTCAAGGAAACTCTTCCAGATGAGGTTAGCTCCAGGATCACCTGTAGGAGAGCACGTCCTCAAAATGATCAGCCTCATTGAAGAACTCGCAAACCTGGCATGCGTGCTAGAGAATGATTTGTATATCGACTTGATTTTGCAGTCCCTTCCCCACACCTTCTCTCAATTCGTGCTTAGCTTCAACATGCACGAAATGGAAGCTGATCTTCCAAAGCTCCTCAACATGTTGAGGGTAGCAGAGACCTCCTTGAAAAAGGAGAAGACCCCCATTCTGTATGTTGGTCAATCATCCTCTTCTAAATCTAAAGCGAAAGCTAAAGTGAAGAAGAAGATGAAAGCCACCATACCGAAGGGTGGGGTCAAGAAGGTGCAGGGAACGAACAAGGCAGGAAGGGTGAAAGCGGATATAAACGAATGCTTTTATTGTCACAAGCAAAGGCACTGGAAGAAGGACTGTATAGCCTTCAAAGCCAAGGACAAGAAGCAAGTTGTTGCTTCTGCTTCAGCTGTGTTCGTAATCGAAAATTGTCTTTCAGTAAACTCTACATCATGGGTACTTGATACTGGTTCTGGTTCTCACATCTGTAATTCATTGCAGGATCTGAGAAATAGTAGAGTACTGGGGGCAGGTGATATGACTCTCCGGATGGGCAATGGAATGCATGTAGATGCTATTGCAATAGTGGAATATCACCTAGGGTTAACTAGTGGGCACATTTTGGTGTTGTACAGCTGTTTTTGTATTCCCAGTATGTTATGTAATATTATATCAGTATCTTTGTTATCTAATGAAGGATAAAATTTTGTGCTTGAAAGAAATGTCATGAACATTCTCCTAAATAAAGAACTGATTGGGTATGGCACACTGGAAAACGGCATATACATACTTAATCAACCTCGAATTTTCAATATTCAAAACACACTTAAAAGAAAGGCTCCAGATTCAAATCAAGCCTTCCTATGGCATTGTAGACTTGGTCATATAAACGAAACAAGGTTGACTAAGTTACATAAAGATGGATATCTAGATCCGTTTGAATATTCATCATATGCAACTTGTCAATCATGTATCAAAGGAAAAATGACCAAATTTTTGTTCACCGGACACGGAGCAAGAGCTACAGAACTCTTGGGACTTGTACACAGTGATGTATGTGGTCCAAAGTCTACATATGCGAGAAGCGGTCACTCCAACTTCATCACTTTTACTGATGGCTTCTCTAGGTATGGACATTTGTTCTTAATGAAACATAAATCCGAGGCCTTTGAGAAGTTTAAGGAGTATAAAAATGAAGTAGAGAAACAAACTGGTAAAAGCATCAAGACACTTCGATCTGATCGAAGTGGAGAATACTTAAGTACCAGTTTCCTTGAATGCTTAAAAGAGAATGGAATTCTCTCTCAACTTACTCCGCCTTATACACCTCAGCATAATGGTGTATCAGAAAGGAGGAATCGCACGCTATTAGATATGGTGCGTTCAATGATGAGTAGTGCTGAGTTGCCACTTTCCTTCTGGGGATTTGCTCTAGAATCAGCAGCATACTTATTGAATAGAGTTTCAACTAAGTCTGTGCCTACCAGTCCATATGAAATGTGGAGCGGGAAGAGACCATATCTTAAGTATATCAAGATATGAGGGTGTCCGGCATATGTTAAAAAGCATAGACCGGACAAGCTCGAGGCACGATCGGTTTTTTGCAAGTTTGTAGGATACCCCAAACATTCAAGGGGGTACATGGTCTACCACACAGAAGAACAAAAGGTGTTTGTCCCTGGCCACATTGTCTTCTTAGAAAGCGAATTTCTTGCAAAAGAAATTAGTGGGAGCACGGTAGAGCAGGAAGAAATTCCAAAACCTCAAACTGCTACCGAGGACTTAGAAGAACCTCAGATTTCAATAGAACATGACGAACCAACGCCACTCCGCAGATCTAGTAGGCTTTCTCATCCTCCTGAGAGATACTATGGTTTTCTTCTAGATGGGGATCGAGAGGATTGCATCATTGATGATGATGAGCCTACTAGTTTTCAGCAGGCTATCACGAGTATTGACTCGGTGAAGTGGCCGGATGCTATGAGATTCGAAATGGAATCCATGTACACCAATAAAGTATGGACTTTAGAAGTTGCTCCTCCTGGGGTGAAACCAGTTGGATGCAAATGGATCTTCAAAAAGAAGATTGGTGCACTTGGACAAGTGGAAACCTACAAAGCTAGACTCGTTGCAAAAGATTTTCGTCAAAGACCAGGATTGGACTATGATGAAACCTTTTCACCTGTAGCTATGCTTAAATCTATTCGGATCCTACTTGCCATTGCTGCCTTCCATGACTATGAAATCTGGCAAATGGATGTAAAAACAGCTTTTCTAAATGGACATTTAGAAGAGAGTGTTTACATGGATCAACCAGAAGGTTTCTTAGACAGTGGGAGCGGCGGAAGAGTGTGCAGGTCGCTTAAATCCATCTATGGATTAAAGCAAGCATCGCGAAGTTGGAACATCTGCTTTGATGCGACAGTCAAAGAATTTGACTTTATCAAAAATGTAGATGAACCGTGTATTTATAGGAAGATTGTAGAAGGAGCAGTAGTCTTCCTCGTTTTGTATGTCGACGACATACTACTGATAGGGAATGATGTCCCTATGCTACAATCAGTAAAGCTCTTCTTGTCACAGAAATTCTCCATGAAAGACTTGGGTGATGCAACCTATATTTTGGGCATTAAGATCTATCGTGATAGATCTAATAGAATGTTGGGACTTTCACAGTCCAGGTATATTGACACTATACTAAAGAGATTTAGTATGGAAGATTCCAAGTGCGGTAATATGTCCGCTTATCACGGGATCACCCTCTCCAAAGAGATGTCTCCAAAGACTGATGAAGAGAGGGATCGCCTGGGCATTATACCCTACGCTTCGGCAGTAGGATCTATAATGTATGCGATGTTGTGTACAAGACCAGATGTAGCTTACGCACTTGGTGTGGTAAGCAGGTATCAGTCTGACCCAGGTGAGAAACATTGGATAGCGGTAAAGAACATTCTCAAGTACCTGAGAAGGACTAAGGAGATGTTCTTGATTTACGGTAATGGGGACCACCAGGTAGAGGCTTTTACCGACCCCGGCTTCCAAAGTGACAAAGATGATTCTAAATCCATTTCGGGTTTTGTGTTTACCCTCAATGGAGGGGCGGTATGTTGAAAGAGTTCCAAACAGGATACCGTCGCTGACTCAACTATGGAGGCTGAGTATATAGCTGCTAGTGAAGCCGCAAAAGAGGCTATCTGGATGAGGAAGTTCATCTCTGAACTTCAGGTGGTTCCGTCTATTGCCAATCCAATACCTTTGTATTATGATAACAATGGGTCTGTAGCATTAGCGAAAGAACCGAGGTCCCATCAGAAATCCAGGCATATCTTAAGGCGTTTTCACCTGATCAGGGAGATCGTTGATCGTCGGGAGATCGAGGTACGGAGAGTGGACACAAAAGACAACACGGCAGATCCATTCACCAAGGCCATCCCTCAAGTTCAGTTCGACAGGCTGTTTGAGATGTTGGGCATGCGGTACTCCAGCAACTGGATCTAGTGAAGACAGTGGGTACTCATTGCGCCAATTATAGGCCTTAGTGCAAGTGGGAGATTGTTGGATATATATGCCCTAGAGGCCTTCATTGTATAGGATGCTAGGGATACGTATGTACATGACAGTCTTGCTTAATATGATAGTACGCTATTTAGTTTGTCTTTATCTTAACATATGATATATTTTGCGTAGTATTCATATATATATACATGTTGATAAAGCCCATAGGGTGTTTGCCTGACTACCGGCGTTGTGATGGCAGTCATACTAATGGGAGCTGGATAGTCAATAGGCACATCCTTAGATGTCCCTGGTCGCAGGAGTATCGAGACTGGGCATCGATACTCTGGAGTAGACTGGTGTATACATATCTAGACCCTGAGGAGGGGCGATGGATTGGTCCCGTAGCCATTGGTGGAGTGCACCTAAGATTGTATACAGATGCTCACTGGGTGTGAGTACACCGGACAGGACTCGCCGAGAACTGACTGGATGGTATTTATACCTAACTTCAGATAGCAGTTCTCAGGTGACATGTGTGCAGATACTCCGTTGACTTAAGGTCGTCATTTGTCTCGTGTGAGTTCCTACTGTGCTTTGATTACTACCCTACCACGGTTCAAAGGAGTCGTGCAAACAGGTTTTAGTTGGGCACAGTCCCGAGCCACGTGGAGGCAGTGAGTGACTGTTAGGGATTCGTCTCTCCCGGTATAGTGAGTTGATATCGCACGGTGATCGGTTGGTCATTACCATAAGTCCCTGGCCAGGGCTGATTGAGAATTACTGATAGATTGATCAGTAGATTCTCGGATGGTAATTGAGCCATGCCGACACGACTTGTACGGTTATTAGGGGTATGACGTTTACCACCTCCTTAGACCATACATGCAATACTCTTAGAAGAACAGACCGGACTGCACGGATATTGTCACGGACATGCTCAGTAGGAGTTCAGATGGGTATCCTCATCGGCCTTCTTATCGACATCTACCGGGGGACCGTTACGTACAGCTAGTGCCGCTTGCGGTCTGTGGTTAAACCCACCGCCAGCGTAGTAGTCGAGTCTTTAGAGTCCCACACAGAGTTTTCCCAACTCCAGGCGAAACAATATAGAGGTCGTACGGTTTTACGACAAGGGTTCGGACGAATACGTGTTTAAACGCACGTACGACATTCGGACAGTTTTTACTAAACAGGTTTGGTTTAAGCCAGATTCTAGTATCAGGTTATTGGATTTATACAGTCTAAAGTTTTTCCGTGTTTTCACGGATGGGAGGGGCGTTCTCGTAATTTCCGGGAAGCTTCTAGAAGCATGGTGACTTGAGGGGTTAAGGTGGCATTGTCATTAAATGATATTGTGACTCATGATGAGTGATTCATTATGTCATTAATGCATTATTAAATGCTTAATGACTCACATAGTGAATCACTCATGATACATTTATGTAGCATGATGAATAATCATTTATTATTCATTTATTGATTTATTCATTATGCTTCATATATTAAGTGAGAAACAATTTCATTTTCATTATTCTAGTTCACCTTCTCTCTCCTCAAGCTCACTCTTTTTTCAAGCTCTAATCCTACCACTCATGAGTTGAGAACAAGGATTAGAAAAGACTAAACATCCCATAACCTAACTCTATATGACCTAAGTTCCTTTGATTAGCAACTAGAGAAACTTAGTTACCTCAAGTTTTGAGGTGAAGCTTGGATTATGGTTTCGGGTAGATCATCTATCACTTGGAGGAGGCCGAGGAGGACGAAGAGATCGTAAAGACGAAGGACACGTATCACTAGGTATAATCTCTTTACATAGTAGTTTAGAACTTCTATGGTAGTTGTTATTATTGTTTAGCAAAGATCTTCGGTTAGTCGATGTATGCTTCAAGAACAAGATCATTTTTCATATTTCTGCCTCCCCGCAACTCGTGGGGTGTTGCACATCGACTTACACCATCAGCGATCCAGACATATTCTGAGGCGGTATCACCTGATCCAGGAGATAGTTGATCGTCGGGAGATCGAGGTCAGGAGAGTAGATACGAAGGACAACACGGCGGATCCACTCACGAAGGTCGTCCCGCAGATACAGCTTGAGAAACTTTTTGGGATGTTGGGTATGAGATACTATAACAACTGACATTAGTGCAAGTGGGAGATTGTTAGGAATATGTATGCCCTAGAGGCCATTATTGTTGGATATAGTGCCCTCAAAATCAATTATTGGATCGCCGGCACGTGATTGCAATGATTGAGGGAGGACCTATGCTGGAAGGACAGTCTTACCCAAGACGATAGTATGCTATCTGGTTTATCTTTATTATCGTGTACATGTTTTAGGTGATATCACAGATTACTATTACACGTTGATAGAGCCCTTAGGATTCTTGCTTGACGGCCAGCAGTATGATGGCGATCATATACGTGGGAGCTGCGGTCTATAAGCACATCCTTAAAAGGTCCCTAGTCGAGGGAGTTTTAAGTCAGGGCATCGATACTCCAGAGTAGACTAGTGTATACGGATCGAGACCCCGACGAGGGGCGGTGGCTGGTCTCACAATCCATAGGTGTCAGTTGGTTCACCAAAGACGTATACATGTGCTAACTGGGTTATGAGTACACCGGACAGGACTCGTCGGGAACATGCTAGTTGGTTTTATACCTAGCGTCAGATAGCAGTTCCCTGGTGACATGTGTACAGGTTAGTTCATCGACCTGAGATCGTCATTTGTCTCGTGTGAGTTCCCACTATGCTTTGATTACTACCCTACCACGGCTCAAAGGAGTCGTGCAAACAGGTTTTAGTTGGGTACAGTCCAGAGCCATATGGAGGCAGTGAGCGGATCGGCAGGGGTTTCGTCTCTCCTGGTATTGGGAGTGAGATCGCGGTGTGTCTAGGAAACCCATTACACGAAGTCCTTGGACAAGGCACGAGATTTACTGGTGGGTATTCCAGTAGTATCTCAGGGTGTTCTGGGCTATACTCCGACAAGACTTGTACCGCTTTTGGGGGTCTGACTTTTACCAACCCCCTAGGCCCGACATGCGATGCTCATAGACGAACAGACCGGACTGTACGGATTTTGTCACTGATAGGCTCAGTAGAGTGTCAGGATGAGTTCGCTCATCGGTCTCCCTTTTGCTCAATATCTGGTAGCCCATTACGTACGGCTAGTACCACTGACGCGCTAGTGGTTAAATCCACAGCCAGTGTATTGACGAGGCTTTAGAGTCCCCCACAGACAGTTTCTCAAGTTTCAGATGAAATGTTGTAGAGGCTGTATGGTATTATGGCAAGGTTCGATCATATACGTGCAGTAGTGCACGGATCATGATCGGACAGATCATACTAGTGGGCTTTGGTTTAAGCCGGATCCTAATATTAGATTTGTTGGATTACTTTAGTCTCAT
The DNA here is from genome assembly GCA_030015575.1 of Agapanthus africanus. Taxonomy (NCBI): domain Eukaryota; kingdom Viridiplantae; phylum Streptophyta; class Magnoliopsida; order Asparagales; family Amaryllidaceae; genus Agapanthus; species Agapanthus africanus. The sequence continues at coordinate 233,706,474 of CM057344.1, forward strand.
TGCATTCGCATTCAGTCGAAATGCGGATGCAGGTATGTATATACAGGTGAGGGGTACTCTTGTGATCCGTCACGAGTTTACTTTAGTAGATGCCATTCTCTTTTTATTGTTGCAAACATTTGGATTAATGTTTTGAAATGGAAATTGTGAGCTCAAAGTAATGATGGAGTGCATTAGATGTGGCATGTGCAAGGGTAGTGACTCATGGTATTATTCTTTGTGCATGCCATCATTTCATGATTGATTATTGTGTGAGATTGTGATGGGAGGAGAGAGAGGGCAGCCACAAATGAGTGGGGTTTGCTTTTGTGTTGATATTATTCTATTTGGCTCCCTCACATTATTATCTCACACAAGAACAAGCTTCTTCTTCTTCTTTCTCTAGCTCGCATTTTCTCCCTCCTTCTCTAGCTCACATTTCTCCCATGACATCATCTTTAACCTCCACTCTACCCATCTCATGTGTTGAGAATCCTAGAGTGTCAAGAGACAAAATTATCACACACATTCTCTACTTCACCTTGGACACGTCGGTTAGCAAACTTGATGTTCGAGTTGCTTCGGATGAAGCGGGAGCCCGTAAAAAGATTCATTGATGTGGTGCCCTTCCGACGAGGAGACCGGAGATCGGAGATGCCGCAAGGAGCTTAGGATAGTGGCCAAAGACCGAAGGACACGGATCGATCGGTATAGCCACTCTCACTTCTCAGTAGTTAGCTAGTTTAGCGTTAATGGTTTGATCCGGGTCAAAGACTACGATAGCGCCGGTTTCCTAAAAGTTTTGTTTCCGCATTTGGCCTCGGATTGACGGCCGAGGCGCTACCGTAGACTTAAATAGTATCATAGCCACGCCATTAACTTTTACTAGCTTGTTCTAACGTGTTTAAAACATTGATCGATCGAAATTTCCGAATCGTATTTTCATTTCAGTGTGCTTGCTGTCGAATTTCAAAGTTGTTCAAAAAATTGTTTTAAGCAACTTAAAAATACATGCAGGCATACCTAAAGCAACATAAAAAGTTTGGAGACCTATCTCCAAAATTCCACCGCGGAACCGCCGCGAAATGTCGCATTTGGCGGCCCTTCCGCGGCCCTTTTTGGGCTACAGTGCCCCAAAGTTTTTTTGAGGGTTTAGTTCATGGAAATATAATTTTTGTGATATATATGTTTGGCCTAGATTATTTTGAGTGCTGGTATTGTACTTGGGGCCCACTTCGGGAAATTTTGTCGATCGAAATTTTAAATAAGTTAGTTTGCAGTACTTGCATTTATATCTGTGACCGTGAATGCCATTCGATCGGTAAATCTTGTCTAATTGCTATATCTCTTTAAGACGGATTTGCGAACGTGACATTCACGTTGATGTTCTGTGTTGTGCTGTGATGTTGCTGATTTGTCGTGGAGGATAGCTTGGATGCAATGTTAGTGCAGTTTAGTATTATTTGTACATTTGATATTGCGGGGCGAGCGTCCGACATGTGGACTGTCGTCACTGCCAGTTTGTATATTATTCTTTTGGGGCACGACTGGGTTGAGGTCGATGTCACCGTTGTATATATTTTCTTTTCTGTACTAGGATTACCCCGCGGTGTGGTGCACGGATAGCTGAGTTCTAGAGGGCAACGAGCCCGCATCTCATGGCTTTGAGACGGAGGGGGCTTCACTCTAGAATTGGCAGGCTATTCGCCGCACTCGTAGGGTGTATAGGTTGACCCAAGGAGGAGTGCACAAGTTACCGAATTCCGTGAAGTGCTGGGTGGTCCATTCACTTTGTTGAAGGGGGCTGCCTCGCTTATGGTTTTGGCGGGTAACTTGCCGTGCCCGTAGGGGTCTAGGTTTTCATTGCACAGGCTATCCACATGACCAGAGGAACATCGGGTTTCATTTGCGGCTCAATGAAACCCGGGGCTCCCAGATTATCTGTATTGTTCTGTGATGCTTATTACATTTCTATGATGTTGCATTTATCACGCCATGAGCGATTATTATATATTGATATATATACTAGTAGATGTTGTATATATTTTACACCCACGCTAGTCCTGTCCCCGCTCTGTCGTTAGTTAAGTAACCTAACGGGTAATGACCGGACCCAGTGGCGAATGCGGACGGCATATACGTACATCGTATTTTCGTTCTTTATTGGTGTGATTAATTGATGGGACTGCGTTGATTCTGATCAATGCAAGGAAAACAAACCTATTCGATGTTGTTGGAACAATTTTCAAAAAGGCTGTTATTGCAAGGACGTTCTCTTTTGTTTTGCACAGTGGTATTCAGTTTGGAATATCCAGCACCTCATTCGATGAGGCAAGGGCCGAGATCCTTTCATCGGGAGTGACCCCTTGGGCAGAAGTTTGCGTCAGGGTAATAACTTCACTATAGTCGATTATTTTTTGCTTTGCATTGCGGTATTCAGTCGGAATATCCTGCACCTCATTCTACGGGGAAAGAACCGAGATCTCTTCACCGGGAGTGACCTCTTTAGCAAAAGTTTTCGCTACTATATATTTTTAAAACCACTCGGTTCCTTCAACGATATCAAGTTCATTACGTTGAAGGTTTTTCGCCAAAAACCAGCCGTATCCCTCCATCATTTCAGATTAGTATTACTTAGTATTCGTGCTCCGTTTGTTTACTCCGTCAAGGTGTAGTGTACGGTAGCTGAGTGGTGCTTGTTTGTAGCATGGATATGAGATTGGTTAGGACAGTCGTACGGCCTTGTTGACTCTGTCAAGGACTCGTGCGGGTGGGTTTAATGCAATTAGGATAATGACGGGTTGAACTTGACTAGGACTTTTTGATTTGTTGATTCTGTCAAGGTCACTTGGGTCCTAGGGGTAAAAATCATATCGGGAGTTTCGAAAGAAACTGAAACTTGCCAGGCATGCGCATACCATCTGGAGTGTGATGACTTGAGTGGATTCCATCATGTTATCATACGATGATAGTTGGATCCCGATTCCCACTGATGAGTTGGTATACTCCTCGGGTGATCCCGACCAATTCTTCTTTCAGGTTTGGAGGAGAATTTGTGGATACAGTTGGAGGCTTCCTGATTAGATAAATTAATAACCATTCTGAACTAGGCTAGACTGCATGCAAAGTGTTTCTTTTCTCTCTCTTTTTAGCAGCGAACATGGCCCGACCCTAGACTATGACTCGGTGACCAAGTTAACCGAACCTTCTTAAAACACTGGCTTTTGGATTGTCAGAGTTGCATACCTCATTACCACTCCTACTTTTACCCTTTTCTCCAGAACACCCCGTATTACTACGAACATCCACTTCCATTGGATAAAACCATCGTATGGTTACATAAGAACTCGAAGGAACTTGTTCCAGATTCGAGGATGGTTTTCGGTTCTGTAGAAAATGAATAGGACTATTCAGTTGTCTTTTCCTTTTACCTTCTCTCAGGTTGCGAGTGCTCCTTGGATTAGGACGGTACACCTATTATGCTAATTGGATAGTCTTCATCCAAACCATAGGCAGGTGCCGAATGGTAGGGAATGAAGAAAACCGATTAGCCTAAGAGAGGTGTGCAGAAGGTAATAAGTAAAGACAAATAAAGAGATTTGAAAGATGGCAAAGTAAATTGCGACTGCTATTCATGACCAAACCAAGTTTTTCATCGCCACTCCTACTTCACCTTTGTATTTCTCCAGAATACTCCATATCACTACGAAGATTCACAGTTTATTGGATGATCCATCGTATGGTTATATACGAACTCGAAGGAACTTGTTCCAGTTGGGGGATGGATTCTGGTTCAGGAGAAATAGGAATAAGGTTTATTCAGTTGTCTTTTATCTTTACCTTCTCTCGTGTTGCGAGTGCTCCTAGGATTAAGAGAGTACACCCATTATGCTTATTGGATAGTCTTCTTCCAGACTATAGGCTGGTGCCGAACGGTAGGGAAGGAAGAAAACCATTTGGCCTAAAGGTGGTGTACAGAAAGTAATGACTAAAGACATATAAAGGGATTTAGAGAGATGGCAGAGAAATGTACGGTTACAGTCATGAATCTGGATAATGGAAGAGGCATTACTAGGAATACCAGGATACCCCTTCAAAACATTTTCATGTTTCGGTCTCACTGTGTATTGTTAAAAGAAAACCGATTCCCCTATAAGCCCTTACTCCAGGGTATGTATTTACCAGGTATGATTCTCACATCTGTATGGTTTTACAGATGATGAGTGGGAGTAAGTTATTGGGAATTGGGTGATCATCCTCATTATATCGGGATTCGTTGTAATTGGTGATATTTGAGGAAATCGCCTGGGTTGTTTGCCGGACGGCAAATATTTGGTTTTGAATATCCGTTGTTATGCACCAATTTCAAATTGATATATCTGTACGTTTATGTTTATAAAGTGAGATATAAATTTTTGAAATTATGTCTATGACATTTACTTATATCAGTGGATGGTTAGGTAAGGAGCATTAAACATTGATGTAATTCTTCTTAACCACAAGTACAGTTTTCAACCTACGACACACAGGGAATGAGTTATTAGACTCAGGGGACTTATACAGAGTATTGTATGTTGTCCAGTGTCCATTAGGACAGAGGGTTGGTACTCGTACTATATTCTGTATACTTGTGACTTCTTTAGTTCTTAGACATGTGTTTCGTAGAAATGCAAGGTCTAAGTTTTTAGAAGTTATAGGTATAAGAATAAAGTAGAGAACCAGGTGTTGCAAGTAACAGGATTCTTCAAGGTGATCGAAGATGTAGATATTTGTGTATGGTATTCAGTTGATAGTAATGATTTTGAGAAACTTATTTCTCTTTCAGATTACTCATATCTGTATGCATTCCTAAGTTGAGTAACGCTGATCGGCCTCCTTCAATTTAGTTGACATGCACTGGAGACAGCTGCATGATTTGAATCCGGTTCCAATTAAATCAGTGTCTCTGTTTCTATATTGGATATAGAACGATTCATATCTTAACGATGTTAAGGTACGGGGAGTTGTCCGGCTTATGCTTAAAACCAGACTCTGGATAACTCAAGGCACATTTCTGTAATGGCAGTTTGTTGGTTGACCCGGGCTATGACGATGGTTGATTTTCTACCATCTGGAAGATCAATAGTGATATTTTTCTTGACTCGCCACAGTTTTGATAAAAATGGATTTTTTTCAGAAAACGGTAGTGGGAGTATAGTAGAACTGAAAGTGATTCCAGAACCACAAACGATTACTGGAAATTTGATAAGAACTTAAAGATTCAATCAGGTTTGACATTCCATTAGACACTCCGCAGATATGGTAGGTAACCTCAGTCACTCAAGAGGTACTTCGGTATGCTCAAGGACGGTGACAGGGAGGTTCTTGTTTACCCAGACTTGCTATTGCTGTTGTTCCAGACGGTGAGACCCGGCAGGAGGATGAGTATAGCGTCGTTCTAAACTAGCTTTAGAAGTGCACGTGTATATGACTCTGCCAGAGGGTTGTCTTAGTCAGTGGGAGCAGCGGATGTAAGTCCACGTTGCGACCCCCGGTTCTTACGGGGAGGCGGAAATGGTATAAAATCAAGTTTTTAGCGCATGGGGCAACATGGACTAACAAAGTCGAGATCTTTTCTAAACTAAACTAGCAAACAAGCTAAAGAGAATTAGCTACTCGGAAAGATGGTTATACCTAACTTGAACTCCTTCGTCTTCAAACCTTTGTAGAGGTTGATGGTGCTTTCCTCGTTGCCTTCTTCCGTCAAAGATGGATCCACCTGAGGGTTCAACCTTCGGGCTCTTTCTCAAACTTGGAGAGAACTAGAATCTTCGGCTTGGTAAACCTTTGATCCTAGAGTGAGTAGAGAGTGTCTAAGGGGTGTTTATCTTTCAAGGAGAGGGATTCTCAACACATGAGAAGGATTCTCCTTGAGCTAGAGGAAGAAGAAGATGAAGTGAGGAGAGAGAAGCTAAATGATAGAATGAGCTCTTTTTCTTTTGCAACCATAACATAAAGCAAAAAGAATTATCAAATTAATAATAATAATGAAAATGGAATAGTTGATGGAAGGTTTATGAATGACCATTATCATTTCAAACATTAAATGAATTTTGCTAGAATCAAAGAGCATCTTTCTTTTGTAATGATGATGGTCAAAACTTCAACCATGGTCAACAAGTCAACCATGGTCAACTAGTCAACAAAAACCAACCATGACACAATTTCATTTTATTAATATTATTAATTGATATATCATAATTCCATTAGGGTTTGGAAAAAGACGACTGTCAACTGTGCATACGCACCCGTTCCGAAACCCTAATGAAAAACCTCTTCCTCCGCCTCAATCAACTGTGCATACACACCCGCATTCTTGTTTCGAGGAACATGAATACCAAGAGATAAAATCAACCCCAAAACATATACCAGTATCTGACTCAAACCAGAGCCAGCCAGTAATATCCGTCCGGACTCCAAACATGCACAAGTGCGCGAATGAGAACGAACCCTGTCGTAAAACCATGCGACCTCTACTCTGTTTTGCCCAGAGGCGAATACCCTCTGTGTGGGACTCTAAAGACCCGACACTACGCTGGCAGTGGGTTTAACCACAGACCGCAAGCGGCACTAGCTGTGCGTAACGGTCCCCAGGTAGATGCCGATAAGAAGGCTGACGAGGTGAACCCCATCTGAACTCCTACAGAGTCTGAATGTGACAGTCTCCGTACAGTCCGGTCTGTTCGTCTGATACATCGCATGGCGGGCCTAGGGGGCGGTAAACGTCAGTCCCCCAATAGCGGTACAAGTCGTGTCGGAGTGAAGCCCAAAACACCCTGAGATAACACTGGAAGCCTACCAGTATATCCCGCTTGCCCTGGCCAGGGACTACTCGTGTAATGGCTCTCCTAGACACAGCGCGATGTCAACCCCCAATACCGGGAGAGACGAATCCTGTCTAACCGTCACTGCCTCCAAGTACTTCGGGACTGCACCCAACCATTACCTGTTTGCACGACTCCGTTGAGCCGTGGTAGGGTAGTGATCAAAGTGCAGTGGGAACACACTCGAGGCGAAGTGTCAGTGTCAAGTCAGCGGACTAAGCTGTACTCATGTCACCTGGGAACTGATAACTGACGATAGGTATAATACCAACCAGTCAGTTCCCGACGAGTCCTGTCCAGTGTACTCGTAACCCAACGAGCACCCATATACTATCTCCAGTACGACGTACTGATGGCTGTGGGACAGACCATCTCCCACACTGGGATGAGAAGCGCATACGCTAGTCTACTCCGGAGTATCGATGCCCTGTCTCGATAGTCCTGCGACTAGGGACCTGTATAAGGATATGCTTATAGATTACCCAGCCCCCACTAGTGTGACTGCCATCACAACGCTGGTAATCAAGCAAAGATCCTAAGGGCTCCACTAATGCGTATAGGTGATATCGCAAAATAAACACATGTACACATTGAAGTAGAAACAAACCAAGTAGCATACTACTATATTGAGCAAGATTGTTTATACAAGGTGAATATCCCAAGCTTCCATTAAGTAATATACAAACTAGTATGATACAGTAATGGCCTCTAGGGCATATACACTAACAATCTCCCACTTGCACTAAGGCCATGTACTGGCGTATCGAAGACCTATCATCTCGATCAGCCGCTCGAACTGAGTCTGGGGTAGGGCCTTGGTGAATGGATCTGCAGTGTTTTCTTCTGAAGCAACCCTCCGAACCTCGATCTCCTTGCGATCCACGATCTCCCTGATCAGGTGATACCGCCTCAAGATGTGCCTGGATCTCTGATGGGACCTGGGTTCCTTCGCTAAAGCTATAGCCCCGTTGTTGTCGCAATACAGAGGTATTGGGTCAACAATGGACGGAACCACCTGAAGTTCTTTTAAGAACTTCCTCATCCAGACAGCTTCTTTTGCGGCATCAGATGCAGCGATGTATTCCGCTTCCATCGTCGAGTCTGCAACGGTTTCCTGTTTGGAACTCTTCCAACACACCGCCCCTCCATTGAGGGTAAAGACAAAACCCGACATGGACTTGGAATCATCCTTGTCACTCTGGAAGCTGGAGTCAGCAAAGGCCTCGATCTGGAGGTCTTTTCCGCCATACACCAAGAACATCTCCTTAGTCCTCCTCAGGTACTTGAGGATGTTCTTTACTGCTATCCAGTGTTTCTCCCCAGGGTTTGACTGATACCGGCTTACTACACTCAGTGCATAAGCTACATCCGGTCTGGTACACAACATCGCATACATTATAGAGCCTACCGCAGAAGCGTAGGGTATAATAGACATGCGATCCCTCTCCAAATCAGTCTTGGGAGACATCTCTTTAGAGAGGGTGATCCCGTGACAAGCCGGTAGGTTACCGCGCTTGGAATCTTCCATACTGAATCTCTTCAGTATAGTGTCGATGTACCTGGACTGTGAAAGTCCTAATATCCTCTTGGATCTATCACGATGGATCCGGATCCCCAGGATGTAAGAGGCATCACCCAGGTCTTTCATGGAGAACCTGTGTGACAAGAAACCCTTGACAGATTGTAGCATAGGAATGTCATTTCCTATTAAGAGAATGTCATCCACGTATAAAACGAGGAATACTACAGTTCTCGCTACAAATCTACTATAGATGCATGGTTCATCTGGATTTTTGATAAAGCCAAATTCCTTGACCGTCTCATCAAAACAGATGTTCCAACTCCGCGATGCCTGCTTTAGTCCATAGATGGACTTAAGCAACTTGCACACCTTTCCGCTGCTCCCACTCTGAATGAAACCCTCTGGCTGGTCCATATAGACACACTCCTCTAAATTTCCATTTAGAAAAGCGGTTTTTACGTCCATCTGCCAAATCTCATAATCGTGGAAGGCAGGAATGGCAAGAAGGATCCGAATGGATTTCAGCATAGCCACTGGAGAAAAGGTTTCGTCATAGTCCAAGCCAGGTCTTTGACGGAAACCTTTTGCTACAAGTCTAGCTTTATAGGTCTCAACCTGTCCATCTACACCAATCTTCCTTTTGAAGATCCACTTGCATCCTACGGGTTTTACCCCGTCTGGAGCAATGTCCAACGTCCATACTTTGTTGGTGTACATGGACTCCATTTCGGTCCGCATTGCATCCAGCCTTTTTACCGAGTCAACGCTCTGAACGGCCTGCTGGAAGCTAGTAGGCTCATCATAGTCTATGATGCAATCCTCTCTATCCCCGTCTATGAGAAAACCGTAGTATCTCTCGGGCGGATGAGACTGCCTACTACTTCTGCAGAGCGGCATAGGAATGTCCTGTTCTTTTGAACCCTCTGGTTCCACTAAGCTTTCAGTAATAGCTCGTGGTTCTGGAATTTCTTCCAGTTCTACTGTGCTCCCACTTATCTGGTTTTCCAAAAACTCAGTTTCCAAGAAGTAGGCATGACGAGAAATAAGAACTTTTTGTTCCTCTTCACAGTAGAAGAAATATCCCTTGGAGTTCTTTGGATATCCCACGAACTTACATTGTACTGAGCGTGCCTCGAGCTTGTCCGCATGCTGCTTTTTAACAAAAGCTGGACATCCCCAAGTCTTAATGTGACTGAGATGGGGCCTCTTCCCACACCACATCTCATATGGTGTAGTAGGCACAGTCTTAGTAGGAACTCGGTTCAAAAGGTATGCAGCTGATTCTAGCGCATACCCCCAGAATGATTGCGGTAACTCAGCGTTACTCATCATGGACCGTGCCATATCCAATAGGGTTCGGTTCCGTCTCTCCGATACACCGTTGTGTTGTGGAGTGTATGGAGGAGTAAGCTGAGAGAGAATTCTGTTCTCTTTTAAGTAATTCAGGAACTCGGCACTTAAGTATTCTCCACCTCGATCCGATCTTAGAATCTTGATACTTTTGCCGGTCTGTTTTTCTACTTCATTCTTATATTCCTGGAACTTTTCAAAAGCTTCGGACTTATGTTTCATTAAGAAGACATAACCGTATCTTGAAAAATCATCCGTAAAAGTAATGAAGTAAGAATAACCGCTTCGCGCATGTGTAGACATTGGACCGCACACGTCGCTGTGTACGAGTCCCAAGAGCTCGCTCGCTCTTACTCCGTGTCCATTGAACGGAGTCTTTGTCATCTTTCCTTTGAGACAGGATTGACAAGTGGCATACGATTGATATTCGAACGGATCCAAATATCCTTCTGTATGTAACTTAGTCAACCTTCTCTCATTGATGTGACCCAGTCTACAATGCCATAAGAAAGTCTGATTGATATCTGGAGACTTTCTTTTGTGTGTACTCTGGACATTGAAAATCTGTGGTTGGTTTAATACGTATATACCATTGCTCAGTGTACCTGACCCAATCAGAACTTGATTAAGGTGAATGTTTACAACATTACTTACAAACGCAAATTCATAACCTTCTTTAGAAACCAAAGATACAGAAATGATATTACAAGTTGCGTTGGGTACAAAAAAACAATTACGCAAAACCAAAACATGTCCATCTGACATTCCCAGGTGATAGTCCCCCACGGCTTTAGCATCCATGCTAGCTCCGTTCGCAACTCTGAGGGTCATGTCACCTGCCTTCAAAAACCTACGGTTTCTCAATGCCTGCAAAGAATTACAGATATGAGATCCTGATCCGGTATCCAATACCCAGGAAGTAGAGTTTATAGAAAGACAGTTTTCAATAACATACACACCTGAAGCTGAAGCCGCAACCTGCTTCAGTTCCTGTGTCCTGGCTTTCCAAGCCCTGCAATCTTTCTTCCAGTGTCCACTCTTATGACAATAGAAGCATTCTTCCTTTCCAACAAGCTTCCCCGGAATCTTTGTTGCCTTTTCCTTTCCCTTCGTACCCACTTTACTAACACCGCCTCTTGGTTTAGCGGGGGCTTTCTTCCTCTTTCCCTTGGCTTTTGCCTTGGACCTAGAGGAAGAAGATCCTCCTACAAACAAAGCGGGTGTTTCCCTACCTTTCTGTAGGGTGCCCTCTGCGCTCCTCAGCATGTTGAGGAGTTCTGAAAGTTCAACTTCCTTTTCTTGTAAGTTGAAGTTCAGTATAAACTGGGCGTAAGTGGATGGAAGGGACTGGAGAATTAAATCCGTATAGAGTTCACTTTCCAACGTGGTCCCAAGTTCCGCGAGCTCCTCAATGTAGCCAATCATCTTAAGCACGTGGTCCGCTACCGATGATTCGACGGCCAACTTTGCCGAAAATAACTTCTTCGACACTTCGTATCTTGCGATACGAGACTGCTCTCCATACAGTTCTTTTGTATGGAGAAATATGGACTCGAGGTCCATATTCTCATGCCTCCTCTGATGTTCGTTGTCCATAGAGGCAAGCACGAGGCACCTGGCCTTCGCGCAATCAATCTCCGAAGTCTTACGGATTTCCTTATCCGCGACGCTGGAGGTGGGACCTGGGACGGGGGGAGCTTTGGTGGTAAGAAGATACCCCAGCTTGTCGTAAGTGATTGCCATTTTGACATTCCTGAGCCAATCTTTGTAGTTTGGCCCTGTCAGTATGTTTTTATCTAGAAGTAACTTAAGTCCAGTCATTTCGATTTGGTCGCTGCAGGGGGAGAGAGAAGAAACACTTTAGCACGATGCTCTTGCAAGTTTAGAATGGTTTTTAATTTGTCTAAACAGGATGGCTCCCACTGTCTCTCGAATCCCACCTCAAACCACAAAGGAAGAATTAGCCGGGATCAATCCCACCGCACAATACTTTCTTAACCGTTCAGCCAGGCCAGTGTCGGTACTTCGAGGGAGGTTTTCCAACGCTTTCGCGAAGTTCCTTAATTTAAGAACCTCTTTTCCCTGGAGGCGTAGCCCCGCTAACACCTTTCTAGGCACCTACTAGGTTTATAGCATTGATCGTTTAGTGAGAAATTTCCCGAGGTGTAGCATATACTCACAGTAGGATCGGGATCCAAATATCATCGCGTGACGAAACTGAAGGAATCCTACCAGAATCATCACACTCCAAATGGTATGCAAATCTAGCAAGTTTCAGTACTTATGAAACTCCCGATGTGGATTTCTGCCCCATGCTCTTATGACCTTGACTTTGGCCAACAAATCATAAGTCACATGTCAAGTTCTTCCCGTCGTTCTCCAGGTTAATTTGAATCCGCCCGTACATACCCTTGACTTTGGCCAACAAGGCAGTACGACTGTTCCAAATCAACGCATCTATCTATGCTGCACATGAATATCCAACAGCTACCAATCACTATGCCTTGACTTTGGCCAACAAACACAGCTTGAATACTATTGACTATTCATGTGAAACGACGGAGGGCTACGAATGGTTTTGGCGAAACCGTGAACGTAGTGAACTTGATATAATCGATGGAACGAGATAGCTTTTAGAAGGAGCGGCTCAAGCTCCGCATTTAAAAGTTAGTTTTGAAAAGAACCGAGTGGTTTTTCGAAAGTGTTCCAACGACTTTAACTTGGTTTATTATCTTGCATTAGTTCTTTTAATGCGTGATATTCTTGCATTAGTTCTTTTAATGCGTCCCATCATTTAATCCTACCATTGCAGAAAACAACCAAAATATGACGTACGCTTATGCCATTCGCATTCGCCACGGGGTCCCGTCATCACCCGTTAGGTTACTTAACTAACGACAGAGCGGGGGCTGGGCTAGCGCGGCTGTAAAACATAAGCAACGCCTAAATATAAAGCAATGATAGACATTACAGATCACAGATGAATACATTGGATATACTAGCAATCCGCAATCCGTTCGAGCCTGCAACGAAAAACGGATTACACGGTCGCGGTGAATAGCAAATACCCTACCCAAGACCCCTACGGGTGCGGCAAACTACCCGCCAAGAACCCGGTAGTTTGTGCACCCCTCCATGGGTCTATCCTAGGAGCAAAAGCAGTAAAAAGAATTATACAATGACGGCTACAACCCCGACCCGGTTGTGCGGCCATACAAATAATATTATTACATCGATTTACATTTACAAATGAATGAAAGAAAAACAAAAGCTCATCTCACATCCACCCCGGCTATTCACCCGCGACAGTCCAACACATTCATATACACATTCCAATATCAAACACAGATCACAGAGATGTATAACCCCGACTAATCGACTTATAGCGATTAGCCGACGTTCAATACATACAAACATCACAGATATAACCATCATAGTCAAAGTGTAGTGAAGTCCGGAAAAAATACGGAATTATAGGCCCCCAAAAACAAATCTCTATTCTGGAAAATCTGGGCACATATAATATATCTTAAAAATCCTAAAACCAATACAGAGATACACTGCACCAAAATCGAGGCAGAGAGGAGACAAGACGGCCGCGGATCCGCGGCGACATAGCTTGCTGTCGACGCGGAAACGCGGTCGTTTGGTCAGATCTCTGGCTCGTTTTTTGTGGTTATCTTAAAAAAACCCTGAGATAATTTTTGGTATATAACAAATTTTGTTTTGACCAGAAAAAAAATTAACAGAAAATAGGGTTTTTGAAAAGTTTGGTTTTTGGATTTTTCGGTTCCGAACTTCGTTACACTTCACTACCTAGCCAGTTTAAGTTTAGTTAGGCTCTGATACCACTGTAAGTCTACGTTGCGACCCCCGGTTCTTACGGGGAGGCGGAAACGGTATAAAATCAAGTTTTTAGCGCATGGGGCAACATGGACTAACAAAGTCGGGATCTTTTCTAAACTAAACTAGCAAACAAGCTAAAGAGAATTAGCTACTCGGAAAGATGGTTATACCTAACTTGAACTCCTTCGTCTTCAAACTTTTGTAGAGGTTGATGGTGCTTTCCTCGTTGCCTTCTTCCGTCAAAGATGGATCCACCTGAGGGTTCAACCTTCGGGCTCTTTCTCGAACTTGGATAGAACTAGAATCTTCAGCTTGCTAAACCTTTGATCCTAGAGTGAGTAGAGAGTGTCTAAGGGGTGTTTATCTTTCAAGGAGAGGGATTCTCAACACATGAGAAGGATTCTCCTTGAACTAGAGGAAGAAGAAGATGAAGTGAGGAGAGAGAAGCTAAATGATAGAATGAGCTCTTTTTCTTTTGCAACCATAACATAAAGCGAAAAGAATTATCAAATTAATAATAATAATGAAAATGGAATAGTTGATGGAAGGTTTATGAATGACCATTATCATTTCAAACATTAAATGAATTTTGCTAGAATCAAAGAGCATCTTTCTTTTGTAATGATGATGGTCAAAACTTCAACCATGGTCAACAAGTCAACCATGGTCAACTAGTCAACAAAAACCAACCATGACACAATTTCATTTTATTAATATTATTAATTGATATATCATAATTCCATTAGGGTTTGGAAAAAGACGACTGTCAACTGTGCATACGCACCCGTTCCGAAACCCTAATGAAAAACCTCTTCCTCCGCCTCAATCAACTGTGCATACACACCCGTATTCTTGTTCCGAGGAACATGAATACCAAGAGATAAAATCAACCCCAAAACATATACCAGTATCTGACTCAAACCAGAGCCAGCCAGTAATATCCGTCCGGACTCCAAACGTGCACAAGTGCGCGAATGAGAACGAACCCTGTCGTAAAACCATGCGACCTCTACTCTGTTTTGCCCAGAGGCGAATACCCTCTGTGTGGGACTCTAAAGACCCGACACTACGCTGGCAGTGGGTTTAACCACAGACCGCAAGCGGCACTAGCTGTGCGTAACGGTCCCCAGGTAGATGCCGATAAGAAGGCTGATGAGGTGAACCCCATCTGAACTCCTACTGAGTCTGAATGTGACAGTCTCCGTACAGTCCGGTCTGTTCGTCTGATACATCGCATGGCGGGCCTAGGGGGCGGTAAACGTCAGTCCCCCAATAGCGGTACAAGTCGTGTCGGAGTGAAGCCCAAAACACCCTGAGATAACACTGGAAGCCTACCAGTATATCCCGCTTGCCCTGGCCAGGGACTACTCGTGTAATGGCTCTCCTAGACACAGCGCGATGTCAACCCCCAATACCGGGAGAGACGAATCCTGTCTAACCGTCACTGCCTCCAAGTGCTTCGGGACTGCACCCAACCATTACCTGTTTGCACGACTCCTTTGAGCCGTGGTAGGGTAGTGATCAAAGTGCAGTGGGAACACACTCGAGGTGAAGTGTCAGTGTCAAGTCAGCGGACTAAGCTGTACTCATGTCATCTGGGAACTGATAACTAACGATAGGTATAATACCAACCTGTCAGTTCCCGACGAGTCCTGTCCAGTGTACTCGTAACCCAACGAGCACCCGTATACTATCTCCAGTACGATGTACTGATGGCTGTGGGACAGACCATCTCCCACACTGGGATGAGAAGCGCATACGCTAGTCTACTCCGGAGTATCGATGCCCTGTCTCGATAGTCCTGCGACTAGGGACCTGTATAAGGATGTGCTTATAGATTACCCAGCCCCCACTAGTGTGACTGCCATCACAACGCTGGTAATCAAGCAAAGATCCTAAGGGCTCCACTGATGCGTATAGGTGATATCGCAAAATAAACACATGTACACATTGAAGTAGAAACAAACCAAGTAGCATACTACTATATTGAGCAAGATTGTTTATACAAGGTGAATATCCCAAGCTTCCATTAAGTAATATACAAACTAGTATGATACAGTAATGGACTCTAGGGCATATACACTAACAGCGGAAGCATAGTGGACAAGTAGCTTATGTCTATTTATGGACTAAAGCATATATAGCGGAGATAGATAATCTATTTTGATGTGATAGTCATGGACTTTGACTTCATCAGAATAGGAGATGGATCTATTAAGAAGGTAGTAGTGTGTGATGTCCTGGTATTTGGATGGCATACACAGTGTAGGAAGTAAACTTCCTATCTACGATCGGTTATACTTTGGTTGTCACACAGTGGTTTCTCCACATAGGATATAGATATAATATAAGACATTCTGGTTACTAGATGTATGGTTTTAGATCTTGATTTATGTAGTTTCCCAATCTGGGTACTTAGACATCATTCTAAAGGTGTTTTAAAATGGAAGACTCCTGACACGGTAGTATACCTGCAGGTGATGGAGTCACCCTTTCTAAAGGTGTCTTGCAGACTAAAGGGAAGAGGGATGCGCATGATTGGCATATCACTTGCTTAGGCAATTGAGTCAATCATGAGATGTCAAGTACCACACCAGATGTTGATTTTGCACTAGATGCAATAAGTTGATATTAATCCAATCCTGGAGAAGCGTTCGGAAGCAGTTTATGAGCATAAGCAGATGTTCTAGGGATATGATAACAACAGCCTCTTTTGGGAGACGGTTATCATTCCAGGCTTCCAAGGTGACCTGGATGACAGAGTGACTGTCAGAGTTATAGTTTTCCCTCTGACGAGGGGCAGTAGTTTGGACAGGTGATCCAAGCGGACACTGAGGGAGGCATGACGGAGGATACTGATTAAATTCAATTGACGATACAGTCTAAGAAGTTTGGATTTGGAGTTCATTTGTGAATTAGGTCAATCAGATATCCAGAAATATTCTAAGACAGGTATTTCTCATTTCAGGAGATGGCCTTCTCCGCGAACTTGAGATTAAGAGAGACATAGAAAGAAACATCAGAGCGGATCCACTCACTGAGGGTATTCCTCGAACACAATAGTTTCACAAACGGGCTTTGTTGGGGTCTATAAGCACATGGTTAAAAGGTCCCTAGTCGAGGGAGTTTTAAGTCAGGGCATCGATACTCCAGAGTAGACTAGTGTATACAGATCGAGACCCCAACAAGGGGCGGTGGCTGGTCTCACAAGCCATTGGTGTCAGTTGGTTCACCTAAGACGTATACAGGTGCTCATTGGGTTATGAGTACACCGGACAGGACTCGTCGGGAACATGCTAGTTGGTTTTATACCTAGCGTCGGATAGCAGTTCCCTAGTGATATGTGTACAGGTTAGTTCATCGACCTGAGATCGTCATTTGTCTCGTGTGAGTTCCCACTGTGCTTTGATTCCAACCTTACCACGGCTCAAAAGAGTCGTGCAAACAGGTTTTAGTTGGGTACAGTCCCGAACCACATGGAGGCAGTGAGCGGATCGGCAGGGGTTTCGTCTCTCCCAGTATTGGGGGTGAGATCGCGCTGTGTCTAGGAAAGCCATTACAGGAAATCCTTGGCCAAGGCATGAGATTTACTGGTAGGTATTCCGGTAATATCTCAAGGTGTTCTGGGTTATACTCCGACACGACTTGTACCGCTTTTAGGGGTCTGACTTTTACCAACCCCCTAAGCCCGACATGCGATGCTCATAGACGAATGGACCGGACTGTACGGATATTGTCACTGACAGGCTCAGTAGGGTGTCAGGATGAGTTCGCTCATTGGTCCCCTTTTTGGTCAATACCTGGTAGCCCGTTACGTACGGCTAGTACCACTGACGTGCTAGTGATTAAATCCACAGCCAGTGTATTAACGAGTTTTTAGAGTCCCCCACAGACAGTTTCTCAAGTTTCGGGCGAAACGTTGTAGAGGCCGTATGGTATTATGGCCGGGTTCGATCATATATGTGCAGTAGTGCACGGATCATGATCGGACAGATCATACTAGTGTGCTTTGGTTTAAGCCGGATCCTAGTATTAGATTTGTTGGATTACTTTAGTCTTATTGCATTCGCATTCAATCGGAATGCGGATGCAGGTATGTATATACAGGTGAGGGGTACTCTTGTGATCCGTCACGAGTTTAATTTAGTAGATTCCATTCTCTTTTTATTGTTGCAAACATTTGGATTAATGTTTGCAAATGGAAATTGTGAGCTCAAAGTAATGATGGAGTGCATTAAATGTGGCATGTGCAAGGGTAGTGACTCATGGTATTATTCTTTGTGCATGCCATCATTTCATGGTTGATTATTGTGTGAGATTGTGATGGGAGGAGAGAGAGGGCAGCCACAAATGAGTGGGGTTAGCTCTTGTGTTGATATTATTCTATTTCGTTCCCTCACATTATTATCTAGCATAAGAACAAGCTTCTTCTTCTTCTTCCTTCTCTAGCTCACATTTTCTCTTATGGCATCATCTTTAACCTCCACTCTACCCATCTCATGTGTGAGAATCCTAGAGTGTCAAGAGACAAAGTTATCACACACATTCTCTACTTCACCTTGGACACGTCGGTTAGCAAACTTCATGTTCGAGTTGCTTCGGATGAAGCGGGAGCTCGTAAAAAGATTCATTGATCTGGTGCCCTTCCGACGAGGAGACCGGAGATCGAAGATGCCGCGAGGAGCTTAGGATAGTGGCCAAAGACCGAAGGACACGGATCGATCAGTATAGCCACTCTCACTTCTCAGTAGTTAGCTAGTTTAGCGTTAATGGTTTGATCTGGGTCAAAGACTACGATAGCGCCGGTTTCCTAAAAAGTTTTTGTTTCTACATTTGGCCTCGGATTGACGGCCGGGGCGCTACCGTAAACTTACAATTTTGTATATTATAGTAGATGTTTGGACATATGTATATAGGACTTTCTTGCTCGACATGATAGTATGCTATCTGGTTGCACTTTATCTTAACATGTACGCTTATATTATTATATTGTCTCTCTGATACATGTTGATAAAGTTCTTAGGATGTAAGCTTGACTACCAGGACTATGATGCAGATCAAACTAGTGGGGCTTGTGCAGTCCGCGAGCACATCCTTTAACAGTTCCTAGTCGATGGAATATCGAGACAGGGCATCGATATTTCAGAGTAGAAGAGTGTGTACGTTTCTTGACCCTGTATGGGGCGATGATTGATCCCACAGCCATTGGTGTTTGACATCAAAGATTGCACACAGGTGCTCATTAGAGAATGGGTACACCGAACAAGACTCGCCGAGAACTCCTAGATGGTACCATACCTATCATCAGATACAAGTTCTCTGGTGACACTTGTACAGATTAGTCTGTAGACACAAGATTTGTAGGATTACCTAGCATGATAGCAATGTTTCGGGAGGCATCGACCATGCCATTTTCAAAAAATTTCCATGCTACATAACCCTAACCCTAGAATTTTAACTAGAGAATTAGACAATACAACATATAAACAACTTTACATCTAAGTGAACATGGAATACAACCTTTGTAGACCGGTCCTTCACTTCAATAGCTCCATGTAGTTGTCCCTTCACTCTAAGTAGTGATCTTCCGGACTCTAGAACGGCTCCACAAGATGAAAGGAACAAGCTTGCATAAATTCTTCGAGGCCGAAGATGATCTACGTCGAGGAGACACCAACCCAAGCTACCTCTTCACTAATTAGGGATTAGTAAAGCTAACACTCTAAACTAAATGTCTAATCTAGTAGAGGATGATGAAGTAGGATTTTTGCTCACTTTAGAATTAATTTTCTCGCTAATTTTCTTCACCTCTCCAAAACCTAGAGAGCTCTCTTGATGAAGAAGAAGATGAAGAGAATATAGAATTGGTGAATCAAGCAACTATGGGAGCGAAAATATCATATACTAACTCATGTAGAGACATAACCATGGCTAATTACAAGGGTTGGGTTAATAAATATCTTAAGTATAACAAAATTAGTTGACTAAGTTAATGGTTCTACAAGCTTCAACCATGAGCAAATTTCCAACTAATTTTTGATTTACTTTAAATAAATAAACCATACATTATAATGAGCATGGTGTGAGTCTCATATACCCATGTAGCATGTATCATCAGGCATGACACAAAAAGAAACACTATTAATATATATCACATATATATTAAATGCATAAGTGAGAAATAGAAATGCTTAAGTGAGCAAATATTAGTTAATGTAAACTAATATATCAAATATATAATTATACATTAAATTATTAAATCAACTCTTGATTTAATAATCCGGCTATCTCATATACAACCGACTAATATCATTTGTATCAACTTATTGAATCGACACTTGATTCGATAACCCGGCTTTATCACATATAATCGACCGGTATCACATATCACGAGAATATAATACGGTATCACATACACATATTAATCTCGGTCCCGCACATATCACATATGTGCTCCTACTTCGTTTTTCCTGAGCCAGAAAACCTTTGTGTAGGACTCTAAAGACTCGTCAATATGCCGGCAGTAGGTGATGATCATATCAGTCACCCACAAGCTGTCAACGGAACTACCTGGACATAACGGCTACCCGGGTATTGAGCAATCAGAAGATCAACAAGAAAGCCTGCTCATACTCTTGTAAAGCCTGTCAGTGACACTACCGTACAGTCCGGTCTCTTTGTCTGATATGTCGCATATCTAGTCTAGGGGTGGTAAACGTCAGACCCTAGTAACCGATAAGTCGTGCCAATGTGAGGCTCATAACGGGTCGAGAAACTACTGATAACACTTACCAGTAAATCTCCGTATCAGCCCTGGCCAAGGACTTCCTGTTATAACCAATCGAGCACAGCGCAACATTAACCCCCAATACCAGGAGAGAAGAATCCCCTCCTATCGTTCATTGCCTCCATATGACTCGGGACTGTACCCAAAAACCACCGTTTTGCACGTTCTCTTAAACGTGGTAAGGTGGAAATCAAAGCACAGTGGGGATCACACAAGACTCTATGATGATCTCGAGTCTACAGACTAACCTGTACCAGTGTCACCGGAGAACTGCTATCTGACGATAGGTATAATACTAACTAGGAGTTCTCGGCGAGTCCTGTTCAGTGTACCCAGTCTCCACTGAGCACCCGTGTACTATCTTTAATGTCAAACACCAATGGATGTGGGATCATCCATCGCCCATCATATGGGTCAAGAAGCATATACGCTAGTCTACTCTGGAATATCGATGCCCTGTCTCGAAACACCCTCGACTAGGAACAATTAAATGATGTACTTATGGACTACCCTGGCCCCACTAGTATGATCTCCATCATAGTCTTGGTAGTCAAGTACAAATCCTAAGGGCTTTATCAACATGTGAGAGCAAGACAGCATCACAATACAAATCTACATGTTAAGACAAAGAACAACCAGATAACATACTATCATGTCGACCAAGAAAGTCCTCTCTATATATGTCCAAGCATCCACAATAATATACATCATATGTATAATAATGGCCTCTACGGCTTACATATAACTAACAATCTCCCACTTGCACTAAGGCCAGTGATTGATCTTTAAAATGTGTGTAGTAGTTAACCACAATCAATAACGGTGTCGCGTGTAGCTAGACGGAGATGAGTACGGGTCGTCCTCAGGGAAACGTTGAATCTTTTAATCTTACTTTAGGCGTGTTGATTAGGAAAAGAGGAAGAATAATGAATAGTGGAAATAGTTTCTAGATCTACGTTAAACATGGATGTAGAATATAGATCTAGATTAACTACGGCTGTAGGTTTTGTATTAGAAGGGAGCTTGTAGGGTTCGTTAAGATTTAGTAGTCATGGATGATTAATTAAAGATTACTCCTTTCATCCTTTAATAGATTTAAAACTAGATCGACAGTGATGAAAGTATATTAGGGTTTCTATAGGGAATAGGGTTCCCAATCTTAACCCCTATCTTGACATGGATCTCCGTTCATGTCTAGCCTTTACCAAAGCAATCGTTAATCTAATCTAAAATCGTGGTCGTGACTATCAATGAATTAGTAGCGCGCCCGATTAGGATGTTAATGATTCTTTTGGTAAAGTTTATAAACTTTATAGGACGTAAAAAGAGTTTAAGGATTTTCATCATCCATCAATCTACCCTAATCCTACGAACCCTAACAAGTGGAGAATTACTCGAGCATGTTGGGAAAAAAAGATAGAAAGGGAAATCATATTAAAAACTACAGAAAAATAAAATGATATAAGAAAACAACTACCTTTATTAATCAACAAGATCAAGTACACTTTGTTCCTTTAGAAAACGATTGCAAAACTCTAGTTTGCTTCTCGATCTCTTCTAAGGAGGTAGATGAACTGTCGATGCTCAACCAGGATTCTTGAGCCGTTGTGGACTTCGTGATCGCGTCGGTTTGATAATTTTTCCAAGAGACTCCTGGTCCTTATTTATAGTCACAGACCCAGAATATTTAGTTTCCTAATAAGGCAACTAGCTGTTAGGATCCTACCTAAAAAATACAGAATCCCAACTCCCTCAACAAGCCGCGGATCCGCCGCCAATAGTGTCTTCTTGCCGCGGAACCGCCGCTCTCTGGTGTGATCTTGGGCTTTAATTTCTGGGGCTTCATCTCTGTAGCACTTGGTGATCTTTTGAATATCTAGACTTTGAAAATCATTTCTACGTTTCTGCCAGAATTGGTTTCTTCAATTTACTTGAATATCTTCGGCGGATTTGATCTCGCCAACTCGGATTTCCTTGATTTCAGTCATGATATAATTCCTGCACAATTATCTCAATAAATGATATTAGTAGAATTTGTTTTTATTGAGATATTATCTTAACCATTTGTCATGATATTTTAGTTTTAAGAGAATTGGTCAAAAATATTTAATAAAGTAAGCATATTTAAATAGACCAAATATTACATGAATATTATATACTTACATTTCCCGTCATAATGTTAATTATAATATATAAACACATGAAAATGGTATTTTTACGGATAAACCCTTATACGTGTCATATTTATAATAAACATCTTTTATTATATATAAATAGTAAGGAAAATGTCATATTAAAAGTGCAGTTTTATCAACTGAACAAATACCCCCAAACTTAACTTTGATCGTCCCGAGTAAACTAGTTTTTCAAGAGAAGGAGAAAAAGAAAAAGAAAAACCTTTGTAGCACACTTTTGTAGGCAACACGATTACACTGAGCACGTGCAACAAGCCTTTAAACCTCTAGATGTCCTTAGTAGGAAGAGTGTTGTCTCCTGAGGGTTTTCAGCGGATTACACCCACAAAATCCTATAGTAAAAGAAAGATGGTGAAAGTTACATATAAAGATAAGAAATTATAAAAGAAAGAACTTGAAAATAAGAGTTTCCAACTACACCAGTTTTTTCGGTTGTCATGAGCCCTATCTTAATGGACTTGAAAAAATGTTAGAAATCACACCATCCCTCAATAAAACATCGCCTTTAGTCTTCCTCCCTATATTCTTCCAAACATTGATCATATACCCCCTACGTGTGTGTAAAAGACATCCCTACACTTAGAGAATTCAATTCAAGCTATCATACTCTTGTCCATCTTCCAAAGTACTTTTTATTTGGTGAATATTTTCGATAAAATTGCTCACACATTTTTCATGCGGCCGTTAATACTTCTTGATGTACTAACCGACCGATTACAAAATGTGCTCACGCAATTTGGCGTAATTCCTCGTTTCGCAAAACCTAAGGCTTAGCAGTGGCGCCCAAACCAGTTGGTCTAAGGCACTGGGTGATAAAGAACCCTCGCTATATTTTTTTTTACGCTGCCTTGGTAATTACAAAACCAGTGTTCATTTTTTTCATCACCCTCGCTATATATTTTTTTTCTTTCATACTAAGGCTTTTAGACAAGAGCATTTCAAGGTATCCTCTACTATCCCAAGTTTCAAAATGTGTGACAGTGCGTATAGTAGGGTATCAACGTTCAAAAGTTTGGCCTCAAGAATATGGATTAATTTTCAGACTTACTTTTATCATCAGATTAGCAATTTCCTTCATCTTACTAACCCTTGGGACAACAGCTCATAACTACTTATTACTAATTTTGTTTAAGAAAACATCTAACTTTCTTATTTTTCTTAAACTTTTCCTATCTTTCATATGTAATTTTTCACTTTCTACTCTTTTATTATAAAAAAAATTTGTGCTTATATATAGTATAATGCAAAGTAATGCATAAATAAGCACAAACCTCCCCCAAATTTGTTTGCAGCAGTGTCCTCACTGTTGTTATCTTTTAAATCTCAAAATCTGTAGACTTGTGAGGAAAAGTTATCAAAGGGGACAAGAAATAAAGAAAGTGAAATTCTACCCCCAAACTTATTTTTGGCTCACAATTTTGTAAAAATCATTTTCTTTCAAGAGCCAAAATATTCCCCCCCAAACTTAAGTAAAATAGTATTAAGCAATTAAATTCATTAGGGGGTTAAAGTTATTGGTCAAAATAAAGCCTTACAAAGACCAAAAGTCAACACCAACCATTCAAAAATTTTATCGATGAAGCACCAAAGTTGGTGGAAGAACATGTCGTCTATTGACGTGAAAAAGTGGAAAAGAGATAAGAAGTGTAATGGAAAAGGTTTACGTCTCGGTTTGTAGAGACGAAACAATGATGATGGATTACTCGCATTCTCATTCTTGATAAGAAGAAGATGTGGCGGTTCAATTTCTTTGGGTTGGGGTTGATTCATCACAACGCCTATGTTTTCTTAGAATGCGAGTTCTTCAGCGAAGATTTCTTCAAAGTCTCATTGATATCCCGAATAATAATCTCATCGGAAAGAACGGGATGATACTCGTACTCCATAAAAGGTTCACATTTAGCATTAGATGTTGACCCGGACAACAACGTAATAGCGGAGTCGAGATCAGTATCGTAAAGCTGTTCAAATTCGCTGCTGTCGACATTTATCGCTTCGACAGAAAATACTCAAGCATAGGTTTCGGAGGGTTCACTTCCCAACTTGTAAATGTTAAGCTTAATTAACATGTTCCCGAAGGATAGGGTCATAGAGCCATTTCGACAATTGATTATTGCGTTGGAAGTCGCAAGAAAAGGTCGACCTATAATCACCGAAATTTGGTTTCGTGGGTTCGCTACAGGTTGTGTATCTATAACAATGAAGTACACAGGGAATATGAATTCCCCGAATTTGATTAACACATCCTCTAGCTCTCTCCTAGGTTGGGTAATAGATCGATCGGCCATCTGAAGAGTGCAATGCGTCGGTTTTAACTCTCCAATCCTTAATTGCTCATAAACAGAATACGGAAGCAAGTTAACACTAGCACTTAGGTGAGTAGAGCACGATTGATATTTTTACCCCCAATAGAAATAGAAATTGTAGGACTTCTGGGGTCCTTTCTTTTCTTGGGTAGTTGTTGTGTAAAAGCAGTGCTTACATTACTCGTAAGGAAAACTTTTTTAGGTACTTGAACTTTTTTCTTCCCAGTGCACAAGTCCTTTAGGATTTTCGCATAAGATAGAACTTGTTGAATAGATAATAGGAGAGGAATGTTTATATTAACTTGCTTAAAAATTTCCACAATCTTCTCCATTTGTGGACTTGATCTGTTTCCCCTTAACCTGTTTAGATAAGGTGCTTTATCAATAAGGGTTGGGTCCAACATTGGAGAGGATTGTTGGGATGGAATGAATCCCAGAATTGGAGTGGGGATCATTTTAGATAGATTTGTGGAAATGGGCTGAGGGTTCGAACCTTGGGAAACACGGAGAATAGGCTCGGAAGAAGGTGGGAGACTAGACGAAGTAGGGGAAGAAGTAGAAGCCGAGGTTTCAATTGATTCCTCATCATCAATCACGCATTTGATTATCTAGCACTCTTCCTGATCTCAACGTAGTAACGGCACTCACATTATAACTTTATGAGTGGCCAGGATTAGGTATAGGTTGAGATGGAAGTTTTCCTTTTTCACTCATCGCGGCATTCAACTGTGCAATTTGGGCTTCTATTGATTTAATACTCTCACCATGGGAGGCGGAGTCTTTCTTTATGGTATCAATAGAAGATATCATATCAGCCGACATTTGGATGGAATGTTTCATAAACAAATCCAAAGTTTGTGCGAGTGAAGAGGAGTTATCAGTACCGGCTATTTGCAATGAATTATTATGCGGTGCAAAAGTATTGGCCGGATTTTGAAAAGGTTGCGATTTAATGGGTGCTGACTCTATGGTGGTGGTTGCTATTGCTGTGGAGGAGGTCTTTGGTAATTGCTTTGGAACTGGTTTTGATTTTGATTTTGGTTTTGGTTCCAAACAAAGTTAGGATGATTCCTCCATCCCTGATTGTATGTGGAAGAATAAGAATCGTTTCTAGGTCGCTGCTGAAAAGTAGCATTAGTTTGCTCGTGACCTTGAAACGATGCATTCATAGGACATTCTTCCGTCAAGTGTGATGGATCGGAACAGCAACCACACACGATTTTGAGAAGCGTTACCTGGTTTAGGGAGACTGATGAGAATTTGTTTTCAATAGCGTCGAGTTTCTTTTGCATCGCTGCCATTTCAGCTTTTACTGCGATGGAAACATCGAGTTGATGAATACCTCTCATAGATGAAGGTAATCTAACGCTTTCCCACTGCAAAGTGTTTTCAGCGAGATCTTCCAGATATTTCAAGGCTTCACTATCGTCTTTGGACATGAAATTGCATCGACACATTATTTCAAGCATCTTCTTTGTCGCTGGATTAATGCCTTCATATATAATTCGGCACAGATCCCATCTATGTATTACATGATGAGAACATTGGACAAGCAGATCCTTGAAACGTTCAAAGCACTTCCAAAATGGTTCATTGGGAAGCTGGGTAAACTTATTGATTTCGCTCCGAACACGGACGGTCTTATGATTTGGGTAAAATTTCTTAAGGAATGCTATCACGAATTCATCCCAATTGGTAATAGAGTGTGCGGCAGTATTATAAAGCCATTTTTCTGCCAAGTCGCACAAAGTGAATGGGAGAAGACGCAAGCGTATAGCATCCATGGACAGTTATGAAGTACCCATCATTGCGCATATGTTTTCGAATTTAGTGATGAAAACGTACGCGTCTTCAGACTCAAGCCCGTGAAATTTAGGAAACAGGTTGATGTAGTGAGTTTTAATTTCAAAATTATCCCCGTTGGCTGGTGGAATGGATAGACAGGTAGGAAGTTGACCGTGTATAAGATAGCATCTTTCTTGGAGAGAGATGCGCGGGATTCTGCTCACCTACGGATGGTGGCATGGTGGTATTATAATTTGATGGAGTACCGTCCATCTCGGTCGATGTGGTGGATGGTGGGGGAAAAAGAAGATGATGAAGTACTGACTTCGAAGTCGATAGCAGGAACGCGGACAAGATGGGCACTAGAATCCCGTGTCCAGCCAAGTATGCACTAAGCGGGTTTAGCGCAAGTGGCAGCGTATGTGTGATTTAAAAATGGTTTGTTTTGAAAAGTGTGTAGGACTTAGACAAATCACACAAAAATGCACAAACAACCCTAGAACTAAGGTTACCTAGGTCATGTCTCTAGACCGCTCCTAGACTTCCAAAGGACAAGCCGCAGGATCAATTCTCTACCACCTCTTTACTACTCTTGTGGCCAGGTAAGTGCCAGGTAAGTGGGAGGTATCCACTATACGAATCACCGAAAATAGCGGGCCTAATTAAGTAACCGCTTGCCTTAGACACACTTGCCTAGATACCACAAAAGTAATGCGGATAAGCGATAGATTACCCACGACCTTCCTTTGTCTTTATTGAGCGCGACAGTCCTTAGAGTCTTGTCAAGATATTTTTTAAATTAATGTATGGTTGATGCGGATGCTCATTTTAAGATTTGCGGGGCCTAGAAAGGGTGATAAAATCCCCACCTAATCTGAATTTGGTCTTTGCCCCTTAAAATCCGTATTAAAATATGAATAAACAAACCAATTACAAAACTTTGCAAAAAGATTTTTGAGCGGCGATATTTTGCAAAGAATCCTGCAGAAAAGATATTTTATTGGATTTCAGAGGAGAGAGAAGGAGTTGAGAAATTTACCAGAGAAGTTTGGAACCCTAAATCCCTAATTCCGTCGTGCTTCTACCGCTATTTGGCCTTATTGCCGCAGTTCCGCCGCCGACTTGGGAGATCAGGTGGAGATTTTTGCTACGTAGCCTCCCTTGCTCCTCTGGATCTTGAATAATGTCTCTGGATCTCTATTTCCTCAATTCTGTGACTCCAGATCCCCTCGCAAAATTCACACAATAATCGTTAAATATACAATTTGCAGTTTTGTTTATTTTTCTGATATAGATTGAATAAGAATTCAACACGAATAGTAAGAAAAATAAACTATGCACGTATCCCCGACAACGACGCCATTTGATTGATCTTTAAAGTGTGTGTAGTAGTTAACCACAATCAATAATGGTGTCGCGTGTAGCTAGACCGAGATGAGTACGGGTCGTCCTCAGGGAAACGTTGAATCTTTTAATCTTACTATAGGCGTGTTGATTAGGAAAAGAGGAAGAATAATGAATACTGGAAATAGTTTCTAGATCTACGTTAAACATGCATGTAGAATATAGATCTAGATTAACTACGGATGTAGGTTTTGTATTAGAAGGAGGCTTGTAGGGTTCGTTAAGATTTAGTAGTCATGGATGATTAATTAAAGATTGCTCCTTTTATCCTTTAATAGATTTAAAACTAGATCGACAGTGATGCATGTAGATTAGGGTTCCTGGAGGGAATGGGGTTCCCACTCTTAACACCTATCTTGACATGGATCTCCGTTTATGTCTAGCCTTTACCAAAGCAATCATTAATCTAATCTCAAATCACGGTCGTGACTATCAATGAATTGGTAGCGCGCCCGATTAGGATGTTAATGATTCTTTTGGTAAAGTTTATAAACTTTATAGGACATGAAAAGAGTTTAAGGGTCGTCATCATCCATCAATCTACCCTAATCCTACGAACCCTAACAAGCGGAGAATTACTCGCGCATGTTAGAAAAAAAGATAAAAAGGGAAATAATATTAAAAACTACAGAAAAATAAAATGATATAAGAAAACAACTACCTTTATTAATCAACAAGATCAAGTACACTTTGTTCCTTTAGAAAATGATTACAAAACCCTAGTTTGCTTCTCGATCTCTTCTAAGGAGGTAGATGAACTGTCGATGATCAACCAGGATTGTTGAGCCGTCGTGGACTTCGTGATCGCGTCGGTTTGATAATTTTTCCAAGAGGCTCTCGGTCCTTATTTATAGTCACAGGCCCAGAATATTTAGTTTCCTAATAAGGCAACTAGCTGTTAGGATCCTACCTAAAAAATACAGAATCCTAGCTCCCTCAACAAGCCACGGATCCGCCGTCAATAGTGTCTTCTTGCCGCGGAACCGCCACTCTCTGGTGTGATCTTTGGCTCTAATTTCTGGGGCCTCATCTCTGTAGCACTTGGTGATCTTTTCAATATCTGGACATTGAAAATCATTTCTACGTTTCTGCCAGAATTGGTTTCTTCAATTTACTTGAATATCTTCGGCAGATTTGATCTCGCCAAGTCGGATTTCCTTGATTTTAGTCATGATATAATTCATGCACAATTATCTCAATAAATGTTATTTGTAGAATTTGTTTTTATTGAGATATTATCTTAACCATTTGTCATGATATTTTAGTTTTAAGAGAATTGGTCAAAGATATTTAATAAAGTAAGCATATTTAAATAGACCAAATATTACATGAATATTATATGCTTACATTTCCCTTCATAATGTTATTTATAATATATAAACACATGAAAATAGTATTTTTATGGATAAACCCTTATATGTGTCATATTTATAATAAATATCTTTTATTATTTATAAATAGTAAGGAAAATGTCATAATAAAGGTGCAGTTTTATCAACTGAACAGCCAGTTGTTGTAGTATCTCATACCTAACATCCCGAAGAGTCTCTCAAATTGTATCTGGGGTATGGCCTTCGTGAGTGGATCCGCCATGTTGTTCTTCATGTCAACTCTCCTGACCTCGATCTCCCGGCGATCAACTATCTCCCAGATCAGGTAATACCGCCTCAGAATATGCCTGGATCGCTGATGGGACCTGGATTCCTTGGCTAAAGCCCCTGCTCTATTGTTATCACAATACAAAGGTATTGGATGCTCGATGGACGGAACCACACCAAGTTCGGTTATGAACTTCTTCATCTAGACAGCCTCTTTGGCAGCATCGTTAGCAGCGATGTATTCAACCTCCATCATCGAGTCTGCCACAATTTCGTGCTTGGAACTCTTCCAACACACCGCCCCTCCATTGAGGGTAAAGACAAATCTCTAGACCGACATAGAGTCGTACTTATCACTCTAGAAGCTCGAATCGGTAAAGGACTCCACATGGAGTTCACCGTTACCATACACCAAGAACATCTCTTTAGTCCTTCTTGAAGGGTTACCTAGCACGGCAGCAAGGTTTCGGGAGGCATCTCTCATACCATATTAAAATTTTTCCATTCTAGCTAACCCTAAACATAGAATCATTTACTAGAAATCGACGGAATGAAATGAAAACTACTTTGCAAGTAAAGCAAACAAGGAATACAATCTTTATAGACCGGTCCTTCACTTCATTAGCTCTGTGTAGTAGTCCCTTCACTGCGATCGTGAGCTCCGGACTCTAGAGAGGCTCTCTTGAAGAAACGAACATGCTTGCTTTGAAGACTTCGAGGCCAAAGATGATCTACGTCAAAGAGACACTAACCCAAGGTATCTCTTCACTAATTACGGAATTAGTGAAGCAAACACCTTGTACTAAATGACAAGTAGTAGTGGATGATGAAGTAGGAAGTTTGCTCACATTAGAAATGATTTTCTCACTCATTTTCCCACATCTCCCTTGAAGCTAGAAAGCTTTTAAGGAAGAAGAAGAAGATGAAGAAATATCTCATATGATAATTATCCAAGTGAGAATAGCAACCATGGTGAGTTAAAATCATATATTATCCTTTCTAGAGAGTTAACCATGGATAGGTTTAATTGGATGGGTTAACAAATATCTTAGCCAAAACAAAAGAGTGGACTTGGTCAATGAAGACTACAAGCTTCTACAAGCTTTCATCCATGACAAAATGCCACATTTTGTAATTACCAAAATAAATAAAACCCTAGCAATTAAACTAAGCATGGTGTAAGTCATACACACACCTTTGTTGCATGTATCATCAAGATTGACATAATACATATACACAAAAATATATCACATATATTCAATGTGCACAAAATGAGGAAAAAAATCATAAGTGAGCTTAATATTATTTAATGTAATGTAATATATCAAATATATAATTATACTTTAAATTATTAAATCAACTCTTGATTTAATAATCTGGCTATTTCACATATAACCGACTAATATAATGTGTAACAACTTATCGAATCAACACCTGATCCGATAACCGGGCTATATCGCATATAACTGACCAATATCACAAATCACGAGAATAGAATACGGTATCTCATATCGTATCAATCTCGATCGTGCACATATCACATATGTGCTCCTACTTCATTTCGCTTGAGCCAGGAAACCTCTGTGTAGGACTCTAAAGACTCGTCAATACCCCGGCGGTAGATGATGATCATATCAAACACCCACAAGCCGCAAGCGGTCTGCTAAACGTAAAGGCCACCCGGGTGTTGAGCGATCAGAAGATCAACAAGCAAGCCTGCTCACACTCCTGCGAATTCAATCAGTAACACTACCGTATAGTCAGGTCTCTTCGTCTAATATGTCGCATATATCGTCTAGGGGTGGTAAACGTCTACCCCAGTAACTCGATAAGTCGTGTCGATATGAGGCTCATAACAGGTCGAGAAACCACTGATAACACTTACCAGTATATCTCTGAAGTAGCCCTGGTCAGGGACTTCCTGTTATATCCAATCGAGCACAGCGCAAACATCAACCCCCAATACCGGGAAAGACGAAACCCCTCCTATCACTCATTGTCTCCAAGTGATTCGGGACTGTACCCAAAAGCCACTGTTTTGCACGCTCTCTTGAACGTGGTAAGGTGGAAATCAAAGCACAGTGGGAATTGTAGGGTTCCTAGGCACTATCATAAGGTTCTACAAGGCATCAACCATGCCCGATTCAAAAATTAGACGTGCCGAACAACCCTAACCAAGATCGTATACTAGAGATTATGCGAAAACTAGCATGTTAAACTCTTTAACACTAAGTGAAAGGGATTACAACCTTTGTAGATCCGGTCCTTCACTTCTAAAGCTCCATGTTGACGTCCCTTCGCTGCGATCATCGAGATCCCGGACTCGAGTGATGGTTTCCTCGGAGAAATGAGCGGGCTAGGTCGTTGACTTCGAGGCCGAATATGATCTACGTCGAGGAGACTCAAACTCAAGCTCCATCTTCACTAGGTCATGAACTTTGTGAAGAGAACACCCTAAACTAAATGGCAAGTAGTACAGGATGATGAAATAGGAAGTGGGTTCATTTTGGATCTGGATTTCTCACTCTATTTCTTCACTTGAAAATTTCTAGCAAGCTTTTCTTCTTCTTGAAGAAGAAGAAGAAGAAAGAAAAGAATAATGATAAAAATGAATTATCTAAAAAGAATAATCAAGTGAAGTCTATCATAATGCAACCATGGGTGAGTTTACCTTTGTAGAGACTAAACCATAGTTTGAGGTAATGGTTTGGTTAATGAAAATCTTATGCAAAACAAAATGAGTGGACTTTGTCAAAGATGCTTAAAAGCTTCATGAAGCTTCAAGCCAAGACAAAGAAAACCACCATTTTGTTTTACCAAAATAATTAAAAACCCTAACCATTATCTTAAATGTGGTGTAAGTCATACACACACCCAAGTTAGCATGTATCATCAATCATGATACAAACTAGTGCACAAATATATATCACATATACAACTTGTGCACATAAAGTGAGAAAGCCAATCTTAAGTGAACAAATACTAGTTAATGTAAAGTAATATATCAAATATATAATTATAAATTAAATCATTAAATCAACACTTGATTTAATGATCCGGTCATATCGCATATAATCGACTAATATCTATTGTGTCAATATATCGAATCAACACTTGATTCGGTAACCCGGCTATATCTCATATAACCGTCCGATGATACAAATCGCGAGAATAGAATTCAGTATCACATACTGGTATTATTCTCGGTCCCGCACATATCTCATATGCGCTCCTATTTCGTTTCGCTTGACCCAGGAAACCTTGTGTAGGACTCTAAAGACTCGTCGATGCGCCGGCAGTAAGTGGTGATCATAACAATCACCCACAAGCCGCAAGCGGTCTGGTAAACATAACGGCCACCCAGGTATTGAGCGATCATAAGATCAACTAGCAAGCCTGCTCACACTCCTGTGAATCCAATCAGTAACACTTACCGCACAGTCCGGTCTGTTCGTCTGATATGTCGCATATCTCGCCTAGGGGTGGTAAACGTCTGACCCCAGTAGCTTGATAAATCATGCCGATGTAAGGTCCATAACAAGCATGAAACTACTGATAACACTTACCAGTAAATCACTGCAACCCTGGCCAGGGATTTCCAGTTTTGGCCAGTCGAGCATAGCGCAACATCAACCCCCAATACCAGTAGAGACGAATTCCCTCCAATCGCTCATTGCCTCCATGTGAATCGGGACTGTACCCAAAAACCACCTGTTTGCACGACTCAGTAGAGCCGTGGTAGGGTGGAAATCAAAGCACAGTGGGAGACACACAAGACTCTATGACGATCTCGGGTCAACAGACTAAGCTGTACCATTGTCACCAGATAACTGCCATCTGACGTAAGTTATAATACCATCTGGGAGTTCTCGGCGAGTCCGTTCAGTGTACCCAGTCTCCACTGAGCACCCACATACCATCTCTGATGTCAAACACCAATGGATATGGGATCATCCATCGCCCATCACATGGGTCGAGAAGATATGCGCTAGTCTACTCTCGAATATCGATGCCCCGTCTCGATATTCCCACGACTAGGAACATTGAAGGATGTACTCTTGGACTACCCAGGCCCCACTAGTATGATCTGCATCATAGCCCTGGAAGTCGAGCACACATCCTAAGGGATTTATCAACATGTAATAGAGAGACAACAAGTATACATATTAAGATAAAGAGCAACCAGATAGCGTACTATCATGTCGAGCAAGAAAGTCCTACCTATATATGTCCCAGCATCCACTACAATATACATCTCATGTACAGTAATGGCCTCTAGGGCATACATATAACTAACAATCTCCCACTTGCACTAGGGCCATCTGTAGCAGTGGTTGCAGTATCTCATACTCAACCATCCCATATAAGTCTCTCTCTAGGAAAAGGCCTTTGTGAGTGGATCCGCCGTGTTGTCCTCTGAGTCTACTCTCCTAACCTTGATCACCCTGGAGATCAACTATCTCCATGATCAGGTGATACTACCTTGGAATATGTCTGGGTCACTGATGGGACCGTGGTTCCTGGGTCAAAACCACACTTCCATTGTCACACAATGGTAGGAACCTAGTTCATCTCATGAACTAATATACACCCAAACTGCCTCTTTGGTAGTATCTTTGATAGCGATGTCACCAGCCTTTATCGTCTAGTTTGCCACAATATCTAGCTTGGAGCTCTTCCAACATACTGTCCCTCCACTGAGGGTAAAGACAATGCCTGTGACTGACATTCAGTCAACCTTACCACCTTGGAAGCTGTCCAGTGATTCTCCCCAGGATCGATTGATACCATCTCACTACACCTAGTGAGAATCCTAATATCCATTTAGATTTATCTTATAGATCCAAAACCCAGGATTTAAGAGGTATCACCTTTATCCTATTTGGAGAATCCTTGTGATAAGAGGAGATTGACCGTGCGTAGCATAGGAAACTCTTTTCCTATCGAGAGTATGTTGTCCACGTATAATACGAGGATGACCACCTTACTCTCTACTACCTTTTTGTATGTACAAGG
This sequence comes from Agapanthus africanus, assembly GCA_030015575.1. Lineage (NCBI taxonomy): Eukaryota > Viridiplantae > Streptophyta > Magnoliopsida > Asparagales > Amaryllidaceae > Agapanthus > Agapanthus africanus. Next base: position 233,741,125 of record CM057344.1, read on the forward strand.
TTCATCTACTATTTTGATGAAGTCAAACTCTTTGACTACCACATCAAAACAAATGTTCCAACTCCGCGATGCCTGCTTTATCACATAAAGCATCTTGCACACGTTTTCGCTGCTCCCACTGTTTACGAAGCCCTCTGGCTGTGTTCTTATAGACGTTCTCTTCTAAATCAATATTTAGAAAAGCAGTCATGACACCCAACCACCGGATATCGTAGTCATGGTATGTAGCAATGTCAAGCAGGATCCGGATGGACTTAAGCACAGGCACTGGAAAAAGGTTTCATCATTATCCACGCCTGGTCGATGACGAAAACCTTTAACAAGCCTAGCTTCGAAATTCTCAACTTTTCCATCTACACCAAGTAATCTTCTCAAGATATACTTGCTCCTGATGGTGATTTAACCCTTCAGATATAGCATCCAAAGTCCATACTCTGTTGGTGTACATGGATTCCATCTCAGATCGCTAAGCATCCAGCCATTCTTATAGAGTCATCACTCTCGATGGCTTGCTCGAAACTAGTTGGGTCATCATCTCATGATGCAATCCTCGCTCCCACTGTCATCGAGAAACCGAAGTATCTCTCAGGCGGATGAGGAACCCTGCTAGATCGGCGAAGAGGCTGAGGTTCGTCAGGGACTATTGAACCCTTTGTTCTATCAAATCATCAGCTGTAGTTTGTATAGCCGGAACTCCTTCCAGTTCTACAGAACTGACCTTGCCTCGAGCTTGTCCGGATTTTGCTTTTGACATAGGCCGGACAACCCCAAATCTTAACTTGCTTAAGAGATGGGCTCTTCCCATACCATATCTCATACGGAGTGGTAGGCAGTGATCTGATTCGAACCTAATTCAATAGGTATGCGGCTTCTCAAGTGCATAACCTCCAAAAGGAAACAGGTAACTCAGTAATACTCATCATAGAGCACACCATATCTCATAGGGTGCGATTGCTCCGCCCCGATACACCGTTGTGCTGTGGTGTATATGGAGGAGTAATGCTGAGAGAGAATCTCATTCTAGTTTGGAATAGTCCAGGAATTCCATGCACAAGTATTTTCCTCCTTGATCTCATCATAGGACATAATACTTCTACCCGGTTTTGGTTCTCTACTTCTATCTTACATTCTTTGAATTTCTCAAAAGTTTCAGACATGTGTTTCAACAGGAACATGTGTCCGAATCTTGAGAGATTCTCATTGAATGTAAGGAAGTATAAAGAACCAGTCCTGGCATCTGCAGACAAGGGACCTTCATACATCACTATGTATCAGTCCCAAGAGTTTACTAACTCTTTCTTTGTTTCCAATAAACGGAGCTAAGGTCATCTTATCTCTGTGACATGACCAGCATGTTTCACAAGATGTAAATTCAAACTAATTTAAATATGCATCTAAATGTAACTTTAGCTAGTCGGGTCACATTGATATGACCTAGTCTACAATACCTCAAGAAGGATTCGTTCATTTCTGAACTCTTCCTCTTGTGCGTGTTCTGTACGTTAAGAACTGTGGTTTGATTTAGAACGTCTATGCTTTTAGATAACGTGCCTGAACCAATCAACTCTTGATATAGAAAATGTTCAAAACATTATCCAACAATACAAAATTATATCCTTCTTTAATAAAAAGAGACTGATATGATGTTTTATATCAGGTTCGGTATCTAATAACATTCGTTCAGAATCAATGTATTCCAGTAATACAGGGTGATAACTATCAACAGATTTGGCTGCAACACTTGCACCGTTTCTATCTCATGAAATTTATCACCCGTTCTCGGTTCTCTACCTATCTGTAGCCCATGTAACAAATTACATTTGCGGGATCCTAATCTGGTATCTAATACCCAGGACGTAGATGATACAGAGAAACAGTTCTTTATAATGAACACACCCGAAGAAGATGCATCGTCATGCACTTTCTTCGTTTAGGTGGCATGGGAATCCTGGTATTCCCCTAATTCTTGCTCGGTCTTATAACAATTATAAGTTGGAGTGGGACCAACGTTCCCCAGCACAGTATAACAAGTAAGTTCGGTCAATACATCCATAATATTATCTTGATTAAGGCATGACATGGTCGCTACCTGCAGAGAGAGAGAAGAAAACACTCTGCGTGCGCTCTTACAAGATTAGATTGGTTGTATATTTTATCTAATCAGGATGGCTCCCACTGTTTCTATCAAATCTTCCTTCAAACCCTAAAAGGAAAGACTAGCCGGGATTAATTACACTCTACAAGTTCGCCAATCTTTCAGCCAGGCCAGTGCCGGTACATTGAGGGAGGTTCCCCGTGCTTTCGCATGGACCTAATTAAAATAAACCTCGTTTTCCCAGGGGCGTAACCCCGTTGACACCTTTCTAGACACCTACTTGATCGGCTAATTGCAAAGTGCAAAACTCTCCCAGGAGTAACAATTACTCGCAGTGGGTAGCGGGATCCAACTATCTCATAGAAGGTATGCAATCTCATTGCAAATTTCAACACTTGAAACTCCCGATAAAGGTTTTTACCCCTAGCACTTATGACCTTAACTATGGTCAACAAATCATAAGCACTAGTCAAGTTCTACCCGTCATTTCGTGATTAATTAGACCCACCCACATGACCCTTAACTAAGGTCAACAAAGTCACATGACTGTCCTAACTAATTGCATCATATGCTGTGTAGGAAGACATCACTTAGCTACCGTACACTGTGCCTTGACTATGGTCAACAAACACAGCACGAATACTAAGTACTTTACTTCCTAAAATGACGGAGGGTTGCGGATGGTTTTTAAGAAAACCTTTAACGCTTTGAACTTGATCTAGTTGCAGAATCAAATGGTTTTAAATGGAGTGTTTTTTAGGCTTCTGCTAGTTTCGCTTAGGAGGTCACTCCCGGTGAAGGGATCTCGGCTCTTTCCTCGTCGAATGAGGTACAGGATATTCACAATACCACTATGCAAAGTAAGAACTAGAAAAGCAGTCAAAAGACAAACCGAAGGTTGTAGCATCTGCTAGTTATTGCTAAAGAGGTTACTCCCGGTGAAGGGATCTCGGCTCTTTCCTTATCGAATTAGGTGCTGGATGTTCTACATGGAACACCGCTATGCAAAGCAACAACTAGAGCTACTTAATTTTTGAAATTCGATTCCACAACACCTTTTAGGTTTATTTTCTTTCATTAATCTCATAAATGAATATCCCATCATTTAAGTCCACCTAAACATCACAGATAAATACAACGTACACTTATGCCATCCGCATTCGCCTCGATATCCTGTCTGCACCGTTAGGTTAGGTAACTAACGGCAGAGCGGGACAGGGCTAGCGCGGGTGTAAAACATAAGCAATGTCTATATAATATATCATATATACTATATAAAATATCTATCTGAACATATCACATGATCACATCACAGATAACGCAGCAGAAAACAACATATGAAATATTGGATATACTATGACGTCCGTATTTTATTTTGAGCCTGTATAAAACACGGATTCCACGGTCGTGATGAATAGCCAATCCCACACCCCTAGACCCCTACGAGAGTGGCAAGCAACCCTACCAATTCTAGAGTTAGGAGACCCGGACTCGACTCCTCGAGATGGTCTCCCACTGGAGCCTAGAAACCGGTTACTTGTGCTCCCCTCCTGGGTCTATCCTAGTGCGGAAAAGTAAATAATATACAATGGTGACATCATCCTCAGCCCGGAAGTGCCCCAATAAAAGAATATTACATACAATGAATTTTACACGAATGAAAAAGAAAAACTCTCATCTCACATAAAAAACCTTGGCTATTCAAACACGACGATCCAATATAACATATCCAGCAACACATAACATCACATGTCATCAACGTAAGTAAATATGCGTATCCCAATTGTCGTTGATGTATAGCAACGAAACCGGCGATACTCCATATATTACAATTACGGTCACAGAAAAAAAGTGTAAAACTACAACAGTTGGAATCCGCAACCTCCTTAGAAATCGCATGCCTAACCAAATAAATTCCTTAGACATCACATGCCTAACTATTATAAACCCCGCATTTTAGTCTCAATATCGAAAACACTTTTCAATACCAAGTCGGGCAATTCAACAAGATTCCCGACATCCTGATCTAATGCTCTTCGCAAACTTTAGTAGACGGCAGCACCCCCGGATGCCGTCGACGAAGTGCACTAAGGAGGAACACCGCTACCGCGAGCACCCGAACGGATGCTTTTAGCGACAGGGTTCTCCTACAGTCACTTGGTCGGGGCTATGGGGCGTGGCTATCTATTAGGTTTACCCGGCGAGTATCCGCGTACTCTATGTGATTGCAATAGACTTTTGATCACATCAAAATCCCGTGGCAACGGATCAAGTGAGACTGAACTACTAGATTTATAACATTCAAATTAGTTATCTCATAACTACATGTGGATTCCAAATATTGTATCACATTCCAGATAAAATAGACAATGTTAAACTTTCCGATCGAATAATCAAACACCCAAGTTTTCCCAAATGGTTCTCAACACTTGAGGGGAGTTTAAAAACATCCATCACCTGCCACAGTACCAATGGTCCATCCGTAGAAGGGTCAAGCCAACGCCTCACATGTGGCAACGCCGTACTGCCCCAAACCCTAAGGTTCAAAAGGCAGTTCAAGACGGTCACATAATCGAGTTAAGGTTTGTTGTCTTCTAGAGGGTCCATCACGTTACTTGCACGACTTAGAACGTTCTTAAACTACGGAAAAATCCAACACTTGGAAATTTTCCGGCAGGGGAAAAAATGAGTTATTGATATCCATTCGAACTTTTTAACACGTTCTAAAATTACCCGGACAAACTAAACAAAGTTAAATTATCCGATCAAATCAACGAGTCCCCAATACAACCCAGAAAACTCAACTCTTGAGTATGAAATAAAAATTCCCAGAAAACACAGGAATTACATAAGGACATTACTGTGCAAACAGTGAAGCATAAAGCTACAGTATGGCCGCGGAACCGCCGCTCACCCCAGGGTATGGCCGCGGTTCCGCAGCGCTTAGATGGAATTAGGAGCACGTGCTGCACAGAAATTCCTAGAAAACCTTGCTGATTTTTTTGAGCATTTTTAATACGGAAGAAATCACAATTTCAGAAAATTACCAGAGAAAGGTAAAAACTAGGGTTTCGGGGTTCGATCGGACTTTAAACATCGACTAGACTTCGCCTAAAGCTCTAGCTTGGCTCTGATACCACTGTAGGGTTCCTAGGCACTATCATAAGGTTCTACAAGGCATCAACCATGCCGATTCAAAAATTAGACGTGCCGAACAACCCTAACCAAGATCGTAGACTAGAGATTATGTGAAAACCAGCATGTTAAACTCTTTAACACTAAGTGAAAGGGATTACAACCTTTGTAGATCCGGTCCTTCACTTCTAAAGCTCCGTGTTGACGTCCCTTCGCTGCGATCATCGAGATCCCGGACTCGAGTGATGGTTTCCTCGGAGAAATGAGCGGGCTAGGTCGTTGACTTCGAGGCCGAAAATGATCTACGTCGAGGAGACTCAAACTCAAGCTCCATCTTCACTAGGTCAAGAACTTTGTGAAGAGAACACCCTAAACTAAATGGCAAGTAGTAGAGGATGATGAAATAGGAAGTGGGTTCATTTTGGATCTGGATTTCTCACTCTATTTCTTCACTTGAAAATTTCTAGCAAGCTTTTCTTCTTCTTGAAGAAGAAGAAGAAGAAAGAAAAGAATAATGATAAAAATGAATTATCTAAAATGAATAATCAAGTGAAGTCAATCATAATGCAACCATGGGTGAGTTTACCTTTGTAGAGACTAAACCATAGTTTGAGGTAATGGTTTGGTTAATGAAAATCTTATGCAAAACAAAATGAGTGGACTTTGTCAAAGATGCTTAAAAGCTTCATGAAGCTTCAAGCCAAGACAAAGAAAACCACCATTTTGTTTTACCAAAATAATTAAAAACCCTAACCATTATCTTAAATGTGGTGTAAGTCATACACACACCTAAGTTTGCATGTATCATCAATCATGATACAAACTAGTGCACAAATATATATCACATATACAACTTGTGCATATAAAGTGGGAAAGCCAATCTTAAGTGAACAAATACTAGTTAATGTAAAGTAATATATAAAATATATAATTATACATTAAATCATTAAATCAACACTTGATTTAATGATCCGGTCATATCGCAAATAACCGACTAATATCTAGTGTATCAATATATCGAATCAACACTTGATTCGGTAACCCGGCTATATCTCATATAACCGTCCGATGATACAAATCGCGAGAATAGAATTCAGTATCACATACTGGTATTATTCTCGGTCCCGCACATATCTCATATGCGCTCCTATTTCGTTTCGCTTGAGCCGGGAAACCTCTGTGTAGGACTCTAAAGACTCGTCAATGCGCCAGCAGTAGGTGGTGATCATATCAAACACCCACAAGCCGCAAGCGGTCTGGTAAACGTAACGGCCACCTAGGTATTGAGCGATCAGAAGATCAACGAGCAAGCCTGCTCACACTCCTGTGAATCCAATCAGTAACACTTACCGCACAGTCCGGTCTGTTCGTCTGATATGTCGCATATCTCGCCTAGAGGTGGTAAACGTCAGACCCCAGTAGCTTGATAAGTCATGCCGATGTAAGGTCCATAACAAGCATGAAACTACTGATAACACTTACCAGTAATTCACTGCAACCCTGGACAGGGATTTCCAGTTATGTCCAGTAGAGCATAGCGCAACATCAACCCCCAATACCGGGAGAGACGAATCCCTTCCTATCGCTCATTGCCTCCGTGTGAATCGGGACAGTACCCAAAAACCACCTGTTTGCACGACTCAGTAGTGTCGTGGCAGGGTGGAAATCAAAGCACAGCGGGAAACACACAAGACTCTATGACGATCTCGGGTCAACAGACTAAGTTGTACCAGTGTCACCAGAGAACTGCTATCTGACGTGAGGTATAATACCATCTGGGAGTTCTCGGCGAGTCCGTTCAGTGTACCCAATCTCCACTGAGCACCCGCATACCATCTCTGATGTCAAACACCAATGGATATGGGATCATCCATCGCCCATCACATGGATCGAGAAGATATACGCTAGTCTACTCTCGAATATCGATGCCCCGTCTCGATATTCCCACGACTAGGAACATTGAAGGATGTACTCTTGGACTACCCAGGCCCCACTAGTATGATCTGCATCATAGTCCTGGAAGTCGAGCACACATCCTAAGTGCTTTATCAACATGTAATAGAGAGACAGCAAGTATACATGTTAAGATAAAGAGCAACCAGATAGTGTACTATCATGTCGAGCAAGAAAGTCCTACCTATATATGTCCCAGCATCCACTACAATATACATCTCATGTACAGTAATGGCCTCTAGGGCATACATATAACTAACAGTAATCACACAAGACTCTATGACGATCTCGGGTCTACAGACTAACCTGTACCAGTGTCACCAGAGAACTGCCATCTGACGTGAGGTATAATACCATCTGGGAGTTCTCGGTGAGTCCGTTCAGTGTACCCAGTCTCCACTGAGAACCCATATACTATCTCTGATGTCAAACACCAATGGATATGGGATCATCTATCGCCCATCTACATGGGTCGAGAAGCTATACGCTAGTCTACTCTGGTATATCGATGCCCTATCTCGATACACCCACGACTAGGAACATTTGAAGGATGTACTTAGCGACTACACTGTCTCCACTAGTATGATCTGCATCATAGTCCTGGTAGTTAAGTACTCATCCTAAGGGCTTTATCAACAAGTAACATAAAGACAATCAGAGTATATGTTAAGATAAAGTGCAACCAGATAGCATACTATCATGTCGAGCAAGAAATTCCTCCCTATATATGTCCAAGCATCCACTACAATATACATCGTATGTACAATAATGGCCTCTAGGGCATACATATATCTAACAATCTCCCACTTGCACTAGGGCCATCTGTTGTAGTATCCCATACCCAACAATCAGCAGTGGTTGAAGTATCTCATACTCAACCATCCCATAAAAGTCTTTCCTGGGAATATGCCTTTGTGAGTGGATCTGCCTTGTTCTCCTCTGTGTCTACTCTCCTAAACCTCGATCTCCCTGGAGGTCAACCATCTCCATGATCAGGTGATACTGCCTCAGAATATGTCTAGATCACTGATGGGGCGGGGCTTCCTAGGCCAAAGCCATAAATCCATTATTACACAATGGTAGGAACGAAGTTCATCTCATGAACTTATATACATCCAGAGTCCTTCTTTGGTAGTATTGTTGGTAGCAATGTATCTATCCTTTATCATCTAGTTTGCCACAGTATCTATCTTGGAACTCTTCCAACATACCGTCCCTCCGCTGAGGGTAAAGACACTTCCTGTGACTTACATTCAGTCGTCCTTACCACCCTGGAAGCTATCCAGTGATTCTCCCCAGGATCGATTGATACTATCTCACTACACTTAGTGAGAATCCTAACATCCACTTAGATCTATCACATAGATCCAATTCCCAGGATTTAGGAGGTATCACCTTGATCCTATATGGAGAATCCTTGTGATAAGAGGAGATTGACCGAGTGTATCATAGGAAACTCCTTTCCTATCAAGAGTATGTCATCCACGTACAATACGAGGATCACCACCATACTCCTTACTGCCTTTTTGTATATACAAGATTTATCTACCATTTTGATGAAGTCAAACGTTTTGACTCGTACATCAAAATAGTTGTTCCAACTCCGCAATGCCTGCTTTAACCCATAAAGCAACTTGCACACATTTCCTCTTCTCCCACTATCTACGAAGCCCTCTGGCTGTGTACTTATAGACGCTCTCTTCTAAATCACTATTTAGAAATGCAGTCATGACACCCAACCGCCAGATACCGTTGTCATGGTATGTAGCAATGGAAAGTAGGATCCGAATGGACTTAAGCTTAGAGACTAGAAAAGGTTCCATCATTATCCACACCTGGTCGATAACGAGAACCTTTTACAACAAGCCTTAGCTTTGAAAGTCTCAACTTTTCCATGTACACCAAGTAATCTTCTCAAGATATACTTGCTCCTGATGGGGATTTAACCCTTCAGATATAGTAACCAAAGTCCATACTTTGTTGGTGTATATGGATTCCATCTCAGATCGCTTAGCATCCAGCCATTCTCACAGAGTCCCCGCTCCTGATGGCCTGCTCGAAACTAGTTGGGTCATCATCTCATGATGCAATCCTCGCTCCCACTGTCATAGAGAAAACCGAAGTATTTCTCAGGTGGGTGAGGAACCCTACCAGATCGGCGGAGAGGCTGAGGTTCGTCGGGAACTATTGAATCCTTCGGTTCTACCAAATCATCAGCTGCAGTTTATATAGCTGGAACTCCTTCCAGTTCTACCTCATGACCACTAATTTCTTCATAAGAAATTCCCTTTCTAAAAGGGTGGCATGTTGAGATACAAAACATCTTTTTCTCTTTAGTGTGGTAGAAGATATTCCCTTGCTAATACTTGCGATATCCAACAAATTTCCACAGAACTAACCTTTCCTCGAGCTTGTTCGGATTTTGCTTTTAGACATAGGTCGGACAACCCAAATCTTAAAATTCTTAAGAGATGTGTTCTTCCCATACCAAATCTCATATGGAGTGGTAGGCACCTCATTTGGTTGGAACCCTATTCAATAGGTATGCAGCTTCACAAGTGCATAACCCCCAAAAGGAAATAGGCCACTCAGTAATACTCATCATAGAGCACACCTTATCACATAGTGTGCGATTGCTCCGCCCCGATATACCAGCGTGCTGTGGTGTATACGGAGGAGTAATGCTGAGAGAGTATCTCATTCTCCTTTAGAATAGTCCAGAAATTCCGTGCTCAAGTATTCTCCTCCTTGATCATATCAAAGGACATAATACTTATACCCATTTTCGTTCTCTACTTCTAACTTGTATTCTTTGAATTTCTCCAAAGCTTCAGACTAGTGTTTCAACAGGAACACATGAGCGAATCTTAAGAGATCATCAGTGAATGTAATGAAGTACAAAGAACCAGTCCTGACATGTGTAAACAGGGGCCCTTCATACATCAGCATGTATCAATCCCAAGAGTTCACTAACTTTTTTTCTATTTCCAATAAACGGAGCTATGGTCATCTTATCTTTGTGACATGACTGGCAAGTTTCACAAAATGTAAATTCAAACTGATTTAAATATGCATCTTTATGTAACTTCGGCTAGTCGGGTCGCATTGATATGACCTAGTCTATAATGCTTCAAGAAGGATTCATTCATTTCTGAACTCTTCCTCTTGTGTGTGTTTTGTACGTTAAGACTGTGGTTTGATTTAGAACGTATATGCTTTTAGATAACGTGCCTGAACCGATCAACTCTTGATATAGGAAATGTTCAAAACATTATCCAACAATACAAAATTATATCCTTCTTTACTAAATAAAGAAACTGATATTATATTGTATATCAGGTTCGGTATCTAATAACATTTGTTTAGAATCAATGTATTTGGTAATACAGGGTGATAACTGCCAACTGCTTTGGCCACCCAAACGAAGAAAGTGCATGATGATGCATCTTCTTCGGGTGTGTTCAATATCGAGAACTGTTTCCCTAGCTCGGTATAACAAGCGGGTTCGGTCAATACATTCATATTATTATCTTGAATAAGGCGTGACATGGTCGCTACCTGGAGAAAGAGAAGAAAATACTCAGCGTATGCTCTTGCAAAATTAGATTGGTTATTAATTTATCTAATCAGGATGGTTCCCACTGTTTTATTCAAATCTTCCTTCAAACCCTAAAAGGAAAGACTAGCCGGGATTAATTACACTTTACAAGTTCGTCAATCTTTCAGCCAGGCTAGTGTCGGTATTTTGAGGGAGGTTCCCCGTGCTATCGCACGGACCTAATTAAAATAAACCTCATTTTCCCAGAGGCATAACCCCGTTAACACCTTTCTAGACACCTACTTGATTGGCTAATTGTGATATGTAGAACTCTCGCAGGAGTAACTCTTACTCGCAGTGGATATCGGGATCCAACTATCTCATATGAGGTATGCAATCTCATTGCAAATTTCAACACTTGAAATTCCCGATAATATTTTACCCCTAGCATCCTATAACCTTGATGAAAGCCAACAAACCATAGGCTACTAGTCAAGTTCAACCCGTACATTTCCTGATTGAATTAAACCCACCCGCACGACCCTTGACGAAAGACAACAAAGTCGCAAGACTACCCTAACTCAATCGCATCACATGCTTATGCAGATAAGTATAAATAGCTACCGCACAATACGCCTTGACGAAAGCCAACAAACGTAGCACGAATACTATGAAGTACTTATCTGTAATGACGGAGGGCTACGACAGGTTTTTAAGAAAACCCTTTGCGTAATGAACTTGATATCATTGTAGAATCGAGTGAATTTTAAAAAGAGTGTTTTTTAGGCATTTACTAGTTTTGCTAAAGAGGTCACTCCCGATGAAGGGATCTCGGCTCTTTCCTTATCGAATAAGGTGCAGGATATTTCACAAATACCACTATGCAAAGCAAAAACTATAGAAGCAATCAGAAAACAAACCGAGTTTGTAGCATTTGCTAGTTTCTCTAAAGAGGTCACTCCCGGTGAAAGGGTCTCAGCTCTTTCCTTATCGAATAAGGTACTGGATATTCTACAAGGAATACCGCTATGTAAAGCAAGACCTAGAGCTACTAGTTTTCGAGACAAGTTTCTACAACATCTTTAGGTTTCTTTTAGTTTCATTAATCTCATTAATGAAGTCCCATCATTTTAGGTTACCTAAACATCACAGATAAATACAACGTACGCTTATGCCATCCACATTCGCCTCGATGTCCCCTCGTGCACCGTTAGGATAGGTAACTAACGGCAGAGCGGGGCAGGGCTAGCGCGGGTGTAAAACATAAGCAACGTCTATATAATATATCACATATACTATATCTAGTATCTATCTCAACATATACAATAATCACATCACAGAATATCGTAGCAGAATAAAACATATGAAATATTGGATATACTAGGATTTCCGTGTTTTAGATTAAGCCAGTATAAAACACGGATTCCACGGTCATGATGAATAGCCAAACCCACATCCCTAGACCCCTACGAAAGCAGCAAGCAACCCTCCCAATTCTAGAGTTAGGAGACCCGGTCTCGACTCCTTGAGATGGTCTCCCACTAGACCCTAGAACCCGGTTACTTGTGCTCCCTGCCTTGGGTCTATCCTAATGCAGAAAAGTAAATAATATACATCAACGGTGTCATCTTCCTTAAACCGGAAGTGCCCCAATAAAAGAATATTACATACAATGAATTTTATATGAATGAAAATAAAAGAACTCTCATCTCACTTAAAACCGTTGATGTATATTATTTACTTTTTGATCTCACAATATTGGAATGAAAATAAAAGAACTCTCATACAATGAATTTTACATGATGAGAGTTCTTTTATTTTCACATTACATACAATTATGTGATGGGATACATTCTCATATCACAATATTGGAATCCACAAGACTAAATTTCTAGATTTATAACATTCAAATTAGTTATCTCATAACTACTTTTGTGGATTCCAATATTGTATCCCATCACATAATATCCGGACGAAGGTTAAACTTTTCGATCGATTCATCAAAGTCCCACAATTTCCCGATAGCTCAACACTTGAGCACAGTTGAATAATACCCAGAATATGCCACGGTACCTATGCACCAGCCGTAGAAGGGCAAACCCAAGCCTCACTCATGTCGCCACGGAACTACGGAAAACCCTACGGTATGACCGTGGTTCCGTGATCCAAAAAGTCGAGTTAGGGTTTCATTCTTCTAGAGGGTTCATAGAATCACTTGCATGTTTTTCCGAATACGTTAAACTTGGAAAAAAATGAGTTTTTGACATTCGATCGAACTTTTTAACTTCGCCTAGATAAAATGCGAATACCCGAAACAATGTTAAAACCACGAATACGAAACACTCCGAATTGCTTATAGTGTAAGTTCACATCACATGCAAAATTACCAAAAACAAACAACACCTGAAACATCAAAACCAAGTCTCTGGAACACAAAAAAAGTTTCAGAGGGGAGCTCGGATTTTGGCCGAGATGTGGGGGGTAGTGGCCGGCCAAAACTTCTTCATTTTTCCTAAAATTTTCATGGTGTTCTTGATATATCTCATACATCATTCTGTACGTGTTTAAAAAAAAATTTGACAGCATTTTAAATTCGACAAAAACTTCAATTTCGTGTTTCAAGTTTCGGAGTATTTCGGTTTCGTAATCTTAACAAAATCCGTCTAATTTTCTATCATGGCTCTGATACCACTGAAGGGTTACCAAGCATGGCAACAAGGTTTCGGGAGGCATCTCTCATGCCATATTAAAATTTTGCCGTTCTAGATAACCCTAAACATAGAATCGTTTACAAGAAATCGACGGAATGAAATGCAAACTACTTTGCAAGTAAAGCGAACATGGAATACAACCTTTGTAGACCGGTCCTTCACTTCATTAGCTCCGTGCAGTAGTCCCTTCGTTGCGATCGTGAACTCCGGACTCTAGAGAGGCTCCCTTGAAGAAACGAACATGCTTGCTTCGAAGAATTCGAGGCCGAAGATGATCTACGTCGAGGAGACACTAACCCAAGCTATCTCTTCACTAATTACGGAATTAGTGAAGCAAACATCCTATACTAAATGGCAAGTAGTAGAGGATGATGAAATAGGAAGTTTGCTCACATTAGAAATGATTTTCTCACTCATTTTCTCACATCTCCATTGAAGCTAGAAAGCTTTTCAGGAAGAAGAAGAAGATGAAGAAATATCTCATATGATAATTATCCAAGTGAGAATAGCAACCATGGTGAGTTTATATCATATATTAACCTATGTAGAGAGTTAAGCATGGCTAGGTTTAATTGGTTGGGTTAACAAATATCTTAGCCAAAATAAAAGAGTGGACTTGGTCAATGAAGACTATAAGCTTCTACAAGATTTCATCCATGACAAAATGCCACCTTTTGTAATTACCAAAATAAATAAAACCTTTGCAATTAAACCAAGCATGGTGTAATTCATACACACACCTTTGTTGCATGTATCATCAAGCATGACACAATACATGTACACAAAAATATTTCACATATATTCAATGTGCACAAAATGAGAAAAAGAAATCAAAAGTGAGCTTAATATTAGTTAATGTAATGTAATGTTCTTCATGGAAAACTGCACTTTAATACCCTCGTTCGTTATCTATTTTTGTATATATCGGTACTATTAATCAGTGTCTGCTCAGTAATTACAGTTTATAGATGTTCGTGATAAAATACTGGAAACACATTCAAAATCACGGATATAACATTTGGGAGCTGACACTGCAGACAGAACAGAAAAACGGCCAATATCCGAAGAGCTATTTTGCAAATAATCATGTGTACACTTTTTTTAGTCCAACACAACATAAGTGTACACATAGCCTTTTGGTTCTTGGACCTAGATGGGGCTGCCCATGGCACAAGACATGATGAAGTGGCACATGGGGGGACATGAGTTTTAATGCTAAAAGTTTTGATGTGATGTGCGGCATTGTGTTCCCTCCAATTCTCTGCATACAAACCAGGTTATTTTAGACCAAACAAACAACACCAGAGTGATGTTAGAAGAGACACAAGTCCGCACAATGAGGACGAGACCAAGTGCTCGGATTTTGGCCGGCGAGGCACCCTCAAAATCCGGCGAGCTCGGCCCCCCATGCTCCAATGGGCCCCATCTTTTTACAGTGCCTCCCTTGTTGCCACGTAGGCTTGTTTTTATTGTTTGTTTAATTATATTTTGTGCCTATAAATAGCAGATCAGTGGCAAAGGAAAGGGATACCATGTATATACTCCATTCATAGTTTTGTTTCAGTTAGTTTTTGGTTTAGCTTGAGGGTGAGTGATCTTCATTTGGTTTCTTCTTCTTGTTCCCTCTTGAAGCTCTCTTTGGAGAGCTTCATTAAGGAGGTTGAACAAGTTTTTGGCGCCATTGCCGGGGAGTTGTAATCATTAGGTGTTGTTATTTCTGGTTCTACTAACAAAACTAACTTTCTAACTCAAATTTTTTCAATGCTAACATATACACACTTCTAACAAATTTTCTGACTTTTGCTCTCTGTTCTTCTGACCTGCAATCACTCTGCAATTTATTTTAAAAATCTAGTAAGACCATTAGAACACTAATATAGTCTAGAAACTCCACCAAAAATCTGTGCACCTAACCCTTATAAAAAACCGGTGACATTAGGGTATTTTCCGAGCTCGCCGGCCTTTTCTAGGGGGTTTTAGTTTTTTCTTTTTTTTTTTTATCTCTAGTTCTGTGTTTGTATTCTTTTGGTCTTGTTTGATTTTTCTAATTTTGAGTATGCAGGAATTGGGGCACACGTATCGCTTTTGACACTAAATATCGTATTTTCCGACATTTTTGGTTTTTCGCGGAATTACGACCAGCGATCATGCGGAGCGAGGCTCAAACTCAATTTCAAGACGTTAGCGAAGTATAGTGCCAAAGATCCGGGTAGTTTGACCCGCGCAAGCGAACAATAAATGACTTGGATCAATTCAAAAGGGTTTTCTTGACCCAGTACACATTGGTACACTTTTTCTAACACCTTCGCTCGAATTCGACTCAATCCAATTTTCTATCTTTTGCAGGATTCTTCGCACAATTTTGCCGCTAAAGAAACAAGAGAACTAACCGTATTTTTTGAAGTGTTAACTAAAATTGAAAAAAGAATTGCTTTAATTAATTGATTATCTTAAATTCTTTTATTGATTGCGCATTGCACCTTAATACGGAAATTAAGGGCATAAATGACCAAACAAGATACGGTAAAGGATTTCATCACCTTTTCTCCGTAGCCCACAAATCACAAAACTGCATTCTTGCATACCCCCAGTAATTTAAAATCAACTAGAACTTTGACCTAAGGACTTCATGCTCATTAAGAGAAGTTAACTGTATTTAAAACTTTGATTAACGGTATATCATTCACGGGATGTCTAGGCAAGTGTTCAAGAGAAAGGGTTATTTAATTAAGGACCTTCGCAAAAGCGTTGGAAAACCTCCCCTTATCTCTTGCACTTACTTGGATTTGTGATCAGTATATCTTGAGTTTATTTCTCGATACAGTTTTACTTCGTCAATTAGGTTCTTGAGCAGGTCTAGTTGACTTAGAATAATATAGACTGCTAGGGGTCTGATATTCGTTATTTTTGTGATTTTGTGCATTCTTGTTAATATGGGTGATACATGATTTAATTCATTTTTTCACGATTCTTATTCTTTTATTTATACTCAATCCCAATCCATTTGTTCAAATTGCAATGATTCTTCCCACATTCATGATAATTGTTCTTTTCTAGAGGGTGACCAACCGTCCTAAATTTTTGATAACGGTCACCCACCTAACACTCCTGAACCCAGTCCCACTTCAACCACAGACCAACTGATCGAAATTTTAGAGAAAGTGGTCGACAGAATGACTGCTTTAGTATCACCACCATCACAACCCCTCCAACCCGAAACAGTTGAACCATCTTTAGGGTATGATAGTGAGATGGATACTAGGTTTACCGCTCTAGAAAAAGGTATTGAAGTGATGACTGCGGTCGAGAATCAAACAGTTTCTATGTTAGCCTTGTTCATACAGCGGTCTGAGCAATTATTTCTTGCTCAGGCCCAATCTTTGGCTAACATAGAGGAACAAGTGAAACATTTAGCTGAGAGGATTCTAGGGAGTGAACACAGTCAATCAGAACCCAATAGTGTCAATATATATCATCTAGGAAGTCACCTAAGCGAGATAAACGATCAACCAAATTTTGATGATTTCATAGATGATGATATAATAGAATTGACTGAGTGTTGTCAGAACACACAAGAAAAACCTCCGACTGATTTTTGCTTTCCAATTTTAGAGGAGAAAGCTTGTGAATTTGATGGGTATGGTTGGGATAAATTGTTAGAAACGATCAATGATCAGGAACCCATAATTTTGTATCACCTGTTGATATTGTTTCGGAAGAAACATTAGTGTGGGAACCTAATTTTTTAGATGATATGAACCTACCCATTTGTGAATGTGATGAGAAGGAAATTGTTTTGGGAGAGAGTGTGAATAATGAGAGTAAGATTGTGGAAAATAATAGGGAGAAAGACGGTGTTGAAAATTATTCTTTTATACAAAGTTTTGAGGAAATTTTTGCTGATGAACTTGATATTCTTAGTGAGTTTGAGTCGGGAACAATTTGGGCACATCCGAGAAACCTTTCTTTTGCTAAATTTTTTGTGGATGAACTCCAGTTTTTGAACGAGCTTGACTACGGAACTCAACATGTGTTTATTGAACATTCAATTCATTCAGAAAACAATTCTTTGACCTCCTCAAAATTCCATCTTCAACTTCAGCGTCTTCTTATCCCGACTTTTACACGCCCATGCCCTCTACTAACATCTAACCATTTTTTGTATATTCTCTTTTTCTTTTTATTATACCTATTCTTTTGCTAGCCATGGCACTATATTGACAAAATTTTTGAATGGTTGGTATTAATTTCTGGACTAACACAATCTTTTAACTTATACATGTTGTAATTAGTCTTAGTTTTTTTTCCTTTTTAATAAAATTATCACCCTGATGTCTAAATCTAACCACCGGAGATGGGGGTAACGATGAGGACATCGTAAAACTCAGGTTTGGGGGTGAGCACTGCATCATCTGTATATTTTGCATTGCATACATATTAAAAAACCCATAAAAATTGAAATATTTTCCGAAAAATATAAAACTTTTTCATGTTAGCTTGTGGGTGAACCTAGATTCAAAGTCTGACGGTTCGGTTGATAAGTCAGAAGCAACTAAACACCTTTTGTGAAACTGACAACCCGAAAAAAATAACCCTCCTTAGTGTTTAACCGTAGCTAATATGCATTTTTATATCACTTTTCACGTGTCGTATGTTTTTGAGAATTTGATGAAAGTCTGACATGTCTATAAAATTTTAAAATTGATAAACATCTTTAGGATCAAACAGGTTTGTTCTGAGCTAAGTAATATCAGGAATAGTTCATAAAATAAGATGAATATGAAGAATATTATTGAAGTTTTAACAGAAGTTATAAGTTTGAAAAATAAACCATCTGAAACTTTGTTGGAGTAATTACATACCTTATCCATAAATCACGTCTTTTGGATTTAAAAAGGAAAAGAGTATATATCTCCATTTTCACTGCTTTCAGAATACTTTAAACACAAAATGAGTCTTTTGTTTTATGGCCTTGGTAACTTGGGTAATTAAGTCCTTGGGGAGTATCCACACCTAATGCCCTAAAACCATCTGGTTTGGGAGTCATTGACCCAAAGCTCGCTAAGTTTTCAAACGTCAAATAAAACTTTTTGGACAACAGGCCCCACAGGCTTTGTAAAAATAGTATGCCGAGTTTGGTAGCAAGCCATACATTTTTACAAGCTAAGCAAGTGTTCTCTCCAAGTTAAAAATCCTAACGGTTCTTTGTGGGAGAATAATCTTGGCGGAGACAAGTTTCAATTATAAAACAGTTTTTTTCATGGAGATATGAAGGTTTACATTTTATAAAGACGTTGTACGCAATCATGAAGGTATGTATGACCGACAACAGGTGAAAGGTAGGAGTGAAAGTTAAGAATTAGGTTCTCTGTTAAAATTGATATTTATTCTGACTTGAAACCTAACTGGAGAATAAAACTTGAGAAAATTTTAACTCCTTTCAAACTCGTGTGATCCTTTAGAAGTCTATCTGGTCTGTATTTGTGACATGATGACCCTAATCAATTTTCTTAAAAACTTATGGACACTATCTGCACAATCACGAAAAGACGCGTATTGGCTTATGTTAAGCAAATTGTGAGGAGTGAAAAATAGGGTCTAACGTTTCTGACTTGGGTAATAGAACTTCTAACTTTGATCTCTAATCTTCAGATTAGAATCAACAGTTTTCCCACGACGCTAACTTGACTGGATTTTATTGGTGTAATCCGCTGAAAACCCTCAGAAGATAACACTCCTCCTACTAGGGACACCTAGAGGTTTAACGGCTTGTTGCACATGCTCAGGACAATCGCGTTCCCTGTGAAAGTGAGGCTAGGATTTTTGTATTGCTCGGGACGAGCAATAGATAAGTTTGAGGGTATTTGTTCATCACGGAAAACTGCATTTTAATACCCTCATTCGTTATCTATTTTTGTATATATCGGTACTATTAATCAGTGTCTGCTCAGTAGTTACAGTTTACAGGTGTTTGTGATAAAATACTGGAACACATTCAAAATCACGGATATAACGTTTGGGAGCTGACACTACAGATGGAACAAAAAAATGACCGATATCCGAAGAGCTTTTTTGCAAATAATCATGTGTACACATTTTTTTGGTCCAACACAACACAAGTATCCACATAGCTCTTTGGTTCTTGGACCTAGGTGGGGCTGCCTATGGCACAAGACACGATGAAGTGGGCATATAAGGGGACATGAGTTTTAATGCTAAAAGTTTTGATGTGATGTGTGGCATTGTGTTCCCTCCAATTCTCTGCATACAAACCAGGTTATTTTAGACCAAACAAACAGCACCAGAGTGATGTTGGAAGAGACACAAGACCACACAATGAGCAACAGACCAAGTGCTCGGATTTTGGCCGGCGAGGCACCCTCAAAATCCGGCAAGCTCGGCCCCCCATGCTCTAATGGGCCCCATCTTTTACAGTGCCTCCCTTGTTGCCACATAGGCTTGTTTTTATTGTTTGTTTAATTATATTTTGTGCCTATAAATAGCAAATAAGTGGCAAGGGAAAGGGATTCCATGTATATACTCCATTCATAGTTTTGTTTTAGTTAGTTTTTGGTTTAGCTTGAGGGTGAGTGATCTTCATTTGGATTCTTCTTCTTCTTCACTCTTGAAGCTCTCTCTGGAGAGCTTCATTAAGGAGGTTGAACAAGCTACACTAATCTTGTATCTCAATTCTTCAACTGCTTAATACATTGTTGTTTCTTTTATTTACTTTCTTTTTTTACTTGCTTTTCTTTACCATGCTTAACTAATCTTTCATTTTGGTTGTGGTGTGGGTGAGGAAGTGAGTTGAAAGGCTTTGCCTCCTCCACCTCTTGATTATGTTTAAAAAGTTTAACTTATGACTCTAACTTAAAGATTGTTAATGTATTGATATGATACGGTATTTTGACACATGGTTCTTGTAACCTCCTCATATACCGTATTCATTCCCTTTCCCCATTTCAATGTTTAAGTTAAAATCCATTTGGTGTTAAGTTCTCTAATCTTGGATATCGTATCTTTTGATTAAGGATTTGACAAATATCTAAATTTCATATACGATATACCATCACAAACACTTAGCAAACTCAACACCAAAATCATTTGCTCTCACTAACCACTTTGTGTTTTTGTTGTTGCGGTATGCTTGCTAACCCTTGTGCTTACTGTTGATACCCCAAGCGCGGACATACAAACGGTAAGTGACCAAAAGGACTAGTTTCGTGCTTTGCGGCGAATATCGAACTTTGACAGTTTGTGCTCCGCAACCGCGTTGACAAGTCGCGCTTCATGCCGGGATCAAGGTAAGGCCGGACAACTCATGACCAAGGGAGTGTAGAGGTAAACGTCGCGATTCAAGCTTCCGAACCAAGCCATAACCATTCTTTCCTTAACTCCTCTTCACTTACTTGTTTTCCTTGTTTTCTTCATTTCCGTATTCTTTTATATTTTTGTGACAAAACCCTAATTCATTGATTTGTTAACCTTAAACAATAATACCTAATACACAATTCTCTGTGGATCGACCCGTGCTTGCCGGCTCGCTACAATGCGCCATGCACTTGCGGTTATTAATTTTAAAACGAGAACGATCTCGCATGCGCATTCTTTTATTTCCAAAACTGATATAATATTTTCAAAACATACGCGTTTGCGCGCGCAGGTGAATTCCCAACATGTAATATATCAAATATATAATTATACATTAAATTATTAAATCAACTCTTAATTTAATAATCCGGCTATATCACATATAACCGACTAATATCATGTGTAACAACTTATCAAATCAACACCTGATCCAATAACCCGGCTATATCGCATATAACCGACCAATGTCATAAATCGCGAGAATAGAATACGGTATCTCATATCGTATCAATCTCGGTCCCGCACATATCACATATGTGCTCCTACTTTGTTTCGCTTGAGCCAGGAAACCTCTGTGTAGGACTCTAAAGACTCGTCAATACGCCGGCAGTAGATGATGATCATATCAAACACCCACAAGCCGCAAGCGGTCTGCTAAACGTAACGGCCACCTGGGTATTGAGCGATCAGAAGATCAACAAGCAAGTCTGCACACACTCCTGCGAATCCAATCAGTAACACTACCGTACAGTCCGGTCTCTTCGTCTGATATGTCGCATATCTTATCTTGGGGTGGTAAACGTCATACCCCAGTAATTCGATAAATCGTGTCGATATAAGGCTCATAACGGGTCGAGAAACTACTGATAACACATACCAGTATATCTCTGAAGCAGCCCTGGCCAAGGACTTCCTGTTATAGCCAATCGAGCACAGCGCAACATCAACCCCCAATACCGGGAGAGACGAAACCCTTCCTATCGCTCATTGTCTCCATGTGATTCGGAACTGTACACAAAAGCCACCGTTTTGCACGTTCTCTTGAACGTGGTAAGGTGGAAATCAAAGCACAGTGGAAATCAGACAAGACTCTATGACGATCTCAGGTCTACAGACTAACCTGTACCAGTGTCACCAGAGAACTGCCATCTGACGTGAGGTATAATACCATCTGGGAGTTCTCGGCGAGTACGTTCAGTGTACCCAGTCTCCACTAACCACCCGTATACTGTCTCTGATGTCAAACACCAATGGATATGTGATCATCCATCGGCCATCTATATGGGCCGAGAAGCTATATGCTAGTCTACTCTGGTATATCGATGCCCTGTCTCGATACACCCACAACTAGGAACATTTGAAGGATGTACTTAGTGACTACACTCTCCCCACTAGTATGATCTGCATCATAGTCCTGGTAGTCAAGTACTCATCCTAAGGGCTTTATCAACATGTAACATAGAGACAATCAGAGTACATGTTAAGATAAATTGCAACCAGATAGCATACTATCATGTCGAGCAAGAAAGTCCTCCCTATATATGTCCAAGCATCCACTACAATATACATCGTATGTTCAGTAATGGCCTCTAGGGTATACATATAACTAACACTTCTCAAGTACTTGAGAATGTTCTTCACAGCTGTCCAGTGATTCTCACCAGGATCTGCTTGATACCTACTCACTACACTTAATGAGTATGTTACATTGGGTCTGGTACACAACATCGCGTACATGATAGAGACTACTGCCGAAGCATAGGGTTTTCCTTGCATCCGAGCTCTCTCCAAATCAGTCTTGGGAGACATCTCTTTGGAGAGAGTGAGTCCTGAGATCGCGGCTAAATTCCCACGCTTGGAATCTTCCATACTAAACCTCTTTAGTATGGTGTCAATGTATCTGGATTGGGACAATCCCAGTATCCGTTTAGATATATCTCTATAGATCTTAATCCCCAAGATGTAGGAGGCAACACCTAGATCTTTCATTGAGAATCTTTGTGATAAGAAGAGATTGACCGAGTGCAGCATAGGAACATCATTTCCTATCATGAGTATGTCAACCACGTATAATACGAGGAAGACAACCTTACTCTCTACCACATTCTTGTATATACAAGGTTCATCTAAGTTTTTGATGAAGTCAAAATCTTTGACTACCACATCAAAATAGATGTTCCAACTCCGTGATGCTCGCTTTAATCCGTAGATGGATTTAAGCAGCTTGCACACCTTTCCGCTGCTCCCACAGTCTATGAAACCCTCTGGCTGAGTCATGTACACGCTTTCTTCTAAATCACCATTTAGAAAGGCGGTCTTAACATCCATTTTCCAGATTTCGTAGTCATGGTATGCAGCAATGGCAAGCAGGATCCGGATGGACTTAAGCATAGCCACTGGAGAAAATGTTTCATCATAATCCACACCTGGTTGTTGACGAAAACCTTTTGTAACATGTCTAGCTTTGAAAGTTTCAAATTTTCCATCTACACCAAATTTTTTCTTGAAGATCCACTTGCTTCCGATGGGTTTTACCCCTTAAGGAGCATCTTCCAAAGTCCATACTTTGTTGGTGTACATGGATTCCATCTCAGATCGCATTGCATCCAGCCATTTTACAGAGTCCCCACTCGTGATGGCCTGCTCGAAGCTAGTTGGGTCATCTGTTGGATATATGTATGCCCTAGAGGCCATTATATGATAGTGGATGTATTTGTACATGTATATATATTCAGTATACATTCTTGCTCGACAAGATAGTATGCTATCTGGTTCTTCTTTATCTGACATGTTGATTTGATCATACTTTTATTCATTCATACATGCTGATAAAGCCCTGAGGATATCGGCTTGACTACTCTGATTATGATGGAGATCATACTAGTGGGACATCTGTAGTCTATAAGAATATCCTGGAAAGTCCCTAGTCGTAGGTATATCGAGACGGGGCATTGATATACCAGAGTAGACTAGCGTATATGATACTAGACCTATACGATGGGCGATGAATGTTCCCACATTCATCGATGTTTGACATCAAGATCATATACGGGTGCTCAGTGGTGACTGGGTACACTGGACGGACTCACCGAGAACTCCTATATGGAATTATATCAATCGTCGGATTGCAGTTCTCAGGTGATACTGGTACAGGTTAGTCTGTAGACCCGAGATCGTCATAGAGTCTTGTGTGTTCTCCCACTGTACTTTGATTGCCACCCTACCACGGCTGTACTGAGTCGTGCAAACAGGTGGCCGTTGGGTACAGTCCCGAGACACACGAAGGCGATGAGCGATAGGAGGGGTTTCGTCTCTCCCGGTATTGGGAGTTGATGCTGTGTTGTGCCCGACTGGTTATATCAGTAAGTCCCTGGCCAGGGCTGCTGAGATTTGTTGATAAGTGTTATCAGTAGTTTCTCGATCTGTTATAGACCATTCACCGGCATGACTTATTGAGTTATTGGGGTCGACGTGACCAACCCTAGGCTCGATATGCAGCATATCTGACGAAGAGACCGGACTGTACGGTAGTGTTGCCGGTTGGCTCGACGCGAGTTGTAGCAGGTTCGCTTGTTTTCTTCTGATCGCTAAATACCCGGGTGGCCGTTACGTTTAGCTGACCGCTTGTGGCTTGGGGATGCTTGATATGATCATCACCCACTGCCGGTGTATTGACGAGTCTTAGAGTCCCACGAAGGAGTTACCTAGTCCAGGCGAAACGTTGTGGTGCGCGTATGCGATATGCGCATGGACCCGATTAAAATGCGCGTATAGGATACCGTATATTGATCGGGCGGCTTGCTTCTGGTGGGGTCATATGTGATATGGCCGGATTGATAAATCAAGTGTTGATTTATCATTTAACCATTAGTTTTCTCACTTGAAATCCTTTCTTGTACATGATGGATGCATGCATGCATGTATGCTTTCTTTCTTTTAGTTTCATGCACATATGGATGTGCATACATACATACATACATCATCTATCATGGTTGATTACACATTAAAAATGGTGGCAATATAAGACTCATACCATGGATTAAATATATGGAAAATTATTTAATTTTTGTTAAAATAAAAGAAAAGGAGAAAAAGGATAATTCATGGCTAGTTCTACACTCTTCCTTAAGCTTACCATGCTCACCTACTTCTAACCATGGGTTAACCTTCTCTTTGTGATTTAACTCAAATTAAATAATATCTTAAACATTTAACCATGGTTTGAGATGAGAAGAAATAAATATATATACATATATTTTCATTTTTTTTTCATGAGTTATCTTTTTACTCTTGTTAAAAGAAAGCCATCATCTTCTTCCTCCTTCACCATTTGCTCTCTAGACTTTTGTAGTGAGCAATATACTCATCAAGTTAGGTTTTTGAAGTGAGAAAAGCCACCACAACATCATTCTACACAAGTTTAACCCACTTGTTTAGAGTGTTATCTTCATTTCTTCTCTTGAAAAGTGAAGTTTCAAGCTTGGACTAGGAGCTTCGGGTGGATCGTCGTGGACACTAGAAGACTTCAAGAGAACCTTCCTCCAACACTCAAGAGGCCAAAGAGTCAAGCGAAGAGAGCTACAAAGGTTGTACTCTCAAAACCCTAGTCTTTGTTGCCTTTAATGTTAAGAAACCCTAATTTTCTAGGATAGATCATTTGTATGCTTACTTAGCACCATAAAAATTTGATCTTTGTGACATGTGATGCTTCCAAACTCTACATAGGGTGCTAGGTAAACCTAACATTGGTATCAGAGCCGACCTTGAACAGTAGGCGACACTTTTACGAAGCAAAAACTCTGATCCAACCAAAATACGACGTTTCGAGACCTTCTCTGGACAATTTTTAAAATCTGTCATTTTTCAGAATTAAAAATACTTAAAAAATACAGCAGGAAAAACTAAGAAACACTGTGAAAAACGAGGCCATGATCCGTACAAACCGCCGCGGAACCGCGGCAAATCCTTGCTTAGGCCGCGGCTCCACGGCCGTACAGAGGATTCTTTGCTTCCTATTTGCACAGTAATTCTTATAACTGCTTCTATATTGTTTTAGGTATGTTTAATCTGAATCTAGTACTGTATATTCTGGAGATGGTTTTGGACTCGACGAGTCGATCGGAATTTTCATTTCGTTGCTTTTCTAGGTAAATTAGAAAGTATTGAAGTGTTTGAACGAGTATCATTTGCTCACAATTCACGGGGTTTAAATATTTTGGAGATACGTGCAAGTTTTATGGTGGACCCTCTAGAAGACAACTAACCTTAACTCGATTATGTGACCGTCTTGAACTGCCCTTTGAACCTTAGGGTTTGGGGCAGTACGGCGTGCCACAAGTGAGGCGTTGGCTTGACCCTTCTACGGCTGGACCGCTACTACTGTGTCACACTCCGGGTTTTTGAACTCCGCTCAAGTGTTGAGCTTTAGGGGATCTTGGGTGTTTGATTATTCGTTCGAAAACTTTAATACTGTCTGTTTATCTGGAATGTGATGCAATGTGTGGAATTCATATTACTAGACATGAAATACGAAGTATATGATATTTCGCATTTGCGATGTCTAAAGAGAATGTGGATTCCAGATATTGCAGTTTTACACTTTCTTTTCTGTGACCGTAAGTGTAGTATGTAGTGGTATTGCCGATTATCGTTGCTATATGTCGACGACAATCGGTGTATGCATACTTACTTACGTTGATGATATGAGATATTATGTGTTGCTGAGATATGATGTGCAGGATTGTCGCGATTGAATAGCCGGGGGGTTTTATGTGAGATGAGAGTTTTATATTTTCATTCATGTAAATTCAAATGTAATGTAATATTCTTTTATTTGGGGCACTTCCGGGTTGAGGTTGATGCCACCAGTGTTGTATATTATTTACTTTTCCGCATTAGGATGGACCCAAGGAGGGGAGCACAGGTGACCGGGTTCTGGGGTTCAGTGGGAGGCCATCTCGAGGAGTCGAGACCGGGTCTCCTAAATTCCAGAATTGGTAGGGTCGCTTTCCGCTCTCGTAGGGGTCCAGGGTGTGGGCTTAGCTATTCATCGTGACTATGGAATCCGTATTTTCTATTCTGGCTAAATACTAAATACAGAAGTCCTAGTATATCCCACACTATATCTATGTTTCTGCTGTCTGTGTTCTGTGATATCTGAAACGAATGACATATTATATATATGATATATAGTAGACGTTGCTTATGTTTTACACCCGCGCTAGTCCCGTCCCGGTATGCCGTTAGTTAAGTAACCTAACGGTGCATAACGGAACATTGCGGCGAATGCGGATGGCATAAGCGTACGTGTTATTTTCGTTTCTTTTCTGTGATTGGCTTAAGGACTTAAATGATGGGATTACATTAATGTGATTAATGTAAAGAAAATAAACCTCAAAGATGTTGTAGAATCGGATTTAAAATCACTCGGCTATTTATGAAAAAGCTATATTTCAAAACTGCGGAGCTTAAGCCACTCCTTTTGAAAACCATTTGATTTTACAACGATATCAAGTTCAAAGCGTTAAAGATTTTCTTAAAAATCATCCGCAACCCTCCGTCATTTTAGGAAGTAGAGTACTTAGTATTCGTGCTACGTTTGTTGACCTTAGCCAAGGCGTAGTGTACGGTAGCGGAGTGATGTCTTCCTACAAATGCATATGATGCAGATTAATTAGGACGGGCAAATGACTTTGTTGACCTTAGCCAAGGGTCATGTGAACGGGTCTAATTAATCAAGAAATGACGGGTTGAGCTTGACTAGTACTCGTGATTTGTTGACCTTAGCCAAGATCACGAGTGCTAGGGGTAAAAACCACATCGGGAATTTCAATAGTTGAAATTTGCAATGAGATTGCATACCTTCCATGTGATGGTTGGATCCCGATCCCACTGTGGGCAATAGTTGCTTTTAGGAGAGTTTTACAGTTTACAATTAGCTAACTCATTAGGTGTCTAGAAAGGTGTTAACGGGGCTCCGCCTTAGGAAAAACGAGGTTTACTTTAATTAGGTCCGTGCGAAAGCACGGGGAACCTCCCTCAAGTACCGACACTGGCCTGGCTGAACGGTTAGCGAAGTTGTAGACTGTAATTAATCTTGGCTAGTTTTTCTTTTTAAGGTTTGAAAGAAAAACTCGATTAAAGCAGTGGGAAACATCGATTAGACAAGATAATAACCAATCTGATCTATGCAAGAGCTTTTGCTGAGTGTATTCTTTTCTCTCTCTTAATGGCAGACACCCATGACTGGACTCAAGCTTCTACTAGATAAAAACAAACTGAATGGGACCAATTATAAAGATTGGCTGAGGAATCTGAAAATAGTCTTGACTTATGATAAAGTATCATATGTCCTCACGGCTTCAGCCCCGCCCGTCCCAGGTCCAAAATCCTCAGTTGCGGACGTTGAAGTCCGCAAAACATGGGACGCTGACTGTGTCACGGCCAAATGCCCCGCGCTTGCATCGATGGATAACACACATCAAAAGCAGCACGAGGATATGGACATTCACGATATATTGCTCCATACAAAGGAGTTGTATGGAGAGCAATCCCGCGTATTACGATATGAAGCATCAAAGAAATTGTTTCAGATGCGAATGGCCCCTGGCACACCAGTAGGAGACCATGTTCTGAAGATGATAGCTCTTATAGAAGAGCTTGAAGACCTCGGATAGACGATGGACAATGAACAATATACGGATATTATTCTACAGTCCCTTCCCTCCACCTTTGCTCAATTCATAGTGAACTTCAACATGCACGGCATGGAGAAGGAACTCCCTGAACTCCTTAATATGTTAAGGAGTGCAGAGAGCACTATGAAATCAGCAAAAATTCCCGTTATGACTGTTGGACAGTCTTCCTCTTCTCGCCCGAAAGCTAAGGCCAAGGGAAAGAAAAAGAAGAAGCCCACCAATCCTAAGAGTGGAGTTAAAAAGGTGAAGGGAAAGGAAAAGTCCAAAGCTGGAGACTCGGGGAAGGGCGAATGTTTTCATTGCTACAAGACAGGACATTGGAAGCGCAGTTGCACGGAGTACTTAAATCTCAAGAAGAAGCATGGGGATGCTTCTGCATCAGGTGCGTTTGTGACAGAAAACTGTTTTTCAATAAACTCTGCTTCCTGGGTATTGGATACCGGTTCAGGTTCTCACATTTGCAATTCTATGCAGGGGCTGAGAATAGCAAAGTTTTGAAGACAGGTGACCATACTCTCCGCGTTGGAAATGGTTCCAATGTACATACAGTCGCAGTGGGAGAGTATCACTTGTGGTTGCCATCTGGATGTATTTTGGTTTTGAATCCATGTTATTTTGTACCTAGTATGCTTTGTAATATAATATCCGTTTCTTTGTAGACAATGAAGGATATAATTTTGTATTGCAGAACAATGTTATGAACATTCACCTGAATCAAATGTTGGTTGGGTATGGTACGCTTAATAACGGGATATATGTCCTAAATCAACACACAGTTTTCAGTATACAACACACTAACAAAAGAAAACTTTCAGAATTAAATGAAGCTTTTCTTTGGCACTGTAGACTTGGTCATATTAACGAAACAAGACTTAACAAGTTACACAAAGATGGATATTTAAACTCTTTTGAATATAAATCTTATGCGACTTGCCAGTCTTGTATCAAGGGTAAAATGACCAAAACTCCGTTTACCGGACACGGAGAAAGAACTACTGAGCTCCTAGGCCTCATACATAGTGATGTATGCGAGCCAAT
Source organism: Agapanthus africanus (assembly GCA_030015575.1). NCBI lineage: Eukaryota > Viridiplantae > Streptophyta > Magnoliopsida > Asparagales > Amaryllidaceae > Agapanthus > Agapanthus africanus. The sequence continues at coordinate 233,770,663 of CM057344.1, forward strand.
GTCTACACAGGCTAGAGGCTGTTTTTCATACTTCATTACATTCACTGACGATTTCTCAAGATTCGGTCATGTATTTTTATTAAAGCACAAGTCCGAAGCTTTCGAGAAATTCATTGAATATAAACAAGAAGTAGAAAAACAAACCAGCTTGAGTATCAAGATGCTTCGATCAGATCGAGGTGGTGAGTATCTCAGTACAGAATTTGCAAACTTCCTAAAAGATAATGGGATTCTCTCTCAGCTCACTCCTCCTTACACACCACAGCACAACGGTGTGTCAGAACGACGGAATAGGACCCTATTAGATATGGTCCGGTCCATGATGAGTGACGCTGAGTTACCCGTCTCGTTTTGGGGCATGCAATGGAGACTGCAGCATTTCTACTAAACAGGGTTCCAACCAAAACCGTGTCTACCACGCCATATGAGATATGGCATGCGAAGAGACCATCTCTTAAGAGAATTAAGATTTGAGGTTACCCGGCCTATGTTAAAAAACAGAATCCGGACAAACTCGAGACACGGTCAGTCATATGTAACTTTGTGGGATATCCAAAGAATTCTTATGGATATCTATTCTACCACAAAGAGGAACAAAATGTATTTGTTTCTCAACATGCCACATTCTTGGAAAAAGAGTTTTTCATAGATAAAGACGATGGCAAGGTGGTGGATCTAGAAGAGATTCTAGAGACACAAACTACAAATGACGATTTGGTTGAACTGGCTGTTGCAATAGAAAATGAGGAACCTCGGCCACTCTGTAGGTCTGGTAGGACTTCTCGCCCACCGGAGAGGTACTACGGTTTCCTCATTGATGGTAATGGAGAAGACTGCATCATGGATGATGATGATCCTACCAGTTTTCAGCAAGCTATCACGAGTGGAGACTCTGTGAAGTGGCTGGATGCCATGAGATCCGAAATGGAGTCTATGTACACCAACAAAGTATGGACTTTGGACGATGTACCCCCTGGGGTAAAACCTGTGGGGTGCAAATGGATCTTTAAAAGAAAGATTAGTATAGATGGGCAGGTGGATACCTATAAGGCAAGACTTATGGCGAAGGGTTTTTGTCAAAGACCAGGTTTGGACTATGACGAGACTTTTTCTCCCGTAGCCATGCTTAAATCCATTCAGATCCTACTTGCTATTGCTGCTCACTACAACTATGAAATCTGGCAGATGGACGTTAAAACAGCATTTCTAAATGGAAATTTAGAAGAATGCGTTTATATGGATCAGCCAGAGGGCTTCATTGACAGTGGGAGCAGCGAGAAAGCATGTAAACTGCTTAAATCCATATATGGGTTAAAGCAGGCATCACGGAGTTGGAACATCTATTTCGATGATGTCATCAAAGAGTTAGATTTCATCCAAAATCCAGATGAACCTTGTGTTTATAAAAAGGCTGTAGGGAGAGCTGTCATATTCCTCGTATTGTACGTGGACGACATTCTTCTGATAGGAAATGATATTCCTATGCTACAGTCGGTCAAATCTTTCTTATCACTAAGGTTCTCCATGAAGGACCTGGATGATGCCACATACATTCTGGGCATAAGGATCTATAGGGATAGATCCAAAAGGTTATTGGGATTGTCCCAAACCAGGTACATTAACACCATTCTAAAAAGGTTTAGTATAGAAGACTCCAAGCGGGGTGCCTTACCCGCTTGCCATGGGGTCACTCTCTCCAAAGATTCTTGCCCAAAGACCGATGAAGAGAGTGCTCGCATGAGTGTTATACCCTATGCTTCGGCAGTAGGATCTATAATGTATGCGATGTTATGTACACGCCCAGATGTAGCTTATGCACTTAGTGTTGTAAGCAGGTATCAATCCAACCCAGGGGAGAATCACTGGACAGCTGTGAAGAACATTCTTAAGTACTTGAGAAGGGCTAAAGAATTGTTCTTGGTGTATGGTAATGGAGATCTCCAAATGGAGGCCTTTACCGATTCGAGCTTCCAGAGCCATAAGGACGACAGCAAATCTATCTCTGGGTTTGTATTTACCCTCAATGGAAGGGCGGTGAGTTGGAAGAGTTCCAAACAAGATACCGTTGCAGACTCTACGATGGAAGCTGAGTACATTGCTGAGAATGATGCCGCCAAGGAAGCCGTCTGGATGAAGAAGTTCGACTCGGAGCTAGGAGTAGTTCCAACCATTATTGATCCAATACCTTTGTATTGTGATAATAATGGGGCTATGGCGTTAGCCAAGGAGCCCAGATCCCATCAGCGATCCAGACACATCCTGAGGCATTTTCATTTGATCCGGGAGATTGTAGATCGCCGTGAGATCGAGATTAGGAGAGTAGACACAAAGAATAATGCCGCGGATCCATTCACCAAGTCCCTCCCTCAGCCGCAGTATAAGCGAGTTTTTGAGATGTTGGGTATGAGATATGCCAACAACTGGCATTAGTGCAAGTGGGAGATTGTTGGATATATGTATGCCCTAGAGGCCATTATATGATAGTGTATGTATTTGTACATGTATATATATTCAGTATACATTCTTGCTCGACATGATAGTATGCTATCTGGTTCTTCTTTATCTGACATGTTGATTTGATCATGCTTTTATTCATTCATACATGCTGATAAAGCCCTGAGGATATCGGCTTGACTACTCTGATTAGGATGGAGATCATACTAGTGGGACATCTGTAGTCTATAAGCATATCCTGGAAAGTCCCTAGTCATAGGTATATTGAAACGGGGCATTGATATACCAGAGTAGACTAGCGTATATGATACTAGACCCATACGATGGGCGATGAATGTTCCCACATTCATCGATGTTTGACATCAAGATCATATACGGGTGCTCAGTGGTGACTGGGTACACTGGACGGACTCACCGAGAACTCCTATATGGAATTATATCTATCGTCGGATAGCAGTTCTCAGGTGACACTAGTACAGGTTAGTCTGTAGACCCGATATCGTCATAGAGTCTTGTGTGTTCTCCCACCGTACTTTGATTGCCACCCTACCACGGCTCTACTGAGTCGTGCAAACAGGTGGCCGTTGGGTACAGTCCCGAGACACACGAAGGCGATGAGCGATAGGAGGGGTTTCGTCTCTCCCGGTATTGGGAGTTGATGCTGTGCTGTGCCCGACTGGTTATATCAGTAAGTCCCTGGCCAGGGCTGCTGAGATTTGCTGATAAGTGTTATCAGTAGTTTCTCGATCTGTTATAGACCATTCACCGGCACGACTTATTGAGTTACTGGGGTCGACGTGACCATCCCTAGGCTCGATATGCAGCATATCTGACGAAGAGACCGGATTGTACGGTAGTGTTGCCGGTTGGCTCGACGGGAGTTATAGCAAGTCCGCTTGTTTTCTTCTGATCGCTCAATACCCGGGTGGCCGTTACGTTTAGCTGACCGCTTGCAGCTTGGGGGTGCTTGATATGATCATCATCCACTGCCGGCGTATTAAGGAGTCTTAGAGTCCCACAAAGGAGTTACCTAGTCCAGGCGAAACGTTGTGGTGCACGTATGCGATATGCGCATGGACCCGATTAAAATGCGCATATAGGATACCGTATATTGATCGGGCGGCTTGCTTTTGGTGGGGTCATATGTGATATGGCCGGATTGATAAATCAAGTGTTGATTTATCATTTAACCATTAGTTTTCTCACTTGAAATCCTTTCTTGTACATGATGGATGCATGCATGCATGTATGCTTTCTTTCTTTTAGTTTCATGCACATATGGATGTGCATACATACATACATACATCATCTATCATGGTTGATTACACATTGAAAATGGTGGCAATATAAGACTCACACCATGGATTAAATATATGGAAAATTATTTAATTTTTGTTAAAATAAAAGAAAAGGAGAAAAAGGATAATTCATGGCTAGTTTCTACACTCTTCCTTAACCTTACCATGCTCACCTACTTCTAACCATGGGTTAACCTTCTCTTTGTGATTTAACTCAAATTAAATAATATCTTAAATATTTAACCATGGTTTGAGATGAGAAGAAATAAATATATATACATATATTTTCATTTTTTTTCATGAGTTATCTTTTTACTCTTGTTAAAAGAAAGCCATCATCTTCTTCCTCCTTCACCATTTGCTCTCTAGACTTTTGTAGTGAGCAATATACTCATCAAGATAGGTTTTTGAAGTGAGAAAGCCACCACAATATCATTCTACACAAGTTTAGCCTACTTGTTTAGAGTGTTATCTTCATTTCTTCTCTTGAAAAGTGAAGTTGCAAGCTTGGACTAGGAGCTTCGGGTGGATCGTCATGGACACTAGAAGACTTCAAGAGAACCTTCCTCCAACACTCAAGAGGCCAAAGAGTCAAGCGAAGGGAGCTACAAAGGTTGTTCTCTCGAAACCCTAGTCTTTGTTGCCTTTAATGTTAGGAAACCCTAATTTTCTAGGATAGATCCTTTGTATGCTTACTTAGCACCAAAAAAATTTGATCTTTGTGACATGTGATGCTTCCAAACTCTACATAGGGTGCTAGGTAAATCTAACATCATCATCTTCCATGATGCAATCCTCTCTCCCACCATCAATGAGAAAACCGTAGTATCTCTCAGGTGGATGAGGAACCCTACTAAATCGACGGAGAGACTGGGGTTCGTTGGAGATTACTAAATTCTCTGGTTCCAATAAATTATCAGTTGTAGTTTGTGCCGCTGAAACTTCTTCCAGCTCTACCTCTTTGCATCTAATTTTTTTTACAAGAAATTCCTTTTCTAAAAAGGTGGCGTATTGAGAAACAAACACCTTTTGTTCCTCAGCGTGGTAGAAAATATATCCTTGTGAATTCTTTAGATATCCCACAAACCTGGAAAGAACTGATCGTGCCTCGAGTTTGTCCGGATTTTGCCTCTTGACATAGGCCGGACAACCCTATATCTTAACTCGATTAAGATATGGTCTCTTCCCACTCCATATCTCATATGGTGTGGTAGGTACAGATTTAGATGGAACTTGATTCAATAGGTATACTGTTGTCTCAAGCGCCTAACCCCAAAAGGAAATAAGAAACTCAGCGGTGCTCATCATAGAGCGCACCATATCCAATAGGGTGCGATTCCTCCGCTCCAATACACCATTGTACTGTGGTGTATACGGAGGAGTAAGCTGAGAGAGAATCCTATTCTCTTTTAAATAGTCCAGGAACTCATTGCTCAAGTATTCTCCTCCCCGATCAGATCGAAGGATTTTAATACTTTTACCCGTCTAGTTCTCGACTTCATGCTTATATTCTTTAAATTTCTCAAAAGTTTCAGACTTGTGTTTCAACAGGAACAAATGTCCGTATCTTGAGAGATCGTCAGTGAATGTAATGAAGTACCAGGAACCATTCCTGGCATGCGTAGACATCGGACCGCATACATCACTATGTATCTATCCCAAGAGTTCCGTTACTCTTTCTCCGTGTCCTATAAATGGAGTTTTGGTCATCTTTCCTTTGAGACATGACTGGAAAGTTTCATAAGATGATAATTCGAACAGATTCAAATATCCATTCTTATGTAGCTTAGCTAGTCGTGTTGCATTGATATGACCTAGTCTACAATGCCACAAGAAGGATTCATTCAATTCTGAACTCTTCCTCTTGTGTGTTTTGTACGTTAATAACTGTGGTTTGATTTAGAACGTATATGCCATTGTTTAACGAGCCTGATCCAATCAACTTTTGATTCAGAAAAATGTTAATAACATTATCCTGTACTACAAAATTATATCTTTCTTTACTTAATAAAGAAACTGATATAAGATTGCATATCAGGTTCGGTATGTAATAGCATTCGTTCAGAATCAATGTATTACCATTTGGTAATACAAGGTGATATTCGCCAACTGCTTTGGCGTCAACATTTGCACCATTCCCTGCTCTTACAGAATGATCACCCATTCCCAGTTCTCTACCTTTCCTTAGCCTATCCAACAATACATATGTGGGATCCCGATCCGGTATCTAATATCCAAGACGTAGAATGTACTGAGAAACAGTTCTCGGTAACTAATACACCCGAAGAAGATGCATCAACATGCTTATTCTTCGTTTAGGTGGCATGTGAATCTGGATATTCAGATATTTCCTGCTCAGTCCTATAACTATTATAAGAAAGAACGGAATCAACGTTCCCCTGCTCAGTAAAACAAGCGGGTTCGGTCAATACATCCATATTATTATCTTGATTAAGGCCAGACATGGTCGCTACCGGGAGAGAGAGAGAAGAAAACACTTAGCGTATGCTCTTGCAAGATTAGATTGGTTATTATCTTATCTAATCAGGATGGCTCCCACTGTTTTTATCAAATCTTCCTTCAAATCCTAAAAGGTAAGACTAGCCGGGATTAATTACACCTTACAAGTTCGCCAATCTTTCAGCCAGGCCACTGTTGGTACTTTGAGGGAGGTTCCCAGTGCTTTCGCACGGACCTAATTAAAATAAATCTCGTTTTCCCAAGGGTGCAACCTGGTTAACACCTTTCTAGACACCTACTTGATCGGCTAATTGTGATGTGTAAAACTCTCCCAGGAGTAACTCTTACTCGTAATGGGTATCGGGATCCAACTATCTCATAGGAGGTATGCAATCTCAGTGCAAATTTTGAAATTCCCGATAATATTTTTCCCCTAGCAACTTATAACCTTAACATAGTCAACAAATCATAAGCGCTAGCCAAGTTCAACCCGTCATTTCTTGATTGAATTAAACCCACCCTTACGACCCTTAAAATAATCAACAAAGTCGTACGTGTAACACCATAGAATGCGATTAGTGGTTAGTTATGCATTAATGCGGTTTTTTAGTAAAAAAGTTTACCAAAACGGTTATCAAATAAATTATAAAAATTAATTAATATTTTATAAGAATTTAATTAGGGTTTGCACACACATGTGCATGTAAACTAGGGCAAATTTTAGGGTTAAACCATGTTTATGTGGCCATGGGGTATTAACCATCCTACTAATTATATTATGTTAATTAGCAATTAATTAGTTTTCACAAAAAATTTAAATTACAAATGATTTATTTAGGGGTTGACTTGAGGAGAGGTGATGAGAGAGGGAGGGGATGATTTGGGTTAAGCATAGGGGGCACCATCATTATTAGCATTAAATGAGGAGAGAGAGAGGTGCATGCTTGCTCCCATAATACACACCCCCCCCTCTCTCTCTCTATTATTTGAATTTCCATTATTCTTCCTCTCATATTTTCCCTCCTCTCTCTCTCTCTCAAAACTGAAGCACCTCGTCCCTCAAGTCAAACCTCAACCCAAATTCTTCAAGATCCCCACCTCACCTCATCAAAAATCATCACATCTTTCACAAAAATTGATCCTACACCCCAAGTTAACCCATGGAGCAAGGAAAGCTTGGATTTTGGAGCAAGTTGGTATAGGTATAAACCCCTAACTGTTATTTAGCTAGTTATTATGTTGTGTTACATTGTAGCTTCAGTTTAGAACCTTAAAGTCGTAGTTTGGTACCGATATCGTATTTTAGTGTTGTTTTGGTGCTACTGTAATCTGCTGTGACCCTGAGACTTTTTGATAAACCCAAACAATGTAGTAGTGTAGTGCTAGGTACCCTGAGTGTGTGAGTGCAGTTCGAGCCCAACCTGGTCAGTTTTGGCCGGCGACGAGGGTGGTTTTTCCGGCGAGCTCGGCCTAGGTAAGAGCTGGGGGCTTGAAACTTTTAGGGTTGCTGTCTGCAGTGATTTTAGAATGTTTGGTATTGTTTGGTTTTTGGGATTTTACTGTGGGCTAAATTTGGGATGGTGTAGCTAATTTTAGAGATTTGTGGGTGTTTATCATGATTTTGGTTGTTTAGGTGGAGATTAGGTTAAGTTAGAGTTTTTATGGTTAGATTAGCTAGATTATGTGCTGTTGGTGTCACTTAATCCAAGTATTTTCACCTGATTACAAAAAAGTACCATAATGTTGCAATTTAGTGTTTTTAAAACGTTTTTAAACCAAGTGTTAGGATACGGAGTATCTGCTGTTTCTGGGGTTATTTTTCTTGATGAGCAAACATATACATTAAACTATACTTGGTGCTAGGAGTGTATTGTAAAAACCTAGACCACTTTTACCTGACTTTGGCCGATATCAAGCCTATGGTGGCCGGCCTAATTTTGGTGGAACATGTTGAATTTTTGCAGGTAGCTGTCTAAAGGTATTATAAGAGGTTTGGTCTTGTTTATTTTTCTTGTTTTCGCTCCAAATAAAATCTGGGACCATTTACCTATAATTTGTGTAGTGGGACTTGCGCGACACGTACGTTACGAGATGGGTTTGGTGCTGCTGTGTGTCACAGCGTGTCGGGGTAATTTTTGACGTATGCACACACGTTCTGGTGTTACGTATACACACGCGTTTAGCTTGCGACGCTCATTTCTTGTATAATCTTGATATCGCGTTTTTGCAGGATTTTAGCCTTATGTGTGTTGCTTGTGTAAATTCTAGGTTCGCAGGCGGGAACTTCGGACGCCGCGAAGAAGGGAAAGCAGGTGGTCAGGTATGCTTAGCTCGAGATCACCGGTGAGTAGATTTAACATCTACGGGGAAATCGCCCGTATGGCGTTATGCGTCAGGGCTTGATAGAATATTGTAGCCGCGTTTTATATTCATATATATATTGGTTGTGCATATGTACCATTGTAGCATGCCCCTCTTTTGTTGCATATAAACATAGTATTCATGAGACACCGCACTGTTACTAACGGTTCATGCTGTATGAGCACTAATTGTATGCTACACACACAACGTTAGTAATTTCCTTGACACACCTATACACATATTGTACACTCATACTTGCGTATATACCACTTGTACATCCATATTGGCACACATACATATTGTACACTCATGCTTGCGTATATACCACTTGTACATCCATATTGGCACGCATACAGATTGTACACTCATACTTGCGTATATACCACTCGTACATACATATTGTACACTCATACTTGCGTATATACCACTTGTACATCCATATTGGCACACATATATATTGTACACTCTTACACACGTATATACCACTTGTGCATCCATACCTACATGCATACTTATTGCACATACATAGATGATGATGGCCGTGGTTTTGGAGAATTAGGGACCGCATGAGATATTTTCAAAACTGGATCCATTTAAAGAGCGGTTTTTCCCTTAATATGTCATATCACTGTTCCATGTTGCATGATATTCGGAAATGCTTACATTTCTATCATATGTCGCATACATCATGCTTTATGATCTTACGCATTGAGATATGTTGTTTTCATGAGTTTTCTGGATTTAAGAACCATGGCTATTTCAAAAGAAAGCATGTACTGTTTTAAAAATCCGGTTTCTCTTGATATGATATTTCAGTATGTCCACCATGCGTTTTCTCGGTTCTGAGACGTTTGACATGTGAAACCCGATTTGAGGAGCTGGATGAGGCCGATTGCGGGTACATGGTGGGCCCGGTATGGTACCCCGGGTTGAAAACGGATTTGCTGTGCTGTAGACGGTGAGCCTGGCAGTAGGACTACATACCTACCGGTGATTGGTTGGACTTTGCGGTTATCCGGAGGATACTGACCAGAGTCGAGAGATGGATATGGGCTAACCCGTACTGCAGGGGCCCGAGGGCCGATTCCGCAGACGGAGCCCGTGGGCCGATCCGGACTGGCGGAGACCGATAGATGAGGATTTGCGTGTCGATGCTGGACACGAGTATTTCATGATGTTTTTTAGTGCCGATGTTGGGCACTCCGTTCATATGAGATTTACAGGATATGAGGTCCGATTAGATTGACGGTGCCTGAGTTATTTGGGGTTTAGGGTGTATTTGGTGGACACCGGGTTTTTCCACGATGATGATTCGTGTTGATGATATGTTTTCCCATGCTCAACACTCATTTATATGCATTGCATCATGTATCTTTAGTACCTGATAGAGTACTTCGCATGATTATTGCATACCCAGATTACCATATTGATGTTATCAGTTTTCACATGCTAGAGCATCGCAGTACGTGCATACCTGCGATTACCTTTATATGTTATTTACTATTCACGAGTTGGAAACTCACCCCCGTTGTGCCATGGTGTTTTGTAGGTCGACCCTCAGAGTAGTCGCGGAAGGGCTACCACCTTGTATCTTTTTGCTACGGATACCACTGCAGTTGGCGTGTGAGCCGTTTGGTTATAAGTGGGTTTGGCGGTATCCGTTCATTTTCCATTTGTACACTCTATTGTATCTAGTACTCTTCATCTACCATTTCATGTATTGACTTAGAGACCAGTTGTGAGAATGATGTTGTATATTATTTTGTATTCTGGATGCCGAGCTCATGTGAGCCGACTTTATTTTGCAGTTTTATCTTTTATGCTGTTTTCACTTATATTGTTCATCACTTCGCTTCGGCCTCGTATATTTTTTCTCGTGGTGATTGTTTCCGCCTTTGGGCATGATTGCTCCCGTTTCGGGATGCTTTATTTTCTTATATATGTCATTTTACTTATATCATGTGTTGTACCCGTTTTCGGGGCTAGTTTTTACAAAGAAGGTGCTGCCGAAATTTCTAAAGAAATAACTTAAACTTTAATGATTTTTACTCGAGCTTTCTAAATGTTTTAAACCAATGTTTTCATCACTCGCTACTTTTAATGGTTTTTATTTCTGGGTTTCGGTTTACTTAATCATGTTACGCCTGTAGCCGTTACGTGGTTAAGTGCCGGTCACGGGCCGAATTCTGGGTCATGACACAGTTGGTATCAGAGCGTAGGTTTTACCTTTCGGAGTGTAGGATGACCTTGGTATGATGGAGTAGGTAGCTGAAGCAGAGTGGCGTAGCGTGTGTATGTTCCGCGGCATACTCACGACACGGTACTCCGCTTAAGTGACCTTAGGACTTTTTGGTAAAAATTCCTTCGTGATTATATACATCCTTGTGATTCGATTTCCGTATTCTTATCGAATCTTGTTTTCATTTCCATCCATTATGCCGCCAAAGACTACGAGGACGCAGAAAGCAGCCGCGAGGGCCGAGGGCAGAGTTGACTCATCTGAGACGAGACTGACCAGGGTGGTACACCCTTTGTACCGGAGCAGACTGTTCCCCCTTCGACAGACCAGATCTCTATGCTAGGGGCTGGTATGCAGGATTTTCGCTAGATGATGGGGTCGTTAGTTGAGGCCATTCGAGCGCAGAGACAGGAGGTTGTTCTACCCGTTGCGGGGACCGCGATGGTATCTACGGTTCAGGCAGTTGCACCTGCAACCACGGAGATTATCACAGTATCGTTATCCGAGTTTATGAGGGTGAAGCCTCCGGTCTTCACAGGCACCGATGCAGCCGAGGATCCGCAGTCTTTTATCGATCGGATGGCCAGGATATGTCCTTCACTGAGATGCTCCGATGCGAGATGGGTGGAGTTCGCGAGCTTTCCTCTGGAAGGTCTTGCGCAAAAGTGGTGCGAGTCGGTACAGAAGGGCATAGCAGCAGGTCTTCCTCCTATGACCTGGACTGAGTTTGTGACGGTGTTTCTTGCCCATTTCCTTCCACAAAGTGTCAGAGATTCTCGAGCGCGCAGGTTCGAGTCATTACACCAGACGCCGGATATGACAGTGGCGGAGTATGATGTGCAGTTCACCGAGCTATTTGTTTATGCCCCATATTTAGTAGCTACTGAGGAGATGCGGGTCAAGAGATTTGTTCGAGGCCTGCTTACCCTGTTGTTTCTTGCGATAAGCGCATAGCATTGCGAGACCTATGCAGCAGCTGTAGATGCAGTCCTTTTGGTTGAGGAGCAACGTGCCGAGACTTCGGTGGTTCCAGAACCGAAGAGAGTTCGCACTGATACATCAGCACAGAGACTTTCGTTTAGACGCCGTAACAGACGTCTTGCAGGTGGCAGGGACTTAGGGCGAGGCCGGTTGTTCAGTTCTTATCCCCGTGAGGGTCAGCAGTCATTGTCGGGATGTTTCCGATGCGGGAGTTCTTATCATCGTGTTCGAGATTGTCCTGAACCATAAAAGGGCGAGGCAGCCGCACCACATGTTACCTTACCACCTTCACCACCTCAGAGAGCGTTGCCTCTTGCACCTGTTGTTGCTCCGTGTCAGACTTATGCACGGAGAGGTCGGGGTCACAGAGGGTTTGTTCAGAAAGGACGGGGTGACCGAGACAGAGGACAGCCAGTTGTCGGCAGAGGACGGCCAGTCGCAGGTAGAGGGCAGGCACGAGTGTTTGCTTTAACGCATCAGGACACGCAGACGTCCAATGTAGTGGTTTCAGGTACCCTATCAGTATGTTCTTTTGACGCACACGTGTTTTTTGATCCGGGGTCTACACAGTCATATGTCTCTACACACTTCACGCCGAGATTAGGCTGAGAGTCGGGTTTGCTTGATCAGCCGCTTGTTGTAACCACTCCCGTTGGTGAGTCGTTTGTTGCGAGGCACGTGTTTCGATCGTGTGTTGTCCGTATTGGAGAGAGAGTTGCCTGTCGACTTGATTCTTCTTGAGATGTTGGACTTCGACGTTCTCCTGGGCATGGACTGGCTAGCTACGTGCTATGCGTCTGTGGACTGCCGTGAAAAGACAGTTAGGTTTTGTTTTCCTGGCGAGTAGGTTTTTGTTGTGCAGGGGTACCGTAGTGCCGCCCCTCACAGTTTGATTTCGTCTCTTCGCGCTGGACAGCTTTTGAGGAAGGGATGTCAGGGGTTCCTAGCCTATGTTTGAGATACTAGAGCTGCAGAGGTTCCTTTGGACCAGGTCCCGATTGTTAGTGAGTTCCTTGACGTTTTCCCTGACGAGCTGCCTGGGTTACCGCCTGAGCGCGATATTGTGTTCAGCATTGACTTGATTCCCGTCATGGGGCCTATTTCTATACCGCCTTATCGGATGGCCCCGGCGGAACTTAGAGAGTTGAAGGGTCAGTTGCAAAATTTGCTGGATAAAGGGCTTATTCGACCTAGTGTGTCTCCTTGGGGTGCTCCACTCCTGTTCGTAAAAAAGAAGGACGACAGTTTGCGCTTGTGTATTGATTACCGCCAGCTGAACAGGGTCCCCGTACGGAACAGATATCCCTAACCACATATCGATGATTTGTTCGACCAGCTTCAGGGTGAGGGATACTTTTCGAGGATTGACTTGCGATCAGGCTACCATCAGTTGCGGGTTCGGCAGGAGGATATTCCAAGGACGGCTTTTCGCACGTGTTACGGGCACTACGAGTTTTCGGTGATGTCGTTCGGACTCACTAATGCCCCAGCAGCGTTTATGGACTTGATGAACCGCATTTTCAGGCCGTATCTTGACCTGTTCATCATCATATTCATTGACGACATTTTGGTGTATTCCCGGAGCTGAGAGGAGTATGAGCAGCACCTGCGGATCACATTGCAGACTTTGAGAGAGCACCAGCTGTTCGCGAAATTCTCCAAGTGCGCATTTTGGCTTGACAACGTTAATTTCTTGGGTCACGTGATTACGAAAGATGGTATATGTGTGGACCCGAAGAAGATCGAGGTCGTTCAACATTAGCCCAGACCAGCACCAGTTAAAGAGATCCGCAGCTTTCTAGGCCTGGCCGGCTACTACCGATGATTTGTTCAGGACTTCTCCCGTATCGCTGCACTGTTGACCAGGTTGACCCGGAAGGAAGTTCCTTTTGTTTGGACAGAGGCGTGTGAGCATAGCTTTCAGCAGTTGCAGACTCATTTGACTACGGCGCCGGTGTTATCATTGCCTTCGGGGTCGGGCGGATTTGTGGTTTATTGTAACGCTTCTCGAGTGGGACAAGGTTGCGTATTAATGCAACACGATAGGGTTATCGCGTATGCTTCCCAGCAGCTGAAGACACACGAACAGAATTATCCTACTCACGATTTAGAGATGGCTGCAGTGGTGTTTGCACTCAAGATCTGGAGACATTACCTATACGGCGAGTCGTGCCAGGTATTCACGGACCACAAGAGCTTGAAGTACATATTTCAGTAGTGAGACCTGAATCTGAGACAGCGTCGTTGGATGGAGCTAGTGAAAGACTATGATTGCGAAATCCTTTATCATCCGGGCAAGGCGAACGCAGTGGCAGATGCCTTGAATCGGAGGCCCGGAGGTAGTTTATCTTGTTTGAGCGCCGTGCAGAGGCAGTCATCAGCAGATTGGCAGATTCTTTGTGACAGCCGAGTGCAGTTCAAGTTTACTCCGACCGGGAGACAGCTTGCGCATATTCGGGCATGTCCACAGTTGCTTGACCGTATCCATGAGGCGCGCAGCCCAGTGATGACCGTCTTTCAGAGATCAGGGAGCAGGTTAGGCAGGGCAGAGACTCTGAGTTCATGATCAATGAGCAGGGGATACTGCGATTTGGGACTCGACTATGCGTACCGGATTCTGAAGGACCGAGGCGTGAGATTCTCGAGGAGGCACATGGATCGATATACGGCGTTCATCCAGTTTCCACCAAGATGTACCACGATCTGAGAGATGTTTATTGGTAGGATGGAATGATGAGGGACGTCACAGACTTCGTGTCAAGATGCCGGACTTGTCAGCAAGTCAAGGCCGAGCACCAGAGGCCCGCGGGAGACTTGCAGCCTTTGCCCATTCCGTAGTGGAAATAGGAGCAGATTTCTATGGACTTCATTGTGGTCTACCCAAGGCCAGTCGAGGGTATGACTCCATTTGGGTGATCGTGAATCGATTGACGAAAGCGGCTCACATCCTGCCAGTGAAGACCACTTTTGGATTTGCTCAGAATGACCAGATTTACATCGACGAGATCGTACGGTTGTATGGCGTCCCGACTTGTATCGTGTCCGACCGAGGCCACCCGTTCACCAGGCGACTATGGCAGAGGCTTCAGGAGGCGTTGGGCACTTGATTGAGTTTCAGCACAACATTTCATCCGCAGACCGATGGACAGTCAGAGCGGACTATTCAGACTCTTGAGGACATGCTCCGAGCGTGCGTTTTAGATTTCGGTGGTAGTTGGGATCATCATTTACCCTTAGTGGAGTTCTCCTACAACAACAGCTTCCAGGAGACCATTCAGATGGCACCATTCGAGGCTCTATATCGGAGGAGATGTAGATCGCCCGTCTATTGGACAGAGCTCAGCGAGAGCAGTATTTTGGGGCCGCAGATCGTGCAGGAGACGACCGAGAAGACACAGTTGATTCGAGACCGGATGAGAGCGGCCCAGAGCAGACAGAAATCATATGTGGACAGACGTCGTCGCAGACTAGAGTTCGCAGTTGGCGATCATGATTTTCTGAGGGTCTCTCCGATGAAGGGTGTGATGAGATTTGGGCAAAAAGGAAAGCTTAGTCCCGGATTTGTGGGTCCCTTCGAGATCCTCGAGTGTGTCGGCGCAGCTGCATATCGTTTGGCCCTTCCACCCAGCTTTCCGGATGTTCACCCCGTTTTCCCTATGTTGATGCTTTACAGATACCTTCATGACCCTTCTCACAAGATTCAGCACCAGACCGTTCAGCTTGAGTGCGATATTTCGTTCACCGAGCAGCCAGTAGTGATATTGGACCGGCAGGTGAAGAAATTTCGATCAAAGATCTTACCATCTGTGAAGGTTCTTTAGCGCAACCCGAATGGTGAAGAGATCACTTGGGAGGCCGAGGGCAAGATGCGGAAGAAATTCCCTCATCTCTTTGAAGGTACACCTAATAAAAATTTTTAAATTCGGGGACGAATTTCTTTAAGGGGGGAAGATTGTAACACCTTAGAATGCGATTAGTGGTTAGTTATGCATTAATGCGGGTTTTAGTAAAAAAGTTTACTAAAACGGTTTTCAAATATTTTATAAAAGTTAATGAATATTTTATTAAAATTTAATTTGGGCTAGCACACACATGTGCATGTAAACTAGAACAAATTTTGGGGTTAAACCATGTTTATGTGGCCATGGGGTATTAACCATCCTACTAATTATATTATGTTAATTAGCAATTAATTAGTTTTCAAAAAAAATTTTAGATTACAAATGATTTATTTAGGGGTTGACTTGAGGAGAGGTGATGAGAGAGGGAGGGAATGATTTGGGTTAAGCAAGGGGGGCACCATCATTATTAGCATTAAATGAGGAGAGAGAGAGAGGTGCATGCTTGCTCCCATAATACACCCCTCTCTCCCTCTCTATTATTTGAATTTCCATTATTCTTCCTCTCATATTTTCCCTCCTCTCTCTCTCTCTCAAAACTGAAGCACCTCAGCCCTCAAGTCAATCCTCAACCCAAATTCTTCAAGATCCCCACCTCACCTCATCAAAATTCATCACATCTTTCAAAAAAATTGATCCTACACCCCAAGTTAACCCATGGAGCTAGGAAAGCTTGGATTTTGTAGCAAGTTGGTATAGGTATAAACCCCTAACTGTTATTTAGCTAGTTATTATGTTGTGTTACATTGTAGCTTCAGTTTAGAACCTTAAAGTCGTAGTTTGGTACCGATATCATATTTTAGTGTCGTTTTGGTGCTACTGTAATCTGCTATGACCCCGAAGCTTTTTGATAAACCCAAACAATGTAGTAGTGTAGTGCTAGGTACCCTGAGTGTGTGAGTGGAGTTCGAGCCCAACTTGGGCGGTTTTGGCCGGCGACGAGGGTGGTTTTTCCGGCGAGCTCGACCTAGGTAGGAGCTAGGGGCTTGAAACTTTTAGGGTTGCTGTCTGCAGTGATTTTAGAATGTTTGGTATTGTTTGGTTTTTGGGCTTTTACAGTGGGCTAAATCTGGGATGGTGTAGCTAGTTTTAGAGTTTTGTGGGTGTTTATGATGATTTTGGTGGTTTAGGTGGAGATTAGGTAAAGTTAGAGTTTTTATGGCTAGATTAGCGAGATTATATGCTGTTGGTGTCACTTATTCCAAGTATTTTCACCTGATTACATAAAAGTACCATAATGTTGCAATTTAGTGGTTTTAAAACGTTTTTAAACCAAGCGTTAGGATACGGAGTATCTGCTGTTTCTGGGGTTATTTTTCTTGATGAGCAAACATATACATTAGACTATACTTGGTGCTAGGAGTGTAGTGTAAAAACCTGGATCACTTTTACCTGAATTTGGCCGATATCAATCCTATGGTGGCCGGCCCAATTTTGGTGGAACATGTTGAATTTTTGCAGGTAGCAGTCTGTAGGTATTATAAGAGATTTGGTCTTGTTTATTTTTCTTGTTTTTGCTCCAGATAAAATCTGGGACCATTTACCTATAATTTGTGTAGCGGGACTTGCGCGACACGTACGTTACGAGATGGGTTTGGTGCTGCTGTGTGTCATAGCGTGTCGGAATAGTTTTTGATGTATGCACACACGTTCTGGTGTTACGTATACACACGCGTTTAGCTTACGACACTAGTTTCTTGTACAATCTTGATATCGCGTTTTTGCAGGATTTTAGCCTTATGTGTGTTGCTTGTGTAAATTCTAGGTTGGCAGGCGGGGACTTCGGACGCCGCAAAGAAGGGAAAGCAGGTGGTCGGGTACGCTTAGCTCGAGATCACCGGTGAGTAGATTTAACATCTACGGGGAAATCGCCCGTATGGCGTTATGCGTTAGGGCTTGATAGGATATTATAACCGCGTGTTATATTCATATATATATTGGTTGTGCATATGTACCATTGTAGCATACCCCTCTTTTGTTGCATATAGACATAGTATTTGTAAGTCTACGGTAGCGCCCCGGCCGTCTATCCGAGGCCAAAATGCGAAAACGAAATTTTTTCATAAACTTGAAACCGGCGCTATCGCAGACTTTAATCACGGATCGAACCATTAACCTATAACTAGAAAACGAGAGAAGGGATAGAAAAGCTATACCGATCGATCTTTGTCCTTCGGTCTTTGGCCACCATCCCAAGCTCCTCGAGGCATCTCCGAGCTCGATCTCCTCGTCGGAAAGGGCACCACATCATCGAGTCCTTTTACGTGTAAGTCCACGTTGCCCACCCCGGTGCTTGCGGGGAGGCGGAAAACGGAATAAAAATCGAATTTTTATGAACTTAAGCAACATGGACTAGACTATGAAGGATCTTTGCTAAACAAAAACAAGCTAAAGCTAACTAGAAACTAGCTAAGTGCTAGAAAGGTTATACCTTGGGCTTTATGTCCTTCTCTCCTTGCTCCTTGGAGTGGTGGAAGGAGGTCACCTTAGTCGTCTTCTCACGTCGAAGAAAGATCCACCCGAAAGCCTCGACCTTTGGCTTCAACTCCAAGCTAGAAGTAACTAGGGTGCAAGAAGTGCTAATCCTTGAACCCTAGATGAGAGTAGAGATTATCAAGAAAGGGTTTTTCTCAAGCTCAAGTGTTTCTCAACACATGAGAGGGGAGAGCTTGAGGGAGAGGAAGAACAAGAGAGAGAAAAGTGAATAAGAGAATAAGAGAAAAATAAACCATTCTCACGTATATGTGTGAATTATTGTAATTAGATAATTAGCTAGATAATTGTCATGGTTAATCAAGACATGACCATTATCATTTCATTTTTAATGCAAATTGCAAGGATCAAAGAGCATCTTCCAAATGAAATGATGATGGTCAAAGTGTCAACCAAGGTCAACAAGTCAAGGAGGTCAAATGGTCAACAACTATAACCATGCACAATTATTTAAACTAATATCAATTAACAATAATACACACATAAGCATTAGGGTTAATAAAATGACAATAGTCATTAACCCTAATCA
This sequence comes from Agapanthus africanus, assembly GCA_030015575.1. Taxonomy (NCBI): domain Eukaryota; kingdom Viridiplantae; phylum Streptophyta; class Magnoliopsida; order Asparagales; family Amaryllidaceae; genus Agapanthus; species Agapanthus africanus. Next base: position 233,789,377 of record CM057344.1, read on the forward strand.
AAGTCCTCTCCCTCTGTCTCAAGCAACTGTGCATACGCACCCGTATTCGTGATCCGTGGAATACGAATACAATGAGAAAAACCAATCCCAAATCATATACTAGGATCCGGCTTAAACCAAAGCCCGCTAGTATAAGCTGTCCGGACAGCAAACGTGTACAAGTGCGCGGATGTGAACGAACCCTGTCGCAAAACCATGCGACCTCTACTCATTTTGCCTAAAGACGAATAGCTCTCTGTGTGGGACTCTAAAGACTCGACACTACGCTGGCAGTGGGTTTAACTACAGACCGCAAACGGCACTAGCTGTACGTAACGGTCCCCAGGTAGATGTCGATAAGAAGACTGACGAGGTGAACCCCATCTGAACTCCTACTGAGCCTGTATGTGACAATCTCCGTACAGTCCTGTCTGTTCGTCTGATACATCGCATGGCGGGCCTAGGGGGGGCGGTGAACGTCAGTCCCCTAATAGCGGTACAAGTCGTATCGGAGTGTAGCCCAGAACACCCTGAGATAACACTGGAAACCTACCAGTATATCTCGCTTGCCCTGGCCAGGGACTACTCGTGTAATGGCTCTCCTGGACACAGCGCGATGTCAACCCCCAATACCGGGAGAGACGAATCCTGTCTAACCGTCACTGCCTCCAAGTGCTTCGGGACTGCACCCAAAAACTACCTGTTTGCACGACTCCTTTGAGCCGTGGTAGGGTAGTAATCAAAGTGCAGTGGGAACACACTCGAGGCGAAGTGACAGTGTCAAGTCAGCGGACTAAGCTGTACTCATGTCACCTGGGAACTTATAACCGACGATAGGTATAATACCAACCAACAGTTCCCGACGAGTCTTGTCCAGTGTACTCGTAACCTAACGAGCACCCGCATACTATCTTAAGTACGACGTACTGACGGCTGTGGGACAGACCGTCTCCCACGTTGGGATGAGAAGCGCATACGCTAGTCTACTCCGGAGTATCGATGCCCTGTCTCGATAGTCCAACGACTAGAGACCTGTATAAGGATGTGCTTTTAGATCACCCAGCTCCCACGAGTGTGAGCGCCATCACAACGCTGGTAATCAAGCAAAGATCCTAAGGGCTCTACTAATATGTATATCAGCGATATGCTAAAAGAAACACATGCACATATTAAAGCAGAGACAAACCAAGTAGTATACTACCATTTCAAGTAAGATTGTATATACAACTGTGAATATCCCAAGCTTCCATCAAGTAATATACAAGCTAGTATGATACAGTAATGGCCTCTAGGGCATATACACTAACATTACGGGCTCCCGCTTCATCCGAAGCAACTCGGGCACGAAGCTCGCTAGCCGACGTGTCCAAGGTGAAGTAGAGAATGTGTGTGATCACTTTGTCTCAAGCATCCATTGATTCTCATCACATGAGAGTGTATGGATAGAGGTTAGAGATGAAGCTATTGATGGAAATAGTGAGCTAGAGGAAGAAGAAGAAGAGGAGCCATTTTCTTTCTTTTATTATCCATGATAAAAATGAGAGAGTGGGAGCAAAATTATACAAGAGCAAACTTTATCATGGCTGCCCTTCTCTCTCTTCCTCTCATTTCAAACCACAAATCAATCACATAATGTGACATTAGCACAAGAAAAGAGACCATGAGTCACTAATGAAGTCCATGTCAAATTAATTGCACCTCATGATGATTTCTAGCTCATAATTTCCATTTGTAAATATTAACCCAAATGTTTACAACAATAAAAAGATACGGCAACATCTAAAGTAAACTCGTGAAGGATCACAAGGATACCCGTCACCTGTATAAACATACCTACATCCGCATTCCGACTGAATGCGAATGCGATGAGACTAAAGTAATCCAACAAATCTAATACTAGGATCCGGCTTAAACCAAAGCCCACTAGTATGATCCGCCCGATCATGATCCGTGCACTACTGCACGTATATGATCGGACCCTGCCATATATCATACGGCCTCTACAACGTTTCGCCCGAAACATGAGAAACTGTCTGTGGGGGACTCTAAAGACTCGTCAATACTTTGGCTGTGGATTTAACCACTAGCACGTCGGTGGTACTAGCTGTATGTAACGGGCTACCAGGTATTGACCAAAAGGGAAGTCGATGAGCGAACTCATCCTGGCACCCTACCGATCCTGTCAGTGACAATATCCTTACAGTCCGGTCCATTCGTCTATGAGCATCGAATGGCGGGCCTAGGGGGTTGGTAAAAGTCAGACCCCCTAAAAGTGGTACAAGTCGTGTCGGAGTGTAGCCCAGAACACCCTGAGATACTACTGGAATACCTATCAGTAAATCTCCTGCCTTGGTTAAGGACTTCGTGTAATGGCTCTCCTAGACACAGCGCGATATCACCCCCAATACCGGGAGAGACGAAACCCCTGCCGATCCGCTCACTGCCTCCATGTGGCTCGGGACTGTACCCAACTAAAACCTGTTTGCACGACTCCTTTGAGCCGTGGTAGGGTAGTAATCAAAGCACAGTGGGAACTCACACGAGACAAATGACGATCTCAGGTCGATGAACTAACCTGTACACATGTCACCACGGAACTACTATCTGACGTCAGGTATAATACCAACTAGCATGTTCCCGACGAGTCCTGTCCGGTGTACTCATAACCCAATGAGCACCCGTATACATCTTAGGTGAACCAACTGACACCAATGGCTTGTGAGACCGGCCACCTCCGCTCGTCGGGGTCTCGACTGTATACACTAGTCTACTAATGGAGTATCGATGCCCAGTCTCGAAACTCCTTCGACTAGGGACCTTTTAAGGATGTGCTTATAGACCCCAGCTCCCACGTATATGATCACCATCATACTACTGGCAGTCAAGCAAGAATTCTAAGGGCTCTATCAACGTGTAATAGCGACCTGTAAGGTCACCTAAACCAGTGCACGATGATAAAGATAAACCAGATAACATACTATCATCTTAAATAAGACTGTCCTACCGGTATAGGTCCTCCCTCAATCATTGCAATCACGTGCCTATGATCCAATAATTGACTCCGAGGGAACTATGTCCAACAATCTCCCACTTGCACTCAAGGCTAATTATTGCGATGTCGCATACTCACAGCCCGTGTGATACCGAACACCCAACTCCTCTACTAATCAGTCTCAGAAAGCCCGTTTGCGAAACTATTATGTTCGAGGAATAGCCTCAGTGAGTGGATCCGCCCTGATGTTTCTTTCTATGTCTCTCTTTATCTCAAGTTCGCTGAGAAAGCCGTCTCCCGAAATGAGCAATACATGTCTTAGAATATGTTTGGATGTCTGATGGGACCTAGTTCATAAATGAACTCCAAATCCAAACTTCTTAGACTGTATCGTCAACTGAATTTAATCAGTATCCTGCGCCATGCCTCCCTCGGTATCCGCTTGGACCACCTGTCCAAACTACTGCCCCTCGTCAGAGGGAAAACTATAACTCTGACAGCCACTCTGTCATCCAGGTCACCTTGGAAGCCTGGAATGATAACTGTCTCCTAAAAGAGGTTGTTGTTATCATATCCCTAGAACATCCACTTATATTCTAAAACTGCTTCCAAACGTTTCTCCAGGATAGGAGTAATATCAACTTATTGCATCTCGTGCAAAAACAACATCTGGTGTGGTACTTGACATCTTATGATCAACTCAATTGCCTAAGCAAGTGATCTGCCAATCATGCACATCCCTCTCCCCTTTAGTCTGTAAGATACCTTTAGAGAGGGTGACTCCATCACCTGCAGGTACACTACCGTGCCAGGAGTCTTCCATTCTAAGACACCTTTAGAATGCTGTCTAAGTACCCAGATTGGGAAACTACCCAAATCTAGATCTAAAACCATAGATCTAGTAACCAGAATGCCTGATATAATATCCAAATCCTTTGTGGAGAAACCACTGTGCGACAACCAAAGTATAACCAACCGTAGTGCAGGAATATCACTTCCTACTATGTGTATGTCATCCAAATACCAGGACATCACACCCTACTAATCCATCCCCTATATTGATGAAGTCAAACCAATGACTGTCACATCAGAAATAGATGATCTATCTCCGCTATATCTGCTTTAGTCTATAAATGACATAAGCCACTTGTCCACTATGCTTCCACTGCTCCCACTGACTACGACAACCCTCTGGCAGAGTCACATACACGTACACTTCTAAAGCTAGTTTAGAACGACGCTATATTCATCCTTCTGCCGGGTCTCACAGTCTGGAACAACAGCAATGGCAAGTCTGGGTAAACAAGAACCTCTTTGTCACCGTCTTTGAGCATACCGAAGTACCTCTCGAGTGCCTGAGGTTACCCACCATATCTGCGGAGTGGCCAATGGAATGTCAATCCAGATTGAATCTTTAGGTCCTATTAAATTTTCAGTAATCGTTTGCGGTTCTGGAATCACTTCCAGTTCTACCATACTCCCACTACTGCTTTCTGAAAAAATCCATTTTTATTCAAACTGTTGCGAGTTAAGAACAATATCACTATTGATCTTCCAGATGGTAGAAAGTCAACCCTTGTCATAGCCCGGGTCAACCCACAAACAGCCATTACAGAAACATGCCTTGAGTTATCTAGAGTCTGGTTTTAAGCATAAGCCAGACAACTCCCTGTACCTTAACAATGTTAAGATATGAACCGTTCTATATCCAATATAGAAACAGAGGCACTGATTTAATTGGAACCAGATTCAAATCATGCAGCTTTCTCCGGTGCATGTAAGCTAAATGGAAGGAGGCCGATCAGCGTTACTCAACTTAGGAATGCATCCAGATATGAGTAACCTGAAAGAGAAACAAGTTTCTCAGAACCATTACTATCAACTGAATACCGAATACAAGTATCTACATCTTCGATCACCTTGAAAAATCCTGATACTTGCAACACCTGGTTTTTTACTTTATTCTTATACCTATAACTTCGCAAAACTTAGATCATGCATTTCTACGAAATACTTGTCTAAAAACTAGAGAAGTCATAAGTAAACCGAATATAGTACGAGCACCAACCCCTCTGTCCTAATGGACACTGGACAACATACAATACTTTGTACAAGTCCCCTGAGTCTAATAACTCATTCCTTGTATGTCGTAGGTTGAAAACTGTACTTATGGTTAAGAAGAATTACACCGCTGTTTAATTCTCCTTACCTAACCATCCACTGATATAGGTAAATGTCATGGACATAATTTCAAAAAGTTATATCTCACTTTATAAAAATAAACGTACAGATATATCAATTTGAAATTGGTGCATAACAACGGATATTCAAAACCAAATATTTGCCGTCCGGTAAACAACCCAGGCGATTTCCTCAAATATCACCAATTAAAACGAATCCCGATATATTGAGGATGATCACCCAATTCCCAATAACTTGCTCCCACTCATCATCTGTAAAACCATACAGATGTGAGAATTAAACCTGGTAAATACATACCCTGGAGCAAGGACTAATTGGGAAATCGGTTTTCTTTTAACAATACACAGTGAAACTGAAACATGTAAATGTTTCGAAGGGGTATCCTGGTATTCTTAGTAATGCCTCTTCCATTATCAGATTCACAGCTGTAACCGTATATTTCTTTGCCATCTCTCCAAATCCCTTTATATGTCTTTAGTCATTAACTTCTGTACACCCCTTTAGGCTAAATGGTTTTCTTCCCTCCCTACCATTCGGCACCTGCCTATGGTTTGGAAGAAGACTATCCAATAAGCATAATGGCTGTACTCTCCTAATCTTAGGAGTACTCGTAATCTGAGAGAAGGTGAAGATAAAAGACAACTAAATAAAACCTTATTCCTATTTCTCCTGAACCAGAATCCATCCCCGAACTGGAACAAGTCCCTTCGAGTTCATATATAACCATACGATGGAGTATCCAATAAACTGTGGATCTTCATAGTGATACGGAGTGTTCTGGAGAAATACAAAGGTGATGTAGGATTGGTGAAGAAATACTTAGTTTGGTCGTGAATAGCAGTCGCAATTTATTTTGCCCTCTTACTAATCCCTTTATTTGTCTTTACTTAATACCTTTTGTACACCTTTTAGGCTAAATGGTTTTCTTCATGCCCTACCTTTCGGCACTTACCTATGGTTTGGATGAAGACTATCCAATTATCGTAATAGGTGTACCGCCCAATCCAAAGAGCACTCGCAACCTGAGAGAAGGTAAAAGGAAAAGACAACTGAATAGTCCTATTCATTTTCTCCAGAACCGGAAACCATCCTCGAATCTGGAACAAATTCCTTCGAGTTCGTATATAACCATACGATGGTTTTATCCAATGGAAGTGGATGTTCGTAGTAATACGGGGTGTTCTCGAGAAAAGGGTAAAAGTAGGAGTGGCAATGAGGTATGCAACTCAGACAATCCAAAAGCCAGTGTTTTAAGAAGGTTCGGTTAACTTGGCCACTGAGTTATAGTCTAGGGTCGGGCCATGGTCGCTTTCAAAGAGAGAGAGAGAAAAGAAACACTCGGCGTGCACTCTAACCTAGATCAGAATGGTTATCAATTTATCTAATCAGGAAACCTCCCACTGTATCGTCAAATTCTCCTCCAAACCTGAAAGAAGAATTAGTCGGGATCACCCGAGAAGTAAACCAACTCATCAGTGGGAATCGGGATCCAACTATCATCGCATGATAACGTGATAGAATCCACTCACGTTATCACACTCCAGAAGGTATGCACATATCTGGCAAGTTTCAGTTTCTTTAGAAACTCCCGATGTGGTTTTTACCCCATGCTCTTATGACCTTGACGAAGGCCAACAAATCATAAGTCACATGTCAAGTTCTACCCGTCATTGTCCAGGTTAATTTGAACCCACCCGTACAAGCCCTTGACGAAGGCCAACAAGGCTATACGATTGTCCCAAACCAACGCATCTATCTATGCAGCAGAAAGGTAACAAGCAGCTACCATTCACTATGCCTTGACGAAGGCCAACAAACATAGCATGAATACTAAGTGCTACCCATCTGAAATGACGGAGGGCTACGAATGGTTTTTGGCGAAAAACCTTTAACGTAATGAACTTGATATCGTTGAAGGAACCGGATAGCTTTTTATGAAAATATAGTGGCGAAAACCTTTGCTAAAGAGGTCACTCCCGGTGAAAGGATCTCGACTCTTTCCCCGTAGAATGAGGTGCAGGATATTCCAATTGAATACCACGATGCAAAGCAAAAAGTAATCGGCTATAGTGAAGTTATTACCCTGACGCAAACTTCTGTCCAAGGGGTCACACCCGGTAAAGGGATCTCGGCCCTTGCCTCGTCGACTGAGCTGCAGGATATTCATAACCGAATACCACTGTGCAAAACAAAAGAGAACGTCCTTGCAATAACAGCTTTTTGAAAAAAAATGTTCCAACAACATCAGAATAGGTTTGTTTAGCTTGCATTGATCCGAATCAATGCAGTCCCATCAATTAATCACACCAGAAAAGAACGAAAATATGATGTATGTATATGCCATCCGCATTCGCCACTGGGTCCCGTCATCACCCATTAAGTTACTTAACTAACGACAGAGCGGGGACTGGACTAGCGCGGGTGTAAAACATATACAACATCTACTAGTATATATATCAATATATAATAATCGCTGAAGGCGTGATAAATGCAACATCACCGAAATGTAATAAGCATCACAGAACAATACAGATAATCTGGGATCTCCGGGTTTCATAGAGCCGCTACTAAAACCCGACGTTCCCCTGGTCGTGTGGATAGGTTGTGCAATGAAATCCTAGACCCCTACGGGCGCGGCAAATTACCCGCCAAAACCTGAAGCGAGGCAGCCCCCTTCAACAAAGTGAATGGGCCACCCATCATATCGCGGAATCCGGTAACTTGAGCACCCCTCCTTGGGTCAATCTATACCCCCTACGAGTGCGGTGAATAGCCCGCCAATTCTAGAGTGAAGCCCCCTCCGTCTCAAAGCCATGAGATGCGGGCTCGTTGCCCTCTGGAACCCGGCTATCTGTACACCCCACCGCGGGGTAATCCTAGTACAGAAAGTAAAATATATATACAACGGGTACATCGACCTCAGCCCGGTCGTTCCCCAAAAGAATAATATGTAGGGATTCTAGGCACGTGCACAAGGGTCTACGAGGCATCAACCATACCCGATTTAAAAATTAACCGTGCCGAACAACCCGAAGCCGGATCTTTAAACTAGGGTTTAGGCGAAAACAAGTATGTTAAACTCTTTAACACTAAGTGAGAGGGATTACAACCTTTGTAGATCTGGTCCTTCACTTCTTAAGCTCCGTGTTGAGGTCCCTTCGCTGCGATCATCGTGTTCTGGACTCTCGAGAGGCTTCACGAAGAGAATGATGCAACCTTTGCTTCCGATCTTCGATACAAAGATGATCTACCTTGATGTTTCGTTAACACAAGCTAACACTCATAATATGAAGTGAACACCCTCATCTAAATGGCAAGGATAGATGAGGATGATGAAATAGGATTTTTGCTCTCATTTATAATCTTTTTCTCACTCATTTTCATCACAAAAGAAAGCTTTTTCAAAAAGAAGCTCAAGCAAGAAGAAGATGAATGAAGATCATAACTTAATCCTTTTGTGATGAACAATGAATTATTGTAGTGGTTACAAATCTAACCAAGGGTTAAGCATGAAAGGAGTTAACCCTTGTAGAGAGTTAACTAGAGTTAATGGTTTGGATTGGGTTAACATAATATCTTACAAAAATATCAAGCAACCACAAAGTCAAAGCTTCATGAAGCTTCATGGAAGCTTCATGCAAAAGCTAACCCTAATCCAAACCCTAACCAAGTTTAAACCCTAATCCATTGTTAAATTTGTAACCCCAACATGTTATAACATTATATATCTCATATACAATATATTTTGTAACAATAGAAAATAATACAATTAACATATATCGCATATATATCAATGTATTATCCCGTGAGAAAATGAATCTTTTTGTGAGCTAATATTAGTTAATGCAATTTAATTTATCATATACATTATTATACATTAAATTATCGAATCAACACTTGATTCGACAATTCGGCTATTTCACAAATAATCGACTAATATGATGACCCGGATATATCACATATACCCGGTCGATATCTCATATCGCGAGAATCCAATACAGTATCACATACCGCATTATCCTCGGTCCCGCACATATCACATATGTGCTCCTACTCCGTTTTGCCTGAGCCAAGAAAACTCTGTGTTGGACTCTAAAGAATCGTCAATACGCCGGCAGTAGGTGATGATCATATCAAACACCCACAAGCTGCAAGCGGTCAGCTAAACGTAACAGCCACCCAGGTATTGAGCGCTCAGAAGATCAACAAGCAAGCCTGTACATTCTCTTGTTAATCCAATCACTAACACTCCCGTACAGTCCGGTCTCGTCGTCTGATATGTCGCATATCTCGCCTAGGGGTGGTAAACGTCAGACCCCAGTAGCTTGATAAGTCGTGTCGATATGAGGTCTATAACAGTTCGAGAAACTACTGATAACACTTACCAGTAAATCTCAGCAACCCTGGCCAGGGATTTCCAGTTATAGCCAATCGAACACAGCACAACATCAACTCCCTATACCGGGAGAGACGAATCCCCTCCTATTGCTCATTGCCTCCATGTGATTCGGGACTGTACCCAAAAGCCACCTTTTTGCACGCCCTCTTGGACGTGGTATGATGGAAATCAAAGTACAGTGGGAATCACACAAGTCTCTATGACGATCTCTGGTCAACAGACTACTCTGTACCAGTGTCACCGAAGAACTGCCATCTGACGTAAGATATAATACCATCTGGGAGTTCTCGGCGAGTCTGTTCAGTGTACCCAGTCTCCACTGAGCACCCGTACACCATCCTTGATGTCAAACACCGATAGATATGGGATCATCCATCGCCCATCATATGGGTCAAGATGCGTATACGCTAGTTTACTCTGGTGTATCGATGCCCTGTCTCGATACACCCTCAACTAGGAACAGTTATAGGATGTACTCGTCGACTACCGTGGCCCCACTAGTATGATCTCATCATAGTCCCAGTAGTCGAGTACATATCCTAAGGGCTTTATCAACATGTAATATAGAGACAATCAGAATACATGTTAAGATAAAGTACAACCAGATAGCATACTATCATGTCGAGCAAGAAAGTCCTCCCTATATATGTCCTAGCATCCACTACAATTTACATCGTATGTACAGTAATGGCTTCTAGGGCATACATATAACTAACAATCTCCCACTTGCACTAGGGCCATCTGTTTTGGTATCACATACCCAACAATTAGCTGCGGTTGAAGTATCTCATACTCAACCATCCCATAAAAGTCTCTACTGGGAAAAAGGCCTTTGTGAGTGGATCCGCGCTGTCGTCTTCTGTGTCTACTCTCCTAACCTCTATCTCCCTGGAGATCAACCATCTCCATGATCAGGTGATACTGCCTAAGAATTATATCTGGATTTCTGATGGGACGGGGGTTTCTTGGCCAAAGCCACAACTCAATTGTCACACAATGGTAGGAACGAAGTTGTAACGTTTTAAAAATAATTAAATGAATAATTAAATGAATAAAATTGTTTAAGTGAATTTTATGATTTTCGGCAAAGTAAAATGTATTTTTCGTAAAACCTAACCGTGATTGTTTTTCATTATAATTTCAAAAATACCTATTTTAATTATGTAATTACTAGTAAATGGTGTTTATTTAGCCACTTATAAATTTTTAGTTTAATTAAATATTTTTCCTAAACTAATTATTTTAAATATTAACATAAGCTTTATTTTTACACTAAATTAGTGTAAATTACAAATTTGAATGGTTTTAATTTGTAAAAGTGAGCCATGACATATTATAATTTAGTGAGTATCATGTAAAATTCATTTGCAAATTTTTCCAATTTTCTATAGTTTTCTTGAGTTGCTATAGTAAAGAATTAAAAGAAAATTTCATAAAAGCATGAAAAGACATAATGATATGATATTTTGGTGGAACTTTCTACATCTTTCTTCACTTTTCTCATTCTCCACCCCCTCCTCCTAATTGTGGCCGGCCTCAACAACCCCATGGCTGCCCCCCCCCCCCAATTTCCCACTTCATTTTTATTCAAAATTCATCAAAAATTCAATTAAAATTCCACAAAATCATATTTATTTCATACCCTTTATTCCTTGCTCATTTTTACATGGATTTTGGAGATGAAAAACATGCATTTTTGAGGCTCATTTTCATGTTTGGACTTGAGGTTGTGAAGGTATAAATCTATCTCTTTTGTTTTATTTCCATTAGATGTTTCTTTTAAAGCATAATTAGTTTTATTAGATTAATTCTATGTTCAATTTTTAAAATTCAAGTTAGGGTTTGTAAATTCAAGTTATGATTTTTATTAATTAATTAGGGTTATAATAACTAGTCTACCATTTTTAGAAGTGGAAAAATCTTGCATGGTTATTATATAATAATTTGTGTATTCAAATTGATTTAATAATGTTATTTAGCTAACTAGTTTTTATAAAATGTATTTGTGGATAAAATAAAATTCCAATTAAGGTTGTTATCATTATATTGTAGTTTTAGTGAGAATCTTAGCATGTTAATGGAAAGAAAAACTTAGTTTGATCACTAGTTTCTTGTGATAATTGGAAAAATACTAATAAAAGGCTATTTTTGTAAACTAGATTTTGGGAAATTCCTAAATAAATGAGATTAAAAATATAATTATGGTTTCATCATATCATTATCATCATGAATTGTAGTTTAGTACATTAATTCATGCAACATCATGTTTTGTGGTGGAATTGTGGTATTTTGCTTGAAAAATGTTGAAAATTGTTAAAGGTTGCAAACTAGAAATTTCAAATTAATACAAATTTGTGTAATAAAAATGTAGTAATGGTTTGTATAGTCTAGTTATGCTATTTAATGAGTTTTATAACCATTGGTTTCATCTAAATGTCAAGTTTTGATGAAAAACGGTAAATTGGCATTTTCGGTTTTTACGAAATTGGACGGTTTGATGGATTTTAGGGTTTCGATGGATTTAATCATGTTTTATAATATAAGTAATGTGTTTTAAAACTACGAGTTATTTGTTGATGTTTATCTCGATCCATCAGAGTTTGTACGCCGATATCGAGCGAAATTTGGTTCTTTTGCGTGGACGGGACATAGGTTTTAACCTATGCTTGTTCCTTGCGTCGTTTTGACTTTTGTATGTGATTCAGTATACGATGCTATTTATATGATTGCGTTTAGGTACCCCTCACGTGGACTGCGGGTGATGAAGAGGAGGATGGCGACACCGTCTTCGGCAGACATGGACCAGGTGAGTAGATGTATATCTACGGGGGGAAGTCGGGTAGATGGCGTTTAGCACCCGCGCAACGTAGAATATGAATAGTATTTATTGACATTAGGAAACCAGATGTGATCCTAGATTCTTAATGAGTAGGACCCTAGTAATGACCCTAGACTGGACTAGACTGATTTAGGAAAACCATACCAGAAGATGAATACCTTGGAAGAGGTTCGTAGGTTTCAGGTAGAAACACACACACGCACACACTGAAACTCGACATGGTGTATACGTGCATGTGTATATATATATATAGGACGAGGTATAGGTATATATATATATACAACACGTATATGGGATACATTGATGTGATATGATATCCGAGGTATGATGAAACAGTGTAACTGGGCTTGATGCCGTGATTCTTGGCTATACAGTCGTATTAAGTGTTAGCGGATCAATAGAGGATGAGATAATGAACATGTATACTTAAATTATAATGGGTGGTGATGATATTGAGGTACATGGGACTCTAAAACCATTGGTTTCATCATATAGGTGTGACCTGATGTCGATATCATAGAGGTGTGACTTGAGGACGATATGATACATATGACATGATATTTCTGATGATAAACTAATGATGCTTATTATGATGGCAATGATATATGATTGATGTATGCGATCACAGTTTAGCACCTTGATCATGAGATGTGTTGATGATGACATTATACTAATGATGAGACACCTAGGGGATACTTGACCCGTACCCTGATATTGGGATGCCGTACGATGGATTTTACCGTACGAGGCATAAATATGATGATTGATCCGCACTCTTGATTCGAGGAAGCCGTACTACGTACGTGACGCTATTGAGGCCGGATCGCCGACTATTAGAGATATTAATTCAGACCTTAGGTAGACTCTTGTTTCTTATTGACTAGTTTCTTAGGTTTTGTTCCTTAGGAGGTTAGATGGACACTAGGTTAGGTTCGAGTCATATAGTGGTAGTGGTAATGGTATATCAAATGAGTAGATAACACACTTCCGTCTTTACTTTCACACTGGAATCATAATGACGCATGTTCTTACATATGTTGCTATAATCAGTATAAACCTTACCTGTTAGGACACTAGCACCATTACCGATGATGCGCATATTCCACGCACACTTATTTGCCGGCTCACACACATCATCATCGGTAATTGCTATATCACGTACACTTTAGATTATATTATCTTTTATTGATAGAATCAGTTAACAACTTGACCGATATAATATTGTGATTACTCTCTGATGTTAGTATAGACATGATAATTATCACTTAGACATTCATGCAGTCATGTTTTCATGTTATTGTAGGGTTCCTAGGCACTCTAGTGAAGTCTCACAAGTGATCAAACATGCACAAATCAAATTTTACGGGTGCCTACAAACCCGACTATGGATCGTTTACTAGATATTTAGGCGAAACAAGCAAACTAGTTAACATTTTAACTAAGGGAACGGATATACAACCTTTGTAGACCCGGTCCACCACCTCCACGGCTCCGCAATGAAGTCCCCTCGCTGTCCAAATCATGTCTTGGGCTCTAGGGTCGGCATCATCGAAGAATGGGCGGGCTTGATCGTTGGTTCGATGCCGAAGATGATCTACGTCGAGGCATCGCTAGAACAAGCTCCAACTTCACCAAGTCGGAAAAACTTGTGAAGGAAACACCCTATACTACTTGGCAAGAGGTAGAGGATGAAGAAATAGGAAGTGGGTAAACTTTAGTTTTGGATTTCTCACTAGATTTCATGACTTGCCATTGGAGTAGCAAGCTTTCTTCATTGAAGAAGAAGATGAAGAAAGAAGAAGAAGATATGATAAGTTAATTAAAAATGAGATAATTAAATCAATACTTATCATGACTTCAACTATAGTTAAGTGTAGAGAATTAACTTAGGTTAGTTAAATGGTTAGGGTTAAGTATAAGACAAGAATGAAGACTAAGTCAAAACTTCAAGAATCTTCAACTAAAAACAAAATAAGCAACCATTCATTTATCTTTTTCATTTTCCAAAATGGATATAAATAAATAAGATAAATGAATAAGTAATCAAAACCCTAATCATTAACATAAACCATGGTTTGATTCTTTACACTTAACCAAGTAAGCATGTATCATCAAACATGATACAAACATGTGCACAAAACTATATCGCATATACAATGTGCACAATTCAAGTGAGAAAATCCATTTAAAGTGAACCAATACTAGTTAATGCAAAGCAATATATCAAATATATAATTATACATTAAATCATTAAATCAACACTTGATTCAATGATCCGGTCATATCGGATATAACCGACTAGTATCATATGTATCGGCTTATCGAATCAATCCTTGATTCGATAACTAGGTTATATCGCATATAACCATTCGACACATTCATCGCGAGAATGAAATACGGTATCACATACACGCATTATTCTCGGTCCCGCACATATCTCATATGCGCTCCTATTTCGTTTCGCTTGAGCCAGGAAACCTCTGTGTAGGACTCTAAAGACTCGTCAATACGCCGGCAGCAGATGATGATCATATCAAGCATCCACAAGCCGCAAGCGGTCTGCTAAACGTAACGGCCACCCGGGTATCGAGCGATCAGAAGATCGACGAGCAAGCCCGCTCACACTCCTGCGAATCCAACCAGTAACACTTACCGTACGATCCGGTCTGTTCGTCTGATATGTCGCATATCTCGCCTAGGGGTGGTAAACGTCAGACCCCAATAGCTCGATAAGTCATACCGACGTAGGGTCCATAACATTCGTGAAACTACTGATAACACTTACCAGTATATCACTGCAACCCTGGCCAGGGATTTCCTGTTATGGCCAGTCGAGCATAGCACAACATCAACCCCCAATACCGGGAGAGACGAATCCCCTCCTATCGCTCATTGCCTCCATGTGAATCGGGACTGTACCCAAAAACCACCTGTTTGCACGACTCAGTAGAGCCGTGGTAGGGTGGAAATCAAAGCACAGTGGGAGACACACAAGACTCTATGACGATCTCGGGTCAACAGACTAAGCTGTACCAGTGTCACCAGAGAACTGCCATCTGACGTGAGGTATAATACCATCTGGGAGTTCTCGGCGAGTCCGTTCAGTATACCCAGTCTCCACTGAGCACCCGCATACCATCTTCGATGTCAAACACCAATGGATATGGGATCATCCATCGCCCATCGCATGGGTCGAGAAGATATGCGCTAGTCTACTCTGGAATATCGATGCCCCGTCTCGATATTCCCTCGACTAGGAACATTTCAAGGATGTACTCATGGACTACCCAGGCCCCACTAGTATGATCTACATCATAGTCCTGGAAGTCGAGTACACATCCTATGGGCTTTATCAACATGTAATCAGAGAGACAGAAAGTATACACGTTAAGATAAAGAGCAACCAGATAGCGTACTATCATGTCGAGCAAGAAAGTCCTACCTATATATGTCCCAGCATCCACTACAATATACATCCAATGTACAGTAATGGCCTCTAGGGCATACATATAACTAACAATCTCCCACTTGCACTAGGGCCATCTGTAGCAGTGGTTGCAGTATCACATACTCAACCATCCCCTAAAAGTCTCTCTTTGGGAAAAAGGCCTTCGTGAGTGGATCCGCCGTGTTGTCCTCTGAGTCTTCTCTCCTAACCTCGAGCACCCTGGAGATCAACTATCTCCACGATCAGGTGATGTTGCCTCAGAATTTGTCTGGGTCACTGATGGGACCAGGGTTCCAGGGCCGAAGCCACACTTCCATTGTCATACAATGGCAGGAACCTAGTTCATCTTATGAACCAATATACACCCAAACTTCCTCTTTGGTAGTATCTTCAATAGCGATGTTACCAGCCTTTATCATCTAGTTTGCCACGGTATCTAGCTTAGAACTCTTCCAACATACCGTCCCTTTACTGAGGGTAAAGACAGTGCCTGTGACTGACATTCAGTCGTCTTTATCACCCTGGAACTCTTCCAGTGATTCTCCCCAGGATCGATTGATACAATCTCACTATACCTAGTGAGAACCCTAATATCCCTTTAGATCTATCTCATAAGTCCAAATCTCAGGATTTAGGAGGTATCATCTTTATCCTATTTGGAGAATCCTTATGATAATAGGAGATTGATCGATCGTAGTATAGGAAACTCTTTTCCTATCAAGAGTATGTTGTCTACGTACAATACGAAGATGACCACCTTACTCTCTACTACCCTTTTGTATATACAAGGTTCGTCTGCCATTTTGATGAAGTCAACTTCTTTGACTAATCCATCAAAACAGATGTTCCAACTCCGCGATGCCTGCTTCATTATGTAAAGCAACTTGCACACGTTTCCGCTGCTCCCACTGTTTACGAAGACCTCTGGCTGTGTTCTTATAGACGTTCTCTTCTAAATCGGTATTTAGAAAAGCAGTCATGGCACCCAGCCTCCAGATATCGTAGTCGTGGTAAGTAGGATCTGGACAGACTTAAGCATAGCTACTGGAAAGAGGTTTCATCATTATCCACGCCTGGTCGATGACGAAAACCTTTAACAAGTCTAGCTTTGAAAGTCTCAACTTTTCCATCTAAACCAAGTAATCTTCTCAAGATATACTTGCTCCTGATGGGGATTTAACCCTTCAGATATAGCAGCTAAAGTCCATACTTTGCTGGTATATATGGATTCCATCTCAGATCGCTAAGCATCCAGCCATTCTTACAGAGTCCCTACTCTCGATGGCCTGCTCGAAAATAGTTGGATCATCATCTCATGATGCAATCCTTGCTCCCACTGTCATCGAGAAACCGAGGTATCTCTCAGGCGGATGAGGAACCCTACTAGATCGGCGGAGAGGCTGAGGTTCGTCGGGGACTATAGAATCCTTTGGTTCTGTCAAATCATCAACTGCAGTTTTGTATAGCTGGAACCTTTCCAGTTCTACAGAACTGATCCTGCCTCGATCTTGTCCGGATTTTGCTTTAAACATAGGCCGGACAACCCCAAATCTTAACTCGCTTAAGAGATGGGTTCTTCCCATACCATAACTCATATGGAGTGGTAGGCAGTGATTTGATTGGAACCCTATTCAATAGGTATGCAGCTTCTCAAGTGCATAACTCCCAAAAGGAAAAAAGGTAACTCAGCAGTACTCATCATAGAGCACACCATATATATAGGGTGTATTTGCTCCGCCCCGACATACCACCGTGCAATGGTGTATACGGAGGAGTAATGCTGAGAGAGAATCTCATTCTCCTTTAGAATAGTCCAGTATTTCCGTGCTCAAGTATTCTCCTCCTTGATCTCATCCTAGGACATAATACTTATACCCGTATTTTGGTTCTCTACCTCTAACTTATATTCTGTGAATATCTCAAAAGGTTCAGACTTGTGTTTCAACAGGAACATATGTCTGAATCTTGAGAGATTATCAGAGAACGTAATGAAGTATAAAGAACCGGTCCTGGCATGTGTAGACTGGGGACCTACATACATCATCATGTATCATCCCAAGAGTTCACTAACTCTTTCTCTGTTTCCAATAAACAGGGCTATGGTCATCTTATCTTTGTGACATGACTGGCGAGTTTCACAAGATGTAAATTCAAACTGATTTAAATATGCATCTATATGTAACTCTAGCTAGTCGGGTCGCATTGATATGACCTAGTCTACAATACCTCAAGAAGAATCCGTTCATTTCTGAACTCTTTCTCTTGTGTGTGTTCTGTATACTAAGAACTGTAGTTTGATTTAGAACATCAACGCTTTTAGATAACGTGCCTGAACCGATCAACTTTTGATATAGGAAATGTTCAAAACATTATCCAACAATACAAAATTTTATCATTTCTTTACTAATAAAGAGATAGATATGATTTTGTATATCAGGTTCGGTATCTAATAACATTTGTTCAGAATCAATGTATTCATAATACAGGGTGACAGTGACCAACAGACTTGGCTGCAACACTTGCCCCGTTTTCTGCCTCATGAAACTTATCACCCGTTCTCAGTTCTCTACCTATCTGTAGCCCTATGTAACAGATTACATATCTGGGATCCTGATCCGGTATCATATACCCAGGACGTAAAGGACACTGAGAAACAGTTCTTTGTAATGAACACACCCGAAGATGATGCATCAGCATGCACTCTCTTCGTTTGGGCTGCACGGGAATTCTGGTAATCCCCTATTTCCTGCTTTGTCTTATAACAATTATAAGTTGGAGCGGGACCAACGTTCCCCAGCTCAGTATAACAAGCGGGTTCGGTCAATATTCCGTATTATTATCTTGATTAAGGCGTGATATGGTCGCTACCTGGAGAGAGAGAGAAGAAAACACTCAGCGTGCGCTCTGTCAAGAATAGATTGGTTATTATTTTATCTAATCAGGATGGCTCCCACTGCTTTTTATCAAATCTTCCTTCAAATCCTAAAAGGAAAGACTAGCCGGGATTAATTACACACTACAAGTTCGCCAATCTTTCAGCCAGGCCAGTGTCGGTACTTTGAGGGAGGTCCCCCGTGCTTTCGCACGAACCTAATTAATGTAAACCTCGTTTTCCCAGAGGCGTAACCTCGTTAACACCTTTCTAGACACATACTTGATCGGCTAATTGTAATGTATAAAACTCTCCCAGGAGTAACTCTTACTCGCAGCGGGTATCGGGATCCAACTATCTCATAGAAGGTATGCAATCTCATTGCAAATTTCAACACTTGAAACTCCCGATAAAGGTTTTTACCCCTAGCACCTATGACCTTAACTATGGTCAACAAATCATAAGTACTAGTCAAGTTCTACCCGTCATTTCGTGATTAATTAGACCCACCCACATGACCCTTAACTAAGGTCAACAAAGTCACGCGACTGTCCTAACTAATCGCATCATATGCGGTGTAGGAAGACATCACTTAGCTACCGTACACTGTGCCTTGACTATGGTCAACAAACACAGCACGAATACTAAGTACTCTACTTCCTAAAATGACGGAGGGCTGCGGCTGGTTTTTGTGAAAACCTTTAACGCTTTGAACTTGATCTCGTTGCGGAATCAAATGGTTTTAAAATGGAGTGTTTTCGAGACTTTTCTAGTTTTGCTAAAGGGGTCACTCCCGGTGAAGGGATCGTCGGCCCTTTCCTCGTCGAATGAGGTGCGGGATATATCATATATATCACTGTGCAAAGCGAAAACTATAGAAGCGATCAAAGACAAACCGAGGGTTGTAGCATCTGCCAGTTATTGCTAAAGGAGTCACTCCCGGTGAAGGGATCTCGGTCCTTTCCTCATCGAATAAGGTGCAGGATGTTCTGTAATGAACACCGCGATGCAAAGCAAGAACTGTAGGTACCTGTTTTATTTTTGAAATTCAATTCCACAACATCAATTAGGTTTATTTTCTTTCATTAATCTCATTAATGAATATCCCATCTTTTAAGTCCACCTAATCATCACAGATAAATATAACGTACGCTTATGCCATCCGCATTCGCCTCGATGTCCCGTCTGCACCGTTAGGTTAGGTAACTAACGCCAGAGCGAGGCAGGGCTAGCGCGGGTGTAAAACATAAGCAACGTCTATATAATATATCATATATACTATATACTATATCTGTCTGAACAGAGCACAGAACATCGCATGATCACATCACAGATAATGCAGCAGAAAAAATCATATGAAATATTGGATATACTAGGACGTCCGTGTTTTCAATACGAGCCAGTATAAAACACGGATTCCACGGTCGTGATGAATAGCCAATCCCACACCCCTAGACCCCTACGAGAGCGGCAAGCAACCCTACCAATTCTAGGGTTAGGAGACCCGGACTCGACTCCTCGAGTTGGTCTCCCACTGGACCCTAGAACCCGGTTACTTGAGCTCCCCTCCTTGGGTCTATCCTAGTGCAGAAAAGTAAATAATATACATCAACGGTGACAACTTCCGCAACCTGGAAGTGCCCCAATAAAAGAATATTACATACAAGTTTTTACATGAATGAAAATGAAAAACACTCATCTCACATAAAAACCCCCGGCTATTCAAACACGACGATCCAATATAACATATCCAGCAACACATAACATCAGATGTCATCAACGTAAGTAAATATGCGCATCCCAATTGTCGTTGACATATAGCAACGAAACCGGCGATATCACATATTACACTTACGGTCACAGAAAAGAAAATATAAAACTACAACAGTTGGAATCCGCAACCTCCTCAGACATCACATGCCTGACCAAATGAATTACTTAGACATCGCATGCCTAACAATTATAAACCCCGCATTTTAGTCTCATTATCGAAAACACTTTTCAATATCAAGTCGGGCAATTCAACAAGATTCCCGAAAAACTGATCGAATGCTCGTCGCAAACTTTAGTAGGCGGCCGCACCCCTGATACCGTCGACAATGTGCACCAAGGCGGAACACCGCTACCGCGAGCACCCGAACGGATGCTTTCGGCGACGGGGTTCTCCTACAGTCACTTGGTCGGGGCTATGGAGTGAGGCTGTCTATTAAGTTTACCCGGCGAGTATCCGCGTACGCTACGTGATTGCGACGGACTTTTGATCACATCAAAAATTCCGTGGCAACCGATCAAGTGAGACTAAACTGCTACGTTTATAATATTCATTCCGTTATCTCATAACTATTTGTGAATTCCAATTATTGTATCACATTCCGGATAAATAGAAAATGCTAAACTTTTCGATCGAACAATCGAACACCCAAGTTTTCCCGATACAGCTCAACACATGAAATATGAGTCTAACAACACTCAGTTCGTGCCTCAGTACCAACGGTCCAGCCGTAGAAGGGTCAAGCCAACGCCTCACATGTGGCACGCCGTACTGCCCCAAACCCGAAGGTTCAAAGGGCAGTTCAAGACGGTCACATAATCGAGTTAAGGTTTGTTGTCTTCTAGAGGGTCCATCGCGTTACTTGCACTACTTAGAACGTCGTTAAACTACGGAAAAATCCAACAATTGGAAATTTCCCGGCAGGGAAAAAGTGGGTATTTATATCTGGTCGAACCTTTTAACATATTCTAAAATTTATCCGGAAACGCACACCGACAAAATTAGACAGTCCGACCGAATACACCGAGTCCCCAATACAACACAGAAAATACAACTCTGGAAAAATTATTAAAAATTCCCAGGAAAATCAGCACAGAAGAATAAGAATTACTGTGCAGAAATAGATGCACAAAACGACAAAGTGGCCGCGGATCCGCCGCATGAGCCTTCTTTAAGGCCGCGGATCCACGCCTACTTTGTGGAATCAGGGTTACGAATTGCACAGTTACTCTTATATTTTCCTTCTGATATTTCTAGATATTTTTAATACGGAAAAATCCTCGAAATTAAAAAAAAGTACAGAGAGCATATTCTTTGACGGGGTTTTGGGTCGATCGGACTTCTGATTCCGTCGGGACTTCGCCTAAGGCTCTAGCTAGGCTCTGATACCACTGTAGGGTTCCTAGGCACTCTAGTGAAGTCTCACAAGTGATCAAACATGCACAAATCAAATTTTACGGGTGCCTACAAACCCGACTACGGATCGTTTACTAGATATTTAGGCGAAACAAGCAAACTAGTTAACATTTTAACTAAGGGAACGGATATACAACCTTTGTAGACACGGTCCACCACCTCCACGGCTCCGCAATGAAGTCCCCTCGCTGTCCAAATCATGTCTTGGGCTCTAGGGTCGGCATCATCGAAGAATGGGCGGGCTTGATCGTCGGTTCGATGCCGAAGATGATCTACGTCGAGGCATCGCTAGAACAAGCTCCAACTTCACCAAGTCGGAAAAACTTGTGAAGGAAACACCCTATACTACTTGGCAAGAGGTAGAGGATGAAGAAATAGGAAGTGGGTAAACTTTAGTTTTGGATTTCTCACTAGATTTCATGACTTGCCATTGGAGTAGCAAGCTTTCTTCATTGAAGAAGAAGATGAAGAAAGAAGAAGAAGATATGATAAGTTAATTAAAAATGAGATAATTAAATCAATACTTATCATGACTTCAACTATAGTTAAGTGTAGAGAATTAACTTGGGTTAGTTAAATGGTTAGGGTTAAGTATAAGACAAGAATGAAGACTAAGTCAAAACTTCAAGAATCTTCAACTAAAAACAAAATAAGCAACCATTCATTTATCTTTTTCATTTTCCAAAATGGATATAAATAAATAAGATAAATGAATAAGTAATCAAAACCCTAATCATTAACTTAAACCATGGTTTGATTCTTTACACTTAACCAAGTAAGCATGTATCATCAAACATGATACAAACATGTGCACAAAACTATATCGCATATACAATGTGCACAATTCAAGTGAGAAAATCCATTTAAAGTGAACCAATACTAGTTAATGCAAAGCAATATATCAAATATATAATTATACATTAAATCATTAAATCAACACTTGATTCAATGATCCGGTCATATCGGATATAACCGACTAGTATCATATGTATCGGCTTATCGAATCAATCCTTGATTCG
Source organism: Agapanthus africanus (assembly GCA_030015575.1). Classification (NCBI taxonomy): domain Eukaryota; kingdom Viridiplantae; phylum Streptophyta; class Magnoliopsida; order Asparagales; family Amaryllidaceae; genus Agapanthus; species Agapanthus africanus. The sequence goes on from CM057344.1 coordinate 233,812,314, forward strand.
ATAACTAGGTTATATCGCATATAACCATTCGACACATTCATCGCGAGAATGAAATACGGTATCACATACACGCATTATTCTCGGTCCCGCACATATCTCATATGCGCTCCTATTTCGTTTCGCTTGAGCCAGGAAACCTCTGTGTAGGACTCTAAAGACTCGTCAATACGCCGGCAGCAGATGATGATCATATCAAGCATCCACAAGCCGCAAGCGGTCTGCTAAACGTAACGGCCACCCGGGTATCGAGCGATCAGAAGATCGACGAGCAAGCCCGCTCACACTCCTGCGAATCCAACCAGTAACACTTACCGTACGATCCGGTCTGTTCGTCTGATATGTCGCATATCTCGCCTAGGGGTGGTAAACATCAGACCCCAATAGCTCGATAAGTCATGCCGACGTAGGGTCCATAACATTCGTGAAACTACTGATAACACTTACCAGTATATCACTGCAACCCTGGCCAGGGATTTCCTGTTATGGCCAGTCGAGCATAGCACAACATCAACCCCCAATACCGGGAGAGACGAATCCCCTCCTATCGCTCATTGCCTCCATGTGAATCGGGACTGTACCCAAAAACCACCTGTTTGCATGACTCAGTAGAGCCGTGGTAGGGTGGAAATCAAAGCACAGTGGGAGACACACAAGACTCTATGACGATCTCGGGTCAACAGACTAAGCTGTACCAGTGTCACCAGAGAACTGCCATCTGACGTGAGGTATAATACCATCTGGGAGTTCTCGGCGAGTCCGTTCAGTGTACCCAGTCTCCACTGAGCACCCGCATACCATCTTCGATGTCAAACACCAATGGATATGGGATCATCCATCGCCTATCTCATGGGTCGAGAAGATATGCGCTAGTCTACTCTGGAATATCGATGCCCCGTCTCGATATTCCCTCGACTAGGAACATTTCAAGGATGTACTCATGGACTACCCAGGCCCCACTAGTATGATCTACATCATAGTCCGGGAAGTCGAGTACACATCCTATGGGCTTTATCAACATGTAATCAGAGAGACAGAAAGTATACACGTTAAGATAAAGAGCAACCAGATAGCGTACTATTATGTCGAGCAAGAAAGTCCTACCTATATATGTCCCAGCATCCACTACAATATACATCCAATGTACAGTAATGGCCTCTAGGGCATACATATAACTAACAGTTATCATGCAGTATTATGGGCATATGCCGACACTTATCATATACATACTCATGATTTTGAGATTTGGGTTTCTATGAGATTTCTGGATTTTTGGGGAAAACCGCAAGAATATATAAAAAAAAAACTTCTCTCTCTCTCCTCCTCTCTTTTTAAAATAAGATGCGGTTTTCTCGTGATGTATGTGTCGTCCACCATGAGATTTCATATTTTCTGTTGGATTTCGAGACCCGATTCGAGGAGTGGATGAACCGTCTCGGGTACATGGTGGGCCCGGTATGGTACCACGGGGCAAGAAGATCGAGTTGTAGACGATGAGCCTGGCAGGGGAAGGCCACCTACCTGTGATGTCTGGCGCGGCGGATATCCGGAGGATACCGACCGTTGTCGTGAGATTTAGTGATATGGGCCGATCCGGACTGACGGAGCCCGAGGTATTGAGACTATGAGACTTGAGATTTACATGTTTGTGTCGACGCTTGACACGGATTTCCATGGATTTTATTATTGAGATTTCAGATTCCTATACACATTTTACTATGATAACAGTTAAAGATTTCTTATACAGATATATCTGGATTTCAGGATTGATTGTTTTATATTCATGGTGCATGCATATCCATTCATATGACATAGTACTATATGAGGCACTGACACGAGCACGGAGTATCTGCACTTACACGTAGTATTACCCTGCTATTACTAGATGATTGGGACTTAGTAGTGTATTATTATGACCTAGGATAGCGTCGTGCATTCGATTTCTTTTCGTAGATGTCTTCTACTCACGAGTTGGCAACTCACCCCCGTTGTGCCAAATTTTATTACAGGTTCGATGTACAGGTTTCCCTGGCAGCTTGCTGGCACATCTATTCTTTCAGGGTGATTTGCACGGTAGGTTGGTTCACTTGTATCCGAACCACCATTGTACTTTTATTCTTTCATTTGTATCTAGTAAGCTCCATCAACCATACTTGTATTACTCGATAAGTTTATTGGACCAGTCTTTTATTTTGACCTTAGAGTCGCGCATGTATTATTCTGATTTGGTGGTTTTGTTTTCTTTGAGTTTTGAGCCTCGCCCTTTGGCGTTGTATATTATTGTGCTTGTTGTGGTTGTTTCCGCCTGTTGGCGTTGATGCTAGCTCCCGTTTGGGGATGCTTTTTATTGTTTATGTATATTATACTTGTTGTACCCGTTTGGGGGCCAGTTTTTATAGAGGAGACTCTGCCGAAATTTTGGAGAAAATTTGCTGATGCTTTTAAACTTGTTTTCTTTTTCTTCTTCTTCTTCTTTTATCGTTTAGATTTCTGGGCTTCGGCTTACTTAGGTTACGTGGCGCCTCTAGACGCTTCGTAATCTAAGTGCCGGTCACGTTCCGTATTTTCGGGTCGTGACAAAGTTGGTATCAGAGCGCTAGGTTTAACCTTGTATAAGTCTAGGTGACCCTTGGTTGATGGAGTAGGCGATTTAGGTAGAGTAACGTACCGTGGGTATGGTCCGCGGTATACTTACGATACGCTACTCTGCTTAAGGAGCCCTAGGATGTACATTGTTTGCACCGTATTTCATTCGTTCCTTTGATCTATCTTCCATGATGTCGGAGGGTGATTCTGTTACCACGGGCGCACTGGCAGTGGGAGCTGCGGCTCGAATGCGATAACCATTAGAGTATTGGTTATTCTAGAGGATTGAAGCATTGTTTAGCGTGCGGACGAAGGGTATTCACATGCCGTCCGGATGAAGTTAAAGGGTTCGAACGATTATCAGAAAACCATTTTCCCAAGTTTAAAGTATTCGGAAGAACATGCAGGTATTTCGATGGACCCTCTAGAAGAATGAAACCCTAACTCGACATAATGACCACGAGAACGCCCTTGAACCTTAGGGTTTACGGCAGTTTCGCAGTGCCATTAGTGAGGCTTGGGTTTGCCCTTCTACGGCTGGATCATCGATGCTGGGGTATGTACCGGATATTTTTAAGCTGTACTTGAGTGTTGAGCTCTCGGGGAATTATGGGATTTTGATGGATCGATCGAAAAGTTTAATGTAGTCCGGATATCAAGTGAAGGGATCGACTACGTGGGAGACTCTAGATATGAGTATTGCCGTTAGTAGCGCAGTCAGAACAGCTACGAAGAGACGAGTTTGAAGCAACCGACATCCGAGGAAAGAGGCGCACATTGACGATAGTGTTTACGATTGTGATTTGGTGATTTGAATTTCATATTTCTGTTATTGGATTTTGGTATTTTGAGGATTTTGTTCTACGATTGGTATTTCTTATGTGTACCTTCATTATATTCTATTTGTGTTTTATATATCTGTTTTATTGATGTTGTTTAGTATACACCCAGTACACTTGATTTGGTTTTATATATTTTGAGATTTTTGATTTGATTTCGTGCATATGGGTTACACATGATTTTGATATATGCTTCGACCTAGTTTTCATGCATTTGTACTGTGATTTCGATTTTGATAATTGATGTATGTTTCCGTGCACCATGTGCACCTGATTAGGATTCTTGCGCATACTTGGCGTACTTGATGCGATTTTGTGCACACCAGATGCACTAAATCGGGGTTTTGTGCAGATTAGATGCACCTGATATTGAGTCGTGCACGCCCGTTGCACTTGACAGATATTTTTGGTGCACTCCTGTTGCACTAAATTTTGTTTTTGGGTGTAGTCATGGTATCTGTATTTGGTTTCGATTTCAGTGCGCACCGGACGCACATGATATTTTATTGATGTGATTGGGATTGATTTCAGTTTGAGCAGTGTGTTTTTTTTTATAATCATTACTATTTGATTTAGTAACCAGGCGGGACGTGTATGTTAAATAAAAGATATATATATATATAGCTACTTTTTAAAAAATAAAAATAAACGTCCGCTACTTATGCCGTGACACGTGCATTGCACGGCGATTTTCAAAAGGGGTTTTTGCATATTTCTTTATCCAGATATTTGGACGGTTTACTATGATGCGCACTATATATATAAGTTGTAGATTGATGTATATTATGTTGGTTTTCATATTGGGTTTTGATATTTTATTCTCGCCATAACTCCGATGATTGCGTTATACTTGACGGAGTTGATTTTTGTTATGCATTGATGATTTCGGGGCCCCGACAATTTGAGTGTTTTGTTAAATGTTTTAGTATTCGGAAGGGAAGTTTTAATTTAAATTCTGGGACCGAATTTCTTAAAGGGGGGAAGATTGTAACGTTTTTAAAATAATTAAATAAATAATTAAATGAATAAAATTGTTTAAGTGAATTTTATGATTTTCGGCAAAGTAAAATGTATTTTTCGTAAAACCTAACCGTGATTGTTTTTCATTATAATTTCAAAAATACCTATTTTAATTATGTAATTACTAGTAAATGGTGTTTATTTAGCCACTTATAAATTTTTAGTTTAATTAAATATTTTTCCTAAACTAATTATTTTAAATATTAACATAAGCTTTATTTTTACACTAAATTAGTGTAAATTACAAATTTGAATGGTTTTAATTTGTAAAAGTGAGCCATGACATATTATAATTTAGTGAGTATCATGTAAAATTCATTTGCAAATTTTTCCAATTTTCTAGAGTTTTCTTGAGTTGCTATAGTAAAGAATTAAAAGAAAATTTAATAAAAGCATGAAAAGACATAATGATATGATATTTTGGTGGAACTTTCTACATCTTTCTTCACTTTTCTCATTCTCCACCCCCTCCTCCTAATTGTGGCCGGCCTCAACAACCCCATGGAAGCCCCCCCCCCCCATTTCCCACTTCATTTTTATTAAAAATTCATCAAAAATACTTCAAAAATTCAATTAAAATTCCACAAAATCATATTTATTTCATACCCTTTATTCCTTGCTCATTTTTACATGGATTTTGGAGATGAAAAGCATGCATTTTTTAGGCTCATTTTCATGTTTGGACTTGAGGTTGTGAAGGTATAAATCTATCTCTTTTGTTTTATTTCCATTAGATGTTTCTTTTAAAGCATAATTAGTTTTATTAGATTAATTCTATGTTCAATTTTTAAAATTCAAGTTAGGGTTTGTAAATTCAAGTTATGATTTTTATTAATTAATTAGGGTTATAATAACTAGTCTACCATTTTTAGAAGTGGAAAAATCTTGCATGGTTATTATATAATAATTTGTGTATTCAAATTGATTTAATAATGTTATTTAGCTAACTAGTTTTTATAAAATGTATTTGTGGATAAAATAAAATTCCAATTAAGGTTGTTATCATTATATTGTAGTTTTAGTGAGATTCTTAGCATGTTAATGGAAAGAAAAACTTAGTTTGATCACTAGTTTCTTGTGATAATTGGAAAAATACTAATAAAAGGCTATTTTTGTAAACTAGATTTTGGGAAATTCCGAAATAAATGAGATTAAAAACATAATTATGGTTTCATCATATCATTATCATCATGAATTGTAGTTTAGTACATTAATTCATGCAACATCATGCTTTGTGGTGGAATTGTGGTATTTTGCTTGAAAAATGTTGAAAATTGTTAAAGGTTGCAAACTAGAAATTTCAAATTAATACAAATTTGTGTAATAAAAATATAGTAATGGTTTGTATAGTCTAGTTATGCTATTTAATGAGTTTTATAACCATTGGTTTCATCTAAATGTCAAGTTTTGATGAAAAACGGTAAATTGGCATTTTCGGTTTTTACGAAATTGGACGGTTTGATGGATTTTAGGGTTTCGATGGATTTAATCATGTTTTATAATATAAGTAATGTGTTTTAAAACAACGAGTTATTTTTTGATGTTTATCTCGATCCATCAGAGTTTGTACGCCGATATTGAGCGAAATTTGGTTCTTTTGCGTGGACGGGACATAGGTTTTAACCTATGCTTGTTCCTTGCGTCGTTTTGACTTTTGTATGTGATTCAGTATACGATGCTATTTATATGATTGCATTTAGGTACCCCTCACGTGGACTGCGGGTGATGAAGAGGAGGATGGCGACACCGTCTTCGGCAGACATGGACCAGGTGAGTAGATGTATATTTACGGGGGGAAGTCGGGTAGATGGCGTTTAGCACCACCGCAACGTAGAATATGAATAGTACTTATTGACATTAGGAAACCAGATGTGACCCTAGATTCTTAATGAGTAGGACCCTAGTAATGACCCTAGACTGGACTAGACTGATTTAGGAAAACCATACCAGAAGATGAATACCTTGGAAGAGGTTCGTAGGTTTCAGGTAGAAACACACACACGCACACACTGAAACTCGACATGGTGTATACGTGCATGTGTATATATATATATAGGACGAGGTATAGGTATATATATATATACAACACGTATATGGGATACATTGATGTGATATGATATCCGAGGTATGATGAAACAGTGTAACTGGGCTTGATGCCGTGATTCTTGGCTATACAGTCGTATTAAGTGTTAGCGGATCATTAGAGAATGAGATAATGAACATGTATACTTAAATTATAATGGGTGGTGATGATATTGAGGTACATGGGACTCTAAAATAGTACCCGGACTGTAACTTGTGATTGATCACGATATGGGATATGTATGACTTGATTACGACATCATATAGGTGTGACCTGATGTCGATATCATAGAGGTGTGACTTGAGGACGATATAATACATATGACATGATATTTCTGAGGATAAACTAATGATGCTTATTATGATGGCAATGATATATGATTGATGTATGCGATCACAGTTTAGCACCTTGATCATGAGATGTGTTGATGATGACATTATACTAATGATGAGAAACCTAGGGGATACTTGACCCGTACCCTGATATTGGGATGCCGTACGATGGATTTTACCGTACGAGGCATAAATATGATGATTGATCCGCACTCTTGATTCGAGGAAGCCGTACTACGTACGTGACGCTATTGAGGCCGGATCGCCGACTATTAGAGATATTGATTCAGACCTTAGGTAGACTCTTGTTTCTTATTGACTAGTTTCTTTGGTTTTGTTCCTTAGGAGGTTAGATGGACACTAGGTTAGGTTCGAGTCATATAGTGGTAGTGGTAATGGTATATCAAATGAGTAGATAACACACATCCGTCTTTACTTTCACACTGGAATCATAATGACGCATGTTCTTACATATGTTGCTATAATCAGTATAAACCTTACCTGTTAGGACACTAGCACCATTACCGATGATGCGCATATTCCACGCACACTTATTTGTCGGCTCACACACATCATCATCGGCAATTGCTATGTCACGTACACTTTAGATTATATTATCTTTTATTGATAGAATCAGTTAACAACTTGACCGATATAATATTGTGATTACTCTTTGATGTTAGTATAGACATGATAATTATTACTTAGACATTCATGCAGTCATGTTTTCATGTTATCATGCAGTATTATGGGCATATGCCGACACTTATCATATACTTACTCATGATTTTGAGATTTGGGTTTCTATGAGATTTCTGGATTTTTGGGGAAAACCGCAAGAATATATAAAAAAAAAACTTCTCTCTCTCTCTCCTCCTCTCTTTTTAAAATAAGATGCGGTTTTCTCGTGATGTATGTGTCGTCCACCATGAGATTTCATGTTTTCTGTTGGATTTCGAGACCCGATTCGAGGAGTGGATGAACCGTTTCGGGTACATGGTAGGCCCGGTATGGTACCCCGGGGCAAGAAGATCGAGTTGTAGACGATGAGCCTGGCAGGGGAAGGCTACCTACCGGTGATGTCTGGCGCGGCGGATAACCGGAGGATACCGACCGTTGTCGTGAGATTTAGTGATATGGGCCGATCCGGACTGACGGAGCCCGAGGTATTGAGACTATGAGACTTGAGTTTTACATGTTTGTGTCGACGCTTGACACGGATTTCCATGGATTTTATTATTGAGATTTTAGATTCCTATACACATTTTACTATGATAACAGTTAAAGATTTCTTATACAGATATATCTGGATTTCAGGATTGATTGTTTTATATTCATGGTGCATGCATATCCATTCATATGACATAGTACTATATGAGGCACTGACACGAGCACGGAGTATCTGCACTTACACGTAGTATTACCCTGCTATTACTAGATGATTGGGACTTAGTAGTGTATTATTATGACCTAGGATAGCGTCGTGCATTCGATTTCTTTTCGTAGATGTCTTCTACTCACGAGTTGGCAACTCACCCCCGTTGTGCCAAATTTTATTACAGGTTCGATGTACAGGTTTCCCTGGCAGCTTGCTGGCACATCTATTCTTTCAGGGTGATTTGCACGGTAGGTTGGTTCACTTGTATCCGAACCACCATTGTACTTTTATTCTTTCATTTGTATCTAGTAAGCTCCATCAACCATACTTGTATTACTCGATAAGTTTATTGGACCAGTCTTTTATTTTGACCTTAGAGTCGCGCATGTATTATTCTGATTTGGTGGTTTTGTTTTCTTTGAGTTTTGAGCCTCGCCCTTTGGCGTTGTATATTATTGTGCTTGTTGTGGTTGTTTCCGCCTGTTGGCGTTGATGCTAGCTCCCGTTTGGGGATACTTTTTATTGTTTATGTATATTATACTTGTTGTACCCGTTTGGGGGACAGTTTTTATAGAGGAGACTCTGCTGAAATTTTTGAGAAAATTTGCTGATGCTTTTAAACTTGTTTTCTTTTTCTTCTTCTTCTTTTATCGTTTAGATTTCTGGGCTTCGGCTTACTTAGGTTACGTGGCGCCTCTAGACGCATCGTAATCTAAGTGCCGGTCACGTTCCGTATTTTCAGGTCGTGACAGAAGTTCATCTCATGAACTTATATATCCAGACTGTCTCTTTGGTAGCATCTTTGGTAACGATGTATCTTGCCTTTAATCATCTATTAAGTCATGGTATCTAGCTTGGAACTCTTCCAACATACCGTCCCTCCACCGAGGGTAAAGACAATGCCTGTGACTGACATTCTATCGTCCTCATCACCCTGGAACCTTTCCAGTGATTCTTCCCAGGATTAATTGATACCATCTCACTACAACTAGTAAGTATCCTAACATCCAATTAGATCTATCTCATAGATCCAAAAACCCAGGATTTAGGAGGTATCACTTCGATCCTATATGGAGAATCCTTGTGATAAGCGGAGATTGACCGAGCGTAGCATAGGAAACTCCTTCCCTATCAAGAGTATGTCATCCACGTACTCTACGAGGATCACCACCATACTCCCTACTACCCTTTTGTATATACAAGGTTCATCTACCATTTTGATGAAGTCAAACTCTTTGACTACCACATCAAAACAGACGTTCCAACTCCGCGATGCCTGCTTTATCACATAAAACATCTTGCACATGTTTCCGCTGCTCCCACTGTCTACGAAGCCCTCTGGCTGTGTACTTATAGACGCTCTCTTCCAAATCAATATTTAGAAAAGCAGTCATGACACCCAACCGCCAGATATCGTAGTCATGGTATGTAGCCGTGGCAAGTAGGATCTGGATGGACTTAAGCAGAGCTTTGAAAGTCTCAACTTTTCCATGTACACCAAGTAATCTTCTCAAGACATACTTGCTTCTGATGGGGATTTAACCCTTCAGATAAAGCAACCAAAGTCTATACTTTGTTGATGTATAAGGATTCTATCTCAGATGTCTAAGCATCCAGCCATTCTTACAGAGTCTCACTCCTGATGGCCAGCTCGAAACTAGTTGGGTCATCATCTCATGATGCAATTCTCACTCCCACTATCATAGAGAAACCGAAGTATCTCTCAGGTGGGTGAGGAACCCTACTGGATCGGCGGAGAGGCTGAGGTTCGTTGGTTACTATTGAATCCTTTGGTTCTATCAAATCATCTGCTGTAGTTTGTATAGCTGGAACCTTTCTAGTTCTACAGAATAGACCTTGCCTCGAGCTTGTCCGGATTTTTCTTTTAGACATAGCCCGGACAACCCTAAATCTTAACATACTTAAGATATAAGCTCTTCCCATTCCATATCACATATGAAGTGGTAAGCAACTGATTTGATTCGAACTCTGTTCAATAGGTATGCAGCTTCTCAAGTGCATAACTCCTAAAAGGAAATAGGAAACTCAGTAGTACTCATCATAGAGCACACTATATCACATAGGGTGCTATTGCTCCGCCTCGATATATCATCGTGCTATGGTGTATACGAAGGAGTAATGCTGAGAGAGAATCTCATTCTCCTTTAGAATAGTCCAGGAATTCCATGCTCAAGTATTCTCCTCCTTGATCTCATCAAAGGACATAATACTTATACCCATAATTGGTTCTCTACTTCTAACTTATATTCTGTGAATATCTCAAATGCTTCGGATTTATGTTTCAATAGGAACACATGTCTGAATCTTGAGAGATCATCAGAGAATGTAATTAAGTACAAAGAACCGGTCTTGGCATGTGTAGACGGGAGACTTTCATACATCAGCATGTATCAATCCCAAGAGTTCACTAACTCTTTCTCTGTTTCAATAAACAGAGCTATGGTCATCTTATCTTTGTGACATGACCGGCAAGTTTCATAAGATGTAAATTCAAACAGATTTAAATATGCATCTAAATGTAACTTAGCTAGCCGGGTCGCATTGATATGACCTAGTCTACAATGCCTCAAGAAGGATTCGTTCATTTCTGAACTCTTCCTCTCGTATGTGTTCTGTAAACTAAGAACTGTAGTTTGATTTAGAACGTCAATGCTTTTAGATAACGTGCCTGAACCGATCAACTCTTGATATAGGAAATGTTCAAAATATTATCCAACAATACAAAATTATATCCTTTCTTTACTAATAAAAAGACTGATATGATGTTGTATATCAGGTTCGGTATCTAATAACATTTGTTCAGAATCAATGTATTCTGGTAATACAGGGTGATAGTGACCAACAGACTTGGCTGCAACACATGCACCGTTTTCTGTCTCATGAAACTTATCACCCGTTCTCAGTTCTCTACCTTTCTGTAGCCCATATAACAGATTACATATGTGGGATCCTGATCCGGTATCACATACCCAGGACGTAAAGGATACTGAGAAACAGTTCTCTGTAATGAACACACCCGAAGATGATGCATCAGCGTGCACTTTCTTCATTTGGGCGGCACGGGAAATCTGGTATTCCCCAATTTCCTGCTCTGTCTTATAACAATTATAAGTTGGAGCGGGACCAACGTTCCCCAGCTTAGTATAACAAGCGGGTTCGGTTAATTCATCCGTATTATTATCTTGATTAAGGCGTGATATGGTCGCTACCTGGAGAGAGAGAGAAAAAAACACTCAGCGTATGCTCTTGCAAGATTAGATTGGTTATCTAATATATCTAATCAGGATGTCTCCCACTATTTTAATCAAATCTTCCTTCAAACCCTAAAAGGAAAGACTAGCCGGGATTAATTACACGCTACAAGTTCGCCAATCTTTCATCCAGGCTAGTGTCGGTACTTTGAGGGAGGTTCCCCGTGCTTTCGCACGGACCTAATTAAAGTAAACATCGTTTTCCCAGAGGCGTAACCCCGTTAACACCTTTCTAGACACCTACTTGATCGGCTAATTGTAATGTGTAAAACTCTCCCAGGAGTAACTCTTACTCGCAGCGGGTATCGGGATCAAACTATCTCATAGAAGGTATGCAATCTCATTGCAAATTTCAACACTTGAAATTCCCAATAATATTTTACCCCTAGCGTCCTATGACCTTGACAGAGGTCAAGAAACCATAGGCTGCTAGTCAAGTTCAACCCGTCATTTCCTGATTGAAGTAAACCCACCCGCACAACCCTTGACAGAGGTCAACAAGTTTGCACGACTACCCTAAATCAATCACATCATATGTTTATACAGATAAGCACTAATAGGCTACCGCACACTATGCCTTGACAGAGGTCAACAAACGCAGCACGAATACTAAATACTACTTATCTGAAATGACGGAGGGCTACGTCAGTTTTTTAAGAAAACCCTTTGCGTAATGAACTTGATATCGTTGTAGAATCGAGTGATTTTTAAATGGAGTGTTTTCGAGGCTTTTCTAGTTTTGCTAAAGGGGTCACTCCCGGTGAAGGGATCGTCGGCCCTTTCCTCATCGAATAAGGTGAAGGATATTTCACAAATATCGCTGTGCAAAGAAAGAACTATAGAAGCAATCAAAAGACAAACCGAGTTTGTAGCATCTGCTAGTTTCACTAAAGAGGTCACTCCCGGTGAAGGGATCTCGGCTCTTTCCTTATCGAATAAGGTGCTGGATGTTCTACAAGGAACACCGCTATGCAAAGCAAGAACTAGAGCTACCAGTTTTTTAAACAAGTTTCTACAACATCTTTAGGTTTCTTTTAGTTTCATTAATCATATTAATGAAGTCCCATCATTTAAGTCACCTAAACATCACAGATAAATACGACGTACACTTATGCCATCCGCATTCGCCTCGATGTCCCCTCGTGCACCGTTAGGTTAGGTAACTAACGGCAGAGCGGGGCAGGGCTAGCGCGGCTATAAAACATAAGTAACGTCTATATAATATATCATATATACTATATACAGTATCTATCACAACATATCAAATGATTACATCACAGATATCGCAGCAGAAGAAACATATATGAAATATTGGATATACTAGGACGTCCGTGTTTTCAATACGAGCCTGTATAAAACACGGATTCCACGGTCGCGATGAATAGCCAAACCCACATCCCTAGACCCCTATGAGAGCGGCAAGCAATACTGCCAATTCTAGGGTTAGGAGACCCGGTCTCGACTCCTCGAGATGGTCTCCCACTGGACCCTAGAACCCGGTTACTTGTGCTCCCCGCCTTGGGTCTATCCTAGTGCGGAAAAGTAAATAATATACAATGGTGACATCATCCTCATCCCGGAAGTGCCCCAGTAAAAGAATATTACATACAAAAGAATTTTACATGAATGAAAAAGAAAAAACTCTCATCTCACATAAAACCCCCGGCTATTCAAACACGACGATCTAATATAACATATCACAGCAACACATAATATCTCATATCATCAACGTAAGCAAGTATGCCGTATCCCGATTGTCGTTGATGTATAGCAACGAAGCCGGCGATACACCACATACTACGCTTACGGTCACAGAAAAGAAAGTGAAAAACTACAACAGTTGAAATCCGCAACTTCCTTCGACATCGCATGCCTAACCAAATGAATTCCTTAGATATCGCATGCCTAACAATTATAAACCCCATATTTTAGTCTCATTATTGAAAACTCTTTTCAATATCAAGTCGGGCAATTCAACAAGATTCCCGACATCCGGATCGAATGCTCGTCGCAAACTTTAGTAGACGGCCGTACCCCCGGATGTCATCGACGAAGTGCACTAAGGCAGAATACCGATGCCGCGAGCACCCGAACAGATGCTTTTGGCGACGGGGTTCTCCTACAGTCACTTGGTCGGGGCTATGGGGCATGGCTGTCTATTAAGTTTACCCGGCGAGTATTCGCGTACGCTACGTGATTGCGACGGACTTTTGATCACATCAAAATTCCGTGGCGACCGATCATCTGAGACTGAACTGCTAGATTTATAACATTCAAATTAGTTATCTCATAACTTTTTGTGGATTCCAAATATTGTATCACATTCCGGATAAATAGACAATGTTAAACTTTCCGATCGAATAATCAAACACCTAAGATTTCCCCAATATATCTCAATACTTGAAATCAGTTTAAAAACATCCATCACATACCACGGTACCAATGGTCCAGCCGTAGAAGGGTCAAGCCAACGCCTCACATGTGGCACGCCGTACTGCCACAAACCCTAAGGTTTAGAGGCAGTTCAAGACGGTCACATAATCGAGTTAAGGTTTGTTGTCTTCTAGAGGGTCCACCGCGTTACTTGCACGACTTAGAACGTTCTTAAACTCGAGAAAAAATCCAACTTTTGAAAAATTTTCCGACAGGGAAAAAAGTGAGTTATTGATATCCGTTCGAACTTTTTAACAGTTTCTAAAAATTATCCGGACAAAACTAAACAAAGTTAAATTATCTGATCGAATCAACGATTCCCCAATACAACCCTAGAAAACTCAACACTTGAGTGGAATTAAAAAATTCCCATAAAAAAATAACAAGAAAGGACCTAAGAATAATTACATGAAATTCCAGGGACAAAGTCACAATTTGGGCCGCGGAACCGCCGCCAAACCCTTGGTTTGGCCGCGGTTCCGCGGTCATATTTGCGAATTAGAGGGCCGTACTTCACAGTAATTCTTAGTTTTTCCTGCTTATTTTTCTGAGCATTTTTAATTCATAAAAAACCACATTTTTGAAAAATGTACAGAGAAGGGTAAACATCGGGGTTTTCGGGTTCGATCGGACTTTAAACTTCGTCTAGACTTCGCCTAAAGCTCTAGCTTTGCTCTGATACCACTGTAGGGATGCTAGGCACGTGCACAAGGGTCTACAAGGCATCGACCATGCCCGATTTAAAAATTAGCCGTGCCGAACAACCCGAAGCCGGATCTTTAAACTAGGGTTTAGGCGAAAACAAGTATGTTAAACTCTTTAACACTAAGTGAGAGAGATTACAACCTTTGTAGATCCGGTCCTTCACTTCTTAAGCTTCGTGTTGAGGTCCCTTCGCTGCGATCATCGTGTTCTGGACTCTCGAGAGGCTTCACGAAGAGAATGATGCAACCTTTACTTCCGATCTTCGATACAAAGATGATCTACCTTGAAGTTTCGTTAACACAAGCTAACACTCATAATATGAAGTGAACACCCTCATCTAAATGGCAAGGATAGATGAGGATGATGAAGTAGGATTTTTGCTCTCATTTATAATCTTTTTCTCATTCATTTTCATCACAAAAGAAAGCTTTTTCAAAAAGAAGCTCAAGCAAGAAGAAGATGAATGAAGATCATAACTTAATCCTTTTGTGATGAACAATGAATTATTGTAGTGGTTACAAATCTAACCAAGGGTTAAGCATGAAAGGAGTTAACCCTTGTAGAGAGTTAACTAGAGTTAATGGCTTGGATTGGGTTAACATAATATCTCACAAAAATATAAAGCAACCACAAAGTCAAAGCTTCATGAAGCTTCATGGAAGCTTCATGCAAAAGCTAACCCTAATCCAAACCCTAACCAAGTTTAAACCCTAATCCATTGTTAAATTTGTAACCCCAACATGTTACAACATTATATATCTCATATACAATATATTTTGTAACAATAGAAAATAATACAATTAACATATATCGCATATATATCAATGTATTATCCCGTGAGAAAATGAATCTTTTAGTGAGCTAATATTAGTTAATGTAATTTAATATATCATATACATTATTATACATTAAATTATCGAATCAACACTTGATCCGACAATTCGGCTATTTCACAAATAATCGACTAATACGATGACCCGGATATATCACATATACCCGGCCGATATCTCATATCGCGAGAATCCAATACGGTATCACATACCGCATTATCCTCGGTCCCGCATATATCACATATGTGCTCCTACTCCGTTTTGCCTGAGCCAAGAAACCTCTGTGTAGGACTCTAAAGAATCGTCAATACGCCGGCAGTAGGTGATGATCATATCAAACACCCACAAGCTGCAAGCGGTCAGCTAAACGTAACAGCCACCCAGGTATTGAGCGCTCAGAAGATCAACAAGAAAGCCTGTACATTCTCTTGTTAATCCAATCAGTAACACTCCCGTACAGTCCGGTCTCGTCGTCTGATATGTCGTATATCTCGCCTAAGGGTGGTAAACGACAGACCCCAGTAGCTCGATAAGTCGTATCGATATGAGGTCTATAACAGTTCGAGAAACTACTGATAACACTTACCAGTAAATCTCAGCAACCCTGGCCAGGGATTTCCGGTTATAGCCAATCGAACACAGCACAACATCAACTCCCAATACCGGGAGAGACGAATCCCCTCCTATCGCTCATTGCCTCCATATGATTCGGGACTGTACCCAAAAGCCACCTTTTTGCACGCACTCTTGGACGTGGTATGATGGAAATCAAAGTACAGTGGGAATCACACAAGACTCTATGACGATCTCGGGTCAACAGACTACTCTGTACCAGTGTCACCGGAGAACTGCCATCTGACGTAAGGTATAATACCATCTGGGAGTTCTCGGCGAGTCCGTCCAGTGTACCCAGTCTCCACTGAGCACCCGTACACCATCCTTGATGTCAAACACCGATGGATATGGGATCATCCATCGCCCATCATATGGGTCAAGATGCGTATACGCTAGTCTACTCTGGTGTATCGATGCCCTGTCTCGATACACCCTCGACTAGGAACAGTTATAGGATGTACTCGTCGACTACCGTGGCCCCACTAGTATGATCTCATCATAGTCCCAGTAGTCGAGTACATATCCTAAGGACTTTATCAACATGTAATATAGAGACAATCAGAATACATGTTAAGATAAAGTACAACCAGATAGCATACTATCATGTCGAGCAAGAAAGTCCTCCCTATATATGTCCTAGCATCCACTACAATATACATCGTATGTACAGTAATGGCCTCTAGGGCATACATATAACTAACATAATATACAAACAAGCAGTGACGGAAGTCTACATGTCGGACGCTCGTCCCGCAATATCAAATGTACAAATACAATCAAACTGTACTACCATTGCATCCAGGCTATCCACTACGACAAATCTGCAACATCACAGCACAACACAGAACATCAACGTGAATGTCACGTTCGTAAATTCGTCTAAAAGAGCTATAGCAATTAGACAAGATTTACCGCTCGAATGAAATTCACGGTTACAGATATAAAGTAAGCACTGTGAACTAACATATTTGAAATTTTCGATCGACAAAATTTCCCGAAGTGGGCACCAAGCACAAATCCAGTACTCAAAATAATCTGGGCTAAAACAAAATATTCCAGAAACCCCATTTCCGAGTCAGAAACCACTGTAGAAAAAATGGTGCAGTGTTGCTACAGTACTGCGGTGGAACCGCGGCCAAAATGTGGATACGGCCGCGGTTCCGCGGCGCTACAGTGAAATCAGTGTACCAAATTTTCTCAGATTTCTTAAAAAAGCCTGGCTGATTTTCTGCAATACTCAAAATAATTTTTTGACGATAAAACAAATTCGGCAGAAACTCAGAAAATGAAAACGCGGTTTCGGAAATTTTGATCGATCGATGTTTTAAATACGTTAGAACAAGTTAGTAAAGTTTAATGGCGTGGCTCTAATACCATGTAAGTCTACGGTAGCGCCCCGGCCGTCTGTCTGAGGCCAAAATGCGGAAACGAAACTTTTTCATAAACCTGAAACCGGCGCTATCGCAGGCTTTAATCTCGGATCGAACCATTAACCTAAAACTAGCAAACTAGAGAAGGGATAGAAAAGCTATACAGATCGATCCGTGTCCTTCGGTCTTTGGCCACCATCATAAGTTCCTCGCGGCATCTCCGAGCTCGATCTCCTCGTCGGAAAGGGCACCACATCATCGAGTCCTTTTACGGGCTCCCGCTTCATCCGAAGCAACTCGGGCACGAAGTTCGCTAGCCGACGTGTCCAAGGTGAAGTAGAGAATGTGTGTGATCACTTTGTCTCAAGCATCCATTAATTCTCATCACATGAGAGTGTATGGATGGTGGTTAGAGATGAAGCCATTGATGGAAATAGTGAGCTAGAGGAATAAGAAGAAGAGGAGCCATTTTCTTTCTTTTGTTATCCATGATAAAAATGAGAGAGCGAGAGCAAAATTATACAAGAGCAAACTCTATCATGGCTGCCCTTCTCTCTCTTCCTCTCATTTCAAACCACAAATCAATCACATAATGTGACATTAGCACAAGAAAAGAGATAATGAGTCACTAATGAAGTCCATGTCACATTAATTGCACCTCATGATGATTTCTAGCTCATAATTTCCAGTTGTAAACATTAACCCAAATGTTTACAACAATAAAAAGAAACGGCAAGATCTAAAGTAAACTCGTGACGGATCACAAGGATACCCCTCACCTGTATATACATACCTGCATCCGCATTCCGACTGAATGCGAATGCAATGAGACTAAAGTAATCCAACAAATCTAATACTAGAATCCGGCTTAAACCAAAGCCCACTAGTATGATCTGCCCGATCATGATCCGTGCACTACTGCACGTATATGATCGGACGCTGCCATATATCATACGGCCTCTACAACGTTTCGTCCGAAACTTGAGAAACTGTCTGCGGGGGACTCTAAAGACTCGTCAATATTTTGGCTATGGATTTAACTACTAGCACGTCAGTAGTACTAGCTGTACGTAATGGGCTACCAGGTATTGACCAAAAGGGAGGTCGATGAGCGAACTCATCCTGACACCCTACTGATCCTGTCAGTGACAATATCCGTACAGTCCGGTCCGTTCGTCTATGAGCATCACATGGCGGGCCTAGGGGGTTGGTAAAAGTCAGACCCCCAAAAGCGGTACAAGTCGTGTCGGAGTGTAGCCCAGAACACCCTGAGATATTACTGGAATACCTACCAGTAAATCTCCTGCCTTGGCCAAGGACTTCGTGTAATGGCTCTCCTAGACACAGCGCGATCTCACCCCCAATACCGGGAGAGACGAAACCCCTGCCGATCCGCTCACTGCCTCCATGTGGCTCGGGACTGTACCCAACTAAAACCTGTTTGCACGACTCCTTTGAGCCGTGGTAGGGTAGTAATCAAAGCACAGTGGGAACTCACACGAGACAAATGACGATCTCAGGTCGATGAACTAACCTGTACACATGTCACCAGGGAACTGCTATCTGACGTCAGGTATAATACCAACTAGCATGTTCCCGGCGAGTCCTGTCCGGTGTACTCATAACCCAATGAGCACCTGTATACATCTTAGGTCAACCAACTGACACCAATGGCTTGTGAGACCGGCCCCCTCCCCTCGTCGGGGTCTCGACTGTATACACTAATCTACTAATAGAGTATCGATGCCTAGTCTCGAAACTCCTTCGACTAGGGACCTTTTAAGGATGTGCTTATAGACCCCAGCTCCCACGTATATGATCGCCATCATACTGCTGGCAGTCAAGAAAGAATCCTAAGGGCTCTATCAACGTGTAATAGGGACCTGTAAGGTCACCTAAAGCAGTGCACGATGATAAAGATAAACCAGATAGCATACTATCATCTTGAGTAAGACTGTCCTACCGGTATAGGTCCTCCCTCAAGCATTGCAATCACGTGCCTGTGATCCAATAATTGACTCTGAGGGCACTATGTCCAACAGTATTCATGAGACACCGCAGTGTTACTAACGGTTCATGCTGCACGAGCGCTAATTGTATGCTACACACACACTGTTAGTAATTGCTATGACACACCTATACACATATTGTACACTCATACTTGCGTATATACCACTTGTACATCCATATTGGCACACATACATATTGTACACTCATGCTTGCGTATATACCCTTGTACATCCATATTGGCACACATACATATTGTACACTCATACTTGCGTATATACCACTTGTACATCCATATTGGCACACATACATATTGTACACTCATACACACGTATATACCACTTGTACATCCATATTGGCACACATACATATTGTACACTCATACACACGTATATACCACTTGTGCATCCATACCTACATACATACTTATTGCACATACATAGATGATGCTTGCTGTGGTTTTGGAGAATTGGGGACCGCATGAGATATTTTCAAAACTGGATCCATTTAAAGAGCAGTTTTTCCCTTAATATGTCATATCACTATTCCATGTTGCATGATATTCGGATATGCTTACATTTTTATCATATGTCGCATACATCATGCTTTATGATTTTACACATTGAGATATGTTGTTTTCATGAGATTTCTGGATTTGAGAACCGTGGTTATTTCAAAAGAAAGCATATACTGTTTTAAAAACCCGGTTTCTCTTGATATGATATTTCAGTATGTCCACCATGCGTTTTCTCGGTTCTGAGACGTGTGACATGTGAACCCCGATTCGAGGAGCTGGATGAGGCCGATTGCGGGTACATGGTGGGCCCGGTATGGTACCCCAGGACGAGAACGAATTTGCTGTGCAGTAGACGGTGAGCCTGGCAGTGGGCCTACATACCTACCGGTGATTGGTTGGACCTGGCGGTTATCCAGAGGATACTGACCAGAGTCAAGAGATGGATATGGGCCGACCCGTACTGCAGGGGCCCGAAAGCCGATTCCGCATCGAAGCCCGTGGGCCGATCCAGACTGGCGGAGCCCGATAGATGAGGATTTGCGTGTCGATGCTGGACACGAGTATTTCATGATGTTTTTGAGTGCCGATGTTGGGCACTCTGTTCATATGAGATTTACTGGATATGGGGTCCGATTAGATTGACGGTGCTTGAGTTATTTGGGGTTTAGGGTGTATTTGGTGGACACCGGGTTTTTCCACAATGATGATTCGTGTTGATGATATGTTTCCCATGCTTAGCACTCATTTATATGCATTGCATCATGTATCTTTAGTACCCGATAGAGTACTTCGCATGATTATTGCATACCCAGATTACCATATTGATGTTATTAGTTTTCACATGCTAGAGCATCGCAGTACGTGCATACCTGTGATTACCTTTATATGTTATTTACTATTCACAAGTTGGCAACTCACCCCTGTTGTGCCACAGTGTTTTGCAGGTCGACCCTCAGAGTAGTCGCGGCAGGGATACCTCCTTGTATCTTTTGCTACAGATACCATTGCAGTTGGCGTGTGAGCCGTTTGCTTATAGGTGGGTTTGGTGGTATCCGTTCATTTTCTATTTGTACACTCTATTGTATCTAGTACTCTCCATCTACCATTTCATGTATTGACTTAGAGACCAGTTGTGAGGAAGATATTGTATATTATTTTGTAGTCTGGATGCTGAGCTCATGTGAGCCGACTTTATTTTGCAGTTTTATCTTTTATGCTGTTTTCACTTATATTGTTCATCACTTCGCTTCGGCCTCGCATATTTTTTCTCGTGGTGATTGTTTCCGCCGTTGGGCATGATTGCTCCCGTTTGGGGATGCTTTATTTTCTTATATATGTCATTTTACTTATATCCTGTGTTGTACCCATTTTCGGGGCTAGTTTTTACAAAGAAGGTGGTGCCGAAATTTTTAAAGAAATAACTTAAACTTTAATGATTTTTACTCGAGCTTTCTAAATGTTTTAAACCAATGTTTTCATCACTCGCTACTTTTAATGGTTTTTATTTCTGGGTTTCGGTTTACTTAATCGCGTTACGCCGGTAGACGTTACGTGGTTAAGTGCCGGTCACGGGCCGAATTCTTGGTCGTGACAGTACGACTATCCTAATCCAATCGCATCTCATGTTTTAGCAGATAAGCAGTAATTAGCTACCGCACACTATGTCTTAATATAGTCAACAAACATATCACGAATTCTAAGTAGTACTTATCTGAAATGACGGAGGGTTGCGACAGATTTTTAAGAAAATCTTTTGCGTAATGAACTTGATATCGATGTAGAATCGAGTGATTTTGAAAACGAGTGTTTTTTAGGCTTTCTCTAGTTTTGCTAAAGAGGTCACTCCCGGTGAAGAGATCTCGGCTCTTTCCTTATCGAATAAGATGCTGGATATTCTATAAGGAATACCACTGTGCAAAGCAAGAACTAAAAAGCAATCATAAAACAAAAACGAGTAGGTTGTAGCGTCTCCTAGCTTTTGCTAAAGTGGTCACTCCCGGTGAAGAGATCCCGGCTCTTTCCTCATCGAATGAGGTCCTGGATATTCTACAAGGAATACCGCTATGCAAAGCAAAAACTAGAGCTACCCTTTTTGAAAATTTGATTCCACAACATCTTTTTAGGTTTCTTTCTTTTTCAATTATCTCATTAATGAAGTCCCATCATATATGCTTCCTAAGCATCACAGAAGAAACGAAAATACAGCGTACTCTTATGCCATTCGCATTCGCCACAGTGTCCCGTTATGCACCGTTAGGTTACTTAACTAACGGCATAGCGGGGCGGGACTAGCGCGGGTGCAAAACATAAGAAACGTTTATTATATATCATATTTATAGTAATAAAGCATTCGTCTCACGCATATAAAGTGATCACATCACAGAATATCAGCAGCAAAAGTCCACATATGAAATATTGGATATACTAGGAGGTCCGTATTTTATATTAAGCCTGTAAAAAACACGACTTCCACGGTCATGATGAATAGCCAAACCCATATCCCTAGACCCCTACGAGAGCGACAAGCAACCCTACCAATTCTAGAGTTAGGTGACCCGGTCTCGACTCCTCGATATGGTCTCCCACTGGACTCTAGAACCCGGTTACTTGTGCTCCCCACCTTGGGTCTATCCTAATGCAGAGAAGTAAATAATATACAACAATGGTGACATCGCCCTCAACTCGGAAGTGCCCCAATAAAAGAATATTTCATACAAGATTTTACATGAATGAAAATGAAAAACTATCATCCCACATAAAAACTCCCGGCTATTCAAAACACGACGATCCAATACAACATATCCCAGCAACACATAACATCACATGTCATCAACATAAATAAATATGCGTATCCCAATTGTCGTTGACGTATACCAACGAAACCAGCGATACACCACATATTACACTTACTGTCGCATAAAAGTAAATGTCAAACTACAACATTTGGAATTCGCAACCTCCTTAGACATCATAAACCCGAAATATCACATACTTTGGATTTCATGCCTAACCAAATGAATACCAAATATTGTATCACATTCCATAAATAGCTAGACGATGTTAAACATTCCGATCGAATTAACAAACACCCAAAATTTCCTAAAAAGCTCAACATTTGAGCACAATTTAAAAATACTCATAACATGCCACAGTACCTATGGACCAACCGTAGAAGGGCCAACCCTTGCCTCACCTATACCACCGCGGAACTACCGCAAACCTTAGGGTTTTGTGGCGGTTCCGACGGTCACAGAATCGAGTTAGGGTTTCATTCTTCTAGAGGGTCCATAGAATCACCTGCATGATTTTCTGAAGATTTTAAACTTGGAAAAATCCAACTCTTGGAAAATTTCCAGCGAGGGAGAAAATTGGGTATTTGATATTCGTTCAAACTTTATAACGACGTCTAAAATACCCTAACGATGTTAGAATTACGAGTACGAAACACTCCGAATTGCCTTTACAGAAAGTTAACATCACATGCAATTTTAGTAAAAACAAGCAACACCTGAAACACCAAAACCCAGAGACTGGAACACCATAAAAAATTGAAGCCTGGATCCTCCAGAAAACCGATGGGGCCAGTTTTTCTGGGCATCTGGCCAGACAAATTCCGGTGAGGAAGGCTCAAGTTTCTGTGGTGTTCATGTTACATCTCATGTGACATTCTGCAGTTGCTTAAAAAAAATTTGAAGACTTTTAAAATTAGACAGAAACTAGATTTTTAGTTTTGATGTTTCGGAGTTGTTTCGGTTTAGTAATTCAACAAACATCGTCTAATTCTCTAGCTTTGCTCAGATACCACTGTAGGATTACCTAGCACGACAGTAAGGTTTTGGGAGGCATTGTCCATGCCATTTTCAAAAATTTGCCATGCTACATAACCCTAACCCTAGAATCTTAACTAGAGAATTAGACAATACAACATGTAAACAACTTTACATCTAAGTGAACATGGAATACAACCTTTGTAGACCGGTCCTTCACTTCAATAGCTCCGTGTAGTAGTCCCTTCGCTCCAAGTAGTGATCTTCCGGACTCAAGAACGGCTCCACAAGATGAAAGGAACAAGCTTGCACAAAGTCTTCGAGGCCGAAGATGATCTACGTCGAGGAGACACCAACCCAAGCTACCTCTTCACTAATTAGGGATTAGTGAAGCTAACCCCCTAAACTAAATGGCTAATCTAGTAGAGGAATATGAAGTAGGATTAATGCTCACTTTAGAATTAATTTTCTTACTTATTTTCTTCACCTCTCCAAAACAAAGAGAGCTCTCTTGATGAAGAAGAAAATGAAGAGAATAATAGAATTGGTGAATCAAGCAACCATGGGTGAGAAAATATCATATACTAACTCATGTAGAGACATAACCATGGCTAATTACAATGGTTGGGATAATAAATATCTTAAGTAAAACAAAATTAGTGGACTAAGTCAATGGTTCCATAAGCTTCCACAAGTTTCAACCATGAGCAAATTTCCAACTAATTTTTGATTTACTTTAAATAAATAAACCCTACATTATAATGAGCATGGTGTGAGTCTCATACACCCATGTAGCATGTATCATCAAGCATTACACAAAAAGAAACACAATTAATATATATCACATATATATTAAATGCATAAGTGAGAAATAGAAATGCTTAAGTGAGAAATATTAGTTAATGTAAACTAATATATCAAATATATAATTATACATTAAATTATTAAATCAACTCTTGATTTAATAATCCGGCTATATCATATATAACCGAATAATATTATTTGTATCAACTTATCGAATCAACACTTGATTCAATAACCTGGCTATATCACATATAACCGACCGATATCACATATCGCAAGAATAGAATACGGTATCACATACACGTATTAATCTCGGTCCCGCACATAACATATATGTGCTCCTACTTCGTTTCGCCTGAGCCAGGAAACCTCTGTGTAGGACTCTAAAGACTCATCAATACGCCGGCAGTAGGTGATGATCATATCAGTCACCCACAAGCCGTCAACGGTACTAGCTGGACGTAACGGCTACTCGGGTATTGACCGATCAGAAGATCAACAAGCAAGTCTGCTCATACTCCTGTAAAGTCTGTCAGTAACACTACCGTACAGTCCGGTCTCTTCGTCTGATATGTCGCATATCTAGTCTAGGGGTGGTAAACGTCAGACCCCGCTAACCGATAAGTTGTGCCGATGTGAGGCTCATAACGGGTAGAGAAACTACTGATAACACTTACCAGTAAATCTCCGTATTAACCCTGGCCAGGGACTTCCTGTTATAGCAATCGAGCATAGCGCAACATCAACCCCCAATACCAGGAGAGAAGAATCCCCTCCTATCGCTCATTGCCTCCATGTGACTCGGGACTGTACCCAAAAACCACCGTTTTGCACATTCTCTTGAACGTGGTAAGGTGGAAATCAAAGAACATTGGGAATCACAAAAGACGCTATGACGATCTCAAATCTACAAACTAACCTGTACTAGTGTCACGAGAGAACTGCAATCTGACGATAGATATAATACCAACTATAAGTTCTCGGCGAGTCCCATTCAGTGTACCCAGTCTCCACCGAGCACTCCTATACCATATTTGATTTCAAACACAAATGGATATGGGATCATCCATCGCCCATCATATGGGTTATGAAGCGTATACGCTAGTCTACTCTGGACTATTGATGCCCTGTCTCGATACACCCTCGACTAGGAACAATTAAAGGATGTACTTATGGACTACCCTGGCCCCACTAGTATGATCTCCATCATTGTCCTAGTAGTCAAGTACACATCCTAAGGGCTTTATCAACATTGAGAGCAAGACAGCATCACAATACAAGTCTACATGTTAAGACAAAGAGCAACAGATAGCATACTATCATGTCGAGCAAGAAAGTCCTCTCTATATATGCCCAAGCATCCACTATAATATACATCATATGTACAATAATGGCCTCTAGGGCATACATATAACTAACAAGATCGTCATAGTGACTTTTATGGTGTCACAACCCAAAATTTGGATGTGACCGGCACTTAGATTGTATAATATCGAAAGATATTTACACAACCCGAGTAAGCCGAAAAACCAAGATCAAATCCTTATTGCGGAATTTTTATAAAAATTTAGTTTTAAGTAAAAATCACAGTTTTAAGGTAATTAAGATCTTAACAGTAACTTACTAGTAAATTCATAATCAAAACAATTATAAATTGTTAAGTTTGGTTGCATCCCTAGTTGGGATCAACAATATCAACAGCGGAAATAAATACTCAGTATATAGGATATCAGTAAGAAACCCAGACATAAATAAAAGAAATATCTTCTAACATAACAACGATCTCACCTGTCAAATAATATACATATACCCATCTCTCATTCTAAGTCATAATACAAAGTTTGATGGAGATTTTCTAGATCCAAAATACAATATCAAAAGAGGAGGTTACTGTTACCTATCAAAAGATACGATAAAAGCTGAAAAAGTGGATATGCACTGCTGCTAACCGTCCACTCTACTCCTGCAAGGAACTGTGGCACAACGGGGGTGAGTTGCCAACTCAGTGAATAAAACTAACATATAACGGCTGATAATGTAAATATGATGAACTATTACTAACTGCAATAAGGATAATTATAATGCATGATAATATATGGGAAACATGAATCCAAACTACCCTCACATAACCAAAACTGAAATCTCATCATTTATTTCCAAATAAAGTTCATCTTTCCGTGTCCATCATCGACACAAATCTTCCATTCCCTCAAGCATCGTTCCACGAACGATCCTGTAATCAATAACACCGGTCGATATCACATAAATATCCGCCGTGTTTCACAACTATCTCCGGTATCGAGTATCCTCGCTAGGCTCCCCCGCCTCAAATGCGGCTATCCTGCCCCTCGGTTTCGACTGGGTCCACCATGTATCCAACTGTATATCTCCCCCGCTCAGTCTGGATAACATATAAATCCGTGACCGTATATCTCCCCCACTCGGTCCGAAATAAAAACCAAATCATAAAAATATCTTATGGTGGACATGTCACCTCAATCACAAACAATCACTGGATTTATGCAATAGTATAGGAAAGCTCAAAACCATAAATCCTCAATAATAAATTTTTTTCTTATATCAATTTCGAACATTTAAATATGAAACATGATGCCATTTATGCAAAGTACCACTGTTAATGATGTTTAAGGTATGATATAATCATATTTAACAAGATAATTATTTAGTGTAAAAGTGACATGTTAATATCGACGAGGTGTAGTGAAACATGTAAAGATGTGCTCGTGCGACATAACTCGTCGATAATTGTGCAGTGTTCTAACAATTATTAACATAGTGATGTATAGGAATATATGAATACATGTCATTAACTTCGCATATAAAGTCAATCTTTCAATTTAACAAAATAAGGGATACGCTATCTTTACACAATCCCCCGGTAGATGTTGAGTATCTCACCGGAATACGTCGTAACTACTCAGGAATCGCTAATCCTTTTCCTTTCCTTGCGGCCTCCAAAGTTCCCGCACTCAAATCTAACATTGAATTAACTTGTATAAGAAAACGGCTACATTCCGATACGGAAAAATCAAGAAAACACAAGTTGTAAGTGCTAATTACACTACGTACGACTATTTTAAATGATCTAACACTTAACCTCACTGAAATTTAACTCAACGCTGCATCGCGGCAGAAAACAGAACGCGATACGTTTTACCCATGTCGTATTTTAGAATTTTGATCTCTTTTCCGATATTAGTTCCCGGATTTTATATACAGTTAAAATAACTTGATTAAACAATACCAAAATAACCAAAAACCTACACGGAGACTTACTCAAAAAGCCAAAACACCAAACCTCTTCAAAAATCCGGCGACGCCAGAATCCTCCTTCATGTCGCCGGCCTAAAACCGAGCCCCTTGGTTCGTGCTTCTATGGGTTGTTCTAGATCCAACATACAACATTTTGGCACTGTTTGGTTAAGTTGATTTTTATCTAAACTATAACAGATTACTACAGGGTTCAGTTTTTCATAAGATACGATATTATAAACATTGGATTTCTAATTTAAACTAATTACAGAACTAAACCTTACTGTGAGTAAGGATTTTAACTATAAGGAATTGCTAGAAGTACTCCCTCCAAGATGCACAAGCCCCTAGCCCTAGCTTGATGGTGAGGAAATCCTAGACTTAGCTCCTTTCTTTTTCTTTCTCTTGTTCTTCCTTGTTTGCTTTATTTTTCTTTTTCTTTCTTTTAAATTATCAGATTTTAAACTAGCTAAATGATGTGAACACACTATATAAATGGTGAAGGGAAGGGTGAGGTGTGGGAGGAGGTGTCAAAGACCAAAGGGTGCCATCTTCATACAAGAAGGAGGTGTGAGGTGTGTATTGTGCATGAGAGTGGGAGTTGTCAATACATTATCTCTTCCAAATTTTTTTAATTTGTAATTAAATTCTAAACTAAAACATTTTCTACCCGTTTTCCACTTACACCCTCACAAATCCAAATTTGCATAATTTTCCTAAATTTTCCAAAAAGACCCTTCACTACCTATGTTATTATATAAACACCATTTTATTAAAATGAAGCCAAATTCATCACTAAAACCCTTGTAATTGATTAATGTTACATACTAAAATTTTAATTTATTTTATTTGGCATACTGCTTATGACAATGTCTTATTTGGTTTAAACAACTTTTTTAATTTAACAATTTATTATTTAATTAATTAAATTTATTTATTTCTAAATTTTCAGAATGTTACAATATTCCCCCTTAAGAAAATTCGGTCCCTGAATTTAAAACTTAACTAGACGTACCTTCAAAAAGATGTGGAAATTTCTTTCGCATCGCATCCTCGGCCTCCTAAGTAATCTCTTCGCGATTCCTTCCTCGCCAAAGAACCTTTACAGATGGAAGTACTCTCGATCTCAGTTTCTTTGTCTGGCTGTCTAGAATAGCGACTGGCTGCATTGTGTAGGATAAATCCGGTTCAAGTTGTAAGGTCTGATGCTGGATCGCGTGATATGGATCGTGAAGATACTTGCGAAGCATCGATACGTGAAACATCGGATGCACATCGGGAAAACTTGGTGGAAGTGCTAAACGATAAGCTACAACACCCACTCTCTCCAGAATTTCGTAAGTTCCGACGTATCTAGGGCTGAGCTTCCTCTTTTTGCCGAAACGCATCATACCTTTCATCGAAGACACACGAAGGAACACATGATCTCCCACATCAAACTCGAGTCTACGATGTCGTCAATCTGCATATGATTTCTGTCTGCACTGGACACTCTCATTCTGTCTCGTATCAGCCGAATATTTTTCGTAGTCTCCTGTACTATCTGCGGCCCTAAAATGCTACTCTCGCTCAGTTCCATCCAGCAAATGGGTGATCGACATTTCCTCCCATACAAAGCTTCAAAGGGTGCCATCTGGATCCTCTCCTGAAAACTGTTTTTGTACGAGAATTCTATCAAAGGTAAGTGATGATCCCAACTACCACCAAAATCAAGGCTGCAAGCTCGAAGCATATCTTCTAGCGTCTGAATGGTGCGCTCTGATTGACCATCTGTCTGTGGGTAGAAAGCCTTGCTAAACTCAATCGGGTACCAAGAGCTTCTTGAAGTTTCTGCCATAACCTGCTGGTAAACTGGGTACCCCAATCTGAAACTATGCACGTCGGAACTCCATGTAATCATATAATCTCATCGATATAAATCTGAGCATACTGAGAAAACCCATACGTCGTCTTCACCGGAAGAAAATGAGCTGCCTTTGTCAATCTATCTACAATTACCAAAATGGAATCATACCCTCTGCTAGTCCTGGGTAGACCCATAACGAAATCCATGGAAATCTGTTCCCATTTCTACTCCGGAATGGGCAAGGGCTGCAACTCTCCTGCCGGCCTCTGGTGCTCGGCCTTGACATGCTGACAAGTCAAGCATCTCGAAACAAACTCCGCAACGTCCCTCTTCATTCCTTCCCACCAATAAACATCCCTCAAGTCATGATACATCTTGGTGGAACCAGGATGAATACTATACGCTGATCGATGGGCCTCCTCTAAGATCTCACGTCTCAATCCATCAGAATCTGGCACACAAAGACGAGTCCTAAAACGGAATACTCCATGGTCATCTATCACGAACTCCGACTCCCTGCCCTGCCTAACCTGATCCATAATCTCTGATATACGAGCATCTGCAGGCTGTGTCTCTCGAATACGATCCAATAACTGAGGTCGGGTGCGAACATGTGCTAACTGTCCTCCTGTCGGGGTGAACTCAAACTGTATACGACTATCACATAAAATCTGCCGGTCCATAGAAGATAGTCTCTGCAAGGTGCGCAAATGAGATAGGCTACCTCCAGGCCTCCGACTCAAAGCATCTGCTACAATATTTGCTTTGCCTGGATGATACAATATCTCACAATCATAATCCTTCATGAGCTCCATCCATCTACGCTGCCTTAGATTCAGATCCTTCTGCTGAAAAATATACTTTAAGCTCTTATGATCTGTGAAGATTTGGCATGACTCACCGTAGAAGTAATGCCTCCAAATCTTCAGTGCGAATAC
This sequence comes from Agapanthus africanus, assembly GCA_030015575.1. Classification (NCBI taxonomy): domain Eukaryota; kingdom Viridiplantae; phylum Streptophyta; class Magnoliopsida; order Asparagales; family Amaryllidaceae; genus Agapanthus; species Agapanthus africanus. The sequence goes on from CM057344.1 coordinate 233,842,926, forward strand.
TACAGCAGCCATCTCTAAATCATGAGTGGGGTAGTTCTGCTCATGCCTCTTCAACTGTCAAGAAGCATAAGCTACAACCCTGCCGTGCTGCATCAATACACAGTCCAAACCCACTCGAGATGCATTATAATACACGACAAAACCACCTGACCCAGAAGGTAAAGCTAAGACTGGTGCAGTCGTCAAGCGAGTCTTCAACTGCTGGAAACTCTGCTCACATGCATCTGTCCAAAGAAATGGAACTTCCTTCCTAGTCAACCCGGTCAACGGTGCAGCGACTCGAGAAAAATCATGCACAAAGTGTTGATAATAACCCGCCAGACCTAAGAAACTCCGAACCTCAGTAACTGACACAGGTCTGGGCCAGTGCTGTACCGCTGCGATCTTCTTTGGGTCCACACATATCCCATCTCTCGTAACTACGTGACACAAGAAATCCACACTATCAAGCCAGAAAGCACACTTTGAGAATTTAGCGAATAGCTGATGCTCCTTCAAGGTCTGCAACGTGATACGTAAATGCTGCTCGTGTTCCTCTCTGCTCCGGGAATAAACGAGAATATCATCAATGAATACTATAATAAACTGATCAAGGAAGGGCTTGAAGATACGGTTCATCATATCCACAAAAGTTGATGGGGCGTTGGTGAGTCCGAACGACATCACCAGAAACTCATAATGCCCATATCGTGTGCGAAAAGCAGTCTTCAGAATATCATCTTTCCGAACCCTCAACTGGTGATACCCTGACCGTAAATCAATCTTCGAGAAGTAGCTAGCTCTCTGCAACTGATCGAACAAGTCATCGATACGAGGTAGTGGATACCTTTCGTGCGCTATAACCGAATTGAGTCCCCCTCCGTACAGTGACGCGATTCGATTGTCGGTACTCGATGCACAGTCTCATACTACCGTCTTTCTTCTTTACAAATAAGACAGGAGCACCCCACGGCGAAACACTGGGATGAACAAGTCCTCTATCTAACAACTCTTGCAACTGGCTTTTGAGTTCTTTCAACTCCGTCGGGGCCATCCGATAGGGTGGTATAGAAATAGGCCCCGCACCTGGAATTAAGTCAATGCAAAATTCAATATCGCGCTCGGGCAGTAATCCTGGTAATTCAGTAGGAAATACATTCGGAAATTCTCGTGTGATTGGAACCTGGTCCAACGGAATCTCAGCGGCTCCTAAGTCATGAACAAATGCTAAGAACCCATGACAACCCTTCTTCAAGAGTCGTCCCGCATAAAGAGCAGAAATCAGGTTGGCAGGAGTTATATTACACCCCCCTGCACAACAAAGATCGGTTCACCTGGAAACAAAATCTAACCGCTTTCCCCCCACAATCTACATAGGCATGATAAGCGGCCAACCAATCCATACCGAGAAGTATATCAAAATCCAACATATCCAAGAGAATCAAGTCAACTAGCAAATCTCTATCACCAATACGTACAGAACATGATCTGAATACGTGTCGAGCTATAAAAGAATCTCCCACCGGAGTAATCACCACTAACGGTATCTCAAACAACGACCACTCTTTCCCTAAAGAAAGGGCAAAGTGTGAAGATACATAAGAATGTGTAGAACCGGGATCAAATAAAATATGTGCATCTTACAAACACACTACAAGAGTACCTATCACAACTGCATTTGATGCCTGGGCATCCTGTGGAATCAGCGCAAAAAACCGTGCCTGGCCCCTGCCCGTATCCTATTGTCGTCTACCTCTATCTCCTCGACCTCTTTGAGAGCGTCCTGCAAAGCCTCGACCTTATGGTGCAACTGTCTAGCACATAGTGCCAACTGGGGGAGGAAGTAAAGCCATCGACGTCGAAGGTGGGGGGGTAAAGCAGCTTGTGGAACAACAATCCCTCCCTGGGATTTACAATCCCTCGCATAATGTCCTGGAAGTCCGCAACTAAAACATATAGACGAGGTCCTCTGATCCTCGGGATAAGAACTGTACATCTAGCCCTGGGTCCAACCTCATCCGAAACTGCGGCCTGGAGTGTATCTGCCTCTACCTCTGCCAAACTGCCTAGTCATTGGCCCGATCGGTCTACTCCTCTTTGGCTCCGGAACAACCACTGCCTCGCTCAAACGCGCCTCCACTAGTATCGCTGCATCCATGGCCTGCGCATACGTATCAAAATGCTGGGAGCCTATAGCTAGATACAACTGGGTGTCCAGACTCCTTAGGAACCTCTTCACCCGAAACTCCTCCGCAGGAACTAAATATGGAGCATAGCGCGACAGCTGCGTGAATCGTAAATCATAATTTGCCACCGACATACTCGTAGATTTCTGCAACGCTTCAAAACTGCTAGCTCTAGCGTCCCTCACACTCTGTGGAAGAAATCTGGCAAGAAAGACCTCGGAAAACTCGGTCTACGACATCGGAGGAAGACCCGTAGCTCGCCCTCTCTCCATCGACTCACACCATTCCTGTGCAAGTCCCTCTAAACGAAAGCTAGTCAGATCAACTGACCTCGCATCAGAACATCACAATGATTTGCCAATCCTCGCCATCCTATCTAGAAAAGACTGAGGATCCTCCGCTACATCGGTCCCTGTAAATACCGGAGGTCTCAACCTCATAAACTCTGAAAGCGATACCTCCATCACCCTCGTGTCTACAAGTGCGACCGTCTGCGTGGGTTGTACCTCGGACTCTGTCATGGTCGGTACCGGATCCTGTCTCTGTACTCGAGTGGCCTCAGCTAACTGTCCTACCTCTCGCTGCAATCCTAACATGCCCTCCTCTATCCTAGTCATGCGATCTGGAGGAGGAGGATCAACATGCTCATGCACCGCCGGAACGTCCGGTGTAACAGTCGCCGTCACAGGCGAACTCGCCCTAACTGCATCTCTGGCTACGGCTCGTCTAGCTCGCGTAGCCATAGCAACTGGAACAAGAAACGAGAGTTGATAAGGCTTGCGAATAGGAACAATCAATAACAGAGAGTCAAAGGAAGGACAAGTCAAGATATACATCCTAAGGTTTGTTAGGCTGAGTATGGTAACATAAATATGCCGCGGAACATACGTACGGTACTGCACTCATCCTAAATCACCTACTCCATCGAACCAAAGGACATCCTTGTAAGGTTACTAGGCACTCTAAGAAGGTTCTACAAGGCATCAACCATGCCCGGTTAAAATTTTAGCCGTGCCGAACAACCCTAAACAATATCTTTGCTAGACTACTAGGCGAAAATAAGCATGTTAAACACATTAACACTAAGTGAATACGAAATACAACCTTTGTAGATCGGTCCTTCACTTCTAAAGCTCCTTGTTGTAGTCCCTTCGCTGCGATCATGGTGCTCCCGGACTCTCGGACGGCTCCATGAGAAGATAGCAACGGTATTGCTTGAAGTCTTCGAGGCCGAAAATGATCTACGTCGAGGGAATACGAACTCAAGCTTCTACTTCACTAACTAAAGAATTAGTGAAGCAAACACCCTAAACTAAAGTGCTAGTCTAGTAGAGGATGATGAAATAGGAAATGGGTACACTTTAGAATTTCTTTTCTCACAATATTTCTCTCTCTTTATCAAACCCTAGCAAGAATTTGAAGGAGGAAGAAGATGAGCTCAAAAATGAGAATGAAAACTAACTTAAGAGAGAGAGAGAGAGAGCTAACCATGGGTGAGTGGGTTTGATATACTAACTCATGTAGAGACATAACCATGGCTAAATTATAATGGTTAGGTTAAGTAATATCTCAAGTAATCCAAAGTTAGTGGACTAAGTCAATGCAACCCTAAGCTTCATAAAGCTTCATGCATGTGAGCTCATCATCCACTTATTTAAGAATTACTTTAAATATTAAAAACCTAACACTATAATTAGTACGGTATAAGTCTTATACACCCATGATAGTTGTATCAACAACCATGATACAAAATGAACACAAATAAATATATATCACATATATATTAAGTTGTGCACAAGTAAGAAAAATAAATGCTTAACTGAACCAATGTTAGTTAATGTAAATTAGTATATCATATATACAATTATACACTAAATTATTAAATCAACACTTGACTTAATAATCCGGTTATATCTTATATAACCGACTAACATCCAATGTATCGACTTATCGAATCAACCCTTGATTCGATAACCTGATTATATCGCATATAACTGATCGATACAAACATCACGAGAATAGAATACGGTATCACATACTCGCATTATTCTCGGTCCCGCACATATCGCATATGCGCTCCTATTTCGTTTTTCCTGAGCCAGTAAAACTTCTATGTAGGACTCTAAAGACTCGTCAATACGCCGGCAGTAGGTGATGATCATATCAAGCACCCACAAGCCGTAAGCGGTACTAGCTGGACGTAACGGCTACCCGGGTATTGAGCGATCAGAAGATCAGCAAGCATGCCCGCTCCAACTCCTGCAAAAAGCCTGACAGTGACACTACCGTACAGTCCGGTCTCCTCGTCTGATATGTCGCATATCATGTCTAGGGGTGGTAAACGTCAGACCCCAATAACCGATAAGTCATGCCGATATGAGGCTCATAACAGGTCGAGAAGCTACTGGTAACACTTACCAGTAAATCTCTAAACCAGCCCTGGCTAGGGACTTCCCTGTTATGGCCAATCGAGCATAGCGCAACATCAACCCCCAATACCGGGAGAGACGAAACCCCTCCTATCGCTCATTGCCTCCATGTGACTCAAGACTGTACCTAAAAACCACCGTTTTTCACGCCCTCTTGGACATGGTAAGGTGGAAATCAAAGCACAGTGGGAATCACACAAGACTCTATGACGATCTCGTGTCTACATACTAACCTGTACCAGTGTCACCAGAGAACTGCCATCTGACGTAAGGTATAATACCATCTCGGAGTTCTCGGCGAGTCCGTCCAGTGTACCCAGTCTCCACAGAGCACCCGTATATCATCTATGATGTCAAACACCAATGGATATGGGATTATCCATCGCCCATCTACATAGGTCGAGAAGGTATAAGCTAGTCTACTCTGGTATATCGATGCCCCGTCTCGATACACCCACGACTAGGGACCTTGAAGGATGGACTTATGGACTACCATGTCCCCACTAGTATGATCCGCATCATAGTCCAGGTAGTCAAGTACACATCCTAAGGGCTTTACCAACATGTTACAGAGAGACAATCAGTGTACACGTTAAAGTAAAGAGTAACCAGATAGCATACTATCATGTCGAGCAAGAAAGTCCTCCTTATATATGTCCAAGCATCCACTACAATATACATCTCATGTATAGTAATGGCCTCTAGGGCATACATATAACTAACAATCTCCCACTTGCATTAGGGCCATCTGATAACAGTGGTTGTAGTATCTAATACTCAACCATCCCATAAAAGTCTCTCTCTGGGAAAAGGCCTCTGTGAGTGGATCCGCCGTGTTGTTCTTTGAGTCTACTCTCCTGACCTCGATCCCCTGGAGATCAACCATCTCCATGATCAGGTGACACTGCCTTAGAATATGTCTGGATCACTGATGGGACGGGCGTTCCTAGGCATAAGCCGCAACTCCATTATCACACAATGGTAGGAACGAAGTTCATCTCATGAACTAATATACACCCAGACTGTCTCTTTGGCAGCATCTTTGGTAACGATGTATCTCACCTTTAATTGTCTAGTAAGTCACGGTATCTAGCTTGGAACTCTTCCAACATACCTTCCCTCCAATGAGGGTAAAGACAATGCCTGCGACTGACATTCAGTCGTCCTTATCACCCTGGAACTTTTCCAGTGATTCTCCCCAGGATCGTTTGATACCATCTCACTACAACTAGTGAGTATCCTAACATCCAATTAGATCTATCTCATAGATCCAAAACCCAGGATTTAGTAGGTATCACTTTGATCCTATATGTAGAATCTTTGTGATAAGCGGAGATTGACCGAGCGTAGCATAGGAAACTCCTTTCCTATCAAGAGTATGTCATCCACGTACTCTACGAGGATCACCACCATACTCCCTACTACCTTTTCGTATATACAAGGTTCATCTACCATTTTGATGAAGTCAAACTCTTTGGCTACCGCATTAAAACGGACGTTCCTACTCCGCGATGCCTGTTTTATCGCATAAAACATCTTGCACACGTTTCCGCTGCTCCCACTACTTATGAAGCCCTCTAGCTGTGTACTTATAGACGATCTCTTTCAAATCAACATTTAGAAAAGCAGTCATGACACCCAACCGCCAGATATCGTAGTCATGGTATGTAGCCGTGGCAAGTAAGATCTGGATGGATTTATGCATAGCTACTTAGAAAAAGTTTCATCATAATCCATACCTGGTCAATGATGCAAACCTTTAACAAGTCTAGCTTTGAAAGTCTCAACTTTTCCATGTACACCAAGTAATCTTCTCAAGATTTACTTGCTTCTGATGGGGATTTAACCCTTCAGATAAAGCAACCAAAGTCCATACTTTGTCGGTGTATAAGGATTCCATCTCAGATCGTTAAGCATCCATCCATTCTTACAGAGTCCCCACTCCTGATGGCCTGCACGAAACTAGTTGGGTCATTATCTCATGATGCATTCCTCGCTCCCACTATCATAGAGAAACTGAAGTATCTCTCAGGTGGGTGAGGAACCCTGCTAGATCGGCGGAGAGGCTGAGGTTCGTTAGAAACTATTGAATCCTTTGGTTCTACCAAATCATCAGCTGCAGTTTGTATAGCTGGAACTCCTTCCAGTTCTACCTCATGTCCACTAATTTCTTCACAAGAAATTCCCTTTCACAAAGGTGGCATGCTGAGAAACAAAACATCTTTTGTTCCTTGGTTTGGTAGTAGATATTCCCTTGCGAATGCTTGGGATATCCAACAAACTTCTACAGAACTGACTTTACCTCGAGCTTGTCCGGATTATGCTTTTAGACATAGGCTGGACAACCCTAAATCTTAACAAACTTAAGATATGGGCTCTTCCCTTTCCATATCTCATATGAAGTGGTAGGCAACTGATCTGATCGGAACCTTATTCAATAGGTATGCAACTTGTTCAGTGCATAACTCCCAAAAGGAAATAGGTAACTCAGTAGTACTCATCATAGAGCACACCTTATCACATAGGGTGTGATTGCTCCGCCCCGATACACCGACGTGCTGTGATGTATACGGAGGAGTAATGCTGAGAGAGAATTTCATTCTCCTTTAGAATAATCCAGGAATTCCGTACGCAAGTATTCTCCTCCTTGATCACATCAAAGGACATAATACTTATGCCCGTTTTGGTTCTCTACTTTCTAACTTATATTCTGTGAATATCTCAAAATCTTCGGAATTGTGTTTCAACAGGAACATATGTCTGAATCTTGAGAGATCATCAGAGAATGTAATGAAGTACAAAAAACCGGTCTTGGCATGTGTAGACAGGGGACCTTCATACATCAACATGTATCATCCCAAGAGTTCACTAACTCTTTCTCTATTTCCTATAAACAGAGCTATGGTCATCTTATCTCTGTGACATGACTGGCAAGTTTCACAAGATGTAAATTCAAACTAATTTAAATATACATCTATATGTAACTTCAGCTAGTCGGGTCACATTGATATGACCCAGTCTACAATACCTCAAGAAGGATTCGTTCATTTCTGAACTCTTCCTCTTGTGTGTGTTCTGTATACTAAAAACTGTAGTTTAATTTAGAATGTCAATATCTTTAGATAACGTGCCTGAACCGATCAAGTCTTGATATAGGAAATGTTCAAAACATTATCCAACAATACAAAATTATATCCTTCTTTACTAATAAAGAGACTGATATGATGTTGTATATCAGGTTCGGTATCTAATGACATTTGTTCAGAATCAATGTATTCTGGTTATACACGGTGATAACTACCAACAGACTTGGCTGCAACACTTGCACCGTTTCTATCTGATGAAACTTATCACCCGTTCTCAGTTCTCTACCTATCAGTAGTCCATGTAACTGTAAGTCTACGGTAGCGCCCCGGCCGTCTAACAGACGCCAAATGCGGAACAAAAACTTTTTAACTAGCGCTATCGTATACTATAACCTGGATCTGCCATTATTGCTAAACTAACAAACTACAAAGAGGGTAGAAAGATTATACCGAACGATCCGAGTCCTTCATTCTTTAACCATCATCCCACGCTCCGTTGCGGCTGCTTCGATCTCGTCGATCTCCGATCTCCTCATCCAGGTGGCACTATATCAACGGATTTTTAAACGGGCTCCCGCCTCTGACCCGAGGCAACTCGGTCATCAAGTTTGCTAAAAGAGATGACCAATATTGATGTAGAGAATGAGTAGAACACTTTGTCTCGCTTCGTCCAAAGCCATGGATGAACGGTTAATGAAGTTGCCATTTGAATCGGGTGATGGAATAAAAGGAGCTATGAAATTTCCATACACCAAAAACTATCATCTTTTTTAAACAACAACCATAATCTTTCTCCAAGAGGGGCTGGCCACATATATACAAGGAGGGAGGTGAGTGTAGGAAAAGAGGGGGTGACCATAAGCAATACTTATCATGAAGAAATATCAAAGAAAAAACAAAAAGCATTAATGGTAAAGGTGACCCACTAATACACCTAGCAAATCATTAAATGAACAATAATGAGTCACTAACCTAGTCACCATTCTAGAACCTTCTAGAAACACGACTCACCTCATGACTCACCAAAGTGAAGAAAAGATAAATCCGCATTAAACCGAATGTTTAATACGGGCGATAGAAAACTGGAAACTGGCAACTTCCAAAAGCGATCCCGAAATGAATTTCAGGACAACCCCGTAACAGTATAAACATACCCGCATTTGTATTACGACCGAATACAAATGCAACTGAGACAAAGATATTATATCTACTCAATATAATACTCGGATTCGGCTTAAATCAAAGCCCACCAGTATTATCTGCCCGAAATATGACACGTGCGTAAACGCACGTGTATTTTCCGAACCCTGCCATAAAACCATACGGCCTCTACACCGTTTCGCCCGAACTTGGGAAACTATATGTGGGGGACTCTAATGACTCGTCAGTACCCTGGCAGTGGGTTTAACCACAAGCTGTCAGCGGCACTAGCTGTGCGTAACGGCTGCCCATGCACTGACCTCAAGGGAGGCTGATGAGCGAACTCATCCAGAAACCCTACTGAGCCTAATAGTGACAATGTATATACAGTCCGGTCCGTTCGTCTATGAGTATCGCATATCTGCCTAGGGGGCTGGTAACATCAGACCCCCAATAGCGGTATAAGTCATGTCGGAGTGTATCCCAAAAACACCTTGAGATACTACTAGAGTACCTACCAGTAAATCTCCTGTCTCGGCCGAGGGCTATGTGTAATGGCTTTCCTAGACACAGCGCGATCTCACCCCCAATACCGGGAGAGATGAATCCCCTGCCGATCCGCTCACTTGCCTCCATGTAGCTCGGGACTGTACCCAAAAACCACCTGTTTGCACGACTCCTTTGAGCCGTGTAGGGTAGAAATCAAAGCACAGTGGGAACTTACACGAGACAAATGACGACCTCAGGTCGATGAACTAACCTGTATACATGTCACCAGGGAACTGCTATCTGACGATAGGTATAATACCAACTAGCAGATTCCCGGCGAGTCCTGTCCGGTGTACACATAACCCAATGAGCACCTGTATACATCTTAGGTGATCCAACTGACACCAGTGGCTTGTGAGACCGGCCACCGCCCCTCGTCGGGGTCTCGACAGTATACACTAGTCTACTCCAGAGTATCGATGCCCTGTCTCGAAACTCCCACGACTAAAGACCACAATTAAGGATATGCTTATAAACCACCCAACTCTCACGTATATGATCGCCATCATACTGTTGGTAGTAAAGCAAGATCCTAAGGGCTCTATCAAAGTGTAACAGTGATCAGTCACCTGAACCTGTACACGACTGATAAAGGCAAACCAGATAGCATACTATCATCTCGAATAAGACTGTCCTACCGGTATAGGTCCTCCTCAATCATTGCAATCACGTGCCTGCGATCCAATAATTGACTTTGAGGGCACTATGTCCAACAATCTCCCACTTGCACTTAAGGCTAATTATTACGATGTCGCATACTCACAGCCCGTGTGATACCGAACATCCAACTCCTCTACTAATCAGTTTCACAAAGCCCGCTTGTAGAACTGTTGTGTTCGAGATCCGCCCCGATGTTTCTTTCTATGTCTCTCTTAATCTCAAGTTCGCGGAGAAAGCCATCTCCCGAATTGATTAATACCTGTCTTAAAATATGTCTGGATATCTGATGGGACCTAGTTCATAAATGAACTCCAAATCCAAACGTTTTAGACTGTATCGATCACTGAACCTAATCAGTATCCAGCACTATGCCTCCCACAGTATCCTCTTGGACCACCTATCCATAATACTGTCCCTTATCAGAGGGAAAACTATAACTCTGATAATCACTCTGTCATCCATATCACTTTTGAAGCCTGGAATGATAACCGTCTCCAAAAGGAGGCTGCCGTCATCAAATCCGTAGAACATGCACTTATGTTCTTAAACTGCTTCCTTATGTTTCTTCAAGATTGGATTAATATAAACTTATCGCATCTAGTGCAAAAAAAAAACATCTGGTGTGGTACTTGACATCTCACGATTGACTCAATTGCCTAAGCAAGTGATCTGCCAATCATGCACATCCCTCTCCCCTTTAGTCTATAAGACACCTTTAGAGAGGGTGACTCCATCACCTGCAGGTACACCACCATGCCAGGAGTCATTTATTCTAAATGCTATTAGAATACTGTCAAAGTACTCACATTGGGAAACTACCCATATCTAGATCTAAAACTATAGATCTAGAAACCAGAATGTCTGATATTATATCCATATCCTGTCTGGAGAAACAACTGTGTGACGACCACAGTACAACCGATTGTAGTATAGGAATTTTACTTCCTACTCTGTGTATGTCATCCAAATACCATGACATCAAACCCTACTACCTTCTTAATAGATCCATCCCCTATTCTGATGAAGTCAAACCTATGACTGTCGTATCAAAACTAGATGATCTATCTCCGCTATAACTGCTTAAGTCTATAAATAGATATAAGCTTCTTGCCCACTATGCTTCCACTGCTCGCACTGACCACAACAACCCTCTGGCAGAATAATATATACGTGCACTTCTAAAGCTAGTTTAGAACGACGCTATATTTAACCTCCTGCCGGGTCTCATAGTCTGGGACAACAGTAGTGTCAAGTCTGGGTAAACAAGAACCTCCCTGTCACCGTCCTTGAGGCTACCGAAGTACCTCTCGGGTGTCTGAGGTTACCCACCATATCTGCAGAGTGGCTAATGGAATGTCAAACCTGATGGAATATATAGGTCCTATTTAATTTTCCGTAATCGTTTGCGGTTCTGGAATCACTTCCAGTTCTACCATACTCCCACTACTGTTTTCTGAAAAAATCCATTTTACTAAAACTGTGGCGAGTCAAGAACAATATCACTATTGATCTTCCAGATGGTAGAAAATCAACCCTCGTCATAGCCAGGGTCAACCCCCAAACTGCCATTACAGAAACGTGCCTTGAGTTATCCAGAGTCTGGTTTTAAGCATAAGCTGGACAACTCCCCGTACCTTAACATCGTTAAGATATAAACCATTCTATATCCAATATAGAAACTTTGACACTTATTTAATTGGAACCAGATTCAATCATGCAGCTGTCTCCAGTGCATATCAACTTAATGGAGAGAGGCTAATCAGCATTACTCAACTTAAGAATCCATCCAATTATGAGTAACCTGAAAAAGAAACAAGTTTCTCAAAACTATTACTATCATCTGAATACCAATCACAAGAATCTACATCTTCGATCTCTTTCAAGAATCCCGATACTTGCGACATCTGGTTCTCTACTTTATTCTTATACCCACAACTTCTCAAAACTTAGACATTGTATTTCTACGAAACACTTGTCTAAAAACTAGAGAAGTCATAAGTAAACAGAACAAAGTACGAGGACCTACCCCTTTGTCTTGATAGACACTGGACAACATACAATACTCTGCATAAGTCCGCTGAGTTGAATATCTCAAAACCTGTGCGTCGTAGGTTGAAAACTGTACCCAGACGATTTCCTCAAATATCACCAATTACAACGAATTCCGGTATAATGAGGATGATCACCTTATTCCCAATAACTTACTCCCACTCATCATCTGTAAAACCATACAGATATGAGAATGAAACCTGGTAAATACATACCCTGGAGTAAGTATCTAATCGGGAAATCAGTTTTCCTTTAACAATGCACTGAAACAAAAAAATGTTTCGTAGGGGTATCCTGGTATTCCTAGTAATGCCTCTTCCATAATCCAATTCATGACTATAACCGTATATTTCATTTGTCATCTTTCCAAATCCCTTTATTTGTCTTTAGTCGTTACCTTCTGTACACCATCGTTAGGCTAAATGGTTTTCTTCCTTCCCTACTGTTCAGCACCAGCCTATGGTTTGGAAGAAGACTATCTAGTAAGCATAATAGGTGTACTCTCCTAATCTTAGGAGTACTCGCAACTTGAGAGAAGATGATGATAAAAGACAACTGAATAATACCTTATTCTATTTCTCCCGAACTGGGGAAAAAAGCAAAGGTGAAATAGGAGTGGCGATGAAGTACGCGGTTTGGTCGTGAATGATAACAGTCGCAATTTACTTTGCCCTCTTTCTAATTCCTTTATTTTGTCTTTACATATTACCTTCTGTACACCCTACTTAGGCTAATTGGTTTTCTTCATTCCCTACCTTTCGGCACCTGCCTATGGTTTGGAATAAGACTATCCAATAAGCGTAATAGGTGTACTCTCCTAAACTAAGGAGCCCTCGCAACCTGAGAGAAGGTGATAATAAAAGACAACTGAATAAACCAATTCTATTTCTCCTGAACCTGGATCCATCCTCGAAGAAGTCCCTTCGAGTTCGTATATAACCATACGATGGATCTATCCAATGGAAGTGGATGTCCGTAGTAATACGGGGTGTTCTGAGAAATGCAAAGGGTAAAAGAAGGAGTGGCAATGACTTATGCAACAGTACAATCCAAAAGCCAGTATTTTAAGAAGGTTCGGTCAACTTGGTCACTGAGTCATAGTCTAGGGTCGGTCAAAGGTCGCTGCCAAAGAGAGAGAGAAAAGAAACACTCTGCGTGCACACTAACCTAGATCAGAATGGTTATCACTTTATCTAATCAGGAAACCTCCCACTGTAATGTCAAATTCTCCTCCAAACCTAAAAGAAGAATCAATCGGGATCACCTGAAGAGTAAACCAACTCATCAGTGGGAATCGGGATCCAACTCTCATCGCATGATAACGTGACGGAATCCACTCACGTTATCACACTCCAGAAAGTATGCGCATACTTGGCAAGTTTCAGTTTCTTTAGAAACTCCAGATATGTTTTTTGCCCCATGCTCTTATGACCTTGACTTTGGCCAAAATGCCATAAGTCACATGCCAAGTTCGTCCCGTCATTATCTTGTCAATTTGAACCCACCCGCACATGCCCCTGACTTTGGCCAATCGGCAGAACGACTGTCCCAAACCAACTCATCCATCTATGCAACAAATGAATACCCAGCAGCTACCAAACACTATGCCTTGACTTTGGCCAAAATACATAGCTTGAATACTATTGAATACCCAAAAGAAATGACGGAGGGCTACGGCTGGTTTTTGGCGAAAAGCCTTTAACGTAATGAACTTGATATCGCTGAAGGAACCAGATAGCTTTTTATAAAAATATAGTGGCGAAAACCTTTGCTAAAAAGATCACTCCCGGTGAAGGGATCTCGGCTTTTTTCCCATGGAATGAGGTGCAGGATATTCCAACTGAATACCGCGATGCAATGCAACATGTAATCGACTATAGTGAAGTTATTACCCTGACGCAAACTTCTGCCCAAGGCGTCACTCCCGGTGAAGGGATATCGGCCCTTGCCTCGTCGAATGAGGTGCAGGATATTCCAACCGAATATCGCTATGCAAAACAAAAGGAAACGTCTTTGTAATAACACTTTTTAAAACTGTTCCAACAACTGCCAAATTGGTTTGTTTTCCTTTGCATTAATCAGAATCAACGCAGTCCCATCAATTAATAACACCAGAAAAGAACGAAAATAAAATGTACGTATATGCCATCCGCATTCGTCACTGGGTCCCATTATCATCCGTTAGGTTACTTAACTAACGACAGAGCGGGGACTGGACTAGCGCGGGTGTAAAACTTATACAACATCTAATAGTATATATACCAATATACAGTAATCGCTCCAGGCATGATAGTATGCAACATTACAGAAAAGTAATAAGTATCACAGAACAATACAGATAATCTTAGATCCCCGGGTTTCACAGAGCCGCTATTGAAACCCGACGTTCCCTTGGTCGTGTGGATAGCCTGTGCAATGAAACCTAGACCCCTACGGGTGCGGCAAGTTACCCGCCAAAACCTGAAGCAAGGAAGCCCCCTACAGCAAAGTGAATGGACCACCCAGCACTTCACGGAATCCGGTAACTTGAGCACCTCTTCTTGGGTCAACCGGTACCCCCTACGAGTGCAGCGAATAGTCTGCCAATTCTATAGTGAGGCCCCTCTGCCTCTCAAAGCCATGAGAAGCGGACCCTTGCCCTCCAGAACCCGGCTATCCGTGCACTCCGTCGTGGGGTAAACCTAGTACAGAAATAAATAATATGTACAACGGGTACATCGACCTCAGCCTGGTCACGCCCCAAAAGAATATTATACAAACAGGCAGTGACGGCAGTCCACATGTTGGACGCTCGCCCCGCAATATCAAATGTATAAATAAATCCAAACTGCACTACCATTGCACACTGCTATCCAACATGACAAATCCGCAACATCACAGCACAACACAGAACATCAACACGAATGTCACGTTCGCAAACCCGTCTAAAAGAACTATAGCAATCAGACGCGGTTTACCGCTCGAATGACATTCATGGAAGGAGATATAATGAAAGTACTGTAAACTAAAAAGTTTAAAATTTCGATCGACAAAACTTCCCGAAGTGGGCCTCACGTACATCTGGTGTACAGTAAAAAATTTAGGCCCAAAAGAAATATTCCATAAACAACAATTTTACAAGAAGAACCTACTGTAGAAAAATGGTTTACTGTAGCTCCAAAACGGCGGCGGAACCTCGGCAAACCTAGGATTTGCGCGGCGGTTCCGCGGCGCTTTGGAAGCTTTAGTTGACCAAATTTCACCAAAATTCTTTAAAAAGCCTGCTCTGTTTTCTGTGATATGCTAAATAATTTTTAGACCCTTTTAAAAATCGACAGAAACTTTAACCCAGAAAATTGTAGTTTTCGAAATTCCGTTCGATCGATGTTTTAAACGCATTAGCACAAGTTAATAAAGCTTAATGGTGTGGCTCTGATACCATTGTAAGTCTACGGTAGCGCCCTGGCCTTCTAACAGACGCCAAATGCGGAACAAAAACTTTTTAACTGGCGCTATCGTATACTATAACCCGGATCTGCCATTATTGCTAAACTAACAAACTACAAAGAGGGTAGAAAGGTTATACCGAACAATCCGAGTCCTTCATTCTTTAACCATCATCCCACGCTCCGTTGCGGCTGCTTCGATCTCTTCGATCTCCGATCTCCTCGTCCAGGTGGCACCACGTCAACGGATTTTAAACGGGCTCCCGCCTCTGACCCGAGGCAACTCGGTCATAAAGTTTGCTAAAAGAGATGACCAAGATTGATGTAGAGAATGAGTAGAACACTTTGTCTCGCTTCGTCCAAAGCCACGGACGAACGGTTAATGAAGTTTCTATTTGAATCGGGTGATGGAATAAAAGGAGCTATGAAATTTCCATACACCAAAAACTATCATTTTTTTTAAACAACAACCATAATCTTTCTCCAAGAGGGGCCGGCCATATATATAGAAGGAGGGAGGTGAGTGTAGGAAAAGAGGGGGTGACCATAAGCAATACTTATCATGAAGAAATATCAAAGCAAAAACAAAAAGCATTAATGGTAAAGGTGACCCACTAATACACCTAGCAAATCATTAAATGAACAATAATGAGTCACTAACCTAGTCACCATTCTAGAACCTTCTAGAAACACGACTCACCTCATGACTCACCAAAGTGAAGAAAAGATAAATCCGCATTAAACTGAATATTTAATACGGGCGATAGAAAACTGGAAACTGGCAACTTCCAAAAGCGATCCCGAAACGAATTTCAGGACAACCCCGTAACAGTATAAACATACCCGCATTTGTATTACGACCGAATATATACAAATGCAACTGAGACAAAGATATTATATCTACTCAATATAATACTCGGATCCGGCTTAAACCAAAGCCCACAAGTATTATCTGCCCGAAATATGACACGTGCGTAAACGCACGTGTATTTTCCGAACCCTGCCATAAAACCATACGGCCTCTACAACGTTTCGCCCGAACTTGGGAAACTATCTGTGGGGGACTCTAATGACTCGTCTGTACCCTGGCAGTGGGTTTAACCACAAGCCGTCAGCGGCACTAGCTGTGCGTAACGGCTGCCCATGCACTGACCTCAAGGGAGGCTGATGAGCGAACTCATCCAGAAACCCTACTGAGCCTAACAGTGACAATGTATATACAGTCCGGTCCGTTCTTCTATGAGTATCGCATATCTGCCTAGGGGGCTGGTAACGTCAGACCCCCAATAGCCGTATAAGTCGTGTCGGAGTGTAGCCCAAAAACACCCTGAGATACTACTGGAGTACCTACCAGTAAATCTGCTGCCTCGGCCGAGGGCTATGTGTAATGGCTCTCCTAGACACAGCGTGATCTTACCCCCAATACCGGGCGAGACGAATCCCCTGCCGATCCGCTCACTTGCCTCTATGTGGCTCGGGACTGTACCCAAAAACCACCTGTTTGCACGACTCCTTTGAGCCGCGGTAGGGTAGAAATCAAAGCACAGTGGGAACTCACACGAGACAAATGACGACCTTAGGTTTATGAACTAACCTGTACACATGTCACCAGGGAACTGCTATCTGACGATAGGTATAATACCAACTAGCAGATTCCCGGCGAGTCCTGTCTGGTGTACTCATAACCCAATGAGCACCTGTATACATCTTAGGTGATCCAACTGACACCACTGGCTTGTGAGACCGGCCACCGCCCCTCATCCGGTTCTCGACTGTATACACTAGTCTATTCCGGAGTATCGATGCCCTGTCTCGAAACTCCAACGACTAGGGACCACAATTAAGGATATGCTTATAAACCACCCAACTCTCATGTATATGATTGCCATCATACTCTTGGTAGTAAAGCAAGATCCTAAGGGCTCTATCAAAGTGTAACAGTGATCAGTCACCTGAACCTGTACACGACTGATAAAGGCAAACCAGATAGCATACTATCATCTCGAGTAAGACTGTCCTACCGGTATAGGTCCTCCTCACTCATTGCAATCACGTGCCTGCGATCCAATAATTGACTTTAAGGGCACTATGTCCAACAGTAACAAATTACATATGTGGGATCCTGATCCGGTATCTCATACCCAGGACATAAAGGATACTGAGAAACAGTTCTCTGTAATGAACACACCCGAAGAAGATGCATCATCATGCACTTTCTTCGTTTGGGCGGCACGGGAATTCTGGTAATCCCCTATTTCCTACTCTGTCTTATAACAATTATAAGTTGGAGCAGGACCAACGTTCCCTAGCACAGTATAACAAGCGGGTTTGGTAAATACATCCGTATTATTATCTTGATTAAGGCATGACATGGTCGCTACCTAGAGAGAGAGAGAAGAAAACACTCTGTGTGCGCTCTTGTAAGATCAGATTGGTTATTATTTTATCTAATCAGGATGGCTCCCACTGTTTTTATCAAATCTTCCTTCAAACTCTAAAAGGAAAGACTAGCCGGGATTAATTTGTAACATTTCGAAATAATAGAAATATTATTTTTAAGGAATATTTATAATTTAATATTATTTTATTGCATATTTTAATAATTCGGTATAATTAAATACAAATAAATGGGGAAAAATTTTGGAAAATTCTAAAATAGGGTAAATTAGAGAATTATGCCATTTCTAAGTTTAATTGGTTAGTTATTTGCTAATTTAGTGCTAATCGCGATTAAAAATCGCTAATCGGTTTTTTTAGCTTTTTGTGCAAAACATGCACATATCATTCTTCTTACACTTGTGCATTTTCTACCATGGTTTCTCATTTGGGTTCACTATTTGAGTGAGAAGGAATTTAGAGAAAAGAAAAGAAATGGAAAAAGGGTTTATATTAAAGAATTTAGTAGTTGGTGAGAGAGAGAGAGAGAGGTATGGGCTTCTTTGACCAAGACTTAGCCATTCCTCCATTGTCTTCACCATTTCTATCTCCCTCTTCTTTACTTGCTGCTGCTGCTCCTGCACCTCATTCTCCCTCCCCTCTTCAACTCCTTAAATCACCATGAAAACAACTCCAAAACCCCATTCTCATTTCATTAAAAGTGTGCACAAGCTCAAGATCTACACATTGGACCAAGGAAGTAAGGATTTTGGCCACTAGGGGCAACTCAAGAAAATTCTTGAGTTACCAAATGAGGTATTTTCTGGACTATTAGCTTAGTTTTAGCATTACTTATACCCCCATGTTTAGATTGAACCGATATTGTTGATTTTGTGGACTTAAAGAAAACCTAGTTAGGGTTTGAGGAAATTATGAGTTGTAATGTGAAATTGAGTTCAGTAGAGGCTACACCAACACCCTAGTGCATGAATAGAGACCCCAACCTGAGACTTAAGGCCCGGAATACGGATTTAGAAACCGATATCGGAAAGTTTGTGGAATATGTGAAGGTTATTTAAGATCTGCTATCAACCCGAGTCTCTGAAAATAGTATTGAATAGACAATGACATGTGCAGGCACCCTGGAAGCTAACCCTAAGACCCTAGCCCCTAACTCCTAGACCCGGCCGCAAATTTATCCTATTTGGCCGCAAATTGTGGCCTGGACCCCACCAATTTGCCTCGTTCTGGTTCTGTAGCTCCTACATGTGTAGACTAGGCCCCTGGAATATTTAGATTTGTCTAATTTGACCTATGGTGAAATCTGGAGCCTATTTCCTAAGTTGCTGTTTTGGATTCGTGTTTCCGTATTCCGTATTTTTAGTTCTGAATTGTGTATTGTGATTTACCTCGACTATTTGGCGTTTATACGACGATATCGAGGATTTGTTGATGGTTTTGAAGGCGTGCCCATTGGTTCTAACCTATAGGCCCCTTATCGTATCGTTTTGGGTTTCGTGTGCCGTGTTAGCTTGGATTTGGTTTTAATATGCATATACGATACATTGATGTGTAGGTACCCATGAAGACTTCGGGACGACAAGTAAAGCGTGTGGAGACGTCGACAAATGAAGACGCAAGGTGAGTAGATTATATCTACCGGGGGAAGTCGGGTGGATGGCGTATAGCACCCCCGCAGTCCGTAGTTGGTATACTATATATTATGTTTGATAGTTATAGTGTGTCATGGATATTGTGTTAGGTGTAGTATGGTTAGCTTAGGGTTAGCAATAAACTAGTATAGTTCATAATCACGAACCCTAGAATAGGTTTACACCACACGCGCACCCTTGCATATTCACTATACTTACACAGTGTTGATGAGGATATTGGATGACATTGGAGATGAGTCGATGATTTTGGGCATTGTGCCGTGAGATCGGTGATGTGATGTGAATTATACTTGCGGTATGACATGTGATCTTAGCGGGCCGTTGGGCATGTGTTTTACCCCCGCTTTCATACTTATATGGATAGTATTGATTTGTACTAGACTTAGATCTGTACCCCAGATTATGTGATATGATGATAATGATACCTGATATTTGATGAGAGGAGTGTGATACTGACCCGTACCCAGCTATTGGGATGCCGTACGATGATTTACCGTACGAGCTTTCTATTGATGTTAGATCCGCACTCATGACTCGAGGATGTTAAATGATATACCGTATCGTACGTGATACTATTGAGGCGAGATCACCGACTATTGTATATATATATATTTGTATATCGACTCAGATTTAGGTGGTTTCTATACCACTCCCGATTGACTTGATACTTAGATCTGTAGTTTGCATAGTAGATGTTAAACTAGACCCGAGTCATTCTTATTTCAAATGGCAGAACTGCATGACATATACATATGGGTATAGATTCTTTACTGTTGCGTTGATTATTCTATTTCCGCATATTCATGCTATTCACATTGCTTTGCATATGTTTATTGTTATATTACTATCATGTTGCTAGGACACTAGCAGCATTATCGATGATGCGTATGTTCCACGTACACTTGGTTGCCGGCTCACACACTTCATCATCGATAATTGCCATGTCACTACACAATAGCAATATTGCATCAGGATATGACCTTGTATGTGCATACTATTATTTCCGTGTTGCATGATATACTGTTATACTTGCATTTCCTTTATATGTCACATACTCATACTTGTACACGTACATTGATACCTTCATACTTGCTTAGATTACGCATTGAGATATGTTGTTTCCATGTTTATTCTGGATTTGGGGAACCGTGGATATTTCAAAGAAAATAGTTAATTATTTAAAAACCCGGTTTTCCTTGATATGATATTTCGGTGCGTCCACCATGTGTTTTCTCGGTGCGAGAGTGATATGTGTGAACCCGAATCGAGGAGTTGGATGAGGCCGATTACGGGTACATGGTGGACCCGGTATGATACCCCGGGGCGAGAACGGTATCGCTGTGTAGTAGACGGTGAGCCTGGCAGAGGGACTACTACCTACCGGTGATTGGTTGGACCTGACAGTTATCCGGAGGATACTGACCAGAGTCGATAGATGGATATGGGCGTACTGCCGGGGCCGAGGGCCGATTCCGCAGACATAGCCCGTAGGCTGATCCGGACTGATGGAGCCCGATAGATGAGGATTTACGTGTCGATGCTAGGCACGGGTTTCATGATGTTTTCCATGATTTGATTATATCCTCACATTTACTTGCATGATGCTTATTGTCATTGGGTGATGGGTGGACGGGTTCCACGTTTATACAGACATTGATTACATACAGACCTGGACTACATTGATCATACTTCATTTGTATATATAACAGGGTATGAGGGCGCTGTTATATATACCCTTACACCAATATTAATGGAATGGGACGCTAATATATGTGTATTGATATCCATTTGATACTTCGTCATGTTTACTTCATGCAGACATACCTTACATTTATGACAGGTTATTATCTGAGGCACTGGCATGAGTACTTGGCACTACCAACATGATTAGATGTTACACTGCCACATTTACATGCTTCAGACTTACTCTCGAGGGTTATATTATATACTGATTGTATTGACTTAGGATTATGTCTTGCATTCGATTTCTGCTTATAGATATTTTCTATTCACGAGTTGGCAACTCAGCCCCGTTGTACCACAGTTCTTGCAGGGCTTGCCGTACAGGTTCTATAGCGGCACTTCTGGCACACTGCTTTCCTTTGCGGGTGATTTTCTTGGTAGGTGGGTTCTTTATATCAGAACCGCCGTTGTACTTGTATTATTCATTGTATCTAGAAATTCCATCAACCAAAAACTTGTATATTGTTTCAGTCTCAGACACTAGTGATGTATTATTTCGACCTTAGAGTCGCGCTTAGTAGTGTTGCAGTTTTCATGCTTATCTGGGTTTCTTTTAAATTTTGATCCTCGCCATTCGGCGTTGTATAGTATATTGCTTGTTGTTTATTTATCCTTAAAATGGTTTTAGATTTCTGGGCTTTTGGCTTACTTGGATCAGATGGAGTCCTATAGACTTCATATGCTTCAAGGGTCAGTCACGTGCTCTTTCGGGTCGTGACATAATTACACCCTATAATTTCGCCAATCTTTCAGCCAGGCGAGTGTCGGTACTTTGAGGGAGGTTCCCCATGCTTTCGCACGGACCTAATTAAAGTAAACCTCGTTTTTCCAGGGGCGTAACCCCGTTAACACCTTTCTAGACACCTACTTGATCGGCTAATTGTAATATGTAAAACTCTCCCAGGAGTAACAATTACTCGCAGTGGGTATCGGGATCCAACTATCTCATAGAAGGTATGCAATCTCATTTCAAATTTCAACATTCCAGAGGGTAAGGTGAACCAGACCGGGCAGGTGAATTCCCGATAATTTTGCCCTAAGCATCCTATGACCTTGACGGAGGTCAACAAACCACAGGGTGCAAGTCAAGTTCAACCCGTCATTTCTTGATTGAATCAAACCCACCCGCACGACCCTTGACGGAGGTCAACAAGGTCGTACGACTACCCTAATCCAATCTGCATCATATGCATAAGCAGATAAATACTAGTTAGCTACCGCACACTACGCCTTGACGGAGGTCAACAAACGTAGCACGAATACTAAGTAGGACTTATCTGAAATGACGGAGGGCTATGACAGGTTTTTCTGAAAACCTATTGCGTAATGAACTTGATATCGTTGTAGAATCAAATGATTTTAAAATGGAGTGTTTTTGAGGTTTTTACTCGTTTCGCTAAAGAGGTCACTCCCGGTGAAGGGATCTCGGCTCTTTCCTCATCGAATGAGGTGCAGGATATATCATATATATCACTGTGCAAAGCAAGAACTAGAAAAGCAATCAAAAGACAAAACCGAGGGGTATAGCATCTGCCAGTCATTGCTAAAGGGGTCACTCCCGGTGAAGGGATCTCGGCCCTTTTCTTATTGAATAAGGAGCAGATGTTCTACAGGGAACACCGCTATGAAAAGTAAGAACTGTAGCTACCTTGTTTTTCAAAATTTGATTCCACAACATCTTTTAGCTTTCTATACTTTCATTAATCACAATAATGAAGTCCCATCATTTAAGTCACCTAAACATCACAGATAAATACGACGTACGCTTATGCAATCCGCATTCTCCTCGATGTCCCCTCGTGCACCGTTAGGTTAGGTAACTAACGGCAGAGCGGGGCAGGGCTAGCGCGGGTGTAAAACATAAGTAACGTCTATATAATATATCATATATACTATATACAGTATCTATCAACACATATCAAATGATCACATCACAGATATCGCAGCAGAAGAAACATATGAAACATTGGATATACTAGGACGTCCGTGTTTTATTTTGAGCCTCTATAAATCACGGATTCCACGGTCGCGATGAATAGCCAAACCCACACCGCTAGACCCCTACGAGAAAGGCAAGCAACCCTTCCAATTCTAGAGTTAGAAGACCCGGACTCGACTCCTCGAGTTGGTCTCCCACTGGACTCTAGAACCCGGTTACTTGTGCTCTCCTCCTTGGGTCTACCTAATGCGAAAATGTAAATAATATACAATGGTGACATCATCCTCATCCCGGAAGTTCCCGAATAAAAGAATATTACATACAATGAATTTTACATGAATGAAAATAAAAACCCTCATCTCACATAAAACCCCCGGCTATTCAGAACGCGACGATCCAATATAACATATCCAGTAACACATAACATCACATGTCATCAACGTAAGTAAATATGCGCATCCTAATTGTCATTGACATATAGCAACGAAACCAGTGATAACACATATTACACTTACGGTCGCAGAAAATAAAGTGTAAAACTACAACAGTTGGAATCCGCAACCTCCTTAGACATCGTATGCCTAACAATTACAAACCCCGAATTTTAGTCTCTTTATTGAAAACTCTTTTCAATACCAAGACGGGCAATTCAACAAGATTCCCGACATCCTGATCGAATGCTCGTCGCAAACTTTAGTAGACGGCCGTACCCCCGGATGCCGTCGACGAAGTGCACTAAGGCGGAACACCGTTGCCGCGAGCACCCAAACGGATGCTTTTGGTGACGGGGTTCTCCTACAGTCACTTTGTCGGGGCTTTGGGGTGTAGCTGTCTATTAAGTTTACCCGGCGAGTATCCGCGTACGTTACGTGATTTCAACGGACTTTTGATCGCATCAAAATCCCGTGGCAACCGATCTGTAACCCTTCGAAAATTGTTTAGGCAGTTTTTCGGTAATCGGTTAATTTTTCGGCTTTTTCCGTAAAAAGTCAAAATAGGTATTTTTCATTGTAGACCTAATTATACAAAATTTAGATAAGATATTACTATAATTTTGTCACTAAAATGTCACTTATAATTTTCTAGTTAAATAAAAAAATTTCGTAATTAATTATTTTTTAATATTATTTTAAGCCTTTTTAAATACATTAAATTAGTGATAAATACAAATTTAATTAGGTAAATTTCATAATTAGGAT
The DNA here is from genome assembly GCA_030015575.1 of Agapanthus africanus. NCBI lineage: Eukaryota > Viridiplantae > Streptophyta > Magnoliopsida > Asparagales > Amaryllidaceae > Agapanthus > Agapanthus africanus. The sequence goes on from CM057344.1 coordinate 233,867,359, forward strand.
TCTTTATAAGCTAAAATATGGTGTTAATAAAATTGTATCATGACTTGCAACATTTTAGTTTTATGGTGTGAAAATTATGAAAAAAATGATGTAAAAAGGGGGTTTTTTGTAAAAAGTTGATGTGAAATACATTAAATGAGATGTGAGGGATCTTTTTGACCTAGAAACTTCTCCAAAAACCCCACACCCTCCTCCTCTTCACCTCTGGCTAAAAATAGCAGCAGCTCCCCCTCTTTTCACCTCAATTCTTGCTTCAAAAATCATGAAAAATCCATAAAAATTCACCATTTTCTTCTCCAATTCAATGCTAAACCCTAATCCACTCTCTCCTCAACCAAATTTAGTTCAAAACTAGAAGAAAGGAGGCTTCTTTGGTGGCTTGATCATGATAGGGTTCCATTTGTGAGGTGAAATTCTAAACTAGTTTGTTAACTTGTAGTTTATGTGTGCTAAAATTCAATTTTGAAGTATTAATTTAGTTGTAAATTCTTGTTCATGAAAATCAAGAATGGGATTTGGTGTTGAACTAGGGTTTGAAGCATGGTTGTTAGAGTTAAGTTAGGGCTTTGGTTACCTATTTGATTAGGGTGGTTAATTGCGGAGGGTTACGCTCGCTAAGTCGTTAAATTGCGACGTTTGCATCGAATCGGTTTGAAATTTGCTTGCTAGATTTTTACAAAAATTAGAATGCGATCAAATTGTGTTATGTTAGCGATATAATTAGCTTCGTATAGGACTATTAGAGTGAGCGAACGCGGGGTTTCGTCTAGTCGGGTTTTAGTTTTGTCGATTTCCCCGAAATGACGATTCTAGTTAACGATTAGCGATTTTCGTGCGTTTTCCCGCGCACCGAGTGTATGTTATGTTTAATTCGAGAGCGTCGATAATTGTATATTGTGACTTGCATCGTTTTAGGTTTTGTAATCTTATTCTTGGTGTTGTGCAAATATAGGATCGGTCGGGGAAACATCGGACACGGCACGTAAAGGCAAGGCGGTGGTCGGATCGGGTTAGCGGGGATTTCAGGTGAGTAGATGTATTCATCTATGGGGGAATCATCTGAATGGCGCGAGGCGCCCCCCCAGTTAGGATTACCCTACTTTTTGCAAGATTTATATTGTTAGCTAGCTTATCCATTCATGTACACTGCATACCCTTATAGCGAACAGTATATTAGATTGCATGGACATTCATCTATACTTATGCGATATCACTTCGTAGGACACGAACACCATTACCATTGGCATCTGTTGCACGCGCACTATTCATGTGACACACACGCCTTTGGTAATCGCCATGCCACGTGCACTATAGAACCTGTTTAACTTAATAACGCCATTTGCATTCATACATGATATATGGAATTGCATAGCATGCATATACCTCGCATTACCATCATATCTACATAGATTTCTAGCCAAAACTCACATCATATACATTGATATCATAGACATTTATCATGTATAACATGTGAACATTATGATTTTCTTGAGGATTTCAGTATTGCTGCGATTTCTGGATTTTTGGAGAAAACCGCAAGAATTTAACAAAAGCTTATATTCATCATTTTTAAAACAAAGTTGCGGTTTTCTCGTGATGTATGTGTCGTCCACCATGAGTTTTCATGTTTTCTGTTGGATTTCGAGACCCGATTCGAGGAGTGGATGAACCGTCTCGGGTACATGGTGGGCCCGGTATGGTACCCCGGGGCAAGAAGATCGAGATGTAGACGATGTGCCTGGCAGGGGAAGACTACCTACCGGTGATGTCTGGCGCGGCGGATATCCGGAGGATACCGACCATTGTCGTGAGATTGGATGATATGGGCCGATCCGGACTGACGGAGCCCGATATTGAGACAGATATGATTCCTATTTGGTGTCGATGCTTGACACGGGTTTTCAGATGATTTCTTGATGGTACTTAGCTATTATACAGATATTCATTTTCTAAAAGTTAAGAACACAGTACCCTTAGCATTTAAAACACTTAAAGAGTTAGAAATGACATTGCATACATGTGCATGCATACTAGAGCTATTATATCACATATGGACATGCATGTTGTGGTGCATTGCGTGCATTCTTACGATTGCCTTATTAGATATTATATTTACTCACGAGCTGGCAACTCACCCCCGTTGTGCCACAGTGTCTTGCAGGTCGGACCCGTCACCCTTGTAGCGGCGAGCTATCCTATCATCAGCTCCTTTTGCTCAGACTCGCGTCATCGCCCGTAGGTGGGTTGCGAGCACACTTTATTTCTTTTTGCTTTATCATTGTATCTAGTATTCTCCATCTACCACTTTATATTGTGTATATGTGACCTAGTGGTGAGACTGAGAGATTTGTATATTTGTGGTTTCTTTTGGGTTGAGCTCACTTGAGCCGGCGTCGTGTTTTCTGATATTTTGCGTTTCTTTTATGCTCTTTTCTTGATATTGCTATTATATTGCATGTGGTTGTGATCCGCCTTGGGCGAAGAGCTAGCTCCCGCTTGGGGATGCCATTTTTATGATTACAGGTTTATTATCTTGTTGTACCCATTTTGGGGGGATAGAAAATACAGGGGAGACTCTGCCGAAATTTTCGGAAATTTTTGATGTTTTAAAAAGGGATTCTATGCAACTTAAATGATTTTTAAAAACCATTTTCATTAAAGGTTTTCCTTCACTCTCTTTTGATTTTGGTTTAGATTCTTCTGGGCTTTGGCTGACTTAGGTTACGGTACGCCTTTAGACGTCTCGTAATCTAAGTGCCAGTCGCGTTCCGTACTTTCGGGTCGTGACACGATCATTTGAGACTAAACTGCTATGTTTATAACATTCAAATTAGTTATCTCATAACTACTTGTAGATTCCAAATATTGTATCACATTCCAGATAAATAGACAATGTTAAACATTCCGATCGAATGATCAAACACCCAACTTTTCCTAAATAGTTCTCAACACTTGAGGGGAGTTTAAAAACATCCATCACATGCCACAGTACCAATGGTCCAGCCGTAGAAGGGTCAAGCCAACGCGTCACATGTGGCAACGCCGTACTGCCCCAAACCCTAAGGTTCAAAAGGCAGTTCAAGACGGTCACATAATCGAGTTAAGGTTTGTTGTCTTCTAGAGGGTCCATTGCGTAACTTGCACGATTTAGACGTTCTTAAACTACGGAAAAATCCAACACTTGGAAATTTTCCAGGTCGGGAAAAAGTAAGTTATTGATATCCGTTCGAACTACTTAATACTTTCTAAATTATCCGGAAAAAGAACGAAATTAAATTTTTCGATCTAATCAACGAATACAAAATAATCCCCAGAACACTCAACACTTGAGTCAGATTAAAAGTACCCAGAAATATGCAGAAACGCCTACGGATCAAACTTTACAAAAATAAAACCCCAATTCACATAGACGACCGCGGAAACGCGGCACAAGCAGGGGTATTTCCGTGGTTCCGCGGCTCTTTAATCGAATTAGAGGGTCGTATTTTATCAGTATCCTTAGAATTCCCTGCTGATTTTTTTGAGTATTTTTAATGTAGAAAAAATCACATTTTTAAAAATTTTCCACAAAGGGGGTCTACTTTGTCGTTTCGGGGTTCGATCGGAGTTTTAACTTCGTACACACGTCCCCTAATGCTCTAGCTAGGCTCTGATACCACTGTAAGGTTACTAGGCACCCTAAGAAGGTTCTACAAGGCATCAACAATGCCCAGTTAAAATTTTAGCCGTGCCGAACAACCCTAAACAAGATCTTCGCTAGACTATTAGGTGAAAACAAGCATGTTAAACACATTAACACTAAGTGAATACGAAATACAACCTTTGTAGATCGGTCATTCACTTCTAAAGCTCCTTATTGTAGTCCCTTCGCTGCGATCATGGTGCTCCCGGACTCTCGGACGGCTCCATAAGAAGATAGCAACGGTATTGCTTGAAGTCTTCGAGGCCGAAGATGATCTACGTCGAGGGAATACGAACTCAAGCTTCTACTTCACTAACTAAAGAATTAGTGAAGCAAACACCCTAAACTAAAGTGCTAGTCTAGTAGAGGATGATGAAATAGAAAATGGGTACACTTTAGAATTTCTTTTCTCACAATGTTTCTCTCTCTTTATCAAACCCTACCAAGAATTTGAAGGAAGAAGAAGATGAGCTCAAAAATGAGAATGAAAACTAACTTAAGAAAGAGAGAGCTAACCATGGGTGAGTGGGTATCATATACTAACTCATGTAGAGACATAACCATGGCTACATTATAATGGTTAGGTTAATTAATATCTCAAGTAATCCAAAGTTAGTGGACTAAGTCAATGCAACCCTAAGCTTCATAAAGCATCATGCATGTGAAATCATCATCCACTTATTTTAGAATTACTTTAAATATTAAAAACCTAACACTATAATTAGTATGGTATAAGTCTTATACACCCATGATAGTTGTATCAACAACCATGATACAAAATGAACACAAATAAATATATATCACATATATATATTAAGTTGTGCACAAGTGAGAAAAACAAATGCTTAAGTGAACCAATGTTAGTTAATGTAAATTAGTATATCACATATACAATTATACACTAAATTATTAAATCAACACTTGACTTAATAATCCGGTTATATCTCATATAACCGACTAACATCCAATGTATCGACTTATCGAATCAACCCTTGATTCGATAACCTGGTTATATCGCATATAACCGATCGATACAAACATCGCAAGAATAGAATACGGTATCACATACTCGCATTATTCTCGGTCCCGCTGATTTGTATGTTAAAAACTATCTATTACTGCAATCAAGAACGGCGTCGCTTTGCAGCTAGCCGGTGAGTACGGGTCGGTCCACAGGGATGTTGTGAATTTCCGATTCGCGCTTACGAGTTAATTCCGAAGGGTGTTCGGATTGGTTATTAAATCTAAAAACCTAAATTATTCTATCTACGATTATCTAGATCTATTCTTGCTAGGGTAAGATTTAGGGATGGTTTGGAAATGCAGGTAAATCTCAACACTTTCTATACCCGAATGAAGATCTATGAGGAGTTATGGTAATTATCAATAAAGGGGATTAGATCCATTCGGGAAGGTGTTCCTTCCTCTAGGTTCTTGTCCTTCTTTTAGAGATCCTTACCCTAACCTCCATGGAAAATACGCGCAACCGGGCTTTTACACTACGGTATCACCGCTACCTCGAGGGATAGGGTGCCGTAGGGCGCGGTGTGTGCGTGTATGCATGGAGTCCTATTGTAAATATTTTATGGGTAAGAAAGGGATGAGAGATCTCATTTCTCAAAATCCTTCCCCAAAGCTAACTCTACGCAATTTATCTACGGCGAGGAATTAAATCTACCTAGGGCAAAGAATTGAAATCTAAACTAGAGTAAGGAATTAAATCTACTTACAGATGCTCTCTCCAATCATCAACGCAGGGTTGTCAGATCTGAATTCATGAGTTGAAAAGAAACACCGATGCTCTCCATAAAGAGATCTGTATTTTATTATTAAAAGGAGGCATAGGAAATTACAATCTTTAGAGTTCTATTTATAGGAAATAGAAAGCCTAGGTTACATTTTGATCCGCATGTCTACAATTACAAATATAGCCCTAAGGTTGACTATTCAGCGCCGCCAAACATTTGGTAAAAAATATTTCTTCTGATCGCCTAGAACCTCCGCGGAACCGCGGCCCGAGGCCTGGTTTGGCCGCGGTTCCGCGGCCAACAGATGGAGTTGGGCCACAAATTTTCCTGGGCTGATTTATGGTGGCTTGGGCTTCTTAGTTCTATATATCTTTTCTCAATTTAGCTTCTGGGTCTTCTCCAGATCCTCAGTGAACAATTTGCAATGACTTTTTAACCGTTTACCTTGACATTTTGGACCTTTCATTGCCTTGTTGATTGTGAACTGTTCTTCGTCTAGGCTTGACTAAGATCCTCCTATTTGTTGGTCAAAAGTCCTTCTTTGGTGTCGTCTTTTGTCCTTTTCACTGTTTTTCCTCCAAGAACCTGTAACCTATAACATGTAGCAGACATGCGTCAAAAGCACCTGTTTATTTATAAAAAGAATAAGAATGGGGAATATAATAATGCAATATTATGATGTGAACAAATACCCCCAAACTTATTTTTTGCTCGTCCTCGAGCAAACTTATTTTTATTCACTAAAATCCTAAGCGCACTTTCGCAGGGAAACGCGATTGCACTGAGCTTGTGCAACAAGCCGTTAAACCTCTAGGTGTCCCTAGTAGGAGGAGTGTTGTCTCCTGAGGGTTTTCAGCGGATACTACCCACAAAATCCTATCAATTTGGCCCATTAACTTTTGTTATCCAATTAAGTTTTCCCAACAAGGAATTCTATTATCTTCTACTTGTAAATTATCCACCCACATTCTTCACACTTCCTTATCATCTAACTTAAGATTATATATATCCTGTAGACTTACTTAGCTTTTGGCATCTCTTAAGTTTTCCTTCTAGGGTTCCATCTCCACTGAGGAATTTTTATCAACTCTATTAAAGATACAAGTTCTATTCATCACTCCTTTCTTTCATCTAAACTCCAATTACATACCCCTACGTGTGTGTAAATATCACCCCTACACTTGGAAATTCAAATCAAGCAATCGTACCCTTGTCCATTGTCCCATGAACTTATTAATTGGTAAATTTTTAAATGAATTTTGCTTACACATCCTTCATGCGACCGTTAATACTTCTTGAGGTACCAACAACCGATTACAAGATGCGTTTGCACTTTAAAGCGTACTTCCTAGTCTTGCAACACCCAAGGCTTTAGCAGTGACTCCCAAACCAGTTGGTCTAAGGCACTAGGTGATGAAGCACCCTCGCTAAATATTTTTCTTATTTTTTTTTTTGCAGCTTCAAGTAATTACAAAAACCAGTGTTCATTTTTTTATTCTTTATTCACACTTGTATATTTTTTTTCTTCGTACTAAAGACTTTAGACAAGAGCATTTCAAGGTCTCATCTACTATTCCAAGTTTCAAGGTGCGTGATTGTGCAAATTGTAGGGTATACATTTTCAGAATCTAGACTTAAGCTAGGAATTATTTTTCAAACTTATACTCTAATAAAAATATCAATACTTTTCCTTTGCTTTGACTTAGCCCAAGAAGTGAACTCAAAATTTACCTATTTCTAAATAAACTACAAAGACATATACTTTCTACCGTTAAACTTTAAGGAATGTTATTTTTAGGGTTTTTAATTTAGTAAGTCTAAGATCTAGTTGTTCCTAACCAGTTAACTTATTTGTCAAACTCAAGTCAATTAGCCAAAATTGAATACATTAATTTTTATATTTTTGAAATTTTTCAATTTTTATGGGTTTTTCAAATAAATATGCAGATGCAAAAATATGTACAAATGAATGCGAAGGAAGAAGACGTACTGAGCATACCCCCAAACTTGAACTTGACAATGTCCTCACTGTCATACTAAACCAAGAGGGTCAAAATACCGGCACTTCACTGTTTATTTATTTATAATTTTTTTTATATTTTTAATGTTTTGAAATTTTTATTTATTTTTTAATAGAAAAAGAAAAACAAAAATATATATACATATATACAAAAAGGTTCCTCCCAAACTTAAGCTTGGCCTTACACAAGCCAAAGTTTAGCACCAACCATTCAAAAATCTTATCGTGGTAATGGTATAGTTGGTGCAAGAATGGGGTGTGGAGGAAAGAAATGAGAAATACGCGAGACCATGTGGAAAGAAGAATGGTAGAATATGGTCTCGGTAGGGGAGAAGAAGGGCGGAAAGGAGAAAGAAAAGTCGCGCGATCTTGAGGGTGTAAATTGAGTGAATAAATTAGCGCAATTTGTGATGACCGATGTATTAAAAGCGATTGCGCTAACCTATCAACCCGTCGAGAAATGGGCTCAAATCCCTCAAGATTCGCAAGAAAACATGGGTACACCGAACTTGGTATAGGAGATGAAAGCGTAACGGTCATTTGTACGGTCGGAACAATGGGAAAGACGAAAGGGAGTGAATTAGGGATAGTCTCATTCTCACCGTAGTAAACTGTCTCGAACTTGAAAGATTCCATTAATGGTTCGAAACTACTGTAAGCAACCGAGTCTGATGGTTCAACTAACTCATCTGAAAATGTAAAGGACTCAAACTCGGGCGGTGAGTCATCAACATCGTCCGAAAAAGTGAAACACTCGTAAGTGTTAACGTCTGTGAGAAGTGTGTCAGATTCAAACGAAAATTTTTCAAGCTCACAGTCTTCAAGCGTGGTCGGAACGATGGAACAGAGGGAGGGTGATTTAGTTAAAGGTTCAAGAGGATGAATTGGAAAATCAAACAAAAATGGTTCAACCTAAATATGATCCTCAAAACTCTCCTCAATGCTATCCTCATAATTCTCCTCAATATTTAACTCATCCATGCCATTATCATCAAAATCAAGACGCATATGAGATTCGGGAGAAACATTTAATAAGTCAGGATGATGATTTGAACATAAAATTTCAATTAAATCGACAGGTTCATCATCCGAAATATTCCCGGCGTCTATATCCTCAATCAAGTGAAAATCAATTTTCTTAGACACCTCATCAAAAGCATGGATATTTATCGATTTAGATTTTAGAGTGGAGGTGTAAAGGTCAAACAGATTAGGTGTGGTTTCACTCGAAAGGGGTTCTTCACAATTTGGCAAATCAAGCACTACAAAATCACACAACTCATTTTTATTTTCAACAGGTGAATCATTTAGGACATTCGATGGAAAACTGGAGTTGTGGGCTTCAATTGGGTAAGGGTAGGTTTGATTTGGAAATCCTCTCTCATTCTCACTCTGTCCAACCGCCTCCTTATACATTGAAAAATTTGAAGCTAGCGGGAAACTAACTACCTGTTCAGTAGGTTGCATAAGGGCGGCCACGGACGCTTCCACATTCCTAATCATTTTGTTTATTGCTTCTATATATGCCTCCAACGACTCTTCCAAACTAGACTTGGGTAGTGAGGGGGTTTCGGTAAATGATTCGAAATCGTGTGGATATGCAAAACTCCCAACAGACTGTGTAGAATCAATGTTTAGTGAAGGTGGGAAGGTCGGGTAGGACTGGTAGGAAGTGGGTGGTTGGGCAGGGGTAGGGTCAACATGTGGATAAAAAGGTGAATAATCGTGCGGATCCCTAGAACTAGATGAGTGGAGAGGGGTGAAAGATCGGCTGCGAGATTGAGCAATATGCTCAGCAATGGACATCGGCTTAGGAGTTAAAGCAGGACTTGGAAAAGTGGTGTCAACGTACGAAGGTAGTAAGGGTTGACTTGGTTGATACAAAGTGGGTTGAAAAGTCAAACTGTTTCTCCTAGACGCCTCTATTTAATCTTTCAAAGATTTTTTAGGCAAGGAAGGATCGTCTTTAAATTTACCGAACAAATTGACGTATGATGCAAAATTAGGTTCGGGATACCAAAGTTCAGTAAGTGATTTATTATGTGGGGTACCCATGTTGGAAGAAAGGGTGAAAAGAAAGAAAGTTGAGTGGTGCAAGGATTTGTTTGCGGCAAAAGTTTGCAAGTTTCTAATAAAATTTTCCCTTTTTTATTTTTTTATTCTTTTTCTCTTTATTTGGAAAAATTTGTTGCAAAAAGATTTTCGAGTAAAGATATGCAACAGTAAAGATTACTTGCAATCAATTTTATTTCAAGCGGGGCCCAAAAATCCTGCACAAGATTTTATTTGGAAGGGGAAATATTTTTAAAGCGCACAAAATCCTGCAGGCATTTTTCAGAAAATATCTTAAAATTTGCAGAGGAGCTTACTGTGCAAATTGCATAGGATGATGTCACCAAAAGGGCGCGTTTCCGCGGTCAAAGGGGGCCTACCGCGGCGGTTCCGCTGCTATACGTGCGAGACACGTGTTCAGATTTTGCTGACGTCACCAGATGGCGGCGCTTCCGCGGCGGGAGCAGAGTAATGCGGCGGATCCGCGGTATTTTGGACGGTTCAGATCTCCAAATTTTCTCTAGTGTTCTGTTGAATTAATCCCCTGCTGTTTAGATCTTCTGATTTCTGTTTCGCCTTCTGGAAATTTCCAGATCCGTCTTTGTATATCCTGCAAAATTAAAACAACAAAGTATCCTTTCTAAAAATAACAATTGATATATTTTTATATTTTTTTGTTGATTTTTCAGATTTTTATGATTTTTTATTTTGATTAACCCGAAATTGCAAAAAGGAAATAACACGCAAGCCCCTGCAACGGCGCCATTTGATTTGTATGTCAAAAACTATCTATTACCGCAATCAAGAACGGCGTCGCTTTGCAGCTAGCCGGTGAGTACGGGTCGGTCCACAGGGATGTTGTGAATTTCCGATTCTCGCTTACGAGTTAATTCCGAAGGGTGTTCGAATTGGTTATTAAATCTAAAAACCTAAATTATTCTATCTACGATTATCTAGATCTATTCTTGCTAGGGTTAGGTTTAGGGATGGTTTGGAAATGCAGGTAAATCTCAACGCTTTCTATACCCGAATGAAGATCTATGAGGAGTTATGGTAATTATCAATAAAGGGGATTAGATCCATTCGGGAAGGTGTTCCTTCCTCTAGGTTCTTGTCCTTCCTTTAGAGATCCTTACCCTAACCTCCATGGAAAATGCGCGCAACCGGGCTTTTACACTACGGTATCACCGCTACCTCAAGGGATAGGGTGCCGTAGGGCGCGGTGTGTGCGTGTATGCATGGAGTCCTATTGTAAATATTTTATGGGTAAGAAAGGGATGAGAGATCTCATCTCTCAAAATCCTTCCCCAAAGTTAACTCTACGCAATTTATCTACGGCGTGGAATTAAATCTACCTAGGGCAAAGAATTGAAATCTAAACTAGAACAAGGAATTAAATCTACTTACAGATGCTCTCTCCAATCATCAACGCAGGGTTGTCAGATCTGAATTCATGAGTTGAAAAGAAACACCGATGCTCTCCATAAAGAGATATGTATTTTATTATTAAAAGGAGGCATAGGAAATTACAATCTTTAGAGTTCTATTTATAGGAAATAGAAAACCTAGGTTACATTTTGATCCGCATGTCTACAATTACAAATATAGCCCTAAGGTTGACTATTCAGCGCCGCCAAACATTTGGTAAAAAATATTTCTTCTGATCGCCCAGAACCGCCGCGGAACCGCGGCCTAGTTTAGCCGTGGTTCTGCGGCCAAAAGATGGAGTTGGGCCACAAATTTTCCTGGGCTGATTTCTGGTGGCTTGGGCTTCTTAGTTCTACATATCTTTTCTTAATTTAGCTTCTGGGTCTTCTCCAGATCCTCAGTGAACAATTTGCAATGACTTTTTAACCGTTTGCCTTGACATTTTGGACCTTGCGTTACCTTGTTGATTGTGAACTATTCTTCGTCTAGGCTTGACTAAGATCCTCCTATTTGTTGGTCAAAAGTCCTTCTTTGGTGTCGTCTTTTGTCCTTTTCACTGTTTTTGCTCCAAGAACCTGTAACCTGTAACATGTAGCAGACATGCGTCAAAAGCACCTGTTTATTTATAAAAAGAATAAGAATAGGGAATATAATAATGCAATATTATGATGTGAACACCCGCACATATCACATATGCGCTCCTATTTCGTTTTGCCTGAGCCAGTAAAACCTCTATGTAGGACTCTAAAGACTCGTCAATACGCCGGCAGTGGGTGATGATCATATCAAGCACCCACAAGCCGTCAACGGTACTATCTGGACGTAACGGCTACCCGGGTATTGAGCGATCAGAAGATCAGCAAGCAAGCCTGCTCCAACTCCTGCAAAAAGCCTCACAGTGACACTACCGTACAGTCCGGTCTCCTCGTCTGATATGTCGGATATCATGTCTAGTGGTGGTAAACGTCGAACCCCAAAAACCAATAAGTCATGCCGATATGAGGCTCATAACGGGTCGAGAAGCTACTGGTAACACTTACCAGTAAATCTCTAAACCAGCCCTGGCCAGGGACTTCCCTGTTATGGCCAATCGAGCATAGCGCAACATCAACCCCCAATACCGGGAGAGACGAAACCCCTCCTATCGCTCATTACCTCCATGTGACTCGGGACTGTACCCAAAAACCACCGTTTTGCACACCCACTTGGACATGGTAAGGTGGAAATCAAAGCATAGTGGGAATCACACAAGACTTTATGACGATCTCGGGTCTACAGACTAACCTGTACTAGTGTCACCAGAGAACTTCCATCTGACGTAAGGTATAATACCATCTGGGAGTTCTCGGCGAGTCCATCCAGTGTACCCAGTCTCCACTGAGCACCCGTATATCATCTCTGATGTCAAACACCAATGGATATGGGATCATCCATCGCCCATCTACATAGGTCGAGAAGGTATACGCTAGTCTACTCTGGTATATTGATGCCCCGTCTCGATACACCCACGACTACGGACCTTGAAGGATGTACTTATGGACTATCATGTCCCACTAGTATGATCCGCATCATAGTCCAGGTAGTCAAGTATACATCCTAAGGGATTTACCAACATGTAACAGAGAGACAATCAGTGTACACGTTAAACTAAAGAGTAACCAGATAGCATACTATCATGTCGAGCAAGAAAGTCCTCCCTATATATGTCCAAGCATCCACTACAATATACATCTCATGTATAGTAATAGCCTCTAGGGCAAACATATAACTAACAATCCTAAATCACGGACTCACTTCACTTATCTTAACTCACTACTCGATTCCGTAAGGTTAATCCTAAGCTCTGATACCAACTTTGTCACGACCCAAACTTTAGATGTGACCGGCACTTAAATTGTATAATATCTAAAGATATTTACACAACATGAGTAATCCAAAAAACCAAGATCAAATCCTTTTTGCGGAATTTTTATAAAAATTTAGTTTTAAGTAAAAATCACAGTTTTAAGGTAATTGAGATCTTAACTGTAACTTACTAGTAAATTCATAATAAAAACAATTATAAATTGTTAAGTTTGGTTGCATCCCTAGTTAGGATCAACAATATCAACAGCGAAAATAAATACTCAGTATATAGGATATCAGTAAGAATCCTAGACATAAATAAAAGAAATATCTTCTAACATAACAACGATCTCACCTGTCAAATAATATACATATACCCATCTCTCATTCTAAGTCATAATACAAAGTCTGATGAAGATTTTCTAGATCCAAAATACAATATCAAATGAGGAGGTTGCTACATATGTAACCTACCAATCAAAAGATGCGATAAAAGCTGAAAAAGTGGATCTGCACTGCTGCTAACCGTCCACTCTACTCCTGTAAGGAACTGTGGCACAACGGGGGTGAGTTGCCAACTCAGTGAATAAAACTAACATATAACGGCTGATAATGTAAATATGACGAACTATTACTAACTGCAATAAGGATAATTATAATGCATGATTATATGTGGGAAACATGAATCCGTACTACACTCACATAACCAAAACTGAAATCTCATCATTTATTTCCAAATAAAGTTCATCTTTCCGTGTCCATCATCGACACAAATCTTCCATTCCCTCAGGCATCGTTCCACGAACGATCATGTAATCAATAACACCGGTCGATATCACATAAATATCCGCCGTGTTTCACAACTATTTCCGGTATCGAGTATCCTCGCTAGGCTCCCCCGCTTCAAATGCGGCTATCCTGCCTTCGGTCTCGACCGGGTCCAACATGTATCCAACTGTATATCTCCCCCACTCAGTATGGATAACGTATACATCTGGGACCGTATATCTCCCCCACTCGGTCCGAAATAAAAACCAAATCATAAAAATATCTTATGGTGGACATGTCACATCAATCACAAACAATCACTGGATTTATGCAATAGTATAGGAAAGCTCAAAACCATAAATTCTCAATAATAAAATTTTCTCTTATATCAATTTCGAACATTTAAATACGAAACATGATGTCATTTATGCAAAGTACCACTGTTAATGATGTTTAAGGTATGATATAATCATATTTAACAAGATAATTATTTAGTGTAAAAGTGACATGTTAATATCGACGAGGTGTAGTGAAACATGTAAAGATGTGCTCGTGCGGCATAACTCGTCCATAATTGTGCAGTGTTCTAACAACTATTAACATAGTGGTGTATAGGTATATATGAATGCATGTCATTAACTTCGCATATAAAGTCAATCTTTCAATTTAACAAAATACGGACGTATTACGCCATCTTTACACAATCCTCAGTAGATGTTTAGTCTACTCACCGGAATACGTCGTAACTACTCAGGAATCGCTAATTCTTTTCATTTCCTTGCGGCCACCAAAGTTCCCGCACTCAAATCTAACATTGATTTAACTTGTATAAGAAAACGGCTACATTCCGATACGGCAAAATCAAGAAAACACAAGTTGTACGTGCTAATTACACTACGTACGACTATTTCAAATGATCTAACACTTTACCTCACTGAAATTTAACCCAACGTTGCATCGCGATAGAAAACAGAATGCGAAACGTTTTACCCGTGTCGTATTTTAGAATTTTGATCTCTTTTCCGATATTAGTTCCCGGATTTTATATACAGTTAAAATAACTTGATTAAACAATACCAAAATAACCAAAAACCTACACAGAGACCTACTCAAAAAGCCAAAACACCAAACCTCTTCAAAAATCCGGCGACGCCGGAATCCTCCTTCATGTCGCCGGCCGAAAACCGAGCCCCTTGGTTCGTGGTTCTATGGGTTGTTCTAGGTTCAACATACAACATTTTGGCACTGTTTGATTAAGTTGATTTTTATCTAAACTATAGCAGATTACTACAGGGTCCAGTTTTGCTTAAGATACGATATTATAAACATTGGATTTCTAATTTAAAATACTTACAGAACTAAACCTTACTGTGAGTAAGGATGTTACCTATAAGGAATTGCTAGAAGAACTCCCTCCAAGATGCACAAGCCCCTAGCCCTAGCTTGATGGTGAGGAAATCCTAAACTTAGCTCATTTCTTTTTCTTTCTCTTGTTCTTCTTTGTTTGCTTTATTTTTCTTTTTCTTTCTTTTAAATTTTCAGATTTTAAACTATCTAAATGATCTGAACACACTATATAAATGGTGAAGGGAAGGGTGAGGTGTCGAAGGAGGTGTCAAAGATCAAAGGGTGCCATCTTCATGCAAGGAGGAGGTGTGGGGTGTGTATTGTGCATGAAAGAAGTAGGTGTCAATACATTATCTCTTCCAAATTTTTTTAATTTGTAATTAAATTCTGAACTAAAACATTTTCTACCCATTTTCCACTTGCACCCTCACAAATCCAAATTTGCATAATTTTCCTAAATTTTCCAAAAAGACCCTTCACCACCTATGTTATTATATAAACACCATTTTATTAAAATGAAGCTAAATTTATCACTAAAACCCTTGTAATTGATTAATGTTACATACTAAAATTTTAATTTATTTTATTTTACATACTACTTATGACAATGTCTTATTTGGTTTTAATAATTTTTTTAATTTAACATTTTATTATTTAATTAATTAAATTTATTTATTTCTAAATTTTCAGAATGTTACATATGGTTCCCACTGTGCTTTGATTTCCTCCATACCATGGCTCAATGGAGTCGTGCAAACAGGTGGATTGTGGGTACAGTCCCGAGTCACATGGAGGCAGTGAGCGATAGAAGGGGTTTCGTCTCTCCCGGCATAGGGAGTTAATGTTGCGCTATGCTCGATTGGCTATAACAGTAAGTCTCTGGTCAAGGCTGATGAGATTTGCTGGTAAGTGTTATCAGTAGTTTCTCGAAAGGTTATAGGCCACACATCGGCATGACTTATCAAGTTACTGGGGTCTGACGATTCCACCCCTAGACTCGATATGCGACATATCAGACGAAGAGACCGGACTGTACGGTAAGTGTTGCTTATAGACCTCACGGGAGTTTGGACATGTTTGCTTGTTGATATTCTATTCGCTCAATAACTGGATAGCCGTTACGTCCAGCTAGTACCGCTGACGGCTTGTGGGTAACTGATATGATCATTACCTACTGCTGGCGTATTGACGTGTCTTTAGAGTCCCACACAGAGATTTCCTAGCTCAAGCGAAACGAAGTAGGGCACATATGGTGATATGTGCGGGAGCTTGATTAAATACGAGTATGTGATACCATATTCTAATCTCGCGATATTTGATATCGGTTAGGTTATATGTGATATAACTGGATTATTGAATCAAGTGTTGATTCAATGATAGGTTATATGTATATATATATATATATATGATATTGGCCGGTTATATATGATATGACCGGATTATTGAATCAAGTGTTGATTTAATATTGAATATTAAATATTGTCGGTTATATGAGATATAACCGGGTTATTGAATCAAGCGTTGATTTGATAATATGATATACATATATAAAAGATATTAGTCGATTATATATGATATAACCGGATTATTGAATCAAGTGTTGATTTAATAATTTGATATATATTAATATATTTGATATATACATGTATATATTAACTAATATAGCTCACTAATGATTTTCTTCTCTTCACTTTATATATATATATATATATATATATATATATATATAAGGAATTGTATCATGGTTGATGATGCATAGAACATGTGTGTATGAGACTCATACTAGGGCTTAAAGATTATTGTAATGATTTATATTTAAAGTGAAATTGAAAATGAGTGGAATATGAGTCATGGCTTGGATGCTTGTAGAAGCTTTGAGAAGCCATGACTCATCCTCTCTTCTTGTATCACTTCAGATATTTTTTCATCATAACCTTATCTTTAAGTCATGGTTTACTCTCATTATTTTTTCAACACAACTCTCACTCACCCAAGTTCATCTCCTTCTTCCTCAAGAGCTCACTAGGGTTTTTCTTGAGTTGGAAATAAAAAGAGAAATAGATTTCTAAAGTGAGCAAAATTCCTACTTCATCAACCTAAACTAATCTAGCCCATTAGTTTAGGTCGTTAGCTTTACTAATACCTTAATTAGTAAAGAGATAGTTTGAGTTAGGGAGACTTCAAGGTGCATCATCTTCGGCTTCGAAGATATCAAAGAAAGCTCGTTCCTTTCTTCAAGTGGAGCCAAGAAGAGTTCTAGGGACTACTACTTGGAGCTATAGAAGTGAAGGACTAGGTCTGCAAAGGTTGTAACCTTCTTCACTTGGTATAAAACTTGCTTTCTTGCTTATTATAAACCTAATTCTCTAGTTCGATTCTAGGATTGTGTACCTTAGGCCTCTAGTTTTTTTAAAATTGTATACTTGATGCATATGAAAACTTAGTAGAGGTGCTAAGACATACTTAGGTGGTCCAAAAAGATACTGAGGAAGGCATGGCGCAAGATACTAATTAAATTCAATAGAAGATACGGTCTAAGAAGTTTGTTGGATTTGGAGTTCATTTATGAACTAGGTCCCATCCGATATCCAGACAAATTCTAAAACATGTATCGCTCATTTCAGGAGATAGTCTTTCTCTACGGAGTTAAGATATAGAGAGTTAATGATAGAAACATTGGAGCGGATCCACTCACTGAGGCTATTTCTTGAACACAATAGTTTCGCAAACAAGCTTTGCGAGACTGATTAGTAGAGAAGTTAGGTATTCGATATCACGCGGGCTGTGAGTATGCGACACCGCAATAATTAACCTTAAGTGCAAGTGGAAGATTGTTGGCTATAGTGCCCTCAAGGCAATTATTGTAATCGCAGGAAGGCGATTATGATGATTGCGGGAGGACCTATACGGGTATAACAGTCTTACTCGAAATGATAGTATACTATATGGTTTGTCTCCATCATCATATAAATGCATTATGTAGTATTATGGATCATTATTACATGTTGACAGAGCCCATAAGATTCTTGCTTGACTACCAGCATTATGATGATGATCATATACGTGGGAGCTGGGTGGTCTATAAGCACATCCTTAAATGTCCCTAGTTGAGGGAGTATCCAAACTAGGCATCGATACTCCGGAGTAGACTAGTGTATACTTTTCGAGACCTCGACGAGGGGCGGTGGCCGGTCTCACAAGCCATTGGTATCAGTTAGTCACCTAAGATAGTATACAGGTGCTCATTAAGTTATGAGTTACACTGGACAGACTCGCCGGGAACATGCTAGATGGTATTATACCTATTGTCAGATAGCAGTTCTCAGGTGACATGAGTACAGGTTAGTCTGTCGACCTGAGATCGTCATTTGTCTCGTGTGAGTTCCTACTGTGTTTTGATTACTACCCCATCATAGCCAAAGGAGTCGTGCAAACAGGTTTTAGTTGGGTACAGTCTCGGGCCATATGGAGGCAGTGAACGGATCGTTGGGGATTCGTCTCCCCCGGTATTGAGGGTTGATGTTGCGCTTTGCATGGGTGGCCATCACAGAAATCCTTGGCCAAGGTAGACGAGAATTACTGATTTGGATCAGTATTTTCTCAGTGGGCGATAGGCTTCACACCGAGAAGAAATATCGCGTTATTAAGGGTTTGGCTTTATCCACTTCCCTAGACCCGATATGTGACAATCTTATATGAACATACCGAACTATATGGAGATTGTCACTGACAGGTTTAGTAGGGGTTCAGATGAGTTTTCTTGTCGGTTTTCCTTTCGTTCAATACCTGGGTTGTCATTACGTACAGCTAATGTCGCTGACGTGCTTGTGGTTAAATCCACTACCAGCTTATTGACGAGTCTTTAGAGTCCCACACAGAGGGTTTTCCTGGTTCAGGAGAAATGATGCAGTAGCCGTATTTTGATACATGCGGGGCTCCGATCGAATGATTGCACTAGTTACCCGGACTTTCGATCGGATGGTTGATAATACTAGCCGGCTCAGGTTTGGGCCGGATTATTAAATCAGGTATTGATTTAATAATTTACGTATATGTATTTCGATAAGTATATTCTAGTATTATTTTCTTCATGTTATTCTATCTCTTTGGGTATTCGTATTTTAGTACGAATACGGGTATGTATATACAGTTGAGTGTAATCCGTATTTATACAAAAAACAATCTAGAAGGTGGACACATCATTTTAGATTTATCCTTTTATTTTAAATGATAAATGAGGTATAAAGGTAGTGAGATGAGAATGGTGAGAACCATGCTTAAATAGTGTTGACAAATGAATTATTAATTCATTTGTGCAAACTATTCAAATATGGTTGCTAAATGTTTATTGAAAAAAAATTGTTTTACAAAATCTTGCTTCATATTTTCTCTCACTTGATAGATGGTTCATTTTTTATATGAGTTTCATTCTCACCATTTTGGTTAGCTCTCTCTTCACTACCTTTCTTGTGCTCCTCCTCCTCCTTCTTCATTTTCTACCCTACCATCTCATGTGTTGAGAATCAAGAGTAGAAGAGAGATAGATACACACTTAAAGAAACTCACTACATTCCTAGGCACTCTATATTAGAAACCTAGAGTCCGTAGTTGCTTCACTAGATTTTTAGTGTGGAGTTAGAGCCATGATCTACATCCCTCGGATGGATCATCTTCGACGGAGGAGGACCGGCGGCCAAGCTCAATCGAGGAGACCTCAAGGAGCTAAAGAAGAGGGTAGAAGACCGAAGGACACGAATCATTCGGTATAACACTTCTATCTTTTGTTAGTTAGTTTAGATTTATGGTTCAATTCTAGGACGAGTTTTTAGCGCTAAAATTTTTAAGTACCATTTTTGTTCTGCATCGGCCTCGGTAGATGGCCAGGGCGCTAGCAAACCCCAACACTTCCAGCCACCTTGGCAACTGCTTCCTCTATCCTATGCCTAATTAGAGCACCCAAATCCATCAAAAATACTTCCTCCAACTGCAGAGTCGCTATAGCTCTTATTTTGTCTTCCCTAGCATCCTCAACATCTCGAATATACCCATCTACTCCCTTGTAAATGTCCTCCATAGAGAGATTCTCATTCTCATCAGGACCGATCGAAACACCTTCATTACTCCCTTTACTGTTATCCAACTCTTGCAAATCGTTATCCGAATTATGAGTATCCCGATCACCTGAAGTTGAATCATCTCCATGGATGCCCTTGAAAGACTAATCCGCCTTGCTACGTGATTGATCATCTCCTTTGTGTCGTATATAAAATGTTTCACAACCAAAGAAATTTATACCGCAATCAATTGACGGTGTCTATTGTAGTTTCGTCGGTGAATGTGGATTGTCCACTGAGAAGGTGTGATTTGCTCATTATTGTTTTAGTTGATTCGAAAATTAAAAGATAAAAGAAATTGCAATAAAATTGATTCAAGATTTGTGAGTTATTATTTCAAGAAACTTAAAGAAAGTAAAGATCTAAAATCAAGAATCAAGAAATGTTCCCAAATTGTTTGAATTATCAAGATTTGAAAAGAGGCTTGTCGGAATCGATCCAATTGATAGTGATGATGAATACTAATTATTACAAATTCTTATCTATTGAAGATTTATTGCTAGATCGATGACGATCAACGAGAATTAGAGATCTATTGAAGAAACTAGGGTTTCTCCATCATCATCCCTTGTCCTTTCGTTGATTATCATTCAAATTCTAGCCTCTAGGAAATTCAATCATCGATCGTTGATCTCTAATTTGGAACGAAAACATTCGAGAAAGCACCTCGCTCAAAACTAGGTCATCGTTGATTCAATTTCCTAAAGTTTACAAAACTCATAAGACATAAGAATCGTTCAAGGATTTAATCATCATCATCTACCTATTTTCTCGATTCCGATACAAGCGGAGATTTCACTCACACATCATGAAAAAGGAAAGAATCAAGAATCGATAAATTTTCATAATGCAAGAATGTAAAGAAAAGCAAGATTTACAATATTCACCTTTATTAATCGACGATTAGGTACAATTCAGTCAACTCGATATTATAAGATTTGAGGAGGTAACTAAATCCGCCGAAATTAGCTTCGCATCAATCTTCTTGAGTCGCGGATCATCGTGGATCTCTTGCTCGGATGAAGGTCGGCGTTGCTTCAAAGGATCTCCATTTGCTTGCTTGATTCGCTTCTCGATGAATCTTGATTTGGCTTTTGAATTGGATTTGAGGCTAGGGTTTCGGATCACAAGTTGTGTCACTTAACTTGTGTTTGGAATTGTTGAACAGCGAACAACCCTCAACAACCTTTGTAATGAAGCCCTAAGTCCCTTTTTTATAGCTTTCCCCTTTAACTTCCCCTAGAAGCTAGATCTAGCTTCCCTTGGAAGCTTGGTTGTTATGAAGCTTGCATAGAAAGCTAGGTAGTTGTAGAGATGTTTCTAGATTATGGCAGTTAGCTAGCTTGCATGAGAAGCGTGGTAGGTATTAAGCTTGCACAAGAAGCTTGGCTGTCAGAAGGGAAGCTTCTGGAGAAATCTAGGAACTGAAGCGTCTTGAAGAAGTTTTGCTATTGAAAGGAGACCTCGGAAAAAGTTTTCTGCAACCGATGAGTCAACGAGGCCGCGGATCCACGGCGGATCGGCCTGACTCGGCCGCGGATCCGCGGCCGTTTGAGGAGCTTTCTGCATTATTCTTCCAGGGTAATTCTGAGGTTGGATTTATGGAACTTTCCTGATGTCTGGAATATTTTTATACTTTCTTGTTTACTGCCAGATTTCAAGTCTTTGACTTGACGCGTTTTATCAGCACTTTTAACAGTTCCGGCTCTTTTACCTGGAGAATTTCCTGCACACAATCTCAAGGCAAGTGTTTGATATACAAAGATCAAGTATGCAATAATAAACACACAATTTCCCTCAGAATGCTTGTTATAATGTATAACACATGTTATTTGGTATTTTGCAGACAAATTGCTAATATGTGCTATATTTATACCAAACACCTTTAGATGATTACAAATAGTAGGGAAATTGCTGTGTTAAAAATGCAGTATTTTCGACCGATCAAATTCCTCCAAACTTAATTTTGATCGTCTCGAACAAACATCTTTTATTTTTAAGAGAGGAAGAAAATATAAGAAAAAGAAAAACTAATTAACACACTTTCGTAGGCAACACGATTGCACTGAGCACGTGCAACAAGCCTTTAAACCTCTAGGTGTCCCTAATAGGAGGAATGTTGTCTCCTAAGGGTTTTCAGCGGATTGCACCCAAAAAATCCAATAATAAAAAGAAGACTGTGAAAGTTACATATAAAGATGAGAATTATAAAAGAAAGACTTTAAAAATTAGAGTTTCCAACTATACTAGTTTTTCGGTTGTCATAAGCCCTATCTTAATAGTCATGAAAAGATGTTAGAAATCACATCATCCCTTAATAAAACATCGTATTTATTCTTCATTCCTACCTTTCTTCCAAACATCGATCATATACCCCTACGTGTGTGTAAAGAACATCCCTACACTCGGAGAATTCAATTCAAGCTATCATACTCTTGTCCATCTACCTTAGTACTTTTTAATTGATGAATATTTAGATGGATTTTGCTCACACATTTTTCATGCGACCGTTAATACTTCTTGAGGTACTAACCGACCGATTACTCATGTGCTTGCTTATTAGGTGTATTAGCATTTTCCTCGTCTTGCACCACCTAAGGCTTAGCAGTGACTCCCAGACCAGTTGGTCTAAGGCACCAGGTGATGAAGCACCCTCGCTATATTTTTTTATTGCTGCCTTGGTGATAACAAAACCAGTGTTTATTTTTCTACACCATTTTATATTTTATTCATTTATAATTTCCTTCATACTTTGGCTTTTAGACAAGAGCATTTCATTGTATCCTCTACTATCCCGAGTTTCAAGACGTGTGTAAGTGCGTATAGTAGGGTATCAACATTCAATGTTTGGCTTCCAGAATAGGAACTATTTTTCAAACTTATTTTTATCCTCAGATTAGTGACTTCTTTCATCTTACTAACCCTTGGGACAACGGCTCATAACTACTTATTACTAGTTCGTTTAAGAAAACTTCTAATTTTCTAGGTTTTCTTAAAAATTTTCCAATCTTTTGGATGTAATTTTTCACTATCTATTCTTTTATTATCTAATTAAATATTAAATATTTTTATCTTTTGAAATTTTTTAAATTTTTATATGTTTTAAATGTTTTGTGCTTATGCAAAGTATGATGCAAAGTGATGCATAAATAAGCACAAACCTCCACCAAAGTGTCCTCACTATTGCCATCTGCTGGATCACAAAAACCTATAAGCCTGGGAGGAAATTTATTAATGGGGGCAATAAACATGATCGTGAAAATCCTCCCCCAAACTTATTCTTTTCACTCACCACCATTCTAAAGATGATACAATATTTTACAAGACATGGAGGTGAGACGGAGGAATTTTAATCAAGATAAAGTAGCTCCTGTAAAAACAGGAGCTCCTCCGTGGGGTCAGTGGAAAAATACGGTTTTAATCTATGTCCATTTACTTTGAAAATTGTACCGTTTTCAACATTTTCAACCTCAACTACCCCGTGCGGGTACACATACCGCACAACAAAAGGTCCTTTCCACCGAGATCGTAGCTTACCCGCATGAAGATGGAGTCCTGAGTGATAAAGAAGGACTTGTTGATCAGGTGTAAAAGTTTTTCTCAAAATGTTTTTATCGTGAAATACCTTAGTCCGGTTCTTTACAATTACAGCATTATCATAAGCTTCATCGCGGAGTTCGCTTAGCTCGTTTAATTGCAGCTTCCGAAAGTTGCAGGCTTGATTTAAGTCAAAGTTAAGTACTCTAATGGCCCACATTGCTTTGTGCTCAATCTCGACCGGAAGGTGACAAGCCTTTCCAAACACTAGTCTGTAAGGAGACATCCTTAGATCGGTTTTATATGCAGTTTGGAATGCCCAAAGAGCATCAGTCAATTTGGTTGACCAATCTTTTCGATATTTAGAAACTGTTTTCTCCAAAATTTGTTTGATTTGTCTGTTTGAAATCTCAGCTTGCCCGCTCGTTTGGGGATGATAGGGTGTGGAAAGTTTGTGGTTGATTGCATATTTCTGCATCAAAGTCTCAAAAGACCGATTACAAAAATGTGTCCTATTATCGCTAATGATAGTGCGTGGGTATCCAAATCGCGAAAAGATGTTTTTTTTTAAGAACTTAATGACAACCTTTTTGTCATTAGTGTAACAAGGAATAGCTTCAACCCATTTCGAGACGTTATTAACCGCAAGCAATATGTACAAATTCCTGAAAGAGTTGGGAAAAGGACCCATAAAGTCAATACCCCAAACGTCAAAAATTTCAACCACCAAGATGGGTTGAAGTGGTATCTCATTTCTCCGGGAAATCCTACCCGTGTGTTGACACTGTGCACAGGTTTTGCAATGATCAAATGCATCTTTGAATAATGTCGACCAATAGAAACCGCATTGCAAAACCTTCTCCGCCGTCTTTCGAGGACCGAAATGACCCCCGCATGCCTGATCATGACAAAAAGATAGAACACTCTTGAATTCATCATTAGGGACACATCTGCGAATGATCTGGTCAGAGCAATACTTAAACAGATAGGGATCATCCCTGTAAAAATGTTTTACTTGGGATAGAAATCGATGTTTGTCCTGTTTTGACCATTCGCGGAGAATAAGTCCCGTAGCAAGATAATTCACAATATCCCTGAACCAAGGTTCGTCGGATACATTCAAGAGTTGTTCGTCTAGAAAAGAATCATTGATCGGCAGGGTCACAGGTGAAGAAGAGATGCGTGACAGATGGTCGGCTACCACGTTTTCACATCCTTTCTTATATTTAATTACAAGATCAAATTCTTGTAATAGAAGGATCCAACGTATTAACTGACCTTTAGCATCCTTCTTCGCCAAAAGATGTTTCAAGGCGGAGTGGTCAGTGTACACAACAATAGGTGAGCCAATGAAGTAAGGCCTGAATTTTTCTAATGTGAATACAACTGCCAAAAGTTCTTTTTCGGTATTTGTATAGTTAATTTGAGCATCGTTCAGGGTCTTACTTGCATAATAGATCACGTGTGGCATCTTTTCAATGTGTTGTCCTAAGACTGCACTAACTGCAAAATCTGATGCATCACACATAAGCTCAAAAGGGTGGTTCCAATCTGGAGATAATAGAATGGGGGCTGTAGTGAGAGAGTGTTTGAGTGAGTCAAATATTGCCTCACAATCCGAGTCAAAGTGAAAGGTTGTGTTCTTGGCCAAGAGAAAAGTTAAGGGTCTAGCAATTTTGCTAAAATCCTTAATGAATCTCCGATAAAAGCCTGCATGGCCAAGAAAAGATCGTATACCCTTGACGCATTTGGGATGAGGAAGGTTTTGAATGACATCTATTTTAGCTTTGTCAACCTCAATGCCTTTCCGTGAAATAACATGTCCAAGAACAATTCCCTCTTGGACCATGAAATGGCATTTTTCCCAATTCAAGGTTAAGTTTTTCTCTTTACAACGAGTAAGAACTGCGTCAAGATGAGATAGGTAGTCAGCAAAAGAATCTCCGAATATCGAGAAATCGTCCATGAAAATCTCCAGAAAATTCTCGACCATGTCCGAGAATATCCCCATCATACACCGCTGAAATGTAGCGGGAGCATTGCATAACCCAAAGGGCATGCGTCTATAAGCAAAAGTACCAAAAAGACAAGTAAATGTGGTTTTATCTTGATCCTTTTTGGCAATAGGGACGTGGTTATAGCCAGAGTATCCATCCATGAAGCAGTAATATTCCCGTCCAGCTAAGCGTTCTAGCATCTGGTCAATGAAAGGAAGAGGAAAGTGGTCTTTCCTCATTGCGGTATTAAGTTTTCTATAATCAATACATATACGCCACCCAGTTTGAGTGCGTGTCTGGATTAACTCATTTGCCTCATTTGTTATGACCGTGATGCCAAATTTCTTAGGGACAACATGAATTGGACTTATCCATTGGCTATCGGAGATTGGATAAATGATACCATTGTCAAGGCATTTGACGATTTCTTTCTTCACCGCATCCTTCATGACAGGGTTTAACCGTCTCTGTGGTTCTCGGGTTAGCTTGGCTTCATCCATCAGATGTATATGATGTTCAACAATCAAGGGACTAATCCCTTTGATGTCAGCCATAGTCCAACCAAACACCTGCCTATTAGATCTCAATACCGTCAAAAGCGTGTTCTCTTGCTCTGAGGCTAGAGAAGAGGATATGATCACAGGTAAAGACTCATTCTCAACTAAATATGCATATTTAAGATGAGAAGGTAAAAGATTGAGATCTAATGCTGGCGGAGAAACTATAAAAGGTGTTGTAAGAGAATGACATTCAGTGTCACGAAGAAGCTCGTAGCCTGCAAAAGATGCAGACTCGGAAAGTGATGAGTCAAGTGTGTCAGACTCAGGAGTGGAAAGAGTGTCCTCACTAAGATGTGAAAGATCAAACATTGATGTGCTAGTGTCATCGAGATCATCAAAGAAAAGTTCATCAACTTCGCAACTTTCGGGAGCAATCTCGTGGATAGAAAACACATCAAGGATGTAAGCAGAGTGTTCAGACGGCTGACTTCCAATTTTATAGATGTTCAGTTCAATTGTCATTTTTTCCAAAAGATAGGTTCATTGAACCGTTTCGACAGTTAATGACAGCATTGGAAGTGTCAAGGAATGGTCGACCCAGAATCACCGGAATTTGGTTCCGTGGGTTTGCTACAGGTTGTGTGTCGAGAACAATAAAGTTCACAGGGAATATTAATTCCCCGACTTTTATCAACACATCCCCCAGTTCACCCCTAGGTTTGGTGATTGAACGGTCTGCCATTTGGAGAGTGCAATGAGCTGGTTTCAACTCTCCAATCTCTAACTGCTCGTAGACAGAGTATGGAAGCAGGTTAACACTTTCTCCAAGGTCAAGTAAAGTACGGTTAATGTTTTTACCCCCAATAGAAATCGATATCGTAGGACATCCTGGGTCCTTACATTTCTTTGGTAACTGTGGGGTAAAAGCAGTGCTAACATTATTAGTCATGAAAACCTTTTTGGGCACTTGAGTCTTCCTCTTCCTGGTGCACAAGTCTTTGAGAATTTTCGCATAAGCGGGAACATGTTGTATAGCATCTAGGAGAGGGGTGTTGATGTTAACCTGTTTGAACATTTCCATAATCTTCTCTATATGTGGACTCAATTTGTTTCCCCTTAACCGATTCGGATAAGGAGCTTTAGCAATAAGAGCTGGGTCCAATATTGGAGAATGTGGTGTGTGTGGAACTGATCCCAGAATAGGAGTGGGGATCATCTTTGGTGGACTAGAAGAGGTATGCTGAGGTGTCGAGCCTTGGGGAAAATGAAGAATAGGCTCGCAAGAAGGTGGTGGGGTAGAAGAACAAGGATCAGAATTAGAAGTGTGTGTGGTAGGAAAAGTCTCAGCCGGGGTATTATTGATAGATTTTTCATTATCATCAATCTCTTCCCCAACGTGATTATTTAGCACTCTTCCTGATCTCAACGTTGTAATGGCATTCATATTGTAGTGTTGTGAATGTCCAGGATTCGGTAGGGGTTGAGACGGAAGTTTCCCTTTTCTCACTCGCACTCATTTTGGCTTTTAATTGTGCAATTTGTGCTTCCATCGATATTATACTCTCAGCTTGGGAGGTGGAGTTTTTCTTTATATCATCGACAGAAGACTGAATCAAAGGCCGAAACTTGCATGAAATTTTTCAGAATCAAATTCATGGTTTGTGTGAGTGAAGAGGATTCATCAGTACCGGTCAACTGCAAAGGTTTATACGATGCAGGTGTGTTGACGGGTTTTGAAAGTTGTGCGATTGGTAGGGGTGCTGACTCAGTTGAAATGGTTGCTGTTGTGGTAGAGTAGCCTTTTGGAAATTATTTTGATTTGGAACTGTGTTTTGAGTTTGTTGTTGGTTCCAAGTAAAGTTAGGGTGATTCCTCCAACCCTGATTATAAGTGGAAGTATACGGATCGTTTCTCGGTCTTTGTTGGAAAGCAGCATTGGTATGCTCTTGACCTTGAAATGGAGAGTTTAATGGACATTCTTCTGTAAGATGTGATGGATCAGAACAGCATCCATAGACAGTTTTGGGGAGTGACATCTGATTTAGGGAGGCTGCTAAAAATTTATGTTCCATAGCTTCGAGTTTCTTTTACATTACTGTCATTTCAGCTCTAACTCCTATGGAAACAACAATTTAGTGAATGCCACCCTAGACGATGACTGCTTTATACTCTCCCACTGTAAGGTTTTCTCAGCGAAATCTTCTAAAAATCTCCAGGCTTCACCATCGTCTTTATTCATGAAGGTGCCTAGACACATGGATTCAAGGATCTGTTTTGTTGTGGGATTAATGCCCTCATATATGATTCTGCAAAGATCCCATCTAGGAATTCCGTGATGAGGACATTGAACTAACAGATCCTTGAAGCATTCAAAACACTTCAAGAATGGTTCATTTGGAAGCTGGGTAAATTGATTTATTTTGCTACGAACTCGAGTTGTCTTATGATTGGGGTAGAATTTCTTAAGGAATGCTGTTACGAATTCTCCCCAGTTTGAAATAGAATGTGCGGATGTGTTATAAAGCCACTTCTCGGCTATATCGCACAAAGTAAATGGGAGAAGACATAATCTCATAGCATCCACAGAAAGCTGTGAAGTACCCATCATAGCGCATACATTTTCAAATTTGGTAATAAAGACATATGCGTTTTCAGACTCGAGACCGTGATATTTGGATAGAAGATTGATATATTGTGGTTTGATTTCAAAATTGTCCCCATTCGCTGGTGGAATGGTGAGACAGGTCGAAAGAGGACCTCGCATAGGGTAACATCTCTCTTGGAGAAAGATGCGGGGTGGATTCTGCACACCTGCGGACGGTGGCAGAGTAGTGTTAAAGAAGTTCGATGGAGAAATGTCCATCGAAGTGGGTGTGGTGGAGGGTAAAGAACAAGTAGACGTAGAAATACCGACTTCGGAGTCGATAGGAGGAACGCGGACAAGACGGGCACTAGAATCCTGTGTCCAGCTGAGCATGCACTAAATGGTTTAACACAAGTGGCAGCGTTGAGTGATAATTAAGGAAAATTGGATTGGTGTTTGTTTTGAAAAAGATACGGATTTTTGAAAAATTCACACAAACAATGCACAAGCAACCTTAATTCTAGTGATCACCTAGGTCAAGTCTCTAGACCGCTCATAGACTTCCAGAAGACAAGTCGCAAGATAAATCCTCTACTGCCTCTTTGCCCCTTCTGTGGCCAGGTAAGTGCCAGGTAAGTGGGAGGTTCTCCACTACGTAAGTAGTGGGTCTAATTAAGTAACCACTTGCCTTAGTCACACTTGCCTTAGACACCACAAAAGAAACGCGGATAAGCAATAGATTACCCACGACCTCCTTCTGTCCTAAGTGAGCACGACGATCCTTAGAGTCTTGTCTAGATATTTTTTAATTAATGAGGGTGATGCGGATGCAAGTTTTGTGATTTTTGGGGCTTAGGAAGGGTAATGAACTCCCCACCTAATCTGAATTTGGTCTTTGTCCCTTAATTTCCGTATTAAAAATGCAAACAACCAAGATCAAACACGCACAATTTTTCATTTTGTGACGCTGCGAATTTTTGCAAAGAAACCTGCAGAAATTGGTTAATGGACAGAGCAGGGAGGAGATAAGAAAGTCATAAGTATACCTGAGAAGTTTGATGCAGTGAAACCCTCAACTCACCGCGGAACCGCCGCAATAAGCCTACAAATACCGCGGATCCGCCGCAGCTTAATGTGATCCATGCATAGAAATTGGTACAAATGCTTCTGTTGCCTTACTAAACTCCCTGAGATACTCCGAAAAATTTTCCTCTCGCTCCACAGATTCCAGATCTCCTTGCAACAAATCACAACAAATCGTTAAGCACTTGTGCGAATTTTGATCTAAAAATTCTGATGGAATAATAAATTTTCCAACTCAAATTACAAAAACGAACAAATTAGCACACTATCTCCGGCAACGGCGCCATTTGATTGATCATCTCCTTCGTGTCGTATATAAAATGTTTCACAACCAAATAAATTTATACCGCAATCAATTGACGGTGTTTATTGTAGTTTCGTCAGTGAATGCGGATCGTCCACTGAGAAAGTGTGATTTGCTCGTTATTGTTTTAATTATGTCGAAAATTATAAGATAAAAGAAATTGCAATAAAATTGATTCATGATTTGTGAGTTTTTATTTCAAGAAACTTAAAGAATGTAAAGATCTAAAATCAAGAATCAAGAAATGTTCCCAAATTATTTGAATTAACAAGATTTGAAAAGAGGCTTGTCGGAATCGATCCAATTGATAGTGATAATGAATACTAATTATTACAAATTCTTATCTATTGAAGATTTGTTGCTAGATCGATGAAGATCAACGAGAATTAGGGATCTATTGAAGAAACTAGGGTTTCTCCATCATCATCCATTGTCCTTTCGTTGACTATCATTCAAATTCTAGCCTCTAGAAAGTTCAATCATCTATCGTTGATCTCTAATTTGGAGCGAAAAAATTCGAGAAAGCACCTCGCTCAAAACTAGGTCATCGTTGATTCAATTTCCTAAAGTTTACAAAACTCATAAGACTTAAGAATCGTTCAAGGATTTAATCATCATCATCTACCTATTTTCTCGATTCCGATACAAGCGGAGATTTCACTCACACATCATGAAAAAGGAAAGAATCAAGAATCGATAAATTTTCATAATGCAAGAATGTAAAGAAAAGCAAGATTTACAATATTCACCTTTATTAATCGACGATTAGATACAATTCACTCAACTCGAGGTTACAAGATTTGAGGAGGTAACTAAATCCGTCGAAATTAGCTTCGCATCGATCTTCTTGAGTCGTGGATCGTCGTGGATCTCTTGCTCGGATGAAGGTCAGCGTTGCTTCAAAGGATCTCCATTTGCTTGCTTGATTCGCTTCTCGATGAATCTTGATTTGGCTTTTGGATTAGATTTGAGGCTAGTGTTTTGGATCATAAGTTGTGTCACTCAACTTGTGTTTGGAATTGTTGAACAACGAACAACCCTCAACAACCTTTGTAATGAAGCCCTAAGTCCCTTTTTATAGCTTTCCCCTTTAGCTTCCCTTAGAAGCTAGATCTAGCTTCCCTTGAAAGCTTGGTTGTTATGAAGCTTGCATAGAATACTTGGTAGTTGTATAGAAGTTTCTAGATTAAGGTAGTTAGCTAGCTTGCATGAGAAGAGTGGTAGGTATTAAGCTTGCACATGAAGCTTGGCTGTTAGAAGGGAAGCTTCTGGAGAAATCTAGGAACTGAAGTGTCATGAAGAAGTTTTGCTATTGAAAGGAGACCTCGGAAAAAGTTTTCTGCCACCGATGAGTCATCGCGGCCGCGGATCCACAGCGGATCGGCCTGACTCGGCCGCGGATCCGCGGCCGTTTGAGGAGCTTTCTGCATTATTCTTCCTGGGTAATTCCGATGTTGGCTTTATGGAACTTTCCTGATGTCTGGAATATTTTTATACTTTCTTGTTTACTGCCAGATTTCAATTCTTTGACTTGACACGTTTTATCAACACTTTTAACAGTTCCGGCTCTTTTACCTGGAGAATTTCCTGCACACAATCTCGAGACAAGTGTTTGATATACAAAGATCATGTTTGCAATAATAAACACATAATTTCCCTCATAATACTGGTTATAATGTATAAAACATGTTATTTGGTATTTTGCAGACAAATTGCTAATATGTGCTATATTTATACCAAACACCTTTAGATGATTACATATAGTAGGGAAATTGCTGTATTAAAAATGCAATATTTTCGACTGATCACTACGCTTAGATACTTGCTTCCCTTTAACTTTTCATGACTACCGTCAGGCACGACAGCATCCTTCTCTGAAATTTGTTTCACTACAATATCCAAAGCAAGCCTAGCCTCCCTCGTGTATTGATTCCTAACATGCTTTAACTTTTTTCCCTTATCGTCATTTAATCGTACATCATCGCCCTGACGATGAACGTCCCCCTCCTCTAGTCCACCTAAATCTTCTTTTTGTACTTTTACCACCTTTTGGTATGCATCCTCGAACCTTAAATTCTTTGCGATATCATCTCCTACGTTAACCCTATCCTCCTTGAAGTGCACCACCATAACCTTAGCAATTGACCCTCCTCTCTCCACCGAAAAGAGGACCTTTAGGTCCCTTCCAACAATACACACTTTTTTGTCCTTCAGAATAAAACGACCACCCTTACACCTAACACGAATTCGCATGACATTTCTGAGACGGAGAGCCTCCGTCCCCTCGTTAATTTCTAAAAGCACCCTGAACCCCTTCACAAGCCCCTTGTCACGACCTAGAATTGACACGTGACCGGCACTTGTTGTTAGTTATATGTATGCCCTAGTCGCCATTACTGTACATACGTTGTATATTGTAGTGGATGCTTGGACATATATAGGGAGGACTTTCTTACTCGACATGATAGTATGCTATCTGGTTACTCTTTATCTTAACATGTACTATGATTGTCTCTATGTCACATGTTGATAAAGCCCTTAGGATTAGTACTTGACTACCAGGACTATGATGCAGATCATACTAGTGGGGACAGTGTAGTCGCCAAGTACATCCTTCAAATGTTCCTAGTCGTGGGAGTACCGAGACAGGGCATCGATACTCCAGAGTAAAC
The DNA here is from genome assembly GCA_030015575.1 of Agapanthus africanus. Lineage (NCBI taxonomy): Eukaryota > Viridiplantae > Streptophyta > Magnoliopsida > Asparagales > Amaryllidaceae > Agapanthus > Agapanthus africanus. The sequence goes on from CM057344.1 coordinate 233,900,040, forward strand.
TAGCGTATGCGCTTCTTGACCCATATGATAGGCGATGGATGATCCCATATCCATTGGTGTTTGACATCAGATAAGGTATACGGGTGCTCAGTGGAGACTGGGTACACTGGACGGACTCGCCGAGAACTCCCAGATGGTATTATACCTCACGTCAGATGGAAGTTCTCTGGTGACACTGGTACAGGTTAGTCTGTAGACCCGAGATCGTCATAGAGTCTTGTGTGATTCCCACTTTGCTTTGATTTCCATCATACCACGTCCAAGAGGGCGTGCAAAACGGTGGCTTTTGGGTACAGTCCCGAGTCACATGGAGGCAATGAGCGATAGGAGGGGTTTCGTCTCTTCCGGTATAGGGAGTTGATGTTGCGCTGTGTTCGATTGGCTATAATTGGAAATCCCTGGCCAGGGTTGCCGAGATTTACTAGTAAGTGTTATCAGTAGTTTCTCGAACTGTTATGGACCTCATATCAACATGACTTATCAAGCTACTAGGGTCCGACGTTTACCACCCCTAGGCGAGATATGCGACATATCAGATGAAGAGACCGGACTGTACGGGAGTGTTACTGGTTGGATTCATGTGAGAATGTACAGGCTTGCTTGTTGATCCTCTGATTGCTCAATACCTGGGTGGCTGTTACGTTTAGCTGACCGCTTGCAGCATGTGGGTGTTTGATATGATCATCACCTACTGCCGGCGTATTGACGATTCTTTAGAGTCCTACACAGAGGTTTCCTGGCTCAGGCAAAACGGAGTAGGAGCACATATATGATATGTGCGGGACCGAGAACAATACGTGTATGTGATACCGTATTAGATTCTCACGATATGAGACTGCCTACTAGTCCTGCGGAGTAGCGCAGGGATGTCCGGTTCTTTCGAAACTTCTGGTTCCACCATACTTTCAGTAATAGCCCGTGGTTCTGGAATTTCTTCCAGTTCTATTGCGCTCCCACTTATCTCTTTTTCAAGAAATTGAGTTTCCAAAAAATGGGCATGCCGAGAAACAAAGACCTTTTGTTCCTCCGCGTAATAGAAAAGATACTCCCTGAGTTCTTTGGGTATCTTAAAAACATACACAGTACTGAGCGTGCCTCAAGCTTGTCCGCAAGCTGCTTTTTTATAAAAGCTGGATATCCCCATATCTTCAGATACTTAAGATAGGGTTTCATCCCACTCCACATCTGATATGGTGTGGTAGGCACTGAATTAGTAGGAACCTTGTTCAAAAGATATGCAGCCGATTCTAGTGTATAACCCCAGAAGGATCGCGGTAACTCAGTGTTACTCATCATGGAACGTACCATATCCAATAAGGTTATGTTCTGCCTTTCCGATACACCGTTGTGTTGAGGTGTGTATGGAGGAGTAAGCTGAGAGAGAATTCCATTCTCTTTTAAGTAATCCAGGAACTCGGCACTTAAGTATTCACCACCTCGATCAGATCTAAGCGTCTTGATACTTTTGCCTGTTTGTTTTTCCACTTCATTCTTATATTCCTGGAATTTCTTAAAGGTCTCGGATTTATGTTTCATCAAGGATACATGTCCATACCTTGAGAAATCATCCGTAAAAGTAATGAGGTAGGAATAACCACTTCTTGCATGTGTAGATATTGGACCACACACGTCACTGTGTATGAGTCCCAAGAGCTTGCTCACTCTTACCCCGTGTCCAGTGAACGGAGACTTTGTCATCTTTCCTTTGAGATATGATTGATAAGTTGCATAAGGCTGATATTCAAACGGATCCAAATATCCCTCTTTATGTATCTTCATCAACCGTATTTCATTGATGTGACCCAGTCTACAATACCATAAGAAAGCTTGATTTAATTCTGGAGACTTTCTTTTAAGTGTATTCTGAACATTGAAAACATGAGCTTGATTTAATACGTATATACTGTTATCCAGTGTACCTGACCCAATCAAACCATAATTAAGGTGGATGTGGACGACATCGCTTACAAATGTAAAATCATAATCTTCTTTAGATAGTAAAGATACAGAGATGATATTACATGTCAAAATAGGTACACAAAAACAGTTACGCAAAATCAAAATCTGCCCACTTGTCAATCCTATTTGATATTCCCCTACGGATAGAGCATCCACGCTCATTCCGTTAGAAACCCTGAGAGTCATATCACCAACCTTGATAACTCTACAGTTTCTCAGCGCCTGCAATGAATTACAGATATGAGATCCTGATCCGGTATCTAGTACCCAGGAAGTAGAGTTAATTAACAGACAGTTTTCAATCATAAACACACCTGAAGCCGAAGCCACAACGTGCTTCGAATCCTGGTTTTCTGGCTCTCCTGCAGTCCTTCCAATGGACTTTTCTGTGACAATAGAAACACTCCTCATTCCTTACTGTCGGCCCCGAAACTTTGGCCTTACCCTTTCCCTCTGCCTTACTTAAACCACCTTTCGTCTTGATGGGGCCCTTCTTCTTCTTCCCCTTGGCTCTCGCCTTGGATCTAGAAGAGGAAGGTTCCCCGATAAGCAGAATGGGTGTCTCCCTGATTTTCTATAGGGTGCCCTCTGCACTCCTCAACATGTTAAGGAGTTCTGGAAGTGTCACGCCCTGCTTCCTTGAGTGCACTAAGATCGGCACATGATAGAGCCAACCATGCTACCTGTGGCTAGGAAACATCCCTCCACAGTCACATTACGGCTGTCTATAAGATATTGTAAACTTTCAGAAAATATAAAATATTATTTTTGGGAATTTAATATTAAAATATTACATTTCCCGAAAACTGCCGATTTACGAAATTGGGGTTTTCGAAAAAGGGTATAAATATATACCAATAATTGTGAAATAAATAGAAATTAAAATGATTTATTCATTTAAAAATATATTTAAAGGATTTGGCAATTTTAAAATTTATTATATGCAGTTTCGATAAAAACCTGATTAGTGCACTGCTAATCGCGATTAAGCCAAATCCGCATTTCTACAGTTTTCCATGGTTAGTGCACCATGACATGTTTCATTTTGTTACATGTTTCATTTCTTTTGTGTTATGGTTTATTGGTGGATAGAAAAGAAAAGAAAAGAGAAATGATTGGGGAGAGTCAAAAAGGGGACATAATGATGACTTGGAGAGAGAAAGAAGGTGTGAGTATGTGAGAGAGAGGGGGGGCTGCTGCTGCCCACAATCAAAACCCCCACCATTTCCCTCACCCTCTTCATCTTCCTCAACTCCTCCACCCTCCACTTAAACCCTAGATCTATCTCCAACCATTCCCCAAAACCCTACACACCCTTCACAAAAATTAATCCCCTCTTCAACCTCTATACATGGGACCAAGAAAAATTCAGTTTTAATGATCTTAGGGATTCATGGGTGCTATATGAGGTAATCCCTTCACTAATTAGGTAGTTTTTCATTTACTTTAGTATTCATATGTGTTTAGATGTGATATTGTGAACATTGGGAAACCCTAGTGAAGGTTTGAGTGTTGTTTGAAATTGGGTGATGCCTAATGGCTGTTAACTAGACTTGGGTGCAGTTTAGTGACCTGGACCAGACCTTAGAAACCCCAAAACACGGATTTAGAAACCCCGACATCGGATAATTGTGTGATTCTAAAGGGTATTTTGGAATCCGGAGCAACCCGGGAACACTAGAAATGATTTTGGGAATATTGGGAGTCGTGCAGGCACTAGTCCTGCGGATGAGACTGCCTACTAGTCCTGCGGAGTAGCACAGGGATGTCCGGTTCTTTCGAAACTTCTGGTTCCACCATACTTTCAGTAATAGCCCGTGGTTCTAGAATTTCTTCCAGTTCTATTGCGCTCCCACTTATCTCTTTTTCAAGAAATTGAGTTTCCAAAAAATGTGCATGCCGAGAAATAAAGACCTTTTGTTCCTCCGCGTAATAGAAAAGATACTCCCTGAGTTCTTTGGGTATCCTAAAAACTTACACAGTACTGAGCGTGCCTCACGCTTTTCCGCATGCTGCTTTTTTATAAAAGCTGGATATCCCCATATCTTCAGATACTTAAGATAGGGTTTCATCCCACTCCACATCTGATATGGTGTGGTAGGCACTGAATTAGTAGGAACCTTGTTCAAAAGATATGCACCCGATTCTAGTGTATAACCCCATAAGGATCGCGGTAACTCAGTGTTACTCATCATGGAACGTACCATATCCAATAAGGTTATGTTCTGCCTTTCCGATACACCGTTGTGTTGAGGTGTGTATGGAGGAGTAAGCTGAGAGAGAATTCCATTCTCTTTTAAGTAATCCAGGAACTCGGCACTTAAGTATTCACCACCTCGATCAGATCTAAGCGTCTTGATACTTTTTCCTGTTTGTTTTTCCACTTCATTCTTATATTCCTGGAATTTCTTAAAGGTCTCGGATTTATGTTTCATCAAGGATACATGTCCATACCTTGAGAAATCATCCGTAAAAGTAATGAGGTAGGAATAACCACTTCTTGCATGTGTAGATATTGGACCACACACGTCACTGTGTATGAGTCCCAAGAGCTTGCTCACTCTTACCCCGTGTCCAGTGAACGGAGTCTTTGTCATCTTTCCTTTGAGACATGATTGATAAGTTGCATAAGGCTGATATTCAAACGGATCCAAATATCCCTCTTTATGTAACTTCATCAACCGTATTTCATTGATGTGACCCAGTCTACAATACCATAAGAAAGCTTGATTTAATTCTGGAGACTTTCTTTTAAGTGTATTCTGAACATTGAAAACATGAGCTTGATTTAATACGTATATACCGTTATCCAGTGTACCTGACCCAATCAAACCATAATTAAGGTGGATGTGGACGACATCGCTTACAAATGTAAAATCATAACCTTCTTTAGATAGTAAAGATACAGAGATGATATTACATGTCAAAATAGGTACACAAAAACAGTTACGCAAAATCAAAATCTGCCCACTTGTCAATCCTATTTGATATTCCCCTACGGATAGAGCATCCACGCTCATTCCGTTAGAAACCCTGAGAGTCATATCACCAACCTTGATAACTCTACAGTTTCTCAGCGCCTGCAATGAATTACAGATATGAGATCCTGATCCGGTATCTAGTACCCAGGAAGTAGAGTTAATTAACAGACAGTTTTCAATCATAAACACACCTGAAGCCGAAGCCACAACGTACTTCGAATCCTGGTTTTCTGGCTCTCCTGCAGTCCTTCCAATGGACTTTTCTGTGACAATAGAAACACTCCTCATTCCTTACTGTCGGCCCCGAAACTTTGGCCTTACCCTTTCCCTCTGCCTTACTTAAACCACCTTTCGTCTTGATGGGGCCCTTCTTCTTTTTCCCCTTTGCTCTCGCCTTGGATCTAGAAGAGGAAGGTTCCCCGATAAGCAGAACGGGTGTCTTCCTGATTTTCTGTAGGGTGCCCTCTGCACTCCTCAACATGTTAAGGAGTTCTGGAAGTGTCACGCCCTGCTTCCCTGAGTGCACTAAGATCGGCACATGATAGAGCCAACCATGCTACCTGTGGCTAGGAAATATCCCTCCACAGTCACATTACGGCTGTCTATAAGATATTGTAAACTTTCAGAAAATATAAAATATTATTTTTGGGAATTTAATATTAAAATATTACATTTCCCGAAAACTGCTGATTTACGAAATTGGGGTTTTCGAAAAAGGGTATAAATATATACCAATAATTTTGAAATAAATAGAAATTAAAATGATTTATTCATTTAAAAATATATTTAAAGGATTTGGCAATTTTAAAATTTATTATATGCAGTTTCGATAAAAACCTGATTAGTGCACTGCTAATCGCGATTAAGCCAAATCCGCGTTTCTATAGTTTTCCATGGTTAGTGCACCATGATATGTTTCATTTTGTTACATGTTTCATTTCTTTTGTGTTATGGTTTATTGGTGGATAGAAAAGAAAAGAAAAGAGAAATGATTGGGGAGAGTCAAAAAGGGGACATAATGATGACTTAGAGAGAGAAAGAAGGTGTGAGTATGTGAGAGAGAGGGGGGGCTGCTGCTGCCCACAATCAAAACCCCCACCATTTCCCTCACCCTCTTCATCTTCCTCAACTCCTCCACCCTCCACTTAAATCCTACATCTATCTCCAACCATTCCCCAAAACCCTACACACCCTTCACAAAAATTAATCCCCTCTTCAACCTCTATACATGAGACCAAGAAAAATTCAGTTTTAATGATCTTAGGGATTCATGGGTGCTATATGAGGTAATCCCTTCACTAATTAGGTAGTTTTTCGTTTACTTTAGTATTCATATGTGTTTAGATGTGATATTGTGAACATTGGGAAACCCTAGTGAAGGTTTGAGTGTTGTTTGAAATTGGGTGATGCCTAATGGCTGTTAATTAGACTTGGGTGCTGTTTAGTGACCTGGACCAGACCTTAGAAACCCCAAAACACGGATTTAGAAACCCCGACATCGGATAATTGTGTGATTCTAAAGGGTATTTTGGAATCTGGAGCAACCCGGGAACACTAGAAATGATTTTGGGAATATTGGGAGTCGTGCAGGCACTAGTCCTGCGGATGAGACTGCCTACTAGTCCTGCGGAGTAGCGCAGGGATGTCCGGTTCTTTCGAAACTTCTGGTTCCACCATACTTTCAGTAATAGCCCGTGGTTCTGGAATTTCTTCCAGTTCTATTGCGCTCCCACTTATCTCTTTTTCAAGAAATTGAGTTTCCAAAAAATGGGCATGCCGAGAAATAAAGACCTTTTGTTCCTCCGCGTAATAGAAAAGATACTCCCTGAGTTCTTTGGGTATCCTAAAAACTTACACAGTACTGAGCGTGCCTCAAGCTTGTCTGCATGCTGCTTTTTTATAAAAGATGGATATCCCCATATCTTCAGATACTTAAGATAGGGTTTCATCCCACTCCACATCTGATATGGTGTGGTAGGCACTGAATTAGTAGGAACCTTGTTCAAAAGATATGCACCCGATTCTAGTGTATAACCCCAGAAGGATCGCGGTAACTCAGTGTTACTCATCATGGAACGTACCATATCCAATAAGGTTATGTTCTGCCTTTCCGATGCACCGTTGTGTTGAGGTGTGTATGGAGGAGTAATCTGAGAGAGAATTCCATTCTCTTTTAAGTAATCCAGGAACTCAGCACTTAAGTATTCACCACCTCGATCAGATCTAAGCGTCTTGATACTTTTGCCTGTTTGTTTTTCCACTTCATTCTTATATTCCTGGAATTTCTTAAAGGTCTCGGATTTATGTTTCATCAAGGATACATGTCCATACCTTGAGAAATCATCCGTAAAAGTAATGAGGTAGGAATAACCACTTCTTGCATGTGTAGATATTGGACCACACACGTCACTGTGTATGAGTCCCAAGAGCTTGCTTACTCTTACCCCTTGTCCAGTGAACGGAGTCTTAGTCATCTTTCCTTTGAGACATGATTGATAAGTTGCATAAGGCTGATATTCAAACGGATCCAAATATCCCTCTTTATGTAACTTCATCAACCGTATTTCATTGATGTGACCCAGTCTACAATAGCATAAGAAAGCTTGATTTAATTCTGGAGACTTTCTTTTAAGTGTATTCTGAACATTGAAAACATGAGCTTGATTTAATACGTATATACCGTTATCCAGTGTACCTGACCCAATCAAACCATAATTAAGGTGGATGTGGACGACATCGCTTACAAATGTAAAATCATAACCTTCTTTAGATAGTAAAGATACAGAGATGATATTATATGTCAAAATAGGTACACAAAAACAGTTACGCAAAATCAAAATCTGCCCACTTGTCAATCTTATTTGATATTCCCCTACGGATAGAGCATCCACGCTCATTCCGTTAGAAACCCTGAGAGTCATATCACCAACCTTGATAACTCTACAGTTTCTCAGCTCCTGCAATGAATTACAGATATGAGATCCTGATCCGGTATCTAGTACCCAGGAAGTAGAGTTAATTAACAGACAGTTTTCAATCATAAACACATTTGAAGCCGAAGCCACAACGTGCTTCGAATCCTGGTTTTCTGGCTCTCCTGCAGTCCTTCCAATGGACTTTTCTGTGACAATAGAAACACTCCTCATTCCTTACTGTCGGCCCCGAAACTTTGGCCTTACCCTTTCCCTCTGCCTTACTTAAACCACCTTTCGTCTTGATGGGGGCCTTCTTCTTCTTCCCCTTGGCTCTCGCCTTGGATCTAGAAGAGGAAGGTTCCCCGATAAGCAGAACGGGTGTCTCCCTGATTTTCTGTAGGGTGCCCTCTGCACTCCTCAACATGTTAAGGAGTTCTGGAAGTGTCACGCCCTGCTTCCCTGAGTGCACTAAGATCGGCACATGATAGAGCCAACCATGCTACCTGTGGCTAGGAAACATCCCTCCACAGTCACATTACGGCTGTCTATAAGATATTGTAACATTTCAGAAAATATAAAATATTATTTTTGGAAATTTAATATTAAAATAATACATCTCCCGAAAACTGCCGATTTACGAAATTGGGGTTTTCGAAAAAGGGTATAAATATATACCAATAATTGTGAAATAAATAGAAATTAAAATGATTTATTCATTTCAAAATATATTTCAAGGATTTGGCAATTTTAAAATTTATTATATGCAGTTTCGATAAAAACCTGATTAGTGCACTGCTAATCGCGATTAAGCCAAATCCGCGTTTCTACAGTTTTCCATGGTTAGTGCACCATGACATGTTTCATTTTGTTACATGTTTCATTTCTTTTGTGTTATGGTTTATTGGTGGATAGAAAAGAAAAGAAAAGAGAAATGATTGGGGAGAGTCAAAAAGGGGACATAATGATGACTTGGAGAGAGAGAGAAGGTGTGAGTATGTGAGAGAGAGGGGGGACTGCTGCTGCCCACAATCAAAACCCCCACCATTTCCCTCACCCTCTTAATCTTCCTCAACTCCTCCACCCTCCACTTAAACCCTAGATCTATCTCCAACCATTCCCCAAAACCCTACACACCCTTCACAAAAATTAATCCCCTCTTCAACCTCTATACATGGGACCAAGAAAAATTCAGTTTTAATGATCTTAGGGATTCATGGGTGCTATATGAGGTAATCCCTTCACTAATTAGGTAGTTTTTCATTTACTTTAGTATTCATATGTGTTTAGATGTGATATTGTGAACATTGGAAAACCCTAGTGAAGGTTTGAGTGTTGTTTGAAATTGGGTGATGCCTAATGGCTGTTAACTAGACTTGGGTGCTGTTTATTGACCTGGACCAGACCTTAGAAACCCTAAAACACGGATTTAGAAACGCCGACATCGGATAATTGTGTGATTCTAAAGGGTATTTTGGAATCTGGAGCAACCCGGGGACACTAGAAATTATTTTGGGAATATTGGGAGTCGTGCAGGCACCTAGGAAGCTAACACCAAGACCTGATCCCCAAACCCCAACCCATGGCCGCAGATTTAATCATTCTGGCCGCAATTTGCGGCCAAAGTAGGGTAGAATTATTCCAGTTTTGTTCCATGGCTCCTTTTGCACTAAATTAGACCCCTCCTATATGCAGTTTTGGCTAAATGTCACCTGGGGAAATCTGGAAGCATTTTGGTGTATTTTAGGCTATGTTTTCCGTATTTTAAAATGCACTTTCTTTATATTTTGGATTTGTATTTGGTTGTCGGGTGTTTGTACATCGACAACAGGGGTGTTTGATTGATTTACACGTTTAGGCCATAGGTTCTAACCTATGAGCACAACATGCGCCGTATCGGTTTTCTGCCTCGATTTTAATACGCATTGCGACTGTTGATTATTGTAGGTACCTTCGCATGGATTACGAGGCGACGGAGCGTGGCATCATCGAATTCGGAAAGCATGAAGCAGGGTGAGTAGATCTATATCTACCGGGAAAGTCGGGTGGATGGCGTATAGCACCCCCGCAAACTTTTGATGGAAACCGATTTATAGAATATGGTTAGGAAACCTAGATTAGGAGACTAGGGTTAGAATGAGATAGCTACGAAACCATATTAGAAACTAGAGGATAGTTAGAACGATACGTTACGACTATCATAGGATGTCGTTTAGCGTTATTACCGTTTAGGGTACTGTAGGAATAGATAGTCGATGTAGATGCGTCATCCGAACCATACCTTTTCCTACACCGAAGAATCGTATGTACCTTTTAAGTATATACCGTGAGGGATGTTACTGATTTTCAAATGATTTCTCTTTCTTAAAAACACTGTAACCCCTATTTTTCAAAACTACGATTCGCTTCTTCAAAAATCCGATTGTATGGTTCAGATGTGTAGGTTAGATTATATACTTATACTTATAGTGATTGAATGTTTATGCAATTCCATTTGATAGGTGATTTAAATGCGATGAATGAATATAAGACTGATATGATGAAATGATGACGTGATGGTATACTGATGCGAGTCGATCGAGTTGATTTATACCCTGCTGGTCCCCTAATATGAGATTATTGCGGATGTGAACCGGGACATAGGCACATAGATATATATCCATATATATAATGTTGTGAATCATGGATGATAAGCCGTATGTGATATTAGGCCGTACCCTCATTTGTCGTATAGGATGATAGGATCCCTTTTAGTATAATGCCGCTGCATGATGATATTCCGTGCGTGATGAGTTTGAATTGATGATTGATCCTTACCCTTGACTAGAGGTTTCCGTACGATGGATTATACCGCATGCGATGTTATTGGGCTAGATGCCGATTGATAGATTCACCGACTCGGACATATGATAGTTACGTATACCTTATAGCTATTAGCTGATGATTTACCTTATGCTGCATTCATATCATTTCCAATGCATTGCTTATACCTGTGCTAGTACACTTACACCATTATCGATGATGCGTATGTTACACGTACACAGATTTGCCGGCTCACACACTTCATCATCGATAATTGCCATGTCACTACACAGTAGGGTTGCTGCATCATGACATATACATTGATACATTCATACTTGCGGATATACACATTTGTATATCCATATTCGTGCACATATACATTGTATATCCATATTCGTGCACATATACATTGATACATTCATACTTGCGGATATACACATTTGTATATCCATATTCATGCACATATACATTGATACATTCATACTTGCGGATATACACATTTGTATATCCATATTCATGCACATATACATTGTATATCCATATTCGTGCACATATACATTGATACATTCATACTTGCGGATATACACACTTGTACATCCATATTTATGCACACATACATTGTTATATCTATACTTGCGCATATACATATTGTACCTACATAGATAACCGGTTTTATAGTAAAATTGGGAACCGCATGTTATATTTTAAAAACTGGAATCATTTTAAAAGAGCGGTTTTCCCTAAACATGTCATATCACTGTTCCAGGCTGCATGATATATTGATATGCTTACATTTCTGTTATATGTCGCATACATCATGCTCTACGCATTTTACACATTGAGATATGCTGTTTTTATGAGATTTCTAGATTTGAGAACCGTGGCTATTTCAAAAAGAAGCATGTACTGTTTTAAAAAACCCGGTTTCTCTTGATATGATATTTCAGTGCGTCCACCATGCGTTTTCTCAGTTCTGAGAGTGGCATGTGAAACCCGATTCGAGGAGTGGTAGCACCGATTGCGGGTACATGGTGGACCCGGTGAGGTACCCCGGGGCAAGAAGACTCGGATATGTTAGACGGTGAGCCCGGCAGGGGAGCACTACCTACCGGTGATAGTATTTAGGCTCGACGGATATCCGGAGGATACCGACCGGAGTCGAGAGATGATATAGTCTGATCTGGACTGATGGAGCCCGTGGACCGATCCAGACTGACGGAGCCCGATATATGAGGATTTACGTGCCGATGCTGGGCACTGTTTTCATGATGTTTTCGATTATCGATGCTAGGCACTCAGGTTCCATGACTTTGATGTGTCGGGAGGGACACCGTTGATATACATCCTCATACTTTCATGCACACTCTTTTATGATACTTACATGCATGATGTTGTTGCGTCAGTGGTTGACGCGTGGACTAGATCCACATACATACATACATACACCGATTCTACTATCGTAGATTTTGCACATGCTTATAGATATTGATTTATGGGTGGACGAGATCCATATATCCGCATGCATTGATTATTACTGTTGGATGTTATCCACATGCATATAGATATTGACTACCTTGTTGGCACATATAGGACCCGGTCACCCTAGATATCATAGTATTACCTTATGATATAGTTGACCTAGTAGTCGTTGTTTATTCGATTTCTACTTGTAGATATATTTCTATTCACGAGTTGGCAACTCACCCCCGTTGTGCCACAGTTCTTGCTGGTTGACCGCTTGGATCAGTAGCGGCTTCGCTGGCATACAGTTCCATTCGGGTGTTTTGCATTGGTAGGTGGGACATTTGTATCGTACCCACTCTTGTATTATATTTCATATTGTATCTAGTTAACTCCATCAATCAATCAAAACTTGTAAATTGTATAAGTAATGAGACTTAGTGGGATTGTGGTTGCGAGACTTAGAGCGAGGGGTTTTCCATTACTTGCGATTTATATGTCTTGATTTTCTTTTATTCTTTGTGGTGAACTTCGTCGTTGGACGTTGTATACTTATTTTCATTATCTTGCGTGATTGTGATCCGCCGTTTGGCGAAGAGCTAGCTCCCGCTTGGGGATGCCATTATCATTATTATGTATTGTGGTTTTGGATTAAAAATACAAAGTAGGCGCTGCCTAAATTTTAAAAGACGAAACATGTTTTCAAATTAGCAAATTTCACTTGCATCATTCATGTTCCTTTTCTATGCATTAAGAAAACTTGATTTCATTATACCTTTATTTTCAAACTTCACCTCCTTTATTTTTCTTAAAAGGTTTAGATTTCTGGGTTTCAGCTTACTTGAATTCCGTTACGCCTTTAGACGTTGCGTGATTCAAGTGCTGTTCACGAGCTAATATTTCGGGTCGCGATAGATATCAAGAAAAGGAAAAATAAAATTAACCAATACATGTCCATCTGCCAAAATAAACGAGTCAAGAAATAATATGCGGAAGCAATAAATCCAATAAACAGTAACAATATGGAAATACGCCCCATTACGGGCTCACATTAGGAAATAAACTGCAGAATGAAACTAAACTAAGCTATCAAAAATGAGATCCTCACTGCTCGGCCTGTCGGCTGAAATACTCCTGGTTAGCCTGCGAAAGAGATAAAGGGGTTGGGCCATGCAAAACTTAGACGTCAGTGCGTTATAATATCAAACAATAAAATATAGCCAGGATACAACAGGATATGCAGGCATGAGTATAAACAGTAACATGAGTATAACAAGTAAATGGATATGACACAGTGCGGTGTAAAAGTGTACGTTATGTGCAGTGAGTAATCTACTATTCTACCGGGTTATCTATTCCAAAGTTTGTGAAATCAATTTGATGGAATTGTCGATGTAACTCAACAGTATCTCGTGCGTGCCTGGGACCACGGTCCGGACTCTCGGACTGAATCTGAGACGTGCCGCTAAGCACTCAACAGGAAATATGTACAGACAAATGATGTCAGCAGCAGCATTCCGGGACTGGCCTAGCCCCCAAAACTGATCAGTATAAGTATCGAACTGTTGAGTTACAAGTCAGGTTTCATCATTGATTTCCCCTTACCCCCAAGGTTATGTGTTCAAGTCAGGTATTGATAAATATGGAGCTAATGCCAACACAGAATCAAGCAGGTACAGGTTTTGTCTAAATAGACAACAGGATATGTCCGTCGGGACAACAAGTCAGGGTTGTCGGCATTAATAATAAGATCATATATCAAGTCAAGCAGTAGTGTATGAGGTCATGTTAGGTAGTGCATATGTATCACACGGATGCTCAAAAGTAAAACTGTTGCAAGTATCAAAACACGGTAAAAGCACGGATGCACGAATAGTAATCAGTGATAACATATAATGAGTCCATGAGTTGTATGATGCATATTAGCAAGCATGGTATATGAATCTAGCAATAACATGAAGTAATCGGGTTCCGGCATGCAACTAAATATGTAATAAACAGTACGGATGCGAACGGATATCGTAAAAACGGTAAACTGTAACATGGATGCACAATGCAATAAACATGTACTATTTTTATTCATATAGATGTAAATATAGTAACATAGCATGTATCAAGATAAACTTGCATGCGACTATATATGTGATAAATGATACGGATACGAACGGCTATCCGAAAACAGTAAAACAGTAACATGGATGTACAATGCAGTAAACATGTGATATTTTTATTCATATAGATGCAAAATATATACCATAGCATGTAGCAAGATAAACTTGCCTGATCGGATCTCACGACGGGGTGCGTACGCTGTGTTCGACGTCGGATAAACGTCGCAATACATACACGCGCGTACAGAACTGAACTAGGCTATGCAAGAACGTGACCACGCTGGCTGGGGACTTCAACTGGGTCGCCCAGATTGTCGGCGATGGCACGGCTCCGGCGGTGACCGAAAAAACCAAGAATGTATAAAAGAAAAGAGAGGAAGAAGTTGAAGGAGAAGAAGAAGGAGAACGGGAAAGAGGGTTTGGTGTCCTCTGGGTTTTCTCTGGGGTCAGAGGAGGTGGCAAGGGGTAAGGCCGACGGGTGTCGGTGCTCCGGTGAGGGTTCAGGCGGGGTTGCAGGGTTCGGTTATGTGCAGGGAAGACGAGCTCGGGGTTGGCTTAGGGGTTTTGGTGAGGAGGAGGAAAGGTGATGAAGGTGGTGACGAGGCCGACGAGGGAGATCGGCGGTGAGGGGCGATGAGGTCGGGGCTCCGGCGAGGTGTTGTGAGGGTGCTTGGGTTGCAGTGGGTTATCGTGTACAGGGATCTCGTCGGATCTGGGGCTCGGGTTTTGGGGAGAAGGTGGTGAGGTGAGGAAGTCGAGGAGGATGAGAGGAGAAGATCGGGGTCTAGGGTGGAGGCGATGACGGGGGTGCGAGGCTAGGGTTCGCGAGAGGGGAAGGCAAGAAGGAGAAACGGTGAGGACGAGAGAGAGGGACGTGAGGTTTGTTATGGGGAAGAGAAAAATATAAAGAAAGAAATAAAGAGTGAGAGAGCAGGTGAGATTATGGTTAGGATTTTATAAATATATTAAGTTAAATTTTTTAATAAATCGTATATATATATATATAGTTAACGGTTAAAGAAATATTATATTATATATTTTTGAGATTTTGGCTAATACCAAAAATAGTCCAAAACGCGCCCGGGTCGGGTCTAAAATTACGGTTTGAAAATATGGATAATATACGTATTAACCAAAACCAAAATAGGATATCCGGGTAATAAAAATGCATACCCCCAAGAACGGATACACGTAGCGTGCACGTAGCTATCCAAACAAGTCTGTTTCACTGAACGGGATGAGAACAAGACGTAGAACATGAAAATGCATGGATCCTCATAACTAGCTGGAATAAATCATAAACAGGAATCAAGACGGGTTTCCAGCATGCAGGTCGGGTCGGATGTAAATACAGATACCAATTATACTATTCGCACCCATAACAGCAATAAATCAAGAAATAGCTATTCAATATATAAATTAATCAAATCAAGCATGGTATAACGAACTAGGGTGTTACAGGAAGTGAAACTTCCTTACCCTGAATATTGAAATTCAAGATAAACTGGGCGTAGGTAGAAGGGAGGGACTGTAGAATCAAGTCAGTATATAACTCGTTCTCCAACGTGGTGCCAAGGTCCGCAATCTCTTCAATCAAGCTAATCATCTTAAGGACGTGGTACCCTACAGATGACCCGATAGACAAAATAATTTTTTCGAGGTCTCATATCTTGCGATACGAGATTGCTCTCCATATAATTCCTTGGTATGGAGAAAGATAGAGGCTAAGTACATCTTCTCGTACCGCTTCTGGTGTTCATTATCCATTGAGGCCAGCACGTGGCACTTGGCTTTCGCACTGTCAATTTCCCATGTCTTACGGATCTCAATATCCGCAATGCTGGATCTGGACCTGGGACGGCGGGAGACTTGGTAGTAAGGAGGTAGCCCAACTTGTCATAGGTTATGGCCATCTGGACATTCCTTAGCCAATCTTTATAGTTTAGTCTCAATATATTTTTATCTAGTAGTAACTAAAGCCCGGTCATTTTGGTCGCTACAATTAGGAGAGAGAGAAGAAGCACTCAGTATGTTGCTCTTGCAAGTTTAGATTGGTTATTAGTTTATCTAAACGGGATGGCTCCCACTGTTTCTCGAATCCTCCTTCAAATCATAAAAGTGTAAGTCCATGTCACGCACCCCACGAACTTGCGGGGAGGCGGAATATATGAAAAACGATTATCAAAGCTTCGTAACACGGACTTGAGCGCATGAATCGTATCTAAACCGTTACTAGCAAACTACGAGAGGTTTAACTACTCGGATTTGAAGTTATACCTCACGTTACTTGTCCTTCGGGTCTTCATCGCTGTCTTCCACTCCTCGTAGGCTCCTTGGAACATCGGCACCTCAACGGCCTCCTCGAGTCAAAGACGATCCACCCGAGAGCTCCTACGCCAAACTTGATATCTAACTTGAGATAACTAGGTTGCTTAAAGTGCTAATCTAAGCTACCTAGGGGATATAGAGTGAGCTTATGGATGTATTAGTCTAGCTAACCCTTGATCTCAACACATGAGAGGTTATGGTTAGGGTTTCAAGAATGAGAGAGCTTGAGGAGAGAGAAGGTGAGAATAATAATCATATTGAAAAATGAACTCATTTGAATATATATCAACCATAACAATTTATCAAATATATAATATACATGATTAATCATCATGGTTGATGCATTCACCTTGTGTGATTCATCTCATAAGTCATTAACTCATTAAATGAAGCATTAACTCCATGGATGAATCACACAAATGAGTCATTAAGCAATAAATGCTTATGCCACCTTAACCCCCAAGTCACCATGCACCTAGAAGCTTCCCGGAAAATTACGAGAACGCCCCACCAATCCGTGAAAACACGAAAAAACTTTAGATTGTATAAATCCAATAACCTGATACTAGAATCTGGCTTAAACCAAAGCCGGCTAGTAAAAACTGTCTGAACGCCGTACGTACGTAAACACACGTATGCGTCCGAACCCTTGTCGTAAAACCATACGAACTCTATATCGTTTCACCTGGAGCAGGGAAACCCTCTGTGTAGGACTCTAAAGACTCGACACTACGCTGGCAGTGGGTTTAACCACAGACTGCAAGCGGCACTAGCTATACGTAACGGTCCCCAGGTAGATGTCGATAAAAAGGCCGATGAGGAAACCCATCCGAACTCCCACTGAGCCTGATGTGACAATCTCCGTACAGTCCGGTCTGCTCGTCTAAGACTATCGCATGGCGGGCCTAGGGGGCGGCAAGCGTCAGTCCCCTAATAGCGGTATAAGTCGTGTCGGAGTGTAGCCCATTACACCCTAAGAAACTACTGGAACCTACCAGTAAATCACGCTTGCCCTAGCCAGGGACTTTGCGTAATGGCTCTCTGACACAGCGCGATATCAACTCCCAATACCGGGAGAGACGAATCCTGTCTAACCGCCACTGCCTCCAAGTGCTCAGGACTGCACCCAACTGCTACCTGTTTGCACGACTCCTTTGAGCCGTGGTAGGGTAGCAATCTAAGAACAGTGGGACACACTCGAGGTGAAGTAGCAGTGTCAAGTCTGCGGACTATGCTGTACTCATGTCACCTGGGAACTGTTAACTGATGATTGGTATAATACAAACCAACAGTTCCCCTGCGAGTCCTGTCCGGTGTACCCGTAACCTAACGAGCACCTGTATACTATCTCTAGTACGACGTACTGATGGCTGTGGGACAGACCATCTCCCCTACTGGGATGAGAAGCGTACACACTTAGTCTACTCCGGAATATCGATACCCTATCTCGATAATCCAACGACCAGGGACCTGTATAGGATGTTGCTTACAGACTACCCAGCCCCCACTAGTGTGACTGCCATCACGACGCTGGTAATCAAGCAAAGATCCTATGGGCTCTACTAATATGTATAAGTGATACGTTACAAGAAACATATGCACATATTAAAGTAGACACAAACCAAGTAGCATACTACCATTTTTAGCAAGACTGTATATACAACTGTGAATATCCCAAGCTTCCATTAAGTAATATACATACAAGTATGATACAATAATGGCCCTTAGGGCATATACACTAACAATCTCCCACTTGCACTAGGGCCATGAGCTGGCATATCGTAGACCTATCATCTCGAATAGCCTCTCGAACTGCGTCTGAGGAATGGCCTTTATGAATGGATCAGCAATGTTATTCTCCGTCTCTACTCTCTTAATCTCGATCTCCCGGCGATCTACAATCTCCCTGATCAGGTGATACCACCTTAAGATGTGTCTGGATTTCTGATGGGACCTGGGTTCCTTCGCTAAAGCTATAGCGCCATTGTTGTCACAATACAGAGGTATTGGATCAACACTGGTAGGAACCACCTGAAGTTCTGTGAGGAACTTCTTCATCCAGACAGTTTCTTTTGCGGCATCGCAAGCAGCTATGCACTCCGCTTCCATCGTTGAGTCAGCAACGGTCTCTTTCTTGGAACTCTTCCAACAGACCGCCCCTCCATTGAGGGTAAAGACATAACCCGACATAGACTTGGAGTCATCCTTGTCACTCTGGAAGCCGGAGTCGGCAAAGGCCTCCATCTGGAGGTCTTTTCTTCCATACGCCAAGAACATCTCCTTAGTCCTCCTCAGGTACTTGAGAATGTTCTTTACTGCTATCCAGTGCTTCTCCCCTGGGTTTGCCTGATACCGGCTTACAACGCTTAATGCGTATGCTACATCTGGTCTGGTACATAACATCGCATAAATTATAGAGCCTACCGTAGAAGCATAGGGTATAATTGACATACGATCCCTTTCCAAATCAGTCTTGGAAGACATCTCTTTGGAGAGGGTGATTCCGTGACAAGCCGGTAGGTTACCGCGCTTAGAATCATCCATACTGAATCTCTTCACTATGGTGTCTATGTATCTGGACTGCGAAAGTCCCAACATCCTCTTTGATCTATCACGATAGATCCGAATTCCCAGAATGTAGGTGGCATCACCCAGGTCTTTCATGGAGAATTTATGTGATAAGAATCTTTTGACTGACTGTAACCTAGGAATATCATTTCCTATTAGGAGAATGTCATCCACGTACAAGACGAGGAATACTACAGCTCTCCCTACAATCTTACTGTATATGCAAGGTTCATCTGGATTTTTGATAAAGTCGAATTCTTTGACAGCATCATCAAAACAGATGTTCCAACTGCGCGATGCCTGCTTTAGTCCATAAATGGACTAAAGCAGCTTGCATACTTTACCGCTGCTCCCACTCTGAATGAATCCCTCTGGCTGATCCATATAGACGCTCTCTTCCAAATTTCTATTTAGAAAGGCCGTCTTTACGTCCATCTGCCAGATCTCGTAATCGTGGAAGGCAGCAATAGCAAGAAGGACCCTAATGGATTTGAGCATAGCCACTGGAGAAAAGGTTTCTTTATAGTCCAAACCAGATCATTGACAGAAACCCTTTGCAACAAGTTTAGCCTTATAGGTTTCAACTTGTCTATCTACACCAATATTCTTTTTAATAATCCATTTGCATCCTACGGGTTTTACCCCATCTGGAGCAATGTCCAAAGTCCATACTTTATTAGTGTACATGGACTCCATTTCGGACCGCATTGCATCCAGCCATTTTACTGAGTCACCGCTCTGAATAGCTTGCTGGAAGCTAGTAGGCTCATCATAGTCAATAGTGCAATCCTCTCTATCTCCGTCTATGAGAAAACCGTAGTATCTCTCGGGCGGATGAGATTGCCTACTACTCCTACAGAGTGGCGTCGGGATGTCCTTTTCCTCTGAAATCTCTGGTTCTACCATACTTTCAGTAGTAGTTTGTGGTTCTGGAATTTCTTCCAGTTCTATTTCGCTCCCACTTGTTTCCTTTTCTAAAAACTGATATTCTAGAAAATGGGTATTACGAGAAACAAAAACCTTTTGTTCCTCTGCGTAATAGAATAGATACCCCTTGGAGTTCTTTGGATATCCCACAAACTTACATAGTACTGATCGTGCCTCGAGTTTGTCCGCATGCTGCTTTTTAACATAAGCCGGACATCCCCAAATCTTTAGATACTGAAGATAGGGTTTCTTCCCACTCCACATCTTATATGGTGTGGTAGGCATAGTCTTGGTGGGAACCTGGTTCAAAAGATATGCAGCTGATTCTAGTGCATATCCCCAGAATGATCGCGGTAACTCAGCGTTACTCATCATGGAACGAACCATATCCAATAAGGTTCGATTCCTCCTTTTCGATACACCGTTATGTTGTGGTGTGTATGGATGAGTAAGCTGAGAGAGAATTCCATTCTCTTTTAAGTAACCCAGGAATTCGGCACTTAAGTATTCACCACCTCGATCAGATCTCAGTGTTTTTATACTCTTGCCTGTTTGTTTTTCTACTTCATTTTTGTATTCTTGGAATTTCTCAAAAGCCTCGGATTTATGTTTCATTAAGAAGACATATCCATACCTAGAGAAATCATCCGTAAAAGTAATGAAGTAGGAATAACCACCTCGCACATGTGTAGACATTGGACCGCACACGTCACTGTGTATGAGTCCCAAGAGCTCACTTGCTCGCACTCCGTGTCCAGTGAACGGAGTCTTTGTCATCTTTCCTTTGAGACAAGATTCACAAGTAGCATAAGATTGATATTCGAACGGATTCAAATATCCTTCTCTATGTAACTTAGTTAACCTTCTCTCATTGATGTGACCTAGTCTACAATGCCATAAGAAAGCCTGATTTATTTCTGGAGACTTTCTTTTAAGTGTGTTCTGGACATTGAAAATCTGAGCTTGACTTAATACGTATATACCGTTATCTAATGTACAAGACCCAATCATAACTTGATTTAGGTGGATGTTAACTACATCGCTTACGAATGTAAAATCATATCCCTCTCTTGAAAGTGAGGATACTGAATGATGTTACAAGTCATACTGGGTACATATAAACAGTTACGTAAAATCAATATATGCCCGCTTGTCAAACCTAGGCGATATTCTCCCACGGATTCAGCGTTCACTGTTGTAGCGTTTTGAAAATCGTTTCGGAAAATCGGTAAAATGAGGGGGTTTTCTGTAAAAAGTCAAAATACAAATATCTTATTATAAAAATTAAATATACATATTCTAGCTATGTAATTGCTATTATTTGGTGTTTATTGAGCCGCTGGTGAAATTTCAAATTTTCTAAAAAAAAAATATTATTTTATTATTATTTTAAGCCGTCACTAATACATTTAATTAGGGAAAATTACAAATTGGAATGAGTTGAAACAAATTTTGTGCATCATAAAACATTAAATAAAAATTTATCATGTGGTTTTTGGAACGAAATCATTTGCCAAAACGGTTTAGAAATTATTGAAAAAAAAGGCTTTTTTTTAGCGTAAATGGATGTTTGGGGTATTGTATTTATCATTTTCATCACCCCACACCCGTGCCCACACCCACACACCCCCACTTACTCCTCCCCATGGCTGAATTCAGCACCCACCATATTTTTCCCCACTTGATTTTCAAGGAAAAAGAAATGAAAGAAAAGATTAGAAAATAGATAAAGTAGTTAGACTTTGACCTTACCTTGACTTTGACTTTCCTCCCTTGCATTTTCCTCACCTCCCTCTCTCTCCCCTCACCCACTTCTGGCCGAAAATGATCCCACAACAGCAGCCCTTTCCCCCCCCCAAATCCACACTATTTTGCTTCAAAAATCCAAGAAAAAGCTTCAAAATCCATACAATTTCAAAGCTTTTTCCAAATCCAACTCCTACCCATTATTTCTTGCCTATCTAGCATGGATCTAGGAGCATGGAAGCTACTTTTGGAGGCTAGGATTTGCATGCTAGAACTCAATTGGGAGGTATAAATTTTAACCCTTTAGTGAAATTGTTGTTTAATTGCTTTATGTTAGCTTATTAAGTGTTTAATTAGGTTTTAGATTGGTTCTAATTGCATGTTTGAAAAATTCTAGAATGAGGTTGATTTCAAGTTAGGGTTTTGAGTAATGGGATTATGGTTGTGATGGGTAGCTTACCATCTTAGAATTTGTAGAAAGTAATTTAGTAGTTAAATTTCATATTGTTGCATGGAAATGTCTAAATTAAGTTTTGTTTTTGCTAACTAGAGTTTTTGAAAAAATTATCAAATGCTTAGATTAAAATATAATTAAGTGTTCATGTCATTATAACTATTATAATGAATGGTTTAATGACTTTGGTTCATGCAAAACGAAGCTTAATTGATGAATTGTGAATTTTGCTTTAAAGGGTGTTAAATTTGATATTTTGCAAACTAGGATTTTGGAAATTATGCAAATTTATGAGTTTAAATTATGGAAATGGTTTTTATGACTTATTTAAGATAATTAATAAATATATTGGCCGCTACATTCATTTAAATATCGTGTTTTGTACAAAAAAGGCGAATTGTGCTTGCTAGATTTTCGGAAAAATGACTTTTTGAGTGAAATTGGCGGTTTTGTGAGTTTCAACCTAGTTTATATTAAAATTAGTGTTCGTGAATGTGCAAATGAGTGTATTTGGGTTTTTCTCGATGGTTTGGCGTTTGTACGCCGACGTCGAGGGTTTTTGGGTTGATTTGTGAAAGCAACCATAGGTTTTGACCTATGTGGGATTCGTGCGTCGTTTTGATCATGAGTCGGATTTTAATGAGATATGGTGCGTTATGATATGTAGGTACCCCCATATGGACTTCGAGACGACAAGCAAGCGCGTGGCGACGTCGGCACCGGCTAGCGAGGACCAGGTGAGTAGATTTATATCTACGGGGAGAAGTCGGGTGGATGGCGTATAGCACCCCCGCAGTCCGTGGTGGTGTATACGGATGCGTATACACACCAACAATTATTATATGTTATTTGGGATTAATAACGATGCTTAGGATGGATATTGGTGTGTTGGATTACTTTAGTGTTGCGAACCCTAGGGTAGTGTTACACACACATACACACATACATACTTGCATACATTCCTATTGATATGTGCTCATGGGATTCTTTATAGTTATGTGTTCACATGGGTATGGGACTATGTGTTCACATACGGATTAAGGATGATACTTGGGATTGAACTGAGTCGATGAGATTCGATTTGAGGCCGTGAGATCGGTGATATAGCAGGGTTCGTATCTTAGATACGACGTGACGTTGTAGCGGGTCCTTGACGTAGTGTTTCACACACGTCCATGCATACGTAGGCGGTATCAGTATGGTACTAGACGTAGATCAGTACCCCGATCATGATATTTGATAAAGAGGATACCAGGTGAATAGTATGATGAATGTGATATTGAACCGTACCCAGATTGGGATGCCGTACGACGGATTTACATACGAGCTATATTGATGATTGATCCGCACTCTTGACTTGGGATGTCTGATTATAGATATGGTATCGGATATGATATTATTGAGGCGGGATCACCGACTATACATATACAGGTATGTATATGTATCAACTCAGATGATAGGCGGTTTCCTTACCTGTAGTTCAGCTTGTTAGTTCAGCCGTATAGTTTAGTGTAGTTGTTAGATTAGATTAGACTCCTTACCTATTTCAAAAACTAACGAATCGTAAGCATTTTTAAAGACAGCTCAAGGGAATCTACGGATATTTCAAAAAAACGACGTATCTTTTCATAAAAACACCGTAGCCCCTATTTTCAAAACCCCATGATTCGTGTTATTTCAAAAGGCACAATTCGTAGGACTTATATTAGATTATTGCAGATTAGTTATCGTTGTGTCTAGTATTCAGCTCCCGCACATTATTGCTGTTTGCTCTGCCTCGCATATTTATTTTGCTGCATATTCCATTATTGATATCATGCTGTTAGGACACCAGCACTATTACCGATGATGCGTATGTACCACGTACACCTACTTGCCGGCTCACACATATCTTCATCGGTAATTGCCATGTCACGTACACTTTAGAGAATATAATTGCTTGACTTAGATTGTTAGCTGGTAGTTTTGACACGATATTAGTGTACTTCCCTTATATGCCATATTAGACATTGTAGTTATTACCTACCACTTCATGCATACTGTTATTCAGTTGTTCATGCCTAGTTCATTATCATTGACATATGCACTTGTGATGATTTCTTGAGATTTATGATATTTCTGGATTTCGGGGAAAGCCGCAAAATTTACAACTTATGATCTTTTAAAATATAAAATGTTGCGGTTTTCTAGTGATGTAAAGTGTCGTCCACCATGAGTTTGCTGTGGTTTTGGAGATCCGTGTCGAGGAGTGGAGGAACCGTCACGGGTACATGGTGGGCCCGGTATGGTACCCCGAGGCAAGAGGAATGTGGTGTTGACGTTGAGCCTGGCTGGGGAGCACTACCTACCGGTGATATTACCCGACGCGTCGGATATCCGGAGGATACCGTCGTGGTCTTGAGATGGATGGTAGGGGCCGGTCCGGACTGACGGCGCCCTAGATATTGAGCTTGAGACATTGATATTTCGAGACAGTGAGATTTATGTTTTGTGTCGATGCTAGACACTGTTGATACTGATTTCATTATGATACCTCAGTTTAAAAATACGAAGGAAATCTCACTAATTTATGAAAAAAGTTTCTTCATTTACATGTATTCTGTTTCATGCATTCATACCTCATTCATATGATATATTGCTACCTGAGGCACTGACACGGGAACATGAAATTATACTCGGGTTAGATATTACCCTAGTCATTGTTATAGGCTGCCTGTTATACTTATATTTGATGATATATTATGATCATTGACCTAGGTTGCGTTATTTATGCGATTTCTGTGCGTAGATGTTTTTCTATTCACGAGTTGGCAACTCACCCCCGTTGTGCCCCAGTTTCTTGCAGATTTGCCGTACAGGTTTCCTTACGGCTTGCGGGCTCAGTTTCATTCGGGTGATTTGCTAGTAGGTGGGTTTACTTGTATCATACCCCCATTATATATCTTGTATATCATTATTCTGTTGTATCTAGAAGTTCCATCAACCAAACATGTATCTATTGAGATAGAGACCAGTGTTGTTTATTCTTTCGACCTTAGAGTCGCTCGTTATATTTCTGGTGGTTTTGAGTTCCCCTTTGAGTTTTTGATCCTCGCCGTTGGCGTTGTATATTTATTGCTTGTGTGGTTGTGACCATCGTTTGACGAAGAGCTAGCTCCCGCTTGGGGATGCCTTTTTTCTTGATTTCGTATACTATTCATGTTGTATCCCGTTGGGGGCCAGTATTTACAAAGGAGACTCTGCCGAAATTTTCAGTAAATTTTTGATGTTTTAAAAACCGCATAATTCGGCTTATGCTATTGAAATTACTTTCTTTAAGTTGGTTTTTCCTGCACTCTACTACTTTTCTTGGTTTGGATTTCTGGGTTTTCGGTTTACTTAGATTACGTACGCCTCGAGACGTTCGTAGTTTAAGTGCCGGTCATGTTCCGTACTTTCGGGTCGTGGCAAAGTTGGTATCAGAGCGTTAGGTTTTAACCTTCGGAGCGTAGGATGACCCTTGGTTGATGGAATAGGTGACTAAAGTAGAGTGACGTACCGTTGGTATGTTCCGCGGCATATTTACGACACGCCACTCCACTTATGAAGCCTTAGGATGTACATTTCCTTGTTCAGTATTATATTCATTCTGATCTAGCCTCATCGGTATCAGTTTGGTTTTGCTGCTACGGTTACGGCAGGAAGAGCTACGGCTAGAGTTACGGTCAGCACAAGCTCGTCACGAACGAGGACTGACCAGGGCGAAATTCCGGCGACACACGATTGCAGAGATGTGTCTTTTTACTGTGTTTCCGCGCCACGAGCGTTTGGCGGATCGCCTTTATGAGGTTACTCGGATGTGCTGATCGATACTAGAGGATTGAGCCACTGACAGAGGCCAGCCAGATTTTGATGACCGTTGGTGTGTTGCTTACTCCTGATGATTGAGGCACTGTTCAGCGTGCAGATGAGCGAGCCAGTTGTTGCTGCGAGCGACGAGATATCGCCCCATATGTTGGAACTATGGCTGGGCGAGTTGTACGAATAGATGATAGAAGGTCGCTAGTCACCCGATGATGAATGACTAGGAAAGGTGGTTCGTTCGCTTACCCCGATGCGAGGTCATCAGATAGATTGATTCCAGCTAGAGACGACTTCACGCGGAGACGTTGGGAGTCGACAGAGACGATCGAATGTCAGAAACCTATTTATCCAAGTTTAAAGTAGTCGGAAAGACATGCAGGCAATTCTATGGTCCCTCTAGAAGAATGAAACCCTAACTCGACTTAATGACTGTGTGAAAGCCTTTGAACCTTCGGGTTTGCGGCAGTTCTACGGCGCCATTAGTGAGGCTTGGGTTTGCCCTTCTACGGCTGGACCACCGATGCTGTGGTATGTACTCGATACTATTAAACTATGCCCAAGAGGTTGAGCTCTTGGGGGATTATAAGGTTTTGACGACTCGATCGGATGGCTCGACTTAATTCGGATGCTAGGTGGTGAGATGCATTCTTGGGAGACTCCAGATACGAGGATAGTCGTTGGAGCTCAGTCCATGCAGCCGCGACGAGACGAGTCCAAAGCAGACGACATTAGAGAAAAGTGAAGTAAGAGGTTCGTACCAGATCTAGATGAGATGACGTTCCACTCCGCCGACATCAGAGATGCGATGCGCATGCCGAGGCATAGTACTTGGATTTACCTTCCAGAAGGAGTCGCGATGAGTATGCAGTCGTTCCAGAGCAAGATGCAGATATAGGAAAGGACGATGACTTCCGGACAGTTGGCAGAGACGAGACATGGACGAGACCGTGAGCAGGATTCCTTCCAGGACACTGCTGCAATGATACTTGCACCCAGGATCAGATGTGTCAAGTACATTCAGAGAGCCAGAGGCCGACGCCAGTGATATGCTGTCTTACGAGTGGTCGTGATGATTGACCAAGAGATGACCAGAGAAGTGCCAGAACGGAATCGTCCCCGTTAGCACACCTGATAGGGCCGATGAGCCGATCGACCGAAAGATTGGTAATTCACAGTGAAGACCTTGACCCAGGAGTGGTCATGGTTACGCACGCCAGCAGGACAGAGTTCATGATCATCGACGAGACGTCCCACTAGTGACCGCGACAGTTGCCGAGATTCTTAGAGGATGCGCTTGAGCAGTACTATTCCGCCATTATTGATTACGATGTTTTGGGTGATTTATTCGTATGATTTGATTTTGATGATTAAGGATTTACGATCTTTGCACAGTGTTGCACTTGATATCGTTTTCGTTCTTTGGTTTCACATGTTTGTGATTTTACGGTTTTAAACAGTTGAGTTGGTTTTGTGCATATGCACGCACACGATTTGGTTCCTGCACTCTGTATAGTTTATATATGCTTGCAGTGCAGTGATACGCCTTTTGTGCACTTAGATGCACTGGACTTCGATTTCGATTGTGATACTCGATATTTGTTTTGTGCACCTTGTGCACCTGAGTGATTTTGCGCAAGTTCGGCGCTTGATATTGGATTTCATGATTTCGTGCACGATGGATGCACCTGATTTAGATTTTCGCGCATGTTGAGCGCATGTCTTGAGATGCGATTTTGGTGCACACCAGATGCACTAAATCGAGATTTTTCGTGCATGTCAGATGCACCTGATTTTGCTGTCAGGCACACACGTTGCCTACGACAGATGCTTTGTGCACACCCGATGCACTTAGATCTTGTTTCTGTGCATATGTATGGCACATATATGGATTTTTATTTCCGTGCGCACCAGACGCACGTAGTATTCATGTGCATATTTTGGGATTGATTTCTTATAGAGCAGTACGTTTTTATGATATTGCTATGTGTTTTCGTACTGAGCAGGACTAGTCAGAGGACAGTACCTGAATACATTTTGCATGCATTGATAGTTATTGAAGGGATTTCCAAAAGGCGAGCTATAGCCTCAGTATTTACCTACGTGTCTGATATGACACGAAATGTTTAAAACAAGGAGACCCTTCTAAATTGTTTCCAAAACGGCGGAACGTACATTTCAAACAAAAGTATATATGTATATAGTTATTTTCTTATGGTAGACGTCCGCCACTGTACAGTGTTATACGCGTTGCACAGCGACTTAAAAAGATTTGGCATGCATTTCCTTCAGATATTTACAGATATAGATTCGATATTTACATTTATAGTTTTGAGTTATATCATATTGGTTTTGATTTGGATTTGGCATTGATGTCTTCTCCACGACTCCGATGATCGCGGGATGCTTGACGGAGTTTTGATTTGAGTTATATACTCATTTTTCAAGCGCATGCGCTGCGCTACGATTTGTTTTATGTATTTACAATTTCGGAGCCCCGACGACTTGATGGTTTTTCTTAGATGTTTTAGTAATTGGGGGAGTTTGAATTTAAATTCGGGGACCGAATTTCTATAAGGGGGGAAGATTGTAGCGTTTTGAAAATCGTTTCGGTGAAATTTCGGAAAATCGGTAAAATGAGGGGGTTTTCTGTAAAAAGTCAAAATACAAATATCTTATTATAAAAATTAAATATACATATTCTAGCTATGTAATTGCTATTATTTGGTGTTTATTGAGCCGCTGGTGAAATTTCAAATTTTCTAAAAAAAAAATATTATTTTATTATTATTTTAAGCCGTCACTAATACATTTAATTAGGGAAAATTACAAATTGGAATGAGTTGAAACAAATTTTGTGCATCATAAAACATTAAATAAAAATTTATCATGTGGTTTTTGGAACGAAATCATTTGCCAAAACGGTTTAGAAATTATTGAAAAAAAAAGGCTTTTTTTTAGCGTAAATGGATGTTTGGGGTATTGTATTTATCATTTTTCATCACCCCACACCCGTGCCCACACCCACACACCCCCACTTACTCCTCCCCATGGCTGAATTCAGCACCCACCATATTTTTCCCCACTTGATTTTCAAGGAAAAAGAAATGAAAGAAAAGATTAGAAAATAGATAAAGTAGTTAGACTTTGACCTTACCTTGACCTTGACTTTCCTCCCTTGCATTTTCCTCACCTCCCTCTCTCTCCCCTCACCCACTTCTGGCCGAAAATGATCCCACAACAGCAGCCCTTTCCCCCCCCCCCCCCAAAATCCACACTATTTTGCTTCAAAAATCCAAGAAAAAGCTTCAAAATCCATACAATTTCAAAGCTTTTTCCAAATCCAACTCCTACCCATTATTTCTTGCCTATCTAGCATGGATCTAGGAGCATGGAAGCTACTTTTGGAGGCTAGGATTTGCATGCTAGAACTCAATTGGGAGGTATAAATTTTAACCCTTTAGTGAAATTGTTGTTTAATTGCTTTATGTTAGCTTATTAAGTGTTTAATTAGGTTTTAGATTGGTTCTAATTGAATGTTTGAAAAATTCTAGAAGGAGGTTGATTTCAAGTTAGGGTTTTGAGTAATGGGATTATGGTTGTGATGGGTAGCTTACCATCTTAGAATTTGTAGAAAGTAATTTAGTAGTTAAATTTCATATTGTTGCATGGAAATGTCTAAATTAAGTTTTGTTTTTGCTAACTAGAGTTTTTGAAAAAATTATCAAATGCTTAGATTAAAATATAATTAAGTGTTCATGTCATTATAACTATTATAATGAGTGGTTTAATGACTTTGGTTCATGCAAAACGAAGCTTAATTGATGAATTGTGAATTTTGCTTTAAAGGGTGTTAAATTTGATATTTTGCAAACTAGGATTTTGGAAATTATGCAAATTTATGAGTTTAAATTATGGAAATGGTTTTTATGACTTATTTAAGATAATTAATAAATATATTGGCCGCTACATTCATTTAAATATCGTGTTTTGTACAAAAACGGCGAATTGTGCTTGCTAGATTTTCGGAAAAATGACTTTTTAAGTGAAATTGGCGGTTTTGTGAGTTTCAACCAAGTTTATATTAAAATTAGTGTTCGTGAATGTGCAAATGAGTGTATTTAGGTTTTTCTTGATGGTTTGGCGTTTGTACGCCGACGTCGAGGGTTTTTGGGTTGATTTGTGAAAGCAACCATAGGTTTTGACCTATGTGGGATTCGTGCGTCGTTTTGATCATGAGTCGGATTTTAATGAGATATGGTGCGTTATGATATGTAGGTACCCCCATGTGGACTTCGAGACGACAAGCAAGCGCGTGGCGACGTCGGCACCGGCTAGCGAGGACCAGGTGATTAGATTTATATCTACGGGGAGAAGTCGGGTGGATGGCGTATAGCACCCCCGCAGTCCGTGGTGGTGTATACGGATGCGTATACACACCAACAATTATTATATGTTATTTGGGATTAATAACGATGCTTAGGATGGATATTGGTGTGTTGGATTACTTTAGTGTTGCGAACCCTAGGGTAGTGTTACACACACATACACACATACATACTTGCATACATTCCTATTGTATGTGCTCATGGGATTCTTTATAGTTATGTGTTCACATGGGTATGGGACTATGTGTTCACATACGGATTGAGGATGATACTTGGGATTGAACTGAGTCGATGAGATTCGATTTGAGGCCGTGAGATCGGTGATATAGCAGGGTTCGTATCTTAGATACGACGTGACGTTGTAGCGGGTCCTTGACGTAGTGTTTCACACACGTCCATGCATACGTAGGCGGTATCAGTATGGTACTAGACGTAGATCAGTACCCCGATCATGATATTTGATAAAGAGGATACCAGGTGAATAGTATGATGAATGTGATATTGAACCGTACCCAGATTGGGATGCCGTACGACGGATTTACGTACGAGCTATATTGATGATTGATCCGCACTCTTGACTTGGGATGTCTGATTATAGATATGGTATCGGATATGATATTATTGAGGCGGGATCACCGACTATACATATA
This sequence comes from Agapanthus africanus, assembly GCA_030015575.1. Taxonomy (NCBI): domain Eukaryota; kingdom Viridiplantae; phylum Streptophyta; class Magnoliopsida; order Asparagales; family Amaryllidaceae; genus Agapanthus; species Agapanthus africanus. Next base: position 233,931,167 of record CM057344.1, read on the forward strand.
CAGGTATGTATATGTATCGACTCAGATGATAGGCGGTTTCCTTACCTGTAGTTCAGCTTGTTAGTTCAGCCGTATAGTTTAGTGTAGTTGTTAGATTAGATTAGACTCCTTACCTATTTCAAAAACTAACGAATCGTGGGCATTTTTAAAGACAGCTCAAGGGAATCTACGGATATTTCAAAAAAACGACGTATCTTTTCATAAAAACACCGTAGCCCCTATTTTCAAAACCCCATGATTCGTGTTATTTCAAAAGGCACAATTCGTAGGACTTATATTAGATTATTGCAGATTAGTTATCATTGTGTCTAGTATTCAGCTCCCGCACATTATTCCTGTTCGCTCTGCCTCGCATATTTATTTTGCTGCATATTCCATTATTGATATCATGCTGTTAGGACACCAGCACTATTACCGATGATGCGTATGTACCACGTACACCTACTTGCCGGCTCACACACATCTTCATCGGTAATTGCCATGTCACGTACACTTTAGAGAATATAATTGCTTGACTTAGATTGTTAGCTGGTAGTTTTGACACGATATTAGTGTACTTCCCTTATATGCCATATTAGACATTGTAGTTATTACCTACCACTTCATGCATACTGTTATTCAGTTGTTCATGCCTAGTTCATTATCATTAACATATGCACTTGTGATGATTTCTTGAGATTTATGATATTTCTGGATTTCGGGGAAAGCCGCAAAATTTACAACTTATGATCTTTTAAAATATAAAATGTTGCGGTTTTCTAGTGATGTAAAGTGTCGTCCACCATGAGTTTGCTGTGGTTTTGGAGATCCGTGTCGAGGAGTGGAGGAACCGTCACGGGTACATGGTGGGCCCGGTATGGTACCCCGGGGCAAGAGGAATGTGGTGTTGACGTTGAGCCTGGCTGGGGAGCACTACCTACCGGTGATATTACCCGACGCGTCGGATATCCGGAGGATACCGTCGTGGTCTTGAGATGGATGGTAGGGGCCGGTCCGGACTGACGGCGCCCTAGATATTGAGCTTGAGACATTGATATTTCGAGACAGTGAGATTTATGTTTTGTGTCGATGCTAGACACTGTTGATACTGATTTCATTATGATACCTCAGTTTAAAAATACGAAGGAAATCTCACTAATTTATGAAAACAGTTTCTTCATTTACATGTATTCTGTTTCATGCATTCATACCTCATTCATATGATATATTGCTACCTGAGGCACTGACACGGGCACATGAAATTATACTCGGGTTAGATATTACCCTAGTCATTGTTATAGGCTGCCTGTTATACTTATATTTGAGGATATATTATGATCATTGACCTAGGTTGCGTTATTTATGCGATTTCTGTGCGTAGATGTTTTTCTATTCACGAGTTGGCAACTCACCCCCGTTGTGCCCCAGTTTCTTGCAGATTTGCCGTACAGGTTTCCTTACGGCTTGCGGGCTCAGTTTCATTCGGGTGATTTGCTAGTAGGTGGGTTTACTTGTATCATACCCCCATTATATATCTTGTATATCATTATTCTGTTGTATCTAGAAGTTCCATCAACCAAACATGTATCTATTGAGATAGAGACCAGTGTTGTTTATTCTTTCGACCTTAGAGTCGCTCGTTATATTTCTGGTGGTTTTGAGTTCCCTTTTGAGTTTTTGATCCTCGCTGTTGGCGTTGTATATTTATTGCTTGTGTGGTTGTGACCATCGTTTGACGAAGAGCTAGCTCCCGCTTGGGGATGCCTTTTTTCTTGATTTCGTATACTATTCATGTTGTATCCCATTGGGGGCCAGTATTTACAAAGGAGACTCTGCCGAAATTTTCAGTAAATTTTTGATGTTTTAAAAACCGCATAATTCGGCTTAGGCTATTGAAATTACTTTCTTTAAGTTGGTTTTTCCTGCACTCTACTACTTTTCTTGGTTTGGATTTCTGGGTTTTCGGTTTACTTAGATTACGTACGCCTCGAGACGTTCGTAGTTTAAGTGCCGGTCATGTTCCGTACTTTCGGGTCGTGACAACTGTCATTCCGTTTGCAACTCTGAGAGACCAATCACCTACCTTTATAACTCTACTGTTTCTCAAAGCATGTAATGAATTACAGATATGAGATCCTGCTCCGGTATCTAGTACCCAGGAAGTAGAGTTAATTGACATACTGTTCTCAATTACAAACACACTTGAGGCCGAAGCTACAACATGCTTCGTATCTTGGCTACTAGCTTCCAAAGCCCTGCAATCTTTCTTCCTATGCCCAATTCCATAACAATAGGAACGTCTCTCTTTTACTATATCCAGTCCCGAAACTTTTGCCCTTCTCTTTCCTTTTACTTCCCTGGTTTCCTTCAGGGTAGAAGGTAGAGACTGTAGAATCAAGTCAGTATCTGACCCGTTCTCCGACGTGGTCTTCAGGTCCGTGAGCTCATCAATACAGTTAGTCATTGTAAGGACGTTGTCCCCTACAGATGACCCGTCAGCCAACCTCACTTGAATTAATTCTGTCGAGGTTTCATATCTTGTGATATGAGATTGCTCTCCATATAAATCTTTGTTATGGAGAAAGATGGAAACTAAGTCCATCTTCTCGTGCTGCTTCTGGTATACACCATCAACTGAAGCTAACACGAGGCACTTAGCTTTCTCTTTATCTTTTTGCCTTGTCTGACGGATATCCATATCCGCGACAGTGGAAACTGGACCTGGGATGGCGGGATCTTGAGTAGTAATAGGGTGGTCCAGCTTGTCATAGGTAATGGACATCTGGACAGACTTTTGCCAGTCATATAAGTCAGATTCAGTCAATTTGTTATCTAGATGTAACCTAGTCGTGGTCACATGGTCACTGCAATTAAGAGAGAGAGAAGAAAACTTTTTAGCATGATGCTCTTGCTAGTTTAGTGTGGTTTTTAATTTATCTAAACAGGATGGCTCCTACTGTTTCTCGAATCCCTCCTCAAACCATAAAAGAAGAATTAGCCAGGACTATTCTCACTGTACAATTCTTGCTTAACCGTTCAGCCAGGTCAGTGTCGATACTTTGAGGGAGGTTTTCCAACGCTTTCGCGAAATTCCTTAATTAAATAACCTCTTTTCTCTGGGGGCGTAGCCCCGCTGACACCTTTCTCGACACCTACTTGGTTTATAGCATTGATCGTTAAGTGATGAATCTCCTGATAAGTAGCTTGTACTCACAGTAGGATCGGGATCCAAAATATCATCGTATGATAATGTTGAAGGAATCCTACCAACATTCATCAAACTCCTAAATGGTATGCAACACTAGCAAATTTCAGTTTCTTTAGAAACTCCCGATATGGATTTTTGCCCCATGCTCTTATGACTTTGACTAAGGGCCAAATATGTCATAAGTCACATGTCAGGTTCTACCCGTCATTATCCAGGTTAATTTGAACCCACCCGTATATACTCTTGACTAAGGGCCAAGAAAAGTAATACGACTGTCCTAAACCAACGCATCTATCTATGCAACAAATGAATACCCCAGCAGCTACCAAACACTATGTTTTGACTAAGGGCCAAATATACATAGCTTGAATACTACTGAATACCCAAATGAAATGACGGAGGGCTACGAATGGTTTTGGCAAAACCGTGAACGTAGTGAACTTGATATAATCGAAGGAACCTGATATTTTTTAAAAGGAGTGGTTAAAGCTCCATAATTTAAAAAATTCTGATCCTTTTTAAAATAACGGAGTGTTTTCTTTTAAATTTGTTCCAACGATTAAACTATGGTTTATTTTCTTTGCATTATAATAATGCATCCCATCTTTATCCTATCATTGCAGAAAACAACAAAAATACCACGTCCTCTTATGTCATCCGCATTCACCATGGGGTCCCGTCATCACCCGTTAGGTTACTTAACTAACGACAGAGCGGGGGCTGGGCTAGTGCGGGTGTAAAACATAAGTGACGTCTAATAGCTATCATATATAGATATTGTATATTCGTCAGACGCAATAATAAGCATTCCAGATCACAGATGAACTTTATTGGATATACTAGCAATCCGCATTTGCTTTGAGCCTGCAATAAAAGACGGATTACACAGTTGTGATGAATAGCCATTACCCCACCCTAGACCCCTACGGGTACGGCAAACTACCCGCAAAGTACCCGAAGTTAAGCGGTCTCCCTCAACAAAGTGAGTAGGCCACTAAACACTTCAAAGTACCCGGTAGTTTGTGTACCCCGCCTTGGGTCTATCCTAGGAGCAAAAACAGTAAAAAGAAATAATACAACGGTGGCTACAACCGCAACCTGGATGTGCCCCGCAAAAGAATATTACATCATATTACATTTACATCGAATGAATGAATATTAAACCCATCTCAAACCCCGGCTAATCATCACAACACTCCAATCAAGTCCATATACACAAACAGTAAACATTACAGAAATGTGCAACCCCCTGCCAACCGACATACTAGCAGTTAGGGGAGGTTTACGAACACATTAAACATTACAGATAAAAACCCAATTAGCAAATATCTTAGAACATCGATCGACAACCATTTTTCGTGTCTACCCCAATAGCAAGCCAGCACAGAAGTAATCTGGGTAGAAACAGAACATACAGGAAACCAAAACACCAAACAATATGAATAACAGAGCAAGTCCGAGTCAACTCGGCGTTGACTCGGCGGCGGATCCACGACCAAAATAACCTTCTTGCCGCGGATCCGCGGCCGTCTTGCCGAGTTAGGGGCTCATATTTTCCCAGTATTCTTATATTTCCCTGCTGTGAATTTTAAGGCACATCAAATAATTTTTTAGACATGTTTAAAATTAACAGAAACTGTTAGGGGGTTAGGGTTTTGTTTTCGTGTTTTCCGTCGATCGAACTTCTAATTAGTTGCTAACAAGCTAGTAATGGTTTAGTTGGCTCTGATACCACTGTAAGTCCATGTCACGCACCCCACGAACTTGCGGGGAGGCGGAATATATGAAAAACGATTATCAAAGCTTCGTAACACGGACTTGAGCGCATGAATCGTATCTAAACCGTTACTAGCAAACTACGAGAGGTTTAACTACTCGGATTCGAAGTTATACCTCACGTTACTTGTCCTTCGAGTCTTCATCGCTGTCCTCCACTCCTCGTAGGCTCCTTGGAACATCGGCACCTCAACGGCCTCCTTGAGTCAATGACGATCCACCCGAGAGCTCCTACGCCAAGATTGATCTCTAACTTGAGATAACTAGGTTGCTTAAAGTGCTAATCTAAGCTACCTAGGGGATATAGAGTGAGCTTATGGATGTATTAGTCTAGCTAACCCTTGATCTCAACATATGAGAGGTTAGGGTTAGGGTTTCAAGAATGAGAGAGCTTGAGGAGAGAGAAGGTGAGAATAATAATCATATTGAAAAATGAACTCATTTGAATATATATCAACCATAACAATTTATCAAATATATAATATACATGATTAATCATCATGGTTGATGCATTCACCTTGTGTGATTCATCTCATGAGTCATTAGCTCAATAAATGAAGCATTAACTCCCTGGATGAATCACACAAATGAGTCATTAAGCAATAAATGCTTATGCCACCTTAACCCCCAAGTCACCATGCACCTAGAAGCTTCCCGGAAAATTACGAGAACGCCCCTCCAATCTGTGAAAACACGGAAAAACTTTAGACTGTATAAATCCAATAACCTGATACTAGAATCTGGCTTAAACCAAAGCCAGCTAGTAAAAATTGTCCGAACGCCGTACGTGCGTAAACACACGTATGCGTCCGAACCCTTGTCGTAAAATCATACGACCTCTATATCGTTTCGCCTGGAGCAGGGAAACCCTCTGTGTTGGACTCTAAAGACTCGACACTACGCTGGCAGTGGGTTTAACCACAGACCGCAAGCGGCACTAGCTGTACATAACGGTCCCCAGGTAGATGTCGATAAGAAGGCCGATGAGGAAACCCATCCGAACTCCCACTGAGCCTGATGTAACAATCCCCGTACAATCCGGTCTGTTCGTCTAAGACTATCGCATATCGAGCCTAGGGGGCGGCAAGTGTCAGTCCCCTAATAGCGGTATAAGTCGTGTCGGAGCGTAGCCCATTACACCCTGAGAAACTACTGGAACCTACCAGTAAATCTCGCTTGCCCTGGCAAGGGACTTTGCGTAATGGCTCTCTGACACAGCGCGATATCAACTCCCAATACCGGGAGAGACGAATCATGTCTAACCGCCACTGCCTCCAAGTGCTCGGGACTGCAACCAACTGCTACCTGTTTGCACGACTCCTTTGAGCCGTGGTAGGGTAGCAATCTAAGAACAGTGGGACACACATGAGGCGAAGTAGCAGTGTCAAGTCTGCGGACTATACTGTACTCATGTCACCTGGGAACTGTTAACTGATGATTGGTATAATACCAACCAACAGTTCCCCTGCGAGTCATGTCCGGTATACCCGTAACCTAACGAGCACCTGTATTCTATCTCCAGTATGACGTACTGATGGCTGTGGGACAGACCATCTCCCCAACTGGGATAAGATGCGTACACACTTAGTCTACTCCGGAATATCGATGCCCTATCTCGATAATCCAATGACCAGGGACCTGTATAGGATGTTTCTTACAGACTACCCAGCCCCCACTAGTGTGACTGCCATCATAACGCTGGTAATCAAGTAAAGATCCTATGGGCTCTACTAATATGTATAAGTGATACGTTACAAGAAACATATGCACATATTAAAGTAGACACAAACCAAGTAGCATACTATCATTTTTAGCAAGACTGTATATACAACTGTGAATATCCCAAGCTTCCATTAAGTAATATACATACAAGTATGATACAATAATGGCCCTTAGGGCATATACACTAACAGAAAGAAGAATTAGTCGGATAATCGCACCCTACAATTCTTGGTTAACCTTTTGGCCAGGCTAGTGTCGGTACTTCGAGAGTAGTTTTACAACGATTTCGCGAAGTTCCTTTATTAAATAATCTCTTTTTCCTAGAGGCGTATCCCCGCTAACACTGTTCTAGACACCTACTTGGTTTATAGCATTGATTGCAAAGTGAAAAATTCTCCCAAGGAGTAGCGGATACTCACAGTAGGATTGGGATCAAAATATCATCGTGTGACAACCTTGAAGGAATCCTACCAAAATCATCACACTCCATATGGTATGCAACACTAGCAAGTTTCATTTTCCTTAGAAACTCCCGATGTGGATTTTTGCCCCAAGCTCTTATGACCTTAACGAAGGCCAAAATATTATAAGCCGCAAGTCAAGTTCTACCCGTCATTGTCTAGGTTAATTTGAACCCACCCGTACATACCCTTGACGAAGGCCAAAATAGTAGTACGACTGTCCCAAATCAACACATCTATCTATGCTACAGATGAATACCCAGCAGCTACTAATCACTATGCCTTGGCGAAGGTCAAAATACATTGCTTGAATACTACTGAATACCCATGCGAAATAACGGAGGGCTAGAGTTGGTTTTGGCGAAACCGTGAACGTAATGAACTTGATATAGTCGAACGAACCAGGATAGCTTTTAAAAGGAGTGGTTTAGGCTTCGCATTTAAAAGTTGTTTTTCAAGAAAACCGAGTGGTTTTGAAATTGTTCCAAAGATTTAAACTTTGGTTTGTTTTACTAGCATTAACCAATATTAATGCGGTCCCATCATTTAACCCTATCATTGCAGAAAGAAACGAAAATACAACGTGCACTTATGCCATCCGCATTCGCCACGGGGCTCCGTCATGCACCGTTAGGTTACTTAACTAACGACAGAGCGGGGGCTGGACTAGCGCAGGTGCAAAACATAAGCAACTTTATTATATATCATATATATATTCATTCTTCTCACGCAAAAATAGGAAATCCAGATCACAGAACATAGATGAATATATTGGATATACTGGGAATTCCATGTTTCATTTTAGCCTAGAACGAAAGACGGATTCCACGATCGTGATGAATAGCCAAACCCTACCCTAGACCCCTACGCGTGCGGCAAACTACCCTCTAAATTCCCGAAGTGAAATAACCTCCCTCAATAAAATGAGTAGGACACTCGGCCCATCAAAAACCCGGTAGTTTGTGGATCCCACCTTGGGTCTATCCTAGGTGCAAGAAACAGTAAATAAAATTATACAACGGTGGCTACAACCTCAACCCGAATGTGCCCCGAAAAAGAATATTACATCACATTTACATATTTACATGAATGAAAGAAAAGAAAACACTCTTCTCACATCCCCGGGATATTCATCCATGACGATCCACTACTTCATATACACAAACTATCACAAAGATACTGATATGTGCAACCCCTACTAATCGACGTATAGCAATTAGCGGACGTTTAGCAACACATATCGAAATTGAAATTTGTAAACGATTTTAAAACTATGACTTCGAAATACTCCGTATTGCCCCAACACAAAGATAATAGAATATGAAATCTAGGCAAAAACAAACATCACCTGAAACCCTAAAACCAAGATTCCAGAACACTAGAGAAAACCCAAGACAAAACAACATATTTAGACCGGCCAGGCCGAGAATAATACAATTTTAGCCAGCCAAAATTTTGAGGAATTGTCTCATTTTTGTGTGGTGTTCTACATGCTACAAAAAGAGCACTCTGCAACTATTTAAATAATTTTTAAAGCCTCCTAAAAATTCGACAGAAACTTGGATTCTAGTTTCGATGTTTCGGAGTTATTTCGGTTTCGTAACTTTATACATCGTCTAAACTTCTAGTTAAGCTTTAGTAGGCTCTGATACCACTGTAAGTCGATGTCACGCACCCCGTGGGTCCGCGGGGAGGCGGAATTTACAAAAAATGATTTTTACAAAGCTCGCAACACCGATTAAACTCCAGGATCTTTACGGAACCTTAACTAGCTATAACTACTTAGAGGTTTAACTACTATGAAGAGTGTTTATATCTCCTAATTTCAAGTCCTTCGGGTTTTCTTGTCCTCTTCCTGAGCTCCTCAAGTGTACAGATCGTGCTTGATCGTCGTCCTACTCGTGTCAAAGACAATCCATCCGAGAGTATCTACTTCAAGCTCCAACCTCTAAACCGAGGTAACTAGGGTACCTAGTGTGCTAAGCTAAGTAGCCTAGAAGATGTAGAGAATGGTTATGGTTAATTTGCCTCAATAATCCTAGGTTTCTCAACTCATGAGAGCTATTATGGTTTGAGGAAGAAGAATAGAGCCTTGGAGGAGAGAGAGTGTTGAAGAGATAATGATATTGCATAATGGCTAAGGGTTGATGATAATGAAGTATATAATAAATTAATAATGAATCAACCATGCTTCAATAGTCATCAAACAATAAGTCACCCAAGTAGCCATGCTTCAATCATGTACTTAATAACTCTTCATACCTCCACCTCATTATCCATTCAACTAAATGGATTAAAACCATAAATGAGGTGTCTTCTTCTAGAAGCACTCCTGTAAAATTACAAGAATACCCCTCACCGTATATACATACCCATATTTGTATTCCGAAAAATATGAATACAAAGAGACAAAAATAATCCAATAATCTAATACTAGGATCTGGCTTAAACCAAAGCCCACTAGTAATATTCATCCGAACAACATCCATGCAACTAGTACACATATATGATCGAAACCCTTCCATAAAATCATACAGCCTCTGCATCATTTCGCCCGAAGCAGGGAAACCTTCTGTATGGGACTCTAAAGACTCGATAGTATGCTGGTAGTAGGTTTAACCATAAGCACGTCAGCGGTACTAGCTGCACGTACCGGCTACCCAGGTATCTGTCGATAAGAAGGCCGATGAGCAAACTCATCCAAACTCTTACTGAGCCTATCTGTGACAATCTCCATACAGTCCGGTCTGTGTTAGTGATATATGCCCTAGATGCCATTATTGTATAGTACCGGTTTGTATATTACATTTTGGAAGCTTGGGATATACATAGATATAATAACAGTCGTGCTCAATATGGTAGTATGCTACTTGGTTTGATTCTATCTTAATATGTGTATATGTTTCTTTTCACGTATCGCTAATACATATTGATAGAGCCTTTAGGATCTTTGCTTGACTACCAGCGTTGTGATGGCAGTCATACTTGTGGGGCTGGGTAGTCTATAAGCACATCCTTATACAGGTCCCTAGTTGTAAGATTATTGAGACAGGGTATCGATACTTCAGAGTAGACTAATGTATACACTTCTCATCCCAGCAGGGGAGATGGTCTGTCCCACATCCATCAGTACGTCGTACTGGAGATAGTATGCAGGTGCTCATTAGGTTATGAGTTACACTGGACAGGACTTATGGGGAACCGCTGGTTGGTTTTATACCTATCTTCAGGTAGCAGTTCCCAGGTGACATGAGTACAACATAGTCCGTTGACTTGACATCGCTACTTTGCCTCGAGTGTGTTCCCACTGTTCTTAGATTACTGCCCTACCATGGCTCAATAGAGTCATGCAAACAAGTAGTAGTTGGGTCCAATCCTGAAGCACTTCGAGGCAGTGACGGTTAGATAGGATCCGTCTCCCCCGGTATTGGAGGTTGTTATCGCGCTGTGTTCGGAAAGCCATTACACAAAGTCTCTGTCCAGGGCAAGCGAGATTTACTGGTAGGTACTCCAGTAGTTTCTCTGGGTGTTCTGGGCTCTACTCCGACATGACTTATTGCGCTATTAGGGGTCTGACGATTACCGCACCTTAGGCCCGATATGCAATACTCTTAGACGAACAGACCGGATTGTATGGATATTGTCACAGATAGGCTCAGTAGGAGTTCGGATGAGTTTGCTCATCGGCCTTCTTATCGACAGATACCTGGGTAGCCATTACATCCAGCTAGTACCGTTGACGGACTTGTGATTAAACCCACTGCCAGTGTACTTTCGAGTCTTTATTGTCCCACGCAGAGGGTTTCCCTGCTTCGGGCGAAATGATGTAGTGGCCGTATGGCTTTACGGCAGCGCTTCGATCGCATACATGTACTTGTGCATGGATGATGTTCGGGCGGATAATACCAGTGGGTTTTGATTTAAACCGGATCCTAGTACTATATTCTTGGATTATTTTCGTCTCATTGTATTCGTATTTTTCAGAATACGAATACGGGTATGTATATACGGTGAGGGGTATTCTTGTAATTTACTCAAGAATTCTTCTAGAAGAGGACACCTCATTTCTTGTATAACCATTTATGTTAATTGGTTAATGAGGTGGAGGTATGAGGTGTGGATTTTTCATTAAATGAAGCATGGCTACTTGGTGACTCATGGAGTGACCCACCTTGTGACTATTGAAGCATGGTTGATATTTTCATTGGTGATTTATTGTATGCTTCATTCATCACAAGACTTAGCCATATTCATTTCATTATCATCTTACACACTCTCTCCTCAAGCTCTCTTCTTCCTCCTCAGACCCTAAATGTCTCATGTGTTGAGAAACCTAGTGTCTTTTGAGACAAACTAATCCATCATCACTCTTTACATCCTCTAGGCTTTCTAGTTTAGCGAACTAGATACCCTAGTTTCCTTGGTATTGAGGTTGGAGCTCAAAGCACATTCTCTCGGGTGGATCATCTTTGACGTGAGGAGGCCGACCTTGCAAGCTTGTTCCGATTTTCGAGGAGCCAACGAGAGGAGGACAAGAAGACCAGAAGGACTTGATACTTTGAGATATAACACTTCTACATGCAAGTCCACGTTACCCACCCCGGTGCTTACGGGGAGGCGGAATAGGTAAAAAACAGTTTTTTTAACACAAGGTAACATAGACTAGAACTAGAGGATCTTTGCTAAACAAAAACTAACAAACTAACTACAAGTTTTAGCTACTCAGTTAGAAGGTTATACCTAGGTCTTGAACTCCTTCTCTTCTTGTAGTGGTCCTCCTCCTTGCTTGCTTCTTGGAGTGATGTAAATGGCTCCTCCTCGTCGTCTTCTCTTTGCCGAAGAAAGATCTACCCGAAGGCCTCTACCTTGAGCTTCTACCTCAACCAAGAGGTAACTAGAGTGCTTGGCATGCTAAACCTAGAACCCTAAAATGAGTAGAGAGAAGTCTTGATGGTTTTATCTCACAAGCTTATGGTTCTCAACACATGAGAGATGAGAGCTTTGAGAGGAAGAGGAAGAGCTCAAAAACATGAGAGAGAAAGAGCAAGAGAGAATGAAATCCTATTTTTACAACCATGCTCACAAATGAGATAATATGAAATAATAATAACAATAAAGATAATTGTGATGGTTTGTTTGGAATGACCATTATCATTTCACAATAAATGCAATTTGCAAGAATCAAGAAGCATCTTGCAAATGAAATGATGATGGTCAAAAGGTCAACAAAAGTCAACCGGTCAACCAAAGTCAAAAGGTCAACAAAAGTAAAATGGTCAACCTAACCATGGCACAATTATACTTAATTAATATCATTAATCATATTTCTCATTCTCATTAGGGTTAAAAAAAAGTCAACAGTCAATAACCCTAATGAGATTCCTCTGCCTCTGTCAACTGTGCATATACACCAGCATCCGTGTTCCGAGGAACACGAATACAATGAGAGAAAAACAATTCCAAAACAAATACTAGGATCTGGCTTAAACCAAAGCCCGCTAGTAATAACTTCCCGGACACCAAACGTGCACAAGTGCGCGGATGTGAACGAACCCTGTCGCAAAACCATGCGACCTCTACTCTGTTTTGCCCAAAGGCGAATAACCCTCTGTGTGGGACTCTAAAGACTCGACACTATGCTGGCAGTGGGTTTAACCACAGGCCGCAAGCGGTACTAGCTGTACGTAACGGTCCCCAGGTAGATGCCGATAAGAAGACCGATGAGGTAAACCCATCCGAACTCCTACTGAGCCTGAATGTGACAATCTCTGTACAGTCCGGTCTGTTCGTCTAAGAGTATCGCATGGCGGGCCTAGGGGGCGGTAAACGTCAGTCCCTTAATAGCGGTACAAGTCGTGTCGGAGTGTAGCCCAGAACACCCTGAGATAACACTGGAAACGCTACCAGTATACCTCGCTTGCCCTGGCCAGAGACTTTGCGTAATGGCTCTCCTAGACACAGCGCGATATCAACCCCCAATACCGGGAGAGACGAATCCTGTCTAACCGTCACTGCCTCCAAGTGCTTCGGGACTGCACCCAACTGCTACCTGTTTGCACGACTCATTTGAGCCGTGCTAGGGTAGCAATCTAAGAACAGTGGGAACACACTCGAGGCGAAGTGACTGTGTCAAGTCAACGGACTAAGCTGTACTCATGTTACCTGGGAACTGATAACTAATGATAGGCATAATACCAACCAACAGTTCCCAGCGAGTCCTATCCAGTATACTCGTAACCTAACGAGCACCTACATACTATCTCCAGTACGATGTACTGATGGCTGTGGCACAGACCATCTCCCCTCCTGGGATGAGAAGCGTATACACCAGTCTACTCTAGAGTATCGATGCCCCATCTCGATAATCCTATGACTGGGGACCTGTATAAGGATGTGCTTGTAGATTACCCAGCCCCCACTAGTGTGACTGCCATTACAACGCTGGTAATCAAGCAAAGATCCTAAGGGCTCCACTAATATGTATAGGCGATATGCTAAAAGAAACACATGCACATATTAAAGTAGAAACAAACCAAATAGCATACTACCATTTTGAGCAAGATTGTCTATACAACTGTGAATATCCCAAGCTTCCATTAAGTAATATACAAACTACTATGATACAGTAATGGCCTCTAGGGCATATACACTAACAATCTCCCACTTGCACTAAGGCCATGTACTAGCGTATCGAAGACCTATCATCTCGATCAGCCGCTCGAACTGAGTCTGGGGTATGGCCTTCATGAATGGATCTGCAGTGTTATCTTCTGTAGAAACCCTCCGAACCTTGATCTCCCGGCGATCCACGATCTCCCTGATCAGGTGATACCGTCTCAAGATGTGTCTGGACTTCTGATGGGACCTGGGTTCCTTCGCAAAAGCAATAGCCCCGTTGTTGTCACAATACAGAGGTATTGGATCAACAATGGACAGAACCACCTGAAGTTCTGTCAAGAACTTCCTCATCCAGACGGCTTTTTTTGCGGCATCAGATGCAGCGATATATTCCGCTTCCATCGTCGAGTCAGCAACGGTTTCTTGTTTGGAACTCTTCCAACACAACGCCCCTCCATTGAGGGTAAAGACATAACCTGACATGGATTTGGAGTCATCCTTGTCACTCTGGAAGCTGGAGTCAGCAAAGGCCTCCATCTGGAGGTCGTTTCCGCCATAAACCAAAAACATATCCTTAGTCTTTCTCAGGTACTTCAGATGTTCTTTACCGCTATCCAGTGCTTCTCCCCAGGGTTTGACTGATACCGGCTTACCACACTCAGTGCATAAGCTACATCTGGTCTGGTACAAAACATCGCATACATTATAGAGCCTACCGCAGAGGCGTAGGGTATAATAGACATACGATCCCTTTCCAAATCAGTCTTGGGAGACATCTCTTTGGAGAGGGTGATCCCGTGACAAGCCGGTAAATTACCGCGCTTGAAATCTTCCATACTGAATCTTTTCAGTATGGTGTCGATGTACCTGGACTGTGAAAGTCCTAATATCCTCTTGGACCTATCACGATGGATCCGGATCACCAGAATGTAAGACGCATCACCCAGGTCTTTCATAGAGAACCTGTGTGACAAGAACCCTTTGACAGATTGTAGCATAGGAATGTCATTTCCTATCAAGAGAATGTCATCCACGTATAAAACGAGGAATACAACAGTTCGTGCTACAATTTTACTATAAATACATGGTTCGTCTGGATTTTTGATAAAGCCAAATACTTTGACCGTCTCATCAAAACAGATGTTCCAACTCCGCGATGCCTGCTTCAGTCCATAAATGGACTTAAGCAACTTGCACACCTTCCCGCTGCTCCCACTCTGAATGAAACCCACTGGCTGGTCCATATAGACACACTCCTCTAAATTTCCATTTAGAAAAGCGGTCTTTACGTCCATCTGCCAAATCTCATAATCGTTGAAGGCAGCAATGGAAAGAAGGATCCGAATGGATTTGAGCATAGCCACTGGAGAAAAGTTTTCGTCATAGTCCAACCCAGGTCTTTGACGAAAACCTTTTGCGACAAGTCTAGCCTTATAGGTCTCAACCTGTCCATCTACACCAATCTTCCTTTTGAAGATCCATTTGCAACCTACGGGTTTTACCCCTTCTGGAGCAACGTCCAAAGTCATACTTTGTTGGTGTACATGGACTCCAATTTGGCCCGCATTGCATCTAGCCATTTTACTGAGTCAGTGCTCTGAATAGCCGGCTGGAAGCTAGTCGGTTCATCATTATCAATGATACAATCCTCTCTATCCCCATCTATGAGAAAACCATAGTATCTCTCGGGTGGATGAGACTGCCTACTACTCCTGCGGAGTGGCGCAGGAATGTCCTGTTCTTTCGAACCCTGTTGTTCTACTAAGCTTTCAGCAAAAGCTTATGGTTCTGGAATTTCTTCCAGTTCTATTGCGCTCCCACTTATCTGATTTTCCAAAAATTCGTTTTCCAAGAAGCAGGCATGACGAGAAACAAAAACCTTTTGTTCCTCTGCGTAATAGAAGAAATATCCCTTGGAGTTCTTTGGATATGCCACAAACTTGCACTGTACTGAGCGTGTATCGAGTTTGTCCGCATGCTGCTTTTTGACAAAAGCTGGACATCCCAATGTCTTAATGTGATTAATATAAGGTTTCTTCCCACTCCACATCTGATATGGTGTGGTAGGCACTGTCTTAGTTGGAACTCGGTTCAAAAGATATGCAGCTGATTCTAGTGCATATCCCTAGAATGATCGCGGCAACTCAGCGTTACTCATCATGGAACGTACCATATCCAATAGGGTTCGGTTCCGTCTCTCCGATACACCATTATGTTGTGGGGTGTATGGAGGAGTAAGTTGAGAGAGAATTCCATTCTCTTATAAGTAATCGAAGAACTCGGCTCTTAAGTATTCACCACCTCGATCAGATCTCAGTGTCTTGATACTTTTGCCTGTTTGTTTTTCTACTTCATTCTTGTATTCCTGGAATTTTTCAAAGGCTTCAGATTTATGCTTCATTAAGAAGACATATCCATACCTTGAAAAATCATCCGTAAAAGTAATGAAGTAAGAATAACCACTGCGTGCATGTGTAGACATTGGACCGCATACATCGTTGTGTACGAGTCCCAAGAGCTCGCTCGCTCTTACTCCGTATCCAGTGAACGGAGTCTTTGTCATCTTTCCTTTGAGACATGATTGACAAGTTGCATATGATTGATATTCGAACGGATCCAAATATCCTTCTTTATGCAACTTAGTTAACCTTGTCTCATTGATGTGACCCAGTCTACAATGCCATAAGAAAGCATGATTTATTTCTGGAGGCTTTCTTTTGTGTTTATTCTGGACATTGAAAATCTGTGGTTGGTTCAATACGTATATACCGTTGCTTAATGTACCCGGCCCAATCAGAACATGATTAAGGTGAATGTTTACAACATCGCTTACAAATGCAAAATCATAACCTTCTTTAGACATTAAAGATACAGATATGATATTACAAGTCGCACTGGGTACAAAATAAAAGTCATGCAAAACCAAAACATGTCCATCTGACAATCCCAAGTGATAGTCCCCCACGGACTCAGCATCCATGCCAGCTCCGTTTTCAACTCTGAGGGTCATATCACCTACCTTCAAAACCCTACGCTTTCTCAGTTCCTGCAAAGAATTACATATATGAGATCCTGATCCGGTATCCAATACCCAGGAAGTAGAGTTTATTGATAGACAGTTTTCAATAACATACACACCTGAAGCCGAAGCCACAACTTGCTTCGGGTCCTGGTTCTTGGCCTTCCAAGCCCTACAATCTTTCTTCCAGTGTCCTTTCTTATGACAATAAAAGCACTCTTCCTTCCCCACAAGCTGTCCCGCAACCTTTGCTACCTTTGCCTTTCCTTTGGCTTCCACTTTACTAACACCGCCCCTTGGTTTGGTGGGGGCCTTCTTCTTCTTTCCTTTGGCTTTCACCTTGGATCTAGAAGAGGAAAGTACTCCAACAGACAAAGTGGATGTTTCCCTTACTTTCTGTAGGGTGCCCTCTGTACTCCTCAACATGTTGAGGAGTTCCGGAAGTTCAACTTCTTTTCCTTGCATTTTGAAGTTCAGGATAAACTGGGCGTAAGTGGAATGAAGGGACTGGAGAATCAAGTCAGTGTAGAGCTCGTTCTCTAACGTGGTCCCGAGGTCCGCGAGCTCTTCAATGTAGCCAATCATCTTAAGCACGTATTCCGCAACAGATGATCCGACGACCAATCTCGCTGAAAACAACTTTTTCGAGACTTCGTATCTGGCGATACGGGATTGCTCTCCATATAGTTCCTTAGTATGGAGAAATATGGATTCAAGGTACATATTCTCGTGCCTCCTCTGATGTTCATTATCCATAGAGGCAAGCACGAGGCACTTGGCCTTCGCGCAGTCAATCTCCCAGGTCTTACGGATTTCCTTATCCGCGACGCTGGATTTAGGACCTGGGACAGGGGGAGCTTTGGTGGTAAGGAGATACCCCAATTTGTCATAAGTGATTGCCATTTTGATATTCCTGAGCCAATCTTTATAGTTTGGCCCTTTCGGGGTATTTTTATCTAGTAGTAACTTAAGGCCGGTCATGATGTTTGGTCGCTGCAATTAGGAGAGAGAGAAGAAACACTTTAGCATGATGCTCTTGCAAGTTTAGAGTGGTTTTTAGTTTGTCTAAACAGGATGGCTCCCACTGTTTCTCGAATCCTTCCTCAAACCATAAAAGAAGAATTAGTCGGGATCAATCTCATCGTACAATACTTGCTTAACCGTTCAGCCAGGCCAGTGTTGGTACTTCGAGGGAGGTTTTACGACGCTTTCGCGAAGTTCCTTAATTAAATAACCACTTTTCCCTATGGGCGTAGCCCCGCTAACACCTTTCTAGACACCTACTTGGTTTATAGTATTGATCGTTAAGTGAGAAAGTTTCCCGAGGAGTAGCATATACTCACAGTAGGATCGGGATCCAAATATCATCGTGTGATAAAGCTGAAGGAATCCTACCAAAATCATCACACTCCAAATGGTATGCAGCACTAGCAAGTTTCAGATTCTTTAGAAACTCCCGATGTGGATTTTTGCCCCATGCTCTTATGACCTTGACTTTGGCCATCAAATCATAAGTCACATGTCAAGTTCTACCCGTCATTTTCCAGGTTAATTTGAACCCACCCGTACCTACCCTTGACTTTGGCCAACAAGGCAGTACGACTGTCCCAAACTAACGCATCTATCTATGCTACATATGAATATCCAATAGCTACCAATCACTATGCCTTGACTTTGGCCAACAAACACAGCTTGAATACTATTGACTATCCATTTGAAATGACGGAGGGCTACGAATGGTTTTGGCGAAACCGTGGACGTAGTGAACTTGATATAATCGAAGGAACGTGATAGCTTTTAAAAGGAGTGGTTTAAGCTCCGCGTTTTTAAAAGTTTTCTGTTTTGAAAAGAAACCGAGTGGTTTTGAAATTGTTCCAACGATTTAACTTTGGTTTATTTTCTTACATTAATTTAATGCGTCCCATCAATTAATCCTACCATTGCAGAAAACAACGAAAATATAACGTACGCTTATGCCATCCGCATTCGCCACGGGGCCCCGTCATCACCCGTTAGGTTACTTAACTAACGACAGAGCGGGGGCTGGACTAGCGCGGATGCAAAACATAAGCAACACCTACCCGATACCATATATAGATATATATACATTCGTCAGAAGCAATGATAGCCATTCCAGATCACAGATGAACACATTGGATATGCTAGGAATCCACGTTTCGTTCGAGCCTGGAACGAAAGACGGATTACACGGTCGCGATGAATAGCCAAACCCCACCCTAGACCCCTACGGGTGCGGCAAACTACCCGCCAAGTACCCGAAGCGAAGCAACCTCCCTCAACAACGTGAGTAGGCCACTCGGCACTTCAAAGTACCCGGTAGTTTGTGCACCCCACCTTGGGTCTATCCTAGGAGCAAAAACAGTAAAAGAAATAATATACAATTGCGGCTACAACTTCATCCCGGATGTGCGGCCATAAAAATAATATTACATCAATTTACATATTACATCAAATGAAAGATAAAGAAACTCTCATCTCACAAAACCCCGGCTATTCATCCGCGACAATCCAACAAGTTCATATACACAATCCAACATTACAGATCACAGATATGCACAACCCCCACTAATCGACGTATAGCGATTAGTCGACGTTCAGTGCATGTATCACATTACAGATTTAACCAATTAGACAAAGTTTGTAGAACTTCGATCAAAATACCAATTTGTAACTACCCCAAACAAAACATTGTTCTCTGGATAATCTGGACAGAAACAAAGCATCTTAAAAATCTTAAAACATCATACAAAACAAACTGCAGGAAATCCGAGTCGCGACCGAATCAACTCGGCCGTGGATCCGCGGCGAAATGCATGGTTTCGCCGCGCTTTCGCGGCGCTTTGACCGAGTCGTGGGCTCGTTTTTCTTGGTTGTTCCTAAAATACCCTGCACGGATTTTTAAGGTGTGTGGAAATATTTTTAGGGCTGTTTTAAAAAAATCGGCAGAAAGTATAGGATTTTGATGTTTTTTGCGATTTTTTCTTGGATCGAAATTCTAAACACTTTGCTAACATGCTAGTTGTTGTTTAGCTAGGCTCTGATACCACTACTAGTCCACGTTACCCACCCTGGTGCTTACGGGGAGGCGAAATAAGTAAAAAAACGGTTTTTTTAACACAAGGTAACATGGACTAGAACTAGAGGATCTTTGCTAAACAAAAACTAACAAACTAACTACAAGTTTTAGCTACTCGGTTAGAAGGTTATACCTAGGTCATGAACCCCTTCTCTTCTTGTAGTGGTCCTCCTCCTTGCTTGCTCCTTGGAGTGATGTAGACGGCTCCTCCTCGTCGTCTTCTCTTTGCCGAAGAAAGATCCACCCGAAGGCCTCTAACTTGAGCTTCTACCTCAACCAAGAGGTAACTAGAGTGCTTGGCTTGCTAAACCTAGAACCCTAGAATGAGTAGAGAGAAGTCTTGATGGTTTTATCTCATAAGCTTATGGTTCTCAACACATGAGAGATGAGAGCTTTGAGAGGAAGAGGAAGAGCTCAAAAACATGAGAGAGAAAGAGCAAGAAAGAATGAAATCCCATTTTTACAACCATGCTCACAAATGAGATAATATGAAATAATAATAACAATAGAGATAATTGTGATGGTTAGTTTGGAATGACCATTATCATTTCACAATAAATGCAAATTGCAAGAATCAAGAAGCATCTTGCAAATGAAATGTTGATGGTCAAATGGTCAACAAAAGTCAACCGGTCAACAAAAGTCAAAAGGTCAACAAAAGTCAAATGGTCAACCTAACCATGGCACAATTATCCTTAATTAATATCATTAATCATATTTCTCATTCTCATTAGGGTTAAGAAAAGATCAACGGTCAATAACCCTAATGAGATTCCTCTGCCTCTGTCAACTGTGCATACACACTCGCATCCGTGTTCCAAGGAACACGAATACAATGAGAGAAAACCAATCCCAAAACAAATACTAGGATCTGGCTTAAACCAAAGCCCGCTAGTAATAACTGCCCAGACACCAAACGTGCACAAGTGCGCGGATGTGAATGAACCCTGTCGCAAAACCATGCGACCTCTACTTTGTTTTGCCCAAAGGCGAATAACCCTCTGTGTGGGACTCTAAAGACTCGACACTACGCTGTCAATAGGTTTAACCACAGGCCGCAAGCGGTACTAGCTGTACGTAACGGTCTCCAGGTAGATGCCGATAAGAAGACCGATGAGGTGAACCCATCCGAACTCCTACTGAGCCTGAATGTGACAATCTCCGTACAGTCCGGTCTGTTCTTCTAAGAGTATCGCATGGCGGGCCTAGAGGGGAGGTAAACATCAGTCCCCTAATAGCGGTACAAGTCGTGTCGGAGTGTAGCCCAGAACACCCTGAGATAACACTGGAAACGCTACCAGTATATCTCGCTTTCCCTGGCCAGGGACTTTGCGTAATGGCTCTCCTAGACACAGCGAGATATCAACCCCCAATACCGGGAGAGAAGAATCATGTCTAACCGTCATTGTCTTTAAGTGCTTCGGGACTGCACCCAACTGCTACCTGTTTGCACGACTCATTTGAGCCACGGTAGGGTAGCAATCTAAGAACAGTGGGAACACACTCGAGGCGAAGTGACAGTGTCAAGTCAACGGACTAAGCTGTACTCATGTCACCTGGGAACTGATAACTGACGATAGGCATAATACCAACCAACAGTTCCCAGCGAGTCATGTCCAGTGTACTCGTAACCTAACGAGCACCTGCATACTATCTCCAATACGACATACTGATGGCTGTGGGACAGACCATCTCCCCTCCTGGGATGAGAAGCGTATACACTAGTCTACTCTGGAGTATCGATGCCCCGTCTCGATAATCCTATAACTGGGGACCTGTATAAGGATGTGCTTGTAGATTACCCAGCCCTTACTAGTGTGACTGCCATCACAACGCTGGTAATCAAGCAAAGATCCTAAGGGCTCCACTAATATGTATAGGCGATATGCTAAAAGAAACACATGCACATATTAAAGTAGAAACAAACCAAGTAGCATACTACCATTTTGAGCAAGATTGTCTATACAACTGTGAATATCCCAAGCTTCCATTAAGTAATATACAAACTACTATGATACAGTAATGGCCTCTAGGGCATATACACTAACACTACTATCCTGGAGTTTAGTCGGTGTTGCGAAGTATAGAAAAATCATTTTTTGTATATTCTGCCTCCCCACAAGTGCGTGGGGTGCGCGACATCGACTTACAGTGGTATCAAAGCCTACTAAACCTTAACTAGATAGTTAGCAAGTAGTTAGAACTTTGATCGTCGGGAAAACCCGAAAACATCACGTCAAAACTATGCTTGCTGTCGTTTTCAAAATCTGGTCTTAAAAATATTTCAGAGGCCTTAAAATTACAAGCAGGGAATCTAAGAACACACAAGAAAATGAGCTAGCAACTCGCCAAGAAGACCGCGGAAGCGCGGAAAAACGATGTTTTTCGCGGCGGTTCCGCGGCCGAGTCAAGGCCGAGTTGACTCGGTTTTCTTATGTGGTTCTTATTTGTGGTGTTATGATTTCTAGTATATTTGGTTTCTACCCAGTATTGTTTGTGTACTAGTTTGTACATGGGGTAGACACGGAAAATATGTTTCGATCGAAATTCTTAAGTTCTTTGCTATCGGGTTTTCTGTGTTTGGATATATGTGTTCGTAAACTTTCGCTAAATGCTATACGTCGATTAGTTGGGGGTTGCACATATCTGTTATTGTTGGTTTGTATATATGGTATATTTGATTGTCGTTGATGAATAGCTGGGGGATGTGAGAAGAGAGTTTTCTTTCTTTCATTCGATGTAAATTTGTAAAGTGATATAATATTATTTTGTTGGGCACATCTGGGTTGAGGTTGTAGCCACCGTTGTATTATTTCATTTACTGTTTTTGCTCTTAGGATAAACCCAAAGTAAAGTGCACAAACTGCCGGGTTCTTGAAGTGCCGAGTGGCCTACTCATTTTATTAAGGGAGGTTGCTTCACTTCGGGAATTTGGCAGGTAGTTTGCCGCACCCGTAGGGATTTAGGGTGGGGTTTGGCTATTCATCACGACCGTGGAATCCGTTTTTCGTTATAGGATTAAACGAAACGCGGAATTCCTAGTATATCCAATATGTTCATCTGTGATCTGGAATGCCTATTATTGCGTGAGACTAATGGATATTTATATATATGTTATATAATAGACGTTGCTTATGTTTTGCATCCACACTTGTCCAGCCCCCGCTCTGTCGTTAGTTAAGTAACCTAACAGTGTATGATGGGACCCCGTGGCGAATGCGGATGGCATAAGCATTCGTTGTATTTTCGTTTCTTTCTGCAATGATAGATGTAAATGATGGGACTGCATTAATTGATTAATGCAAAGCAAACAAACCAAAGTTGAATCGTTGGAACAGTTTTAAAACCACGGTTTTTTCAAAAAGCAACTTTTAAATGCGGAGCTTAAACCACTCCTTTAAAAGCTATCATGGTTCCTTTGATTAAATCAAGGTCATTACGTTCACGGTTTCGCCAAAACCATTCGTAGCCCTCCAATTTTAGTTGGGTTCAGTACTATTCAAGCTATTTATTTCGCCAAGGCATAGTGATTGGTAGCTGCTGGGTATTCTTCTGTAGCATAGATAGATGTGTTGGTTTGGAACAGTCGTACTACTATTTTGGCTTTCGTCAATGGTATGTACAGGTGGATTCAAATTAACCTGGACAATGACGGGTAGAACTTGACTTTCGACTGTAGGGTTCCTAGGCACACTAGTGAGGTCTCACAAGGCATCAACCATGCCAATTTCAAAAATTCTAGGTGCCGAGAGACCCGACTACGGATCGTCGGCTAGATTTCAAGGCAAAAAGTAAACTAGTTAACACTTAACTATAAGAATCGGAAATACAACCTTTGTAGATCCGGTCCTCCACCTCCACGGCTCCGAGATGAGGTCGTCTCCGCTGTCCAAATCAAATCCGGGCTCTAGCGTCGGCTTCATCGGGGAATGGACGGGCTAGGTCGTCGACGACGTGCCGAAGATGATCTACGTCGAAGCATCACTAGATCGAGCTCCACCTTCACCAAGTCTTGAAAACTTGTGAAGGAAACACACTCTACTACTTGGCAAGAGGTAGAGGATGAAGAAATAGGAAGTGGGTAGACTTTAGTTTTGGATTTCTCACTCATTTCATCAATCCACCATTGATGTAGTCAAACTTTTCTTCTTGAAATGAAGAATAAGAAGAATGCAAGAAGATGATAATTATTATGATAAGAATAATATTAGAAAAGAAAAATTCAATCTTATCATAACACTTACCATAGTTAAGTGTAGAGAGTTAACCAAAGTTAGTGAGTGGTTAGGGTTTGGCATAAAACAAAAATGGTGGACTTTTCAAAAGTTCAAGAAACTTCAACAAAAGAAATAAATAAAGCCACCATTTTCCTTTTGCCAAAAATAAATAAATCATTTAAAACCCTTAACCATTAACTAACTATGGTTTAAACATACATTTAACCAAGTATTGCATGTATCATCAAACATGATACAAGCAAGTGCACAGAATCATATCGCATATGCAATGCGCACACCCGAGTGAGAAAATCCATTTAAAGTGAACCGATACTAGTTAATGCAAAGTAATATATCAAATATATATAATTATGCATTAAATCATTAAATCAACACTTGATTTAACGATCCGGTCATGACGCACATAACCGACCGGTATCATTAGTAACATCTTATCGAATCAACACTTGATCCGATAACCCGGCTATATCGCATATAACCGATCAATGTCACATCGCGAGAATCGAATACAGTATCACATACTTGTATTATTCTCGGTCCCGCACATATCTCATATGCGCTCCTATTTTGTTTCGTTTGAGCCAGGAAACCTCTGTGTAGGACTCTAAAGACTCGTCAATACGCCGGCAGCAGGTGATGATCATATCAAACACCCACAAGCCGCAAGCGGTCTGCTAAACGTAACGGCCACCCGGGTATTGAGCGATCTGAAGATCGACGAGCAAGCCCGCTCACACTCCAGTGAATCCGACCAGTAACACTACCGTACAGTCCGGTCTGATCGTCTGATATGTCGCATATCTCGCCTAGGGGTGGTAAACGTCAGACCCCAATAGCTCAATAAGTCGTGTCGATATGAGGTCTATAACAATTCGAGAAACTACTGGTAACACTTACCAGTAAATCTCAGCAACCCTGGCCAGGGATTTCCTGTTATAGCCAATCGAACACAGCGCAACATCAACTCCCTATACCGGGAGAGACGAATCCCCTCCTATCGCTCATTGCCTCCATGTGACTCGGGACTGTACCCAAAAACCACCGTTTTGCACGCCCTCTTGGACGTGGTAAGATGGAAATCAAAGCACAGTGGGAACCACACAAGACTCTATGACGATCTCGGGTCAACAGACTACTCTGTACCAGTGTCACCAGAGAACTGCCATCTGACGTGAGGTATAATACCATCTGGGAGTTCTCGGCGAGTCCGTCCAGTGTACCCAGTCTCTACTGAGCACCCGTATATCATCTCTGATGTCAAACACCAATGGATATGGGATCATCCATCGCCCATCTGTATGGGTCGAGAAGGTATACGCTAGTCTACTCTGGTATATCGATGCCCCGTCTCGATATACCCACGACTAGGGACTTTGAAGGATGTACTTATGGACTACCATGTCCCCACTAGTATGATCCGCATCATAGTCCAGGTAGTCAAGTACAGATCCTAAGGGCTTTACCAACATGTAACAGGGAGACAATCAGTGTACACGTTAAGGTAAAGATCAACCAGATAGCATACTATCATGTCGAGCAAGAAAGTCCTCCCTATATATGCCCCAGCATCCACTACAATATACATCCTATGTACAGTAATGGCCTCTAGGGCATACATATAACTAACAATCTCCCACTTGCACTAGGGCCATCTGTAGCAGTGGTTGCAGTATCTCATACTCAACCATCCCATAAAAGTCTCTCTCTGGGAAAAGGCCTTTCGTGAGTGGATCCGCTGTGTTTGTCCTCTGAGTCTACTCTCCAAACCTCGATCACCCTGGAGATCAATCATCTCCATGATCAAGTGATACTGCCTTAGAATATGTCTGGATCACTGATGGGACGGGCGTTCCTTGGCATAAGCCACAACTCCATTGTCACACAATGGTAGGAACGTAGTTCATCTTATGAACCAATATACACCCAAACAGCCTCTTTGGTAGCATCTTAAGTAGCGATGTATCGTGCCTTTATCGTCTAGTATGTCACGGTATCTATCTTGGAACTCTTCCAACATACCGTCCCTTTACTGAGGGTAAAGACAATGCCTGCGACTGACACTCAGTCGTCATTATCACCCTGGAACCCTTCCAGTGATTCTCCCCAGGATCGGTTGATACCGTCTCACTACAACTAGTGAGAGTCCTAACATCCAATTAGATCTATCTCATAGATCCAAAAACCCAGGATTTAGGAGGTATCACTTTGATCCTATATGGAGAATCATCGTGATAAGCGGAGATTGATCAAGCGTAGCATAGGAAACTCCTTCCCCATCAAGAGTATGTCATCCACGTACTCTACGAGGATCGTCACCATACTCCCTACTACCTTTTTGTTTATACAAGGTTCATCTACCATTTTGATGATGTCAAACTCTTTGACTAATTCATCAAAACAGATGTTCCAACTCCGCGATGCCTGCTTTATCCTATAAAGCATCTTGCACACGTTTCCGCTGCTCCCACTGTCTACGAAGCCCTCTGGCTGTGTACTTATAGACGCTCTCTTCCAAAATATCATTTAGAAAAGCAGTCATGACACCCAACCACCAGATATCGTAGTCATGGTATGTAGCCGTGGTAAGTAGGATCTGGATGGACTTAAGCATAGATACTGGAAAAGGTTTCATCATTATCCACGCCTGGTCGATGACGAAAACCTTTATCAAGTCTAGCTTTGAAAGTCTCAACTTTTCCATCTACACCAAGTAATCTTCTCAAGATATACTTGCTCCTGATGGGAATTTAACCTTTCAGATAAAGCAACCAAAGTCCATACTTTGTTGGTGTATAAGGATTCCATCTCAGATCGATAAACATCCAGCCATGCTCACAGAGTCCTACTCCTGATGGCCAGGTCGAAACTAGTTGGGTCATCATCTCATGATGCAATCCTCGCTCCCACTGTCATAGAGAAACAGAAGTATCTCTCAGGTGGGTGAGGAACCCTACTAGATCGGCGGAGAGGCTGAGGTTCGTTGGAATCTACTGAATCCTTTGGTTCTATCAAATCATGTGTTGTAGTTTGTATAGCTGGAACATTTCCAGTTCTACATTACAGACCTTGCCTCGAGCTTGTCCGGATTTTGCTTTTAGACATAGGCCGGTCAACCCCAAATCTTAACTAACTTAAGATATGGGCTCTTCCCTTTCCATATCATATATGAAGTGGTAGGCAACTGATTTGATTCGAATCCTATTCAATAGGTATGCAACTTCATAAGTGCATAACTCCCAAAAGGAAACAGGTAACTCAGCAGTACTCATCATAGAGCACACCATATCAAATAGGGTGTATCTGCTCCGCCCCGATATACCATCGTGCTATGGTGTATACGGAGGAGTAATGCTGAGAGAGAATCTCATTCTCCTTTAGAATAGTCCAGGAATTCCGTACTCAAGTATTCTCCTCCCTGATCAATCAAAGGACATAATACTTTTACCCGTATTTTGGTTCTCTACTTCTAACTTATATTCTGTGAATATCTCAAAAGGTTCGGACTTGTGTTTCAGCAGGAACATAGGTCTGAATCTTGAGAGATTATCAGAGAATGTAACGAAGTACAAAGAACCAGTCTTGGCATGTGTAGACAGGGGACCTTACATACATCAACATGTATCAATCCCAAGAGTTCACTAACTCTTTCTCTGTTTCCAGTAAACGGAGCTATGGTCATCTTATCTTTGTGACATGACTGGCGAGTTTCACAAGATGTAAATTCAAACTGATTTAAATATGCATCTACATGTAACTTCAGCTAGTCGGGTCGCATTGATATGACCTAGTCTACAATGCCTCAAGAAGGATTCGTTCATTTCTGAACTCTTCCTCTTGTGTGTGTTCCGTATATTAAAGAACTGTAGTTTGATTTAGAACATTAATGCTTTTAGATAACGTGCCTGAACCGATCAACTTTTGATATAGGAAATGTTCAAAACATTATCCAACAATACAAAATTATATCCTTTCTTTACTAATAAAGAGACTGATATGATTTTGTATATCAGGTTCGGTTTCTAATAACATTCGTTCAGAATCAATGTATTGGTAATATAGGGTGATAGTGACCAACAGACTTGGCTGCAACACTTGCCCCGTTTTCTGCCTCATGAAACTTATCACCCGTTCTCAGTTCTCTACCTATCTGCAGCCCTATGTAACAGATTACATATCTGGGATCCTGATCTGGTATCACATACCCAGGACGTAAAGGATACTGAGAAACAGTTCTGTATAATGAACACACCCGAAGATGATGCATCATCATGCACTCTCTTCGTTTGGGCGGCACGGGAAATCTGGTATTCCACAATTTCCTGCTCTGTCTTATAACAATTATAAGTTGGAGCGGGACCAACGTTCCCCAGCTCAGTATAACAAGCGGGTTCGGTCAATAATCCGTATTATTTTCTTGATTAAGGCGTGATATGGTCGCTACTTGGAGAGAGAGAGAGAAGAAAACACTCAGCGTGCGCTCTGTCAAGAATAGATTGGTTTTTATTTTATCTAATCAGGATGGCTCCCACTGCATTTTATCAAATCTTCCTTCAAACCCAAAAAGGAAAGACTAGCCGGGATTAATTACACACTACAAGTTCGCCAATCTTTCTGCCAGGCCAGTGTCGGTACTTTGAGGGAGGTCCCCCGTGCTTTCGCACGAACCTAATTAATGTAAACCTCGTTTTCCCAGAGGTGTAACCTCGTTGACACCTTTCTAGACACCTACTTGATCAGCTAATTGTAATGTATAAAACTCTCCCAGGAGTAACTCTTACTCGCAGCGGGTATCGGGATCCAACTATCTCATAGAAGGTATGCAATCTCATTGCAAATTTCAACACTTGAAATTCCCGATAATATTTTGCCCCTAGCGTCCTATGACCTTGACGGAGGCCAAACAACCCATAGTCCGCTAGTCAAGTTCAACCCGTACATTTCTTGATTGAATTAAACCCACCCGCACGACCCTTGACGGAGGCCAAACAACGCCGTACGAATACCCTAATCCAATCGCATCATATGCTAGCAGATAAGCACTAGTTAGCTACCGTACACTACGCCTTGACGGAGGCCAAACAACCGCAGCACGAATACTAACTAGTACATATCTGAAATGACGGAGGGCTACGACAGGTTTTTCTGAAAACCTATTGCGTAATGAACTTGATATCGTTGTAGGATCGAATGAATTTTGAAATGGAGTGTTTTTGAGGCTTTTCTAGTTTTGCTAAAGGAGTCACTCCCGGTGAAGGGATCGTCGGTCCTTTCCTCGTCGAATGAGGTGCGGGATATATCACATATATCACTGTGCAAAGCAAAAACACTTAAAAGCAATCAAAAGACAAACCGAGTGTGTAGCATCAGCCAGTTATTGCTAAAGGAGTCACTCCCGGTGAAGGGATCTCGGTCCTTTCCTCATCGAATAAGGTGCAGGATATATCACATATACCGCTGTGCAAAGCAAGAACTGTAGCTACCTGTTTTATTTTGAAATTTGATTCTACAACATCTTAGGTTTCTTTTATTTCATTAATCACATTAATGAAGTCCCATCATTTAAATACCTAAACATCACAGATAAATACGACGTACACTTATGCCATCCGCATTCACCTCGATGTCCCCTCGTGCACCGTTAGGTTAGGTAACTAACGGCAGAGCAGGGCAGGGCTAGCGCGGGTGTAAAACATAAGTAACATCTATATAATATATTATATATACTATATACTGTATCTATCACAGAACATCACATGATCACATCACAGATATCGCAGCAGAAGAAACATATGAAATGTTGGATATGCTAGGATGTCCGTGTTTTCAATACGAGCCAGTATAAAACACGGATTCCACGGTCGTGATGAATAGCCAAACCCACACCCCTAGACCCCTACGAGAGCGGCAAGCAACCCTACCAATTCTAGAGTTAGGAGACCCGGACTCGACTCCTCGAGTTGGTCTCCCACTGGACTCCAGAACCCGGTTACTTGTGCCCTCCTCCTTGGGTCTATCCTAGTGCGGAAAAGTAAATAATATACAAAGGTGACAACTTCCGCAACCTGGAAGCGCCCCAAATAAAAGAATATTACATACAAGTTTTTACATGAATGAAAATGAAAAACACTCATCTCACATAAAAAAACCCCGGCTATTCAAACACGACGATCCAATATAACATATCCAGCAACACATAACATCACATGTCATCAACGTAAGTAAATATGCGCATCCCAATTGTCGTTGACATATAGCAACGAAACCGGCGATATCACATATTACACTTACGGTCACAGAAAAGAAAGTGTAAAACTACAACAGTTGGAATCCGCAACCACCTCAGATATCGCATGCCTGACCAAATGAATTACTTAGACATCGCATGCCTAACAATTATAAACCCCGCATTTTAGTCTCATTATCGAAAACACTTTTCAATATTGAGTCGGGCAATTCAACAGGATTCCCGACATTTTGATCGAATGCTCGTCGCAAACTTTAGTAGGCGGCCGCACCCCTGATACCGTCGACGAAGTGCACCAAGGCGGAACACCGCTACCGCGAGCACCCGAACGGATGTTTTCGGCGACGGGGTTCTCCTACAGTCACTTGGTCGGGGCTATGGAGTGAGGCTGTCTATTAAGTTTACCCGGCGAGTATCCGCGTACGCTACGTGATTGCGACGGACTTCTGATCACATCAAAATTCCGTGGCAACCGATCAAGTGAGACTAAAGTGCTACGTTTATAACATTCATTCAGTTATCTCATAACTATTTGTGAATTCCAATTATTGCATCACATTCCAGATAATTAGAAAATGTTAAACTTTCCGATCGAACATTCAAACACCCAAGTTTTCCCGATATAGATCAACACATGAAATAAGTCTAACAACATTCAGTTCGTGCCTCAGTACCAACGGTCCAGCCGTAGAAGGGTCAAGCCAACGCCTCACATGTGGCACGCCGTACTGCCCCAAACCCGAAGGTTCAAAGGGCAGTTCAAGACGGTCACATAATCGAGTTAAGGTTTGTTGTCTTCTAGAGGGACCATCGCGTTACTTGCACTACTTAGAACGTCGTTAAACTACGGAAAAATCCAACACTTGGAAATTTCCCGACAGGGGAAAAATTGGGTATTTATATCCGGTCGAACTTTTTAACATATTCTAAAAATTATCCGGAAAGCCACACAGACAAAATTTGATACTCCGATCAAAACACCGAATCCCCAAAACAACCCCAGAAAATTCAACTGTTGAATAAAATTTAAAAATTCCCATAAAATCTAGCATCAGGAAAAAGGAGTTACTGTGCAAATCTTACTGTGGGACAGGGCCGTACGGCCGCGGAACCGCCGCATGAGCCTTGCTCATGCCGCGGATCCGCGGTGGTATAGTAGAATTGGGCCCACGAATTTCACAGTAAATCTTAGATATTCCTGCTGAATTTTTTAGCAATTTTTAATATGGAAAAATCCACGTTTTCAGAAAAAGTACAGAGAGCACTTTTGAGTTGGGGTTTCGGGTTCGTTCGGGTTTCAAATTCCGTCTGGACTTCGCCTAAGGCTCTAACTAGGCTCTGATACCACTGTAGGGTTCCTAGGCACACTAGTGAGGTCTCACAAGGCATCAACCATGCCAATTTCAAAAATTCTAGGTGCCGAGAGACCCGACTACGGATCGTCGGCTAGATTTCAAGGCGAAAAGTAAACTAGTTAACACTTAACTATAAGAATCGGAAATACAACCTTTGTAGATCCGGTCCTCCACCTCCACGGCTCCGAGATGAGGTCGTCTCCGCTGTCTAAATCAAATCCGGGCTCTAGCGTCGGCTTCATCGGGGAATGGACGGGCTAGGTCGTCGACGACGTGCCGAAGATGATCTACGTCGAAGCATCACTAGATCGAGCTCCACCTTCACCAAGTCTTGAAAACTTGTGAAGGAAACACACTCTACTACTTGGCAAAAGGTAGAGGATGAAGAAATAGGAAGTGGGTAGACTTTAGTTTTGGATTTCTCACTCATTTCATCAATCCATCATTGATGTAGTCAAGCTTTTCTTCTTGAAATGAAGAAGAAGAAGAAAGCAAGAAGATGATAATTATTATGATAAGAATAATAATAGAAAAGAAAAATTCAATCTTATCATAACACTTACCATAGTTAAGTGTAGAGAGTTAACCAAAGTTAGTGAGTGGTTAGGGTTTGGCATAAAACAAAAATGGTGGACTTTTCAAAAGTTCAAGAAACTTCAACAAAAGAAATAAATAAAGCCACCATTTTCCTTTTGCCAAAAATAAATAAATCATTTAAAACCCTTAACCATTAACTAACTATGGTTTAAACATACATTTAACCAAGTATTGCATGTATCATCAAACATGATACAAGCAAGTGCACAAAATCATATCGCATATGCAATGCGCACACCCGAGTGAGAAAATCCATTTAAAGTGAACCGATACTAGTTAATGCAAAGTAATATATCAAATATATATAATTATGCATTAAATCATTAAATCAACACTTGATTTAACGATCCGGTCATGACGCACATAACCGACCGGTATCATTAGTAACATCTTATCGAATCAACACTTGATCCGATAACCCGGCTATATCGCATATAACCGATCAATGTCACATCGCGAGAATCGAATACAGTATCACATACTCGTATTATTCTCGGTCCCGCACATATCTCATATGCGCTCCTATTTCGTTTCCCTTGAGCCAGGAAACCTCTGTGTAGGACTCTAAAGACTCGTCAATACGCCGGCAGCAGGTGATGATCATATCAAACACCCACAAGCCGCAAGCGGTCTGCTAAACGTAACGGCCACCCGGGTATTGAGCGATCTGAAGATCGACGAGCAAGCCCGCTCACACTCCAGTGAATCCGACCAGTAACACTACCGTACAGTCCGGTCTGATCGTCTGATATGTCGCATATCTCGCCTAGGGGTGGTAAACGTCAGACCCCAATAGCTCAATAAGTCGTGTCGATATGAGGTCTATAACAATTCGAGAAACTACTGGTAACACTTACCAGTAAATCTCAGCAACCCTGGCCAGGGATTTCCTGTTATAGCCAATCGAACACAGCGCAACATCAACTCCCTATACCGGGAGAGACGAATCCCCTCCTATCGCTCATTGCCTCCATGTGACTCGGGACTGTACCCAAAAACCACCGTTTTGCACGCCCTCTTGGACGTGGTAAGATAGAAATCAAAGCACAGTGGGAACCACACAAGACTCTATGACGATCTCGGGTCAACAGACTACTCTGTACCAGTGTCACCAGAGAACTGCCATCTGACGTGAGGTATAATACCATCTGGGAGTTTTCGGCGAGTCCGTCCAGTGTACCCAGTCTCTACTGAGCACCCGTATATCATCTCTGATGTCAAACACCAATGGATATGGGATCATCCGTCGCCCATTTGTATGGGTCGAGAAGGTATACGCTAGTCTACTCTGGTATATCGATGCCCCGTCTCGATATACCCACGACTAGGGGCTTTGAAGGATGTACTTATGGACTACCATGTCCCCACTAGTATGATCTGCATCATAGTCCAGGTAGTCAAGTACAGATCCTAAGGGCTTTACCAACATGTAACAGGGAGACAATCAGTGTACACGTTAAGGTAAAGATCAACCAGATAGCATACT
Source organism: Agapanthus africanus (assembly GCA_030015575.1). Taxonomy (NCBI): domain Eukaryota; kingdom Viridiplantae; phylum Streptophyta; class Magnoliopsida; order Asparagales; family Amaryllidaceae; genus Agapanthus; species Agapanthus africanus. Next base: position 233,964,967 of record CM057344.1, read on the forward strand.
ATCATGTCGAGCAAGAAAGTCCTCCCTATATATGTCCCAGCATCCACTACAATATACATCCTATGTACAGTAATGGCCTCTAGGGCATACATATAACTAACATCGACTTATGATATATTGGCCTTCATCAAGGTCATAAGAGCTTGGGGCAAAAATCCACATCAGGAGTTTCTAAGGAAATTGAAACTTGCTAGTGTTGCATACCATTTGGAGTGTGATAATTTTGGTAGAATTCCTTCAAGGTTATCACGCGATGATATTTGGATCCCGATCCTAATGTGAGTATCCGCTACTCCTCGGGAGATTTTTCACTAAAACAATCAATGTTATAAACCAAGTAGCTGCCTAGAACGGTGTTAGCAGGGCTATGCTTCTAGGGAAAAGAGGTTATGTAATTAAGAAACTTCGCGAAAGCATTGGAAAACCTCCCTCGAAGTACCAACACCAGCCTGGCCGAAAAGTTAAGCATGTATTGTAGGGTGAGATTAATCCTGACTAATTATTCTTTTATGCTTTGAGGAAGGATTCAAGAAACAGTAGGAGCCATCCTGTTTAGATAAACTAATAACCAATCTAAACTTGCAAGAGCATCATGCTAAGTGTTCTCTCTCTCTCTCTTGACTGCAGCGACAAATATGACTGGGCTTAAGTTACTATTAGCTAATAAATTGATTGAGCCTAACTATTATGATTGGCTAAGGAATGTCAAGATGGCCATTACCTATGACAAGCTGGGCCACCTCCTTACTACCAAAGCCCCTGCCGTCCTAGGTCCAGATTCTACCGTCGCGGATGTTGAAATCCGTAAGTCATGGGAAAAAGGCAGTGCGAGAGCTAAGTGCCTCGTGTTAGCCTCAATGAATAGTGAACACCAGAGGCAGCATGAGAAGATGGACTTAGCTTCTATCTTCCTCCATACCAAAGATTTATATGGAGAGCAATCTCGTATCGCAAGATATGAGACCTCGAAGATATTATTTCAAGCAAGGTTGGCTATCGGGTCATCTGTAGGGGACCATGTCCTTATGAAGATTAGCTATATTGAAAAGCTCTCGGACCTTAGGACCACGTTGGAGAACGGGTTATTTACTGACTTGATTCTAAAGTAGCTCCCTTCTACTTACGCCCAATTTACCTTGAATTTCAACATTCAAGGGAAGGAAGTTACACTTCCAGTATTCCTCAACATGTTGAGGCTTAGAGGGCATCCAGCAAGAATCCAGGGAGACACCTGCTCTGCTCATTGGAGAATCTTACTCTTCTAAATCTAAGGCGAAAGCCAAGGGAGAGAAGAAGAAGGCCTCCACCAAGCCGATAGGCGGTGTCAGTAAGTAGAGAAAAAGGGCAGGGCAAAAGTTTCGGGGCTAACAATAGGGAAGGAGGAATGTTTCTATTGTCACGGGAAAGGACATTGGAAGAAGGACTGCAGGGCTTGGAAAGCCAGAAACCAGGATTCGAAGCACATTGTGGCTTCGGTTTGGAGTGTGTTTATGATTGAAAACTGTCTGTTAATTAACTCTACTTCCTAGGTATTGGATACCGGATCAGGATCTCATATCTGTAATTCATTACAGGCTCTGAGAAACTATAGAGTTATCAATGCAGGTGATATGACTCTCAGGGTTGCTAACGAAATGAGAGTGGACGTTGTATCCATAGGGGAATATCACCTAGGATTGACAAGTGGGCAGATTTTGATTTTGCGTAATTGTTTGTGTGTACCTAGTTTGGCTTGTAATATCATTTCTGTATCTTTACTATCTAAAGAAGGTTATGATTTTACATTTGTAAGCGATGTGGTCCACATCCATCTAAATCAAGCTGTGATTGGGTCAGATACACTAGATGATGATATATACATATTAAATCAAGATCAGGTTTTCAACGTCCACACAATTAAAAGAATGTCTCCAGAATTAAATCAAGCTTTCTTATGGCATTGTAGACTGGGTCACATCAATGAGACATGGTTGACAAAGTTATATAAAGAGGGTTATTTGGATCTATTCGAATATCGGTCCTATGCAACTTATCAATCATGTCTCAAAAGAAAGATGACAAAGATTCCGTTCACTAGACACGGGGTAAGAGCGAGCGAGCTCTTGGGACTCATACACAGCGACGTGTGTGGTCCAATATCTATACATGCAAGAAGTGATTATTCCTAATTCAATACTTTCACGGATGATTTCTCTAGGTATGGACATGCATTCTTGATGAAACATAAATCTGAGGCCTTTGAGAAATTTCGCGAATACAAAAATGAAGTGCAAAAACAAGCCGGCAAAATTATCAAGACACTTAGATCTGATCGAGGTGGTGAATACGTAAGTGCCGAGTCTTGGGTTACTTAAAAGAGAATGGAATTCTCGCTCAGCTTACTCCTCCATACACACCTCAACACAATGGTGTATCGGAAAGCCGGAATCGTACCCTATTGGATATGGTACGTTCCATGATGAGTAACGCTGAGTTGCTGTGATCCTTCTGCGGTTATGCACTAGAATCAACTGCATATCTTTTAAATAAGGTTCCAACCAAGACTATGCCTACCACACTATATCAGATATGGAGTGGGAAGAAACCCTATCTTCAGTATCTGAAGATATGGGGATATCCAGCTTTTCTAAAAAAGCAGCATGCAGACAAGCTCGAGGTACGCTCAGTACTGTGTATGTTTGTGGGATACCCAAAGAACTCCAAGGGGTATCTTTTTTATTACGCAGAGGAATAAAAAGTCTTTGTTTCTCGTCATGCCCACTCTTTGGAAATTCAATATTTAGAAAAAGAGATAAATGGCAGCGCAATAGAACTGGAAGAAATTCTGGAACCACAAGCTATTACTGAAAGCATGGTGGAACCAGAAGTTTCGAAACAACCGGACATCCCTGCGCCACTCCGTAGGACTAGTAGGCAATCTCATCCTCCCGAGAGATACTACGGTTTTCTCATAGACGGTGATAGAGAGGATTGCATCATTGACGATGATGAGCCAACTAGTTTCGAGCAAGCCATTCAGAGCAAAGACTCGGTAAAATGGCCGGATGCAATACGGACTAAGATGGAGTCCATGTACACCAACAAAGTATAGACTTCGTACATTGCTCCAGAAGGGGTAAAACCTGTAGGCTGCAAATGGATCTTCAAAAAGAAGATTGGTGTAGATGGACAGGTAGAAACCTATAAGGCTAGACTTGTTGCAAAAGGTTTTCATCAAAGTCCAGGTTTGGACTATGATGAAACCTTTTCTCCAGTGGCTATGCTCAAATCCATTCGGATCCTTCTTGCCATTGCTGTCTTTCCTCGATTATGAAATTTGGAAGATGGGCGTAAAGATCGCTTTTCTAAATGGAAATTTGGAAGAGTGTGTCTATATGGATCAGCAAGAGGGTTTCATTCAGAGTGGGAGCAGCGGGAAAGTGTGCAAGTTGTTTAAATCCATTTATGAATTAAAGCAGACATCGCAGAGTTAGAACATCTGTTTTGATGAGACAGTCAAAAAATTCGACTTTATCAAAAATCCATATGAACTATGCATTTATAGTAAGATTGTAGCGAGAACTGTGGTATTCCTCGTCTTGTATGTGGATGAAATTCTCTTGATAGGAAATGACATTCCTATGCTACAATCAGTCAAAGGATTTTTATCACAAAGCTTCTCCATGAAATACCTGCGTGATGCCTCCTACATTCTGGGGATCCAGATCTATCGTGATAGATCTAAACGGATGTTAGGACTTTCATAGTCAAGGTACATCAACGCCATACTGAAAAGATTTAGTATGGAAGATTCAAAGCGCGGTAATCTACCGGCTTGTCACAGAATCACCCTCTCCAAAGGGATGTCTCCCAAGACTAATTTGGAAAGGGATCGCATGTCTATTATACCCTACGCTTCTGCGGTGACTCTATAATGTATGCGATGTTATGTACCAGACCAGATGTTGCTTACGCACTAAGCGTGGTAAGCCGGTATCAGTCAAATCCATAGGAGAAGCACTGGACAGCAGTAAAGAACATTCTCAAGTACCTGAGAAGGACTAAGCAGATGTTCTTGGTGTACGGCTTAATAGACCTCCAGATCGATGCCTTTGTTGACTCCAGCTTCCAGAGTGACAAGGATGACTCCAAGTCCATGTCGGGTTATGTCTGTTGGAAGAGCTCCAAGCAGGACACCGTTGCAGACTCGACGATGGTAGCGGAGTATAAAGCTGCTTGTGACGCCGCAAAAGAAGCAGTCTGGATGAGTGTCACGACCCAAAATTTGGCACGTGACCGGCACTTAAACCATGTAACGTCAACAGGCGTAACGCAATTTATGTAAGCCGAAAACACAGAAATCTAAACCATCAAAAGTAGTAAGTGATAAGAACATTGTTAAAAACATTTGGATGTCTCAAGTAAAAATCCTTAAAGTTTAAAATTTATTTTCTTAAAAATTTCGGCAGCACCTCCATTGAATAAACTAGCCCCGAAACGGGTACAAACATAAGATATAAGTAAAGCATCCCCAAATAGGAGCAAATCACGCCCAAAGGCGGAAACAACCATTACAAGCATATATATGACGCCGTAGCGAAGAAATAGACAATATAAAGTGAAAACAGCATAAGAGATAAAATTGCATAATAAAAGCCGGCTCACACGAGCTCGACACCCAAAGTCACAAAATATACAATATCGTCCTCACAACTCATCTCTAAGTCAATATATGAAATGGTAGATGGAGAGTACTAGATATAATGAGATATATAAGGGATACAATCGGATAACCGCAACCTACCTATAGCAAAACGGCTAACAGCCAACCGTAGCGGTATCTGCTGCAAAAAGATACAATAAGAAGCCCTGCCGCGACTACTCTGAGGGTCAAGCCTGCAAAACACTGTGGCACAACAGGGGTGAGTTGCCAACTCGTGAATAGTAAGTAACATCGTACAGATAATCGCAGGTATGCACGTACTGCGATACTCTATCACATGCAATCTGATAGCTTAAATATGACAATATGGATATACAACAATCATGAAAGGTACTCTATCAGGTACTACAAATACATGAAGCAATGCAAATCAAATAACTACTGAGTATGGGATAAAACATATCATCAACAATGAATCATCACTGTGGAAAGACCGGTGTCCATCAACGACACCCCAAATCCCAATACCTCAGGCGCCGTCACTCTGATCGGTCTTCATATCTGTAAATCTCATGGAACCTGAGTGCCTAACATTGGCACTCGAAACATCATGAAAACTCGTGTCCAATATCGACACGTAAATCCACATAACTCGGGCTCCGTCAGTCCAAATCTGCCCACGGGCTCCGTCAGTCCGGATTGGCCCATATCCATCTCTCAACTCCGGTCGGTATCCTCCGGATAACCGCCAGGACCAACCAATCACCGGTAGGTAGCAGTCCCTCTGCCAGGCTCATCGTCTACTACACAACATCCTTTTCTTGTCCCGGAGTACCATACCGGGTCCACCATGAACCCGCAAATGGATCATCCAGCTCCTCGAATCGGGTTTCTATCACAAGTCTCAGAACCGAGAAAACTCATGGTAGACGCACTGAAATATCATATCAAGAGAAACCGGGTTTTTCAAAACAATGCATACTTTCTTTAAATAATACCACGGTTCTCAAATCCATAAATCACATGAAATCCGTATCTTAATGCGTAAATCCATGAAATATGATATATGCAACATAAAACAGTAATATGAGCATATCAAGGGAAATCCGCTCTTTTAAATGAATCCAGTTTTTAAATATATCATGCGGTTCCCAATTCCTCCAAAATCAAATGCAACATCATATAAGGGTGTACATGTAGCTATGCATGCACGATGCATTTCATAAGCGCAATAGAACAAGAATCAATGCATCAATATCAATAACAATACAATACTGCATATGTGTATAGGTTGTGCGTGTCATGGCAATTACCGACGGTGTGGGTGTAGTATACAATTTAGTGCTCGTGCAACATGAACCATCATTAATGGTGCAGTGTCCACTAGGTACTAAGTCAAGGCACAACAAGTAATGGTATGCAATGATTCTCATGCATAATCAATATATATGAATATAAACATACGGCTATAATATCATATCAAGCCCTGACGCATAACGCCATACGGGCGATTTGTTAGTTATATGTATGCCCTAGAGGCCATTACTATACATAGGATGTATATTGTAGTGGATGCTGGGACATATATAGGGAGGACTTTCTTGTTCGACATGATAGTATGCTATCTGGTTGCACTTTACCTTGACGTGTACACTGATTATCTCTCTGTTACATGTTGGTAAAGCCCTTAGGATGTGTACTTGACTACCTGGACTATGATGCGGATCATACTAGTGGGGACATGGTAGTCTATAAGTACATCCTTCAAAGTCCCTAGTCGTGGGTATATCGAGACGGGGCATCGATATACCAGAGTAGACTAGCGTATACCTTCTCGACCCATACAGATGGGCGATGGATGATCCTATATCCATTGGTGTTTGACATCAGAGATGATATACGGGTGCTCAGTGGAGACTGGGTACACTGGATGGACTCGCCGAGAACTCCCAGATGGTATTATACCTTACGTCAGATGGCAGTTCTCTGGTGACACTGGTACAGAGTAGTCTGTTGACCCGAGATCGTCATAGAGTCTTGGGTGGTTCCCACTGTGCTTTGATTTCCATCTTACCACGTCCAAGAGGGCGTGAAAAACGGTGGTTTTTGGGTACAGTCCCGAGTCACATGGAGGCAATGAGCGATAGGAGGGTATTCGTCTCTCCCGGTATAGGGAGTTGATGTTGCGCTGTGTTCGATTGGCTATAACCGGAAATCCCTGGCCAGGGTTGCTGAGATTTACTGGTAGGTGTTACCAGTAGTTTCTCGAACTGTTATAGACCTCATATCGACACGACTTATCGAGCTATTGGGGTCTGACGTTTACCATCCCTAGGCGAGATATGCGACATATCAGACGATCAGACCGGACTGTACGGTAAGTGTTACTGGTTGGATTCACAGGAGTGTGAGCGGGCTTGCTCGTCGATCTTCTGATCGCTCAATACCCGGGTGGCCGTTACGTTTAGCAGACCGCTTGCGGCTTGTGGGTGTTTGATATGATCATCACCTGCTGCCGGCGTATTGACGAGTCTTTAGAGTCCTACACAGAGATTTCCTGGCTTAAGCGAAACGAAATAGGAGCGCATATGAGATATGTGCGGGACCGAGAATAATGCGTGTATGTGATACCGTATTCTATTCTCGCGATGAATGTATCGACTGGTTGTATGCGATATAACCTAGTTATCGAATCAAGGGTTGATTCGATAAGTCGATACATTGGATACTAGTCGGTTATGTGCGACATGACCGGATCATTGAATCAAGTGTTGATTTAATGATTTAATGTATAATTATATATATATGATATATTACTTTGCATTAACTAGTATTGGTTCACTTTAAATGGATTTTCTCACTTGCATTGCACAAGTTGTATATGTGATATACTTTTGTGCACTTGATTGTATCATGTTTGATGATACATGTTTACTTGGGTTTGTGTAAAGATTAAACCATGGTTATATGAATGGTTAGGGTTTTCTTTTCTTGTTTATTTATTTATTTATTTATTTCTTTATGGAAAAGATAATGAAAGAAAATGGTGGCTTATTTTGTTTGATTTTGAAGCTTCATGAAGCTTTGACTAAGTGACCATTTTGTCTCATGCTTAACCCTAACCATTCCACATAACCCTAGTTCATTCTCTACACTTGACCATGGTTATTATTATGAGAAGTATTCTTTTTCAATTCCTTTTTAATTAACTTATCATAATATTCTTTCTTCTTCTTCATCGTCTTCTTCAATGAAGAAAGCTTGACTTCATCAATGGTGACTTGATGAAATGAGTGAGAAATCAAATTCTAAAGTGAACCCACTTCCTATTTCTTCATCCTCTACCTCTTGCCAAGTAGTATAGGGTGTTTCCTTCACCAGTTTTCATCGCTTGGTGAAGGTGGAGCTTGATCTAGTGATGCCTCGACGTAGATCATCTTCGGCATCGTCGTCGATGACCTAGCCCGCTTTTTCTCCGATGAAGCCGATGTTAGAGTCATGGTTCGATTTGGACAGCGGAGAGGACTTCATCATGGAGCTATGGAGGTGGAGAAACGGATCTACAAAGGTTGTATTTCCGTTCGTTTAGTTTAGTCGTAAACTAGTTTCACTGTTTCGCCTAAAATTCTAGTTAACGATCCGTATTAGGGTTTCTCGGCACCCGTAAAATTTGAAATTGGCATGGTTGATGCCTTGTGAGACCTCCTTAGTGTGCCTAGGAACCCTACAGTGGTATCAGAGCCTAGATAGAGCCTTAGGCGATGCGTAGACGGAGTTAGAAATCCGATCGAACCGAAACCCCATTGCAAAATCGCTCTCTGTACATTTTTCAAAACTGTTGAATTTTGTGACTTAAAAATATGCAGAAAAATAAACAGGAAAAACTAAGAATTACTGTGAAGTTTAGGATCCTAATTCCATAATTAGACCGCGGAACCGCGGCCAAACCAGGGGTTTGGCGGCTCTTCCGCGGCCCAAATTTGGACTTAGTCCCTCAAATTTCATATATTTATTCTTAGGTCCTTTCTTGGCAATTTTTTATGTGAATTTTTTAATTCCACTCAAGTGTTGAGTTTTCTAGGGTTTTATTGGGGATTCGTTAATTTGATCGAATAATTTAACTTCGTTTATGTTTTTCCGGATATTTTAGAAACTGTTAAGAAGTTCGACTGGATATAAATACCCACTTTTTCCCCTGCCGGGAAATTTCCAAGTGTTGGATTTTTCCGTAGTTTAATAACGTTCTAAGTAGTGCAAGTAACGCGATGGACCCTCTAGAAGACAACAAACCTTAACTCGATTATGTGACCGTCTTGAACTGCCCTTTGAACCTTCGGGTTTGGGGCAGTACGGCGTGCCACATGTGAGGCGTTGGCTTGACCCTTCTACGGCTGGACCGTTGGTACTGAGGCATGAACTGGATGTTTTTAAACTTGTTTCATGTTTTGAGCTGTTTCGGGAAAACTTGGGTGTTTGGATGTTCGATCGGAAAGTTTAACATTTTCTATTTATCTGGAATGGGATACAATAATTGGAATTCACAAGTAGTTATAAGATAACTGAATGAATGTTATAAACATAGCACTTTAGTCTCACTTGATCGGTTGCCATGGAATTTTGATGTGATCAAAAGTCTGTCGCAATCACGTAGCGTACGCGGATACTCGCCGGGAAAACTTAATAGACAGCCTCGCCCCATAGCCCCGACCAAGTGACTGTAGGAGAACCCCGTCGCTGAAAGCATCCGTTTGGGTGCTCGCGGCAGCGGTGTTCCGCCTTGGTGCACTTCGTCGACGGCATCGGGGGTGCGGCCGTCTACTAAAGTTTGCGAGGAGCATTCGATCAAAATGTCGGGAATCTTGTTGAATTGCCCGACTTGATATTGAAAAGTGTTTTCGATAATGAGACTAAAATGCGGGGTTTATAATTGTTAGGCATGCGATGTCTAAGGAATTCATTTGATTAGGCATGCGATGTCTATGCAGGTTGCGGATTCCAACTGTTGTAGTTTTACACTTTCTTTTCTGTGACCGTAAGTGTAATATATGATATCGCCGGTTTCGTTGCTATATGTCAACGACAATTGGGATACGCATGTTTACTTACGTTGATGACATGTGATGTTATGTGTTGCTGGATATGTTATATTGGATCGTCGTGTTTGAATAGCCGGGGTTTTTTCTGTGAGATGAGTGTTTTTCATTTTCATTCATGTAAAAACTTGTATGTAATATTCTTTTATTGGGGCACTTCCAGGTTGCGGAAGATGTCACCCTTTGTATATTATTTACTTTTCCGCACTAGGATAGACCCAAGGAGGGGAGCATAAGTAACCGGGTTCTGGAGTCCAGTGGGAGACCAACTCGAGGAGTCGAGTCCGGGTCTCCTAACTCTAGAATTGGTAGGGTTGCTTGCCGCTCTCGTAGGGGTCTAGGGGTGTGGGTTTGGCTATTCATCACGACCGTGGAATCCGTGTTTTATACTGGCTCGTATTGAAAACACGGACGTCCTAGTATATCCAATATTTCATATGATCCTTCTGCTGCGATATCTGTGATGTGATCATATGATGTTCTGTGATAGATACCGTATATAGTATATATGATATATTATATAGACGTTACTTATGTTTTACACCCGCGCTAGCCCTGCCCCGCTCTGCCGTTAGTTACCTAACCTAACGGTGCATGAGGGGACATAGAGGCGAATGTGGATGGCATAAGTGTACGTCGTATTTATCTGTGATGTTTAGGTACTTAAATGATGGGACTTCATTAATGTGATTAATAAAAGAAAAGAAACCTAAGATGTTGTAGAATCGAATTTCAAAATAAAACAGGTAGCTACAGTTCTTGCTTTGCATAGCGGTATATGAGATATATCCTGCACCTTATTCGATGAGGAAAGGACCGAGATCCCTTCACCGGGAGTGACTCCTTTAGCAATAACTGGCAAATGCTACACTCTCGGTTTGTCTTTTGATTGCTTTTAAGAGTTTTTGCTTTGCACAGTGATATATATGATATATCCCGCACCTCATTCGACGAGGAAAGGACCGACGATCCCTTCACCGGGAGTGACTCCTTTAGCAAAACTGGAAAAGCCTCAAAAGCACTCCATTTCAAAATCATTTGATTCTACAACGATATCAAGTTCATTACGCAATAGGTTTTCAGAAAAACCTGTCGTAGCCCTCCGTCATTTCAGATAAGTACTAGTTAGTATTCGTGCTGCGGTAGTTTGGCCTCCGTCAAGGCGTAGTGTACGGTAGCTAACTAGTGCTTATCTGCTAGCATATGATGCGATTGGATTAGGGTATTCGTACGGCGTTGTTTGGCCTCCGTCAAGGGTCGTGCGGGTGGGTTTAATTCAATCAGGAAATGACGAGTTGAACTTGACTAGCGGACTGTGGGTTGTTTGGCCTCCGTCAAGGTCATAGAACGCTAGGGGCAAAATTATCGGGAATTTCAAGTGTTGAAATTTGCAATGAGATTGCATACCTTCTATGAGATAGTTGGATCCCGATACCCACTGCGAGTAAGAGTTACTCCTGGGAGAGTTTTACACATTACAATTAGCCGATCAAGTAGGTGTCTAGAAAGGTGTTAACGAGGTTACGCCTCTGGGAAAAAGAAGTTTACATTAATTAGGTTCGTGCGAAAGCACGGGGGACCTCCCTCAAAGTACCGACACTGGCCTGGCTGAAAGATTGGCGAACTTGTAGCGTGTAATTAATCCCGGCTAGTCTTTCCTTTTAGGGTTTGAAGGAAGATTTGATAAAAACAGTAGGAGCCATCCTGATTAGATAAAATAAAAACCAATCTGATCTTGCAAGAGCATACGCTGAGTGTTTTCTTCTCTCTCTCTCCAGGTAGCGACCATATCACGCCTTAATCAAGATAATAATACGGAATATTGACCGAACCCGCTTGTTATACTGAGCTGGGGAACGTTGGTCCCGCTCCAACTTATAATTGTTATAAGACAGAGCAGGAAATTAGGGAATACCAGATTTCCCGTGCCGCCCAAACGAAGAGAGTGCATGTTGATGCATCATCTTCGGGTGTGTTCGTTACAAAGAACTGTTTCTCTGTATCCTCTACATCCTGGGTATGTGATACCAGATCAGGATCCCAGATATGTAATCTGTTACATAGGGCTACAGAAAGGTAGAGAACTGAGAACGGGTGATAAGTTTCATGAGGCAGAAAACGGGGCAAGAGTTGCAGCCAAGTCTATTGGTCACTGTCACCCTGTATTACCAATACATTGATTCTGAACGAATGTTATTAGATACCGAACCTGATATACAAAATCATATCAGTCTCTTTATCAGTAAAGAAATGATAAAATTTTGTATAGTTGGATAATGTTTTGAACATTTCCCATATCAAAAGTTGATCGGTTCAGGCACGTTATCTAAAAGCATTGATGTTCTAAATCAAACTACAGTTCTTTAGTATACGGAACACACACAAGAGGAAAAGTTCAGAAATGAACGAATCCTTCTTGAGGCATTGTAGACTAGGTCATATCAATGCGACCTGACTAGCTGAAGTTACATTTAGATGCATATTTAAATCTGTTTGAATTTACATCTTATGAAACTTGTCAGTCATGTCACAAAGATACAATGACCATAGCTCTGTTTACTGGAAACAGAGAAAGAGTTAGTAAACTCTTGGGATGATACATGTTGATGTATTTAAGGTCCCCTGTCTACAAATGCCATAGACCGGTTCTTTGTACTTCATTATATTCTCTGATAATCTCTTTAGATTCAGACATATGTTCCTGTTGAAACACAAGTCAGAACCTTTTGAGATATTCACAGAATATAAGTTAGAAGTAGAGAACCAAAACGGGTATAAGTATTATGTCCTTTGATGTGATCAAGGAGGAGAATACTTGAGTACGGAATTCTTGGACTTTTCTGAAGAAGAATTAGATTCTCTCTCAGCATTACTCCTCCGTATACACCATAGCACGATGGTATATCGGGGTGGAGCAATCACACCCTATATGATATGGTGTGCTCTATGATGAGTACTACTGAGTTACCTATTTCCTTTTTGGGAGTAATGCACTTGAGAAGCTGTATACCTATTGAATAGGGTTCAAATCAAATCAGTTGCCTACCACTTCATATTTGATATGATAAGGAAAGAGCCCATCTCTTAAGTTAGTTAAGATTTGGGGTTGTCCAGCCTATGTCTGAAAAGCAAAATCCGGACAAGCTCGAGGCAAGGTCAGTTATGTAGAACTGGAAATGTTCCAGCTATACAAACTGCGGCTGATGATTTGAAAGAACCAAAGGATTCAATAGTTACCAACGAACCTCAGCCTCTCCGCCGATCTAGTAGGGTTTCTCACCCACTTGAGAGATACTTATGTTTCTCTATGACAGTGGGAGCGAGGAATGCATCATGAGATGATGACCCAACTAGTTTCGAGCTGGGCATCAGGAGTGGGACTCTGTAAGAATGGCTGGATGCTTAGTGATCTGAGATGGAATCCTTATACACCAACAAAGTATGGACTTTGGTTGCTATATCTGAAGGGTTAAATCCCCATCAGGAGCAAGTATATCTTAAGAAGATTACTTGGTGTAGATGGAAAAGTTGAGACTTTCAAAGCTAGACTTGTTAAAGCTTTTCGTCATCGACTAGGCGTGGATAATGATGAAACCTTTTCAAGTGGCTATGCTTAAGTCCATCCAGATCCTACTTGCCACGGCTACATACCATAACTACGATATCTGGCGGTTGGGTGCCATGACTGCTTTTCTAAATGATGTTTTAGAAGAGGACGTCTATAAGTACACAGCCAGAGGGCTTCGTAGACAGTGGGAGCAGTGGAAACGTGTACAAGATGCTTTATAGGATAAAGCAGGTATCGCGGAGTTGGAACATCTGTTTTGATGTGTTAGTCAAAGAGTTTGACATCATCAAAATGGTAGATGAACCTTGTATAAACAAAAAGGTAGTAGGGAGTATGGTAATGATCCTCGTAGAGTACGTGGATGACATACTCTTGATGGGGAAGGAGTTTCCTATGCTACGCTCGGTCAATCTCCGCTTATCACAAGGATTCTCCATATAGGATCAAAGTGATACCTCCTAAATCCTGAGTCTTCATCTATGAGATAGATGTAATTGGATGCTAGGAATCTCACTAGTAGTAGTAAGATGGTATCAAACGATCCTGAGGAGAATCACTGGAAAGGGTTCCAGGTTGATAAAGACGACTGAATGTCAGTCACAGGCATTGTCTTTACCCTCAGTAAAGGGACGGTATGTTGGAAGGGTTCCAAACTAGATACCGTGGCATACTAGACGATAAAGGCTCGATACATCGCTACTTAAGATGCTACCAAAGAGGCAGTCTGGATGTATATTTGTTCATGAGATGAACTTAGTTCCTCCCATTGTGTGACAATGGAGTTGTGGCTTATGCCAAGGAACGTCCGTCCCATCAGTGATCCAGACATATTCTAAGGCAGTATCACCTGATCAAGGAGATGTTTGATCTCAAAGGGATCGAGGTTAGGAGGGTAGACTCAGAGGACAACACGGCGGATCCACTCACAACGGCCTTTTCCCAGAGAGAGACTTTTATGGGATGGTTGAGTATGAGATACTACAACCACTGCTATCAGATGGCCCTAGTGCAAGTGGGAGATTGTTAGTTATATGTATGCCCTAGAGGCCATTACTATACATAGGATGTATATTGTAGTGGATGCTGGGACATATATAGGGAGGACTTTCTTGCTCGACATGATAGTATGCTATCTGGTTGCACTTTACCTTGACGTGTACACTGATTGTATCTCTGTTACATGTTGGTAAAGCCCTTAGGATGTATACTTGACTACCTGGACTATGATGCGGATCATACTAGTGGGGACATGGTAGTCTATAAGTACATCCTTCAAAGTCCCTAGTCGTGGGTATATCGAGACGGGGCATCGATATACCAGAGTAGACTAGCGTATACCTTCTCGACCCATACAGATGGGCGATGGATGATCCTATATCCATTGGTGTTTGACATCAGAGATGATATACGGGTGCTCAGTGGAGACTGGGTACACTGGACGGACTCGCCGAGAACTCCCAGATGGTAATATACCTTACGTCAGATGGCAGTTCTCTGGTGACACTGGTACAGAGTAGTCTGTTGACCCGAGATCGTCATAGAGTCTTGTGTGGTTCCCACTCTGCTTTGATTTCCATCTTACCACGTCCAAGAGGGCATGAAAAACGGTGGTTTTTGGGTACAGTCCCGAGTCACATGGAGGCAATGAGCGATAGGAGGGGATTCGTCTCTCCCGGTATAGGGAGTTGATGTTGCGCTGTGTTCGATTGGCTATAACCGGAAATCCCTAGCCAGGGTTGCTGAGATTTACTGGTAAGTGTTACCAGTAGTTTCTCGAACTGTTATAGACCTCATATCGACACGACTTATCGAGCTATTGGGGTCTGACGTTTACCACTCCTAGGCGAGATATGCGACATATCAGACGATCAGACCGGACTGTACGGTAAGTGTTACTGGTTGGATTCACAGGAGTGTGAGCGGGCTTGCTCGTCGATCTTCTGATCGCTCAATACCCGGGTGTCCGTTACGTTTAGCAGACCGCTTGCGGCTTGTTGGTGTTTGATATGATCATCACCTGCTGCCGGCGTATTGACCAGTCTTTAGAGTCCTACACAGAGATTTCCTGGCTCAAGCGAAACGAAATAGGAGCGCATATGAGATATGTGCGGGACCGAGAATAATGCGTGTATGTGATACCGTATTCTATTCTCGCGATGAATGTATCGACTGGTTGTATGCGATATAACCTAGTTATCGAATCAAGGGTTGATTCGATAAGTCGATACATTGGATACTAGTCGGTTATGTGCGACATGACCGGATCATTGAATCAAGTGTTGATTTAATGATTTAATGTATAATTATATATATATGATATATTACTTTGCATTAACTAGTATTGGTTCACTTTAAATGGATTTTCTCACTTGCATTGCACAAGTTGTATATGTGATATACTTTTGTGCACTTGATTGTATCATGTTTGATGATACATGTTTACTTGGGTTTGTGTAAAGATTAAACCATGGTTATATGAATGGTTAGGGTTTTCTTTTCTTGTTTATTTATTTATTTATTTATTTCTTTATGGAAAAGATAATGAAAGAAAATGGTGGCTTATTTTGTTTGATTTTGAAGCTTCATGAAGCTTTGACTAAGTGACCATTTTGTCTCATGCTTAACCCTAACCATTCCACATAACCCTAGTTCATTCTCTACACTTGACCATGGTTATTATTATGATAAGTATTCTTTTTCATTTCCTTTTTGATTAACTTATCATAATATTCTTTCTTCTTCTTCTTCATCTTCTTCAATGAAGAAAGCTTGACTTCATCAATGGTGACTTGATGAAATGAGTGAGAAATCAAATTCTAAAGTGAACCCACTTCCTATTTCTTCATCCTCTACCTCTTGCCAAGTAGTATAGGGTGTTTCCTTCACAAGTTTTCATGGTTTGGTAAAGGTGGAGCTTGATCTAGTGATGCCTCGACGTAGATCATCTTCGGCATCGTCGTCGATGACCTAGCCCGCTTTTTCTTCGATGAAGCCGATGTTAGAGTCATGGTTCGATTTGGACAGCGGAGAGGACTTCATCATGGAGCTATGGAGGTGGAGAAACGGATCTACAAAGGTTGTATTTCCGTTCTTTTAGTTTAGTCGTAAACTAGTTTCATTGTTTCGCCTAAAATTCTAGTTAACGATCCGTATTAGGGTTTCTCGGTACCCGTAAAATTTGAAATTAGCATGGTTGATGCCTTGTGAGACCTCCTTAGTGTGCCTAGGAACCCTACACGATTTTCCCGTAGATGTTAAATCTAATCACCGGTGATCTCGAGCTAAGTAAATCCGACCACCTGCTTTCCTTTCTTCGTGGAATCCGAAGTCCCTACACTCGCCCCTAAATCACACAAAACATAGCAAGTACAACTCAGAAATCGACCAATAATACGTACAAACTATGTTTAAATCGATGCACCGACTCCAACAACCTCTCAAGTGCTCGCTTAGTGGCTAACGAGTATAGCAACAATCTAAAACAACCCTAAGTGCAGCAAGCTACACAAACGACGCGAACCGTGTCGGATGTCGTAACGCGCGTAGTCGAAACACTAAAACTAGAAATTTGATCTGAGATTTTACATACTGTCACAACCTAAAAATCTAGCAGTACCAAACACCCTAAAACAACTGCAGATAGCTACCCACACAAACACAACACCCCAGTCCCCTGTACGGCCGAGCTCGCCGGAAATTCTCCAAATGACGCTGGCCAAAACCGGTCAGGTAGGGTTCGTGCTTCAGGTGAACACTCAGGGCAACTAGTACAACACTACTATACTACTAGTTTATCCAATAACAACTCGGGGTCACAGCAGATCACAGACATCCTAAAATGACACTAAAAACACGATAGTGCACAAAACTATATCTTTATCGTTCTAAACAGCGACCACTATGCAAAAAAACAATATAACAATCTAATTAACAGTTTAGAGGTCGTTACCTATCCACACTTGCTCAAAATCCTAGCTTTCCATCCTCCAAGTGATCCTGGTGGCTTGATCTTGACTTGTGAAGGGTTTTAGTGGGGTTTAATGAAGATTTTGTTTGGGTTTGTGAGGGTTGGGTTAGGGTTTCAGTTGAGGGATGAGGGAGAGGAAATGAGATGAGGAAAAATAATTGAGAATGAAGAGAGAATGAGAGAATGTGAGTGAGAGTGAGGGTGTATGAGTGAGGGTGTATGTGTGAGTGAGGGATGAAGGAATGAGGGGGTGAGAGTAGTATGAGCCATGCCTCCCTCTTCTCTCTCCTCATTTAATGAATGCCATGCTTGCCCCTCCCTCATCATGCCCTCTCTCTCTTTCTCTTCCTCAAGTAAACAATTTCAAACCACTTTATTTTTAAAACTAAATACTTTTAAATAAATACATATTACAACTTAATTGAAATGGGGTTAGGTGCCATGGCTACTTACGCATGGTTAACCCTAATTAACCCTAGCTTAACATGTACATGTGTGTGCAAGCCTAAAATAAATATTAATAAAATATTAATTAATTTTTATAAAATATTTGAAAACTATTTTGGTAAACTTTTTACTAAAAATCCGCATTATCGCTTAATTAAATTCTAAGGTGTTACAATCCTCCCCCTTATTTAAAAATCTTACTATGCGTACCTTCAAAGAGATGAGGGAATTTCTTCCGCATCTCGCTCCCGGCCTCCCAAGTGACCTCTTCACTATTCGGGCTACGCCAAAAAACCTTCACAGATGGCAAGACCTTTGACCGAAGTTTCTTCACCTGCCGATCCAATATAACTACCGACTGCTCGGTGAACGAAAGATCGCGCTCTAGCTGAACGGTCTGGTGCTGAATCGTGTGAAAAGGGTCATGAAGGTATTTGCGAAACATCGACACATAGAATACAGGGTGAACATCCGGAAAACTGGGTGGAAGTGCCAAACGATAGGCAACGGTACCGACTCGCTCAAGGATATCGAAAGGACCCACAAATCTGGGGCTAAGCTTCCATTTCTTCCCAAATCTCATCACGCCCTTCATCGGAGAAATCCGTAGGAATACATGATCCCCCACTGCGAACTCGAGCCTGCGATGACGACGGTCGGCATAAGACTTCTGTCTGCACTGGGCTGCTCTCATCCTATCCTGAATCAACTGAATTTTCTCCGTAGTCTCTTGCACTAGCTGGGGTCCTAAAATCCTGCTCTCACTGAGTTCGGTCTAACAGACTGGAGATCGACACTTTCTACCATACAAAGCCTCAAAAGGTGCTATCTGAATCGTCTCCTAATAACTGTTATTGTAGGAGAACTCTATCAATGGCAAGTGACGATCCCAACTGCCACCAAAATCAAGCACACACACAAGAAGCATATCCTCCAGAGTCTGTTTAGTCCGCTCTGACTGACCATCGGTCTGCAGATGGAAAGCGGTGCTAAAGCTCAATCGGGTACCTAAAGCTTCCTGAAGTTTCTACCAAAGACGGCTAGTGAACTGGGTGCCCCTGTCGGATACGATGCATGTTGGGAACGCCATGCAAACACACAATCTCATCAATGTACAACTGAACATACTGAGCATAACCGAAAGTGGTCTTCACTAGAAGGAAGTGAGCCGCTTTCGTCAACCGTTCAACAATCACCAAAATGGAGTCATACCCTCGACTGGACCTGGGTAGACCCACAACGAAATCCATGAAGATCCGTTCCTATTTCCACTCCAGAACGGATAAAGGCTGCAACTCTCCTGCCGGTCTCTGATGCTCAGCCTTGTGTAACATTTTGGAAATCGTTTAGGTGAAATTTCGGAGAATCGGTAAAATAACGGGTGTTTTCCGTAAAAAATAAAGATATAAATATCTTTTAATATAAAATTAATTATACCTATTCTTGCTATGAAATTGCTAGTATTTTGTATTTAATGGGTCACTTGTAAATTTCAAGTTCACAAAAATATTTTCCGAAATTAATTATTTTAATATTATTTTAAGCCTTCACTAATACAGTTAATTTGTGATAATTACAAATTGGAATGGGT
This sequence comes from Agapanthus africanus, assembly GCA_030015575.1. Lineage (NCBI taxonomy): Eukaryota > Viridiplantae > Streptophyta > Magnoliopsida > Asparagales > Amaryllidaceae > Agapanthus > Agapanthus africanus. The sequence goes on from CM057344.1 coordinate 233,984,275, forward strand.
TAATACAAATTTTGTGCATCATGACACATTAAACTAAAATATAACAAGTTATTTTTGAAATGAAAAGAAATTTGTCAAAATGGTTTAGAAAATGTAAAAGAAAAAGGCTTAAATTGTGAATTAAATTAAAGTAATTGAGGTATGGGGGTATTTCCTTCACTTGGAACTTGCTACACACACACCCACACTCACACAAACCCATTTTTCCCAACACATGCTGGCTGAATTCAGCAGCCCACCTTTCCCCAAAATTCCCACTCCAAAAATTGAAAAGAAAAGAAATTAATAAAGTATGGAATTAGATAATTAAGGTATGGACTTATGTTGACTTTGAAACCCACATCCCTCACTCTCTCACCTCTCCCCCTCAATTGGTCGAGCCCCCCTGCAGCATTTCAGCAGCCCCCTCCCCTCTCATTCCCTCATCTCATCTCTTCTCCAAAAATCCTCAAAAATTGGTCAAAAAATCAAAGTAAAACCTCACAAAATCAAAATCCAATCTCCACCCATTTTTCCTTAGCCTATCAAGCATGGATTTTGATGAAAAGAGGGCAATTTGGGAAGCTTAGATTTCATGCTAGAACTCAATTGGGAGGTATAAATTTTAACCCTTTAGTGAATTTGTTGTTTAATTGCTTTAAGTTAGCTTATTAAGTGTTTAATTAGGTTTTAAATTGGTTCTAATTGCATGATTGAAAATTCAAGAAAATGGTTTGTGACCAAATTAGGGTTTTTATCATTAGATTGTGGTTTTAATGAGTAGATTAACATGTTAATGCTATGCAAAACTTAATCTTGTTGCATATTGTTAATTGTAACATTTAAAATGTCCAAATTAAGTTTTTTAGCAAACTAGGTTTTAGAAATTAATTCAAAATGTGAGATTAAAATATGGTTAAGGTTTTCATCACATCATTAACAATATAATGGGTAGTTTGATACTTTAAGACATGTAAAATGTAAGCTAGTTTCTTGTTTGCCAATTGTTATTTTAAAAATTGTCTAAATTATATATTTTGTAAACTAGATTTTGAGAAAAATAGCTTTTAAAGTGTGTTTGAGGTTTTGGTGAATTACAACCTATTTCATATTATAATTAGAGTTTTGTGATTGTACAAATGGGTACATTTGGGTTTCTCTCGATTAATCGGCGTTTGTACGCTAATGTCGAGGGTTATTTGGTTCTTTTGCTTGAGCGGACCATAGGTTTTGACCTATGTGAGATTCGTGGGTCGTTTTGGTCATGAGTCAGATTTTAATGTGATACGATGTGTTATGATATGTAGGTACCCTCACGAGGATTTCGAGACGACAAGCAAGCGCGTGGCAACATCGGTATCGTCAAGCGAAGATCAATGTGAGTAGATATATATCTACGGGGGAAGTCGGGTGGATGGCGTATACCACCCCCGCAGTTCGTAGTATAGAATATGATACTCATTATTCATATGATATATATGTATATTGCGAGATTATGGTTGATCAAGTCTGGTTATAGGTGTACATGTTATAGTTTTAGTGTAATTAGAAATAACTTAGTTTAGCTTCTTAGTCGCGAAACCCTAGATTAGAGATTTCACCCGCACGCACACACACACTTGCATGCATTTTATTACTTGTGTGTATATGGGAATATGTACATATATATATATACACACACACATAGGTATGGGACTGTGTGTGTGTGTATACGTATACATATACATGGATAATGAGGATAGTATATGCTATTTGGAGATGAGTCGATGAGATTGGGCTTGATGCCATGAGATCGGTGATATGATTGATTCGTATTATGAGATATGCCATGATGTTTAGTAGGTCTTTAGGCGTGGTGTTTTCATACACACGCATATATATACATGTAGATGGTATCAGTATGTACTAGACGTAGATCAGTACACCCAGATCATGATGTATGATGAAAAAGATACCAGATGAGAATGAGATAAATGTGATATTTGACCTGTAAGTCCATGTCACGCACCCCACTAACTTGCGGGGAGGCGGAATATATGAAAAACGATTATCAAAGCTTCGTAACACGGACTTGAGCGCATGAATCGTAATCTAAACCATTGCTAACGTTATACTAGAGGTTTAACTACTCGGTACCGGAGTTATACCTCACGTTACATGTCCTTCGGGTCTCCATCGCTGTCCTCCACTCCTCGTAGGCTCCTTGGAACATCGGCAACTTCACGGCCTCCTCGAATCAAAGACGATCCACCCGAAAGCTCCTACGCCAAGCTAAATCTCAAACTTGAGATAACTAGGTTGCTTAAAGTGCTAATCTAAGCTACCTAGGGGATATAGAGTGAGGTTATGGATGTTTTAGTCTAGCTAACCCTTGATCTCAACACATGAGAGGTTAGGGTTAGGGTTTCAAAAGAGAGTGAGCTTGAGAAGAGAGAAGGAGAAGATGGGAATGAAAAGAATAATGAACTCATTTTGAATATAACAACCATAACAATTTAATCAAATAAATAAATAAATGATTTAATCATTATGGTTGATGCATTCACCTTGTGTGATTCATCATATGACTCATTATCTCATTAATGAGTCATTAAGTGCAAAGGATGAATCATACAAATGAGTCATTAATCAATTAATGCTCATGCCACCTTAACCCTTTAGTCACCACTCTTCTAGAAGGTTCCCGACAAATTACGAGAACGCCCCTATAATCCGTGAAAACACGGAAAAACTTTAGACTGTATAAATCCAATAACCCGATACTAGAAACTGGCTTAAACCAAAGCCGGCTAGTATAAACTGTCCGAAAAGTCGTACGTGCGTAAACACACGTACGCATCCGAACCCATGTCGTAAAACCATACGACCTCTATATCGTTTCGCCTGGAGCAGGGAAACTCTCTGTGTGGGACTCTAAAGACTCGACACTACGCTAGCAGTGGGTTTAACCACAGACCGCAAGCGGCACTAGCTGTACGTAACGGTCCCCAGGTAGATGTCGATAAGAAGGCCGATGAGGAAAACCATCTCGAACCCCTACTGAGCCTGATGTGACATTCTCCGTACAGTCCGGTCTGTTCGTCTAAGACTATCGCATATCAAGCCTAGGGGGAGGCAAGCGTCAGTCCCTTAATAGCTGTATAAGTCGTGTCGGAGCGAAGCCCATTACGCCCTGAGAAGCTACTGGAACCTACCAGTATATTTCGCTTAACCTGGCCAGGGACTTTGCGTAATGGCTCTCTGACACAGCGTGATATCATCTCCCAATACCGGGAGAGACGAATCCTATCTAACCTCCACTGCCTCCAAGTGCTCGGGACTGCACCCAACTGCCACCTGTTTGCACGACTCCTTTGAGCCGTGGTAGGGTAGCAATCTAAGAACAGTGGGACACACTCGAGGCGAAGCAGCAGTGTCAAGTCTGCGGACTATGCTGTACTCATGTCACCTGGGAACTGTTAACTGATGATGGGTATAATACCAACCAATCAGTTCCCCGGCGAGTCCTGTCCGGTGTACCCGTAACCTAACGAGCACCTGTATACTATCTCTAGTACGACGTACTGATGGCTGTGGGACAGACCATCTCCCCAACTGGGATGAGAAGCGTTTACACTTAGTCTACTCTGGAATATCGATGCCCTATCTCGATAATCCAATGACCAGGGACCTGTATAGGATGTTGCTTACAGACTACCCAGCCCCCACTAGTGTGACTGCCATCACGACGCTGGTAATCAAGCAAAGATCCTATGGGCTCTACTAATATGTATAAGTGATACGTTACAAGAAACATATGCACATATTAAAGTAGACTCAAACCAAGTAGCATACTACCATGTTTAGCAAGACTGTTATATACAACTATGAATATCCCAAGCTTCCATTAAGTAATATACATGCTAGTATGATACAATAATGGCCCCTAGGGCATATACACTAACAATCTCCCACTTGCACTAGGGCCATGAGCTGGCATATCGTAGACCTATCATCTCGAATAGTCTCTCGAACTGCGTCTGAGGAATGGCCTTTGTGAATAAGTCAGCAATGTTATCCTCCGTCTTTACTCTCTTCACCTCGATCTCCCGGCGATCTATGATCTCCCTGATCAGGTGATACCGCCTTAAGATGTGTCTGGACTTCTGATGGGACCTGGGTTCCATTGCTAAAGCTATAGCGCCGTTGTTGTCACAATACAGAGGTATTGGATCAACACTGGAAGGAACCACCTGAAGTTCTGTGAGGAACTTCTTCATCTAGACAGCTTCTTTTGCGGCATCGCAAGCAGCTATGTACTCTGCTTCCATTGTTGAGTCAGCAACGGTCTCCTGCTTGGAACTCTTCCAACAGACCGCCCCTCCATTGAGGGTAAAGACATAACCCGATATGGATTTGGAGTCATCTTTGTCATTCTGGAAGCCGGAGTCGGCAAAGGCCTCCATCTGGAGGTCTTTTCCGCCATACACCAAGAACATCTCCTTAATCCTTCTCAGGTACTTGAGAATGTTCTTTACTGCTATCCAGTGCTTCTCCCCTGGGTTTGCCTGATACCGGCGTACAACGCTCAATGCGTATGCTACATCTGGTCTGGTACATAACATCGCATACATTATAGAGCCTACCGCAGAAGCGTAGGGTATAATCGACATGCGATCCCTTTCCAAATCAGTCTTGGAAGACAACTCTTTGGAGAGGGTGATTCCGTGACAAGCCGGTAGGTTACCGCGCTTAGAATCATCCATACTGAATCTCTTCACTATGGTGTCTATGTACCTGGACTGTGAAAGTCCCAACATCCTTTTTGATCTATCACGATAGATCCGGATTCCCAGAATGTAGATGGCATCACCTAGGTCTTTCATGGAGAATTTATGTGACAAGAATCTTTTGACTGACTGTAACATAGGAATATCATTTCCTATTAGGTGAATGTCGTCCACGTACAAGACGAGGAATACTACAGCTCTCCCTACAATCTTACTGTATATGCATGGTTCATCTGGATTTTTGATAAAGTCAAATTCTTTGACAGCATCATCAAAACAGATATTCCAACTCCGCGATGCCTGCTTTAGTCCATAAATGGACTTAAGCAGCTTGCACACTTTACCGCTGCTCCCACTCTGAATGAATCCTTCTGGCTGATCCATATAGACGCTTTCTTCCAAATTACCATTTAGAAAGGCCGTCTTTACGTCCATCTGCCAGATTTCATAATCGTGGAAGGCAGCAATAGCAAGAAGGACCCGAATAGATTTAAGCATAGCCACTGGAGAAAAGGTTTCGTCATAGTCCAAACCAGGTCTTTGACGGAAACCCTTTGCAACAAGTCTAGCTTTATAGGTTTCAACCTGTCTATCTACACCAATCTTCATTTTGAAGATCCATTTGCATCCTACGGGTTTTACCCCATCTGGAGCAATGTCCAAAGTCCATACTTTGTTGGTGTACATGGACTCCATTTCGGTCCGCATTGCATCCAGCCATTTTACTGAGTCACCGCTCTGAATGGCTTGCTGGAAGCTAGTAGGCTCATCATAATCAATAGTGCAATCCTCTCTATCCCCGTCTATGAGAAAACCGTAGTATCTCTCGAGCGGATGAGATTGCCTACTACTCCTGCGGAGTGGCGTCGGGATGTCCTGTTCTCCTGAACCTTCTCGTTCTACCAAGGTTTCAGTAATAGCTTATGGTTCTGGAATTTCTTCCAGTTCTATTGCGCTCCACTCTTCTGATTTTCTAAAAACTCAGTTTCCAAGAAGCGGGCATGTTGAGAAACAAAGACCTTTTGTTCCTCTGCGTAATAGAAACAATATCCCATGGAGTTCTTTGGATATCCCACAAACTTACACTGTACTGAGCGTGCCTCGAGCTTGTCCGCATGCTGCTTCTTTACAAAAGCTGGACATCCTCATGTCTTAAGATACTTAAGACAGGGTTTCTTCCCACTCCACATCTGATATGGTGTGGTAGGCACAGTCTTGGTTGGAACTCGGTTTAAAAGATATGCAGCTGATTCTAGTACATATCCCCAGAATGATCGCGGCAACTCGGCGTTACTCATCATGGAACGTACCATATCCAATAGGGTTCGGTTCCGTCTCTCCGATACACCGTTATGTCGTGGTGTGTATGAAGGAGTAAGCTGAGAGAGAATTCCATTCTCTTTTAAGTAACCTAGGAACTCGGCACTTAAGTATTCACCACCTCGATCAGATCTCAGTGTCTTGATACTTTTGCCGGTTTGTTTTTCTACTTCATTCTTGTATTCTTGGAATTTCTCAAAGGCCTCGGATTTATGCTTCATTAAGAAGATATATCCATACCTAGAGAAATCATCCGTAAAAGTAATGAAGTAGGAATAACCACCTCGCGCATGTGTAGACATTGGACCGCACACGTCACTGTGTACGAGTCCCAAGAGCTCGCTTGCTCTTACTCCGTGTCCAGTAAACGGAGTCTTTGTCATCTTTCCCATGAGACAAGATTCACAAGTAGCATAAGATTGATATTCGAATGGATTCAAATATCCTTCTCCATGTAACTTAGTCAACCTTCTCTCATTGATGTGACCTAGTCTACAATGCCATAAGAAAGCCTGATTTGTTTCCGGAGACTTTCTTTTAAGTGTGTTCTGAATACTGAAAACCTGAGCTTGATTTAGTACGTATATTCCGTTTTCTAATGTACCTGACCCAATCAAATCTTGATTTAGGTGGATGTGAACCACATCTCTTGTAAAAGCAAAATCATATCCTTCCTTAGAAAGTAAGGGTACAGATATGATATTACAAATCGTACCTGGTACATAAAAACAGTTACGCAGAATCAATATTTGCCCAGTTGTCAGTCCAAGATGATATTCCCCTACGGATTCAGCGTTCATGCTCACTCCGTGAGGGTCATATCACCTATCCCGATAACCCTACGGTTTCTCAGAGTCTGTAATGAATTACAGATGTGAGTTCCTGACCCGGTATCCAATACCCAGGAAGTAGGGTTAACTGACATATAGTTCTCAATAACAAACACACTTGAGGCTGAAGCCACAACATGCTTCTCATTCTGGTTACTGGCTTCTAAAGCCCTGCAATCATTCTGCCAATGTTCATTCTTGTAACAATAGGAATGTCCCTCTTTTACTATATCCAGTCCCGAAACTATTGCCTTTCTCTTTCCTTCTCCTTCCCTGGTTTCCTTCAGGGTAGGAGGCAGAGACTGTAGAATCAAGTCAGTTTTTGACTCGTTTCCCAACGCGGTCTCCAGGTCCTGGAGCCCATCAATACAGCTAGTCATTGTAAGGACGTTTTCCCCTACAGATGACCCGTCAGCTAACCTCGCTTGAATTAATTCGTTCGAGGTTTCATATCTAGTGATATGAGATTGCTCTCCATATAAATCTTTATTATGGAGAAAGATGGAAACTAAGTCCATCTTCTCGTGCTGCTTCTGGTATACACCATCAACTGAAGCTAACACGAGGCACTTAGCTTTTGCTTTATCTTTTTCCCTTGTCTGACGGATATCCATATCCGCGACAGTGGAAACTGGACCTAGGACGGCGGGATCTTGAGTAGTAATAGGGTGGTCCAGCTTGTTATAACCAATGGACATCTGGACAGACCTTTGCCAGTCATATAAGTCAGATTCAGTCAATTTGTTATCTAGATGTAACCTATGTGTGGTCACAAGGTCGCTGCAATTAAGAGAGAGAGAAGAAAACATTTTAGCATGATGCTGTTGCAAGTTTAGATTGGTTTTAAGTTTATATAAACAGGATGGCTCCCACTGTTTCTCGAATCCTTCCTCAAACCATAAAAGAAGAATTAGCCAGGACAATTCTCACCGTACAATACTTGCTTAACCGTTCAGCCAGGCTAGTGTCGATACTTCGAGGGAGGTTTTCCAACGCTTTCGCGAAGTTCCTTAATTAAATAACCTCTTTTCTCTGGGGGCGTAACCCCGCTGACACCTTTCTTGGCACCTACTTGGTTTATAGCATTGATCGTTAAGTGACGAATCTCCTGATAAGTAGCATGTACTCACAGTAGGATCGGGATCCAAAATATCATCGTATGATAATGTTGAAGGAATCCTACCAACATTCATCAAACTCCAAAATGGTATGCTCTCTCTGCAAATTTCAGTTTCTTTAGAAATTCCCGATGTGGATTTTTGCCCCATGCTCTTATGGCCTTGACTTTAGTCAACAAATCATAAGTCACATGTCAAGTTCTACCCGTTATTGTCCAGGTTAATTTGAACCCACCCGTACATACCCTTGACTTTAGTCAACAAGGTAATACGACTGTCCCAAACCAACGCATCTATCTATGCTGCATATAAATATCCAACAGCTACCAAACACTGTGCCTTGACTTTAGTCAACAAACACAGCTTGAATACTATTGACTATCTATATGAAATGACGGAGGGCTACGAATGGTTTTGGCAAAACCGTGAACGTAGTGAACTTGATATAATCGAAGGAACCTGATACTTTTTAAAAGGAGTGGTTAAAGCTCCGCAATTAAAAATCTGATCCTTTTTAAAATAACCGAGTGGTTTCTTTTAAATTTGTTCCAACGATTAAACTTTGGTTTATTTTCTTTGCATTATATTAATGTGTCCCATCATTTATCCTATCATTGCAGAAAACAACGAAAATACCACGTCCTTTTATGCCATCAGCATTCGCCACGGGGTCCCGTCATCACCCGTTAGGTTACTTAACTAATGACAGAGCGGGGGCTGGGCTAGCACGGGTGTAAAACATAAGTGACGTCCAATAGCTATCATATATAGATATTGTACATTCGTCAGACGCAATAATAAGCATTCCAGATCACAGATGAACTTTATTGGATTTATTAGCAATCCGCATTTGCTTTGAGCCTGCAATAAAAGACGGATTACACAGTTGTGATGAATAGCCATTACCCCACCCCAGACCCCTATGGGTACGGCAAACTACCCGCCAAGTACCAGAAGTGAAGCGGTCTGCCTCAACACTTCAAAGTACCCGGTAGTTTGTGCACCCCACCTTGGGTCTATCCTAGGAGCAAAAACAGTAAAAAGAAATAATACAACGGTGGCTACAACCGCAACCTGGATGTGCCCCGCAAAAGAATATTACAACTTATTACATTTACATTGAATGAATGAATATTAAATACATCTCAAACACCGGCTAATCATCACAACAGTCCAACACAGTTCATATACACAAACAGTTATATATAACATCACAGATATGTTCAACCCCCTGCCAACCGACATACTAGCAGTTAGGGGAGGTTTACGAACACATAAAACATTACAGATAAAGATCCAATTAGCAAATAGTTTAGAACATCGATCAAAAACCTATATCCGTGTCTACCCCAAAAGCAAATCAACACAGAGGCAACCTGGGCAGAAACAGTATATACAGGAAAACAAAACACACAAAAATAAGAATTACTGTGAAACTCCGAGTCAACTCGGCGTTGACTCGGCGGCGGAACCGCGGCCAAAAGCACCATTTGGCCGCGGTTCCGCGGCCGTTTAGTCGAGTTGCCTCCTCGAATTTTCCCAGATTTCTTACAATTCCCTGCTGTGAATTCTAAGGTATGTCAAAAAAATTTTGCGACACTTTTAAAATTTATAGAAACTGTTAAGGATTAGGGTTTTATTTTCTGTGTTTTTCCGTCGATCGAACTTCTAATCAGTTGCTAACAAGCTAGTAATGGTTTAGTTGGCTCTGATACCACTGTAAGTCCATGTCACGCACCCCACTAACTTGCGGGGAGGCGGAATATATGAAAAACGATTATCAAAGCTTCGTAACACGGACTTGAGCGCATGAATCGTAATCTAAACCATTGCTAACGTTATACTAGAGGTTTAACTACTCGGTACCGGAGTTATACCACACGTTACATGTCCTTCGGGTCTTCATCGCTGTCCTCCACTCCTCGTAGGCTCCTTGGAACATCGGCAACTTCACGGCCTCCTCGAATCAAAGACGATCCACCCGAAAGCTCCTACGCCAAGCTAAATCTCAAACTTGAGATAACTAGGTTGCTTAAAGTGCTAATCTAAGCTACCTAGGGGATATAGAGTGAGGTTATGGATGTTTTAGTCTAACTAACCCTTGATCTCAACACATGAGAGGTTAGGGTTAGGGTTTCAAGAGAGAGTGAGCTTGAGGAGAGAGAAGGAGAAGATGAGAATGAAAAGAATAATGAACTCATTTTGAATATAACAACCATAACAATTTAATCAAATAAATAAATAAATGATTTAATCATTATGGTTGATGCATTCACCTTGTGTGATTCATCATATGACTCATTATCTCATTAATGAGTCATTAAGTGCAAAGGATGAATAATACAAATGAGTCATTAATCAATTAATGCTCAAGCCACCTTAACCCCTTAGTCACCACTCTTCTAGAAGGTTCCCGACAAATTACGAGAACGCCCCTATAATCCGTGAAAACACGGAAAAACTTTAGACTGTATAAATCCAATAACCCGATACTAAAAACTGGCTTAAACCAAAGCTGTCTAGTATAAACTGTCCGAAAAGTCGTACGTGCGTAAACACACGTACGCATCCGAACCCTTGTCGTAAAACCATACGACCTCTATATCGTTTCGCCTGGAGCAGGGAAACTCTCTGTGTGGGACTCTAAAGACTCGACACTACGCTGGCAGTGGGTTTAACCACAGACCGCAAGTGGCACTAGCTGTACGTAACGGACCCCAGGTAGATGTCGATAAGAAGGACGATGAGGAAAACCATCTCGAACCCCTACTGAGCCTGATGTGACATTCTCCGTACAGTCCGGTCTGTTCGTCTAAGACTATCGCATATCAAGCCTAGGGGGCGGCAAGCGTCAGTCCCTTAATAGCTATATAAGTCGTGTCGGAGCGAAGCCCATTACGCCCTGAGAAACTACTGGAACCTACCAGTATATTTCGCTTGCCCTGGCCAGGGACTTTGCGTAATGGCTCTCTGACACAGCGCGATATCATCTCCCAATACCGGGAGAGACGAATCCTATCTAACCGCCACTGCCTCCAAGTGCTCGGGACTGCACCCAACTGCCACCTATTTGCACGACTCCTTTGAGCCGTGGTAGGGTAGCAATCTAAGAACAGTGGGACACACTCGAGGCGAAGCAGCAGTGTCAAGTCTGCGCACTATGCTGTACTCATGTCACCTGGGAACTGTTAACTGACGATGGGTATAATACCAACCAATCAGTTCCCCGGCGAGTCCTGTCCGGTGTACCCGTAACCTAACGAGCACCTGTATACTATCTCTAGTACGACGTACTGATGGCTGTGGGACAGACCATCTCCCCAACTGGGATGAGAAGCGTATACACTTAGTCTACTCTGGAATATCGATGCCCTATCTCGATAATCCAACGACCAGGGACCTGTATAGGATGTTGCTTACAGACTACCCAGCCCCCACTAGTGTGACTGCCATCACGACGCTGGTAATCAAGCAAAGATCCTATGGGCTCTACTAATATGTATAAGTGATACGTTACAAGAAACATATGCACATATTAAAGTAGACTCAAACCAAGTAGCATACTACCATGTTTAGCAAGATTGTTATATACAACTGTGAATATCCCAAGCTTCCATTAAGTAATATACATGCTAGTATGATACAATAATGGCCCCTAGGGCATATACACTAACAATACCGTACCCAGATTTGGGATGTCGTACGATGGATTTACCGTACGAGCTATATAATGATGATAAATCCGCACACTTGACTCGAGGATGTCATGTTATATATATTGTATCATATGTGATACTATTGAAGCGGGATCACCGACTATTATATATATATATATATATATATATATATATATATCGACTCAGACTTAGGTGGTTTTCCTTACCCTTTTGATCAGTTTGTTAGTTTAGTCCAGTAGTTTACTTGTAAATGTTAGACTAGACTCGGGTCATACCTATTTCAAAAACTAATGAATCCTGAGTATTTTAAAGACAGGCCAAGGGATTCTACAGATATTTCAAAGGATGTACCTTTCCTTAAAAGCACCGTTGCCCTATTTTCTAAACACCAAGATTCGTGTTATTTCAAACGACAAAACTGTATGACCTATATACATTAATGTAGATTTCTTATTGTTGCTTTTAATATTCATTTCTGTATATTCGGTATTGCTGCTTTTATTATTCATTCTCTGTTTATTAATGTTGTTATCATCGCATTGCATGTTATTGTGTAGTGAAGGGATTATGAAACCATGTTGTTAGGACACCAGCACCATTACCGATGATGCATATGCTCCACGTACACTCGCTTGCCGGCACACACACATCTTCATCAGTAATTGCTATGTCACGTACACTTAGAGAATATTATTTCATTGACATAGCTTGCTAGCGGATAGTTCCTAGATGTTATTGTTTCATATGCTAGTTCATTGTTGCATTCATTGCTTGATATTTCATGCATATTTATATGTACATTGTCATGTATTATATTACGGGCCAGTCTGGATTGCCGGAGCCCAGTATTCATTATCATGATTATTCAGTTTTGGATTTCGGATTTCCAGGAGATCTCTGGATATAGAGAAACCGCAAGGATTTTATAAACTGATATTCATTTTAAAATGAAAGTTGTGATTTTCTCATGATATGATTTGAGATATGTCCACCATGAGTTTTCTCGGCTCTTGAGCGATATCATACACCCGATTCGAGAACGAGGAGGAACCGTCTGTTGGTGCATGGTGGACCCGGTGCGGTATCCCGGGGCAAGATGGTCGCAGATAATGGCGTTGAGCATGAGACAGGGGAGCATTGTTGACCGGTGATTGTATTGTGACTCGACGGATATCCGGAGGATACCGATCGGAGTACAGGCAAGTCCGGATAGCCGGAGCCTAAGGTTTTGAGATTTGATGATATGGGTCAGTCCGGATAGCCGGAGTCCTAGATACTAAAATTCGAGGTTACAGGCCAATCCGGATTGCCGGAGCCTGAGATATTGAGATATTGAGATTTATGTTTTGTGTCGATGCTTGACACTGATTTCATGTTGATTTCATTGATGATACCTCGATTTATAATTATACAGAAATCTCAATATTTTATGAAAACAGTTTCAACATTTAGATGCATTCTATTTTCAAGTATTCATACCTCATATTATGATATGTTGCTACCTGAGACACTGACACGAGCACTTGGTATTACACTTATGTATAGATGTTTACCTTTGCCACCTTATCATGCTTCAGACTTTATCATATTAAGGATATATATTACTGATTGTATGACCTAGGATTGAGTCATACATTCGATTTCTGCTCTGTGATGTTTTCTACTCATGAGTTGGCAACTCACCCCTATTATGCCACAGTTCTTGCAGGTTTTGCCGTACAGGTTTCGTTGCGGCTTTGCTGGCACACTGCTTTCTTTCCGGGTGATTGCTTTGGTAGGTAGGTTCATTTGCATCGTAACCACCCTTTTATTTTATTTATATTATTGTATCTAGTAAACTCCATCAACCAGACTTGTATATTTATTTGATAGACTTAGAAGACCAGTGTATATTCTTTCAACCTTAGAGTCGCGCGTTGTATTATTATGGTTTTCTTGATGATTTTGAGTTTCCTTTTGAGTTTTGATCCTCACCCTTCGGCGTTGTATATTATATTGCTTGCGTGGTTATGACCGTTAATTTACAAAGAGCTAGCTCCCGCTTGGGGATGCTTTTATTCATATTATGCATGTTGTACCCTTTTAGGGCCAGTATTTATTAGGAAACTCTGCCGAAATTTTCAGAAAAGACTAGAGATTTTAAAATGCATATTCGGCTGATGTTATTAAAACCACTTGCTTTAAAAATAAGTTTTCTTCACTTCTCATTTATTTGGTTTAGATTTCTGGGATTTTTTGGCTTACTTGAATTAGATGGGGTCCTATAGACTTCATATGATTCAAGTGCCGGTCACGTGCCATTTCGGGTCGTGACAAAGTTGGTATCAGAGTGATAGATTAACCTTAGTTCGAGTCTATGTTTGACTATGCGGAGCCTAGGGCGTTTGTATATATACAGATTCTAGGCTTGACCTTACGGAACATAGACTTGGTCGAGGGGGTATTAGATCCGAACTTTCGTCGCATAGGTTGACCTTGGTTGATGGAGTAGGTGAATTAAGGAGAGTGACGTACCGTTTGTATGTTCCGCGGCATACTTACGATACGCTACTCCGCTTAAGAAGCCTTAGGATGTACATTTCCTTGCACAGCATTATATTCATTCATGATCTATCCTCATCGATATTGGTTTATGGTTTTTGTTGCCACGATTACATAGGCAGAGAGATCTATGGCTAGAGTTGCGGTTGGCACAAGCTCATCACGAACGAAGACTGACCAGGGCTTGATTCCAGGGACATACGATTTGCATAAATGTGTAGTTTTATTATGTTTTTGCGCCATGAGCGTTTGATGGATCGCTTTTACAAGATTTCTCGGACGTGCAGATCAACACCAAAGGATTGGTCCACCGATAGAGGCCAGACAGAATGTGATGACCGTCGATGCACCGATTATATTGATGATTGAGGCACTGTTCAGCGTGCGGACGAATGATTCAGTTGTTACTGCGACTGACGAGATATCACCCCAGATGTTTGGAGCTAATGCCGCACGAGTTATACTTAGAGATATGATAGAAGATCGCTAGTCACGAAAGATGAAAGACTAGGACATGTGATTCATTGCCTACCCCGATGCGAGGTCATCAGATTGATTGATTCTAGTTAGAGACGACTTCACGCAGGTACGTTGAGAGTCGATAGAGACGATCGAATGTCAGAATACTATTTTCCAAGTTTAAATTATTCGGAAAAACATGCAAGTAATTCTATGGACCCTCTAGAAGAATGAAACCCTAACTCGATATAATGACCATGAGAACGCTTTGAAATCTTAGGGTTTACAGCAGTTCCGCGGTGCCATTGATGAGGCTTGGGTTTGCCCTTCTACGGTTGGTCCACAGGTACTGTGGCATGTACTGGAATACTATTAAACTGTACTCAAGATGTTGAGCTCTTGGAAGATTATGGGACCTTAACAGATCGATCGAAAGATTTGACGTCATTCGGATATCATGTGATGGGATACATTGCTTGGGAGACTCCAGATACGAGTATAGCCGTTAGAGCGAAGTCCATGCAGCCACGAAGAGACGAGTCCGAAGCAGTCGACATTTGAGAAAAGTGGAGTAAGAGGTTCGTACGAGATTTTGATGAGATGACGTTCCACTCCACTGATATCAGAGATGTGATATGCATGCAGAGGCGTTGTATATAGATATATCTTCCAGAAGGAGTCGCGGGGAGTATGCAGCCGTTCCGGAACAAGAAATAGATTGAGAAAAGGTGATAACATCCGGGCAGTTCAGCAAAAACAAGATTTGGGGGAAACTTCGACAAAATCTTTCTTGAATACAATACGAGAAGACTTGGACCCAGGATCAGTCATATTGCACACACCCAGTAGGCTAGAGTTCAGCATCTGCGACGAGATATGTTATGAGGGACCATGACAGTTGGCCAGAGATCTTTAGAGGATGTGCTAGAGCAGGACTATTTCCGCCATCTTTGATTTGATATTTTTGACGATTTATTTGCATGATTGAGATTTTGTGCACCACGGTTGCACTTGACTTCGATTTGATGTCATTCGAGATGTTGATTATGATTTCATACCTATGGTATGCATGTGATTTGACTTATGCTTTCGGCATAGTTTTCATGCACTTTTAGTATTTTGATTCGATTTTGTGCATGCTGATGCACATGGTTGTGAGATTATATACCACGGTATACCTGATTTGGATTTGGATTGAGATATGTTGTATACCGTCGATTTCAATTGTAATATTCGATATTTGTTTTCATGCACCTTGTGCGTTTGAGTTGGATTCTGCGCATACTTGACGCGCTTGATGCGATTTTGGTGCACACTAGATGCACTAAATCGAGATTCTTCATACATATCAAATGCACCTGACATTGCTGTCAGGCACACCCGTTGCCTTAACAGGTGTTTTTGTGCACACCCGTTGCACTTAGATTTTGTTTCTGTGCATGTATGGCACATTCATGGATTTTGATTTCCATGCGCCCTAGACGCACGTGACATTCTTATGCACATTTTAGGATTGATTATTGTAGAGCAGTACGTTTTTTATGATATTTACTATTGGTTTTAGTACTGAGCAGGACTAGTCAGAGAACAGTACCTGAATATATTTTTGCATGCATTGATAGTTATCGAAGGGATTTCCAAAAAGAGCTATAGCCTCGGTATTTACCTACGTGTCCGAGATGATACGAAAAACATTAACAAAGGAAACCTTTCTAAATTGTTTTCAAAACGGCGGGACGTGCATATTAAACAAAGGATATATATGTGTGTGTGTGTGTGTGTGTGTGTGTGTGTGTGGTTATTTTCTTACAATAGACGTCCGCCACTGTGCAGTGTTATGCGCATCGCACAGCAACTTAAAAAGGTTTGGCATGCATTTCCTTCAGATGTTTACATGTATAGTTTGGACGTTTACAGGTATAGTTTTAATGTATATCATGGTTGTTTTCGTATTAGATTTAGACATTGATGTCTTCCCCATAACTCCGATGATTGCGGGTTGCTTGACATAGTTTTGATTTTGGTTATGTACTCGTTTTCATGCGGTTGCATTGCGCTAAGATGTGTTTTAAATATTGTTGATTTCGGAGCCCGGACGACTTGATTGTTCTGCTGGAATATTTTAGTATTTGGGAAAGTTTTAATTTAAATTCGGAGACCGAATTTGTTTAAGGGGGGAAGATTGTAACGTTTTGGAAATCGTTTAGGTGAAATTTCGGAGAATCGGTAAAATAACGGGTGTTTTCCGTAAAAAACCAAGATATAAATATCTTTTAATATAAAATTAATTATACCTATTCTAGCTATGAAATTGCTAGTATTTGGTATTTAATGGGTCACTTGTAAATTTCTAGTTCACTAAAATATTTTCCGAAATTAATTATTTTAATATTATTTTAAGCATTCACTAATACAGTTAATTAGTGATAATTACAAATTGGAATGGATTAATACAAATTTTGTGTATCATGACACATTAAACCAAAATATAACAAGTTGTTTTTGAAATGAAAAGAAATTTGTCAAGATGGTTTAGAAAATATAAAAGAAAAGGCTTAAATTGTGAATTAAATTAAAGTAGTTGAGGTATGGGGGTATTTCATTCACTTGGAACTTGCTACACACACACCCACACTCACACACACCCATTTTTCCCAACACATGCTGGCTGAATTCAGCAGCCCACCTTTCCCCAAAATTCCCACTCCAAAAATTGAAAAGAATAGAAAAAAATAAAATATGGAATTATATAATTAAGGTATGGACTTATGTTGACTTTGAAACCCACATCCCTCACTCTCTCACCTTTCCCCCTCAATTGGTCGAGCCCCCCTGCAGCATTTCTGCAGCCCCCTCCCCTCTCATTCCCTCATCTCATCTCTTCTCGAAAAATCCTCAAAAATTGGTCAAAAAAATCAAAGTAAAACCTCACAAAATCAAAATCCAATCTCTACCCATTTTTCCTCAGCCTATCAAGCATGGATTTTGATGAAAGGAGAGCAATTTGGGAAGCTTAGATTTCATGCTAGAACTCAATTGGGAGGTATAAATTTTAACCGTTTAGTGAATTTGTTGTTTAATTGCTTTAAGTTAGCTTATTAAGTGTTTAATTATGTTTTAAATTGGTTCTAATTGCATGATTGAAAATTCAAGAAAATGGTTTGTGATCAAATTAGGGTTTTTATCATTAGATTGTGGTTTTAATGAGTAGATTAACATGTTAATACTATGCAAAACTTAATCTTGTTGCATATTGTTAATTGTAACATTTAAAATGTCCAAATTAAGTTTTTTAGCAAACTAGGTTTTAGAAATTAATTCAAAATGTGAGATTAAAATATGGTTAAGGTTTTCATCACAACATTAACAATATAAAGGGTAGTTTGACACTTTAAGACATGTAAAATGTAAACTACTTTCTAGTTTGCCAATTGTTATTTTAAAAATTGTCTAAATTATATATTTTGTAAACTAGATTTTGAGAAAAATAGCTTTTAAAGTAAGTTTGAGGTTTTGGTGAATTACAACCTATTTCATATTATAATTAGTGTTTTGTGAATGTGCAAATCGGTACATTTGGGTTTTTCTCGATCAATCGGCGTTTGTATGCCGATGTCGAGGGTTATTTGGTTCTTTTGCCTGAGCGGACCATAGGTTTTAACCTATGTGAGATTCGTGTGTCGTTTTGGTCATGAGTCGGATTTTAATGCGATACGATGTGTTATGATATGTAGGTACCCTCATGAGTACTTCGAGACGACAAGCAAGCGCGTGGTGACATCAGAATCGGCAAGCGAAGATCAATGTGAGTAGATATATATCTATAGGGGAAGTCGGGTGGATGGCGTATAGCACCCCCGCAGTTCCTAGTGTAGAATATGATATTCATTATTCATATGATATATATGTGTATTGCGAGATTATGGTTGATCAAGTCTGGTTATAGGTGTACATGTTATAATTTTAGTGTAATTAGAAGTAACTTAGTTTAGCTTCTTAGTCGCGAAACCCTAGATTAGAGATTTCACCCGCACGCACACACACACTTGCATGCATTTTATTACTTGTGCGTATATGGGGATATGTATATATACACACACACACACACATAGGTATGGGACTATGTGTGTGTGTGTGTGTATACATGGATAATGAGGACTGTGTGTGTGTGTATACATATACATATAAATGGATAATGAGGATAGTACATGGTATTTGGAGATGGGTCGATTAGATTGGGCTTGATGCCATGAGATCGGTGATATGATTGATTCATATTATGAGATACGCCATGATGTTTAGCGGGTCTTTAAGCGTGGTGTTTTCATACACACGCATATATATACATGTAGATGGTATCAGTATGTACTAGACGTAGATCAGTACCCCAAGATCATGATGTATGATGAAAAGGATACTAGATGAGAATGAGATAAATGTGATATTTGAGCCGTACCCAGATTTGGGATGTCGTACGATGGATTTACCGTACGAGCTATATATTGATGATAGATCCGCTCTCTTGACTCGAGAATGCCATGTTATATATAGTATCATATGTGATACTATTGAAGCGGGATCACCGAGTATTTTATATATATATATATATATATATATATATATATATATATATATCGACTCAGACTTAGGTGGTTTTCCTTATCCTTTTGATCAGTCTGTTAGTTTAGTCCAGTAGTTTACTTGTAGATGTTAGACAAGACTCGGGTCATACCTATTTCAAAAACTAACAAATCGTGAGTATTTTAAAAACAAGCCAAGGGATTCTACGGATATTTCAAAGGACGTACCTTTTCTTAAAAGCACCGTAGCCCTATTTTCTAAACACCACGATTCGTGTTATTTCAAACGACAAAACTGTATGACCTATATACATTAATGTAGATTTCTTATTGTTGCTTTTAATATTCATTTCTGTATATTCGGTATTGCTGCTTTTATTATTCATTCTCCGTTTATTCATGTTGTTATCATCGCATTGCATGTTATTGTGTACTGTAGGGATTATGAAACCATGTTGTTAGGACACCAGCACCATTACCGATGATGCGTATGCTCCACGTACACTCGTTTGCCAGCTCACACACATCTTCATCGGTAATTGATATGTCACGTACACTTAGAGAATATTATTTCATTGACATATCTTGCTAGCGGATAGTTCCTAGATGTTATTGTTTCATATGCTAGTTCATTGTTGTATTCATTGCTTGATATTTCATGCATATTTATATATTCATTGTCATGTATTATATTATGGGCCAGTCCGGATTGTCGGAGCCCATATTCATTATCATGATTATTCAGTTTTGGATTTCGGATTTCCATGAGATTTCTGGATTTAGAGAAACCGCAAGGGTTTTATAAACTGATATTCATTTTAAAATGAAAGTTGCGATTTTCTCATGATATGATTTGAGATATGTCCACCATGAGTTTTCTCGGCTCTTGAACGATATCATACACCCGATTCGAGGAGGAGGAGGAACCATCTGTGGGTGCATGGTGGACCCGGTGCGGTACCCCAGGACAAGATGGTCGCAGATGATGGCGTTGAGCCTGAGACAGGGGAGCATTGCTGACCGGTGATTGTATTGTGACTCGACGGATATCCGGAGGATACCGATCGGAGTACAGGCCAGTCCGGATAGTCGGAGACTGAGGTTTTGAGATTTGATGATATGGGCCAGTCCGGATAGCCGGAGCCCTAGATACTGAGATTCGAGGTTACAGGACAATCCGGATTGCCGGAGCCTGAGATATTGAGATTTATGTTTTGTGTCGATGCTTGACACTAATTCATGTTGATTTCATTGATGATACCTCGATTTATAATTATACAGAAATCTCACTATTTTATGAAAATAGTTTCAACATTTAAATGCATTCTGTTTTCATGCATGCATACTTCATATTATGATATGTTGCTACCTGAGGCACTGACACGGGCACTTGGTATTACACTTATGTATAGATGTTTACCCTTGCCACCTTATCATGCTTCAGACTTTATCCTATTGAGGATATATATATATATATTACTGATTGTATGACCTAGAATTGATCATACATTCGATTTCCGCTCTATGATGTTTTCTACTCACGAGTTGGCAACTCACCCCCGTTGTGCCACAGTTCTTGCAGGTTTTGCCGTACAGGTTTCGTTGCGGCTTTGCTGGAACACTGCTTTCTTTCTGGGTGATTGCTTTGGTAGATGAGTTCATTTGCATCTTGACTACCCTTGTATTTTATTTACATTGTTGTATCTAGTAAACTCCATCAACCAGACTTGTATATTTATTTGATAGACTTAGAAAACCTGTGTATATTCTTTCGACCTTAGAGTCGCGCGTTGTATTATTATGGTTTTCTTGATGATTTTGAATTTCCTTTTGAGTTTTGATCCTCGCCCTTCAGCGTTGTATATTATATTTCTTGGGTGGTTGTGACCGTTAATTGACGAAGAGATAGCTCTCGCTTGGGGATTCCTTTATTCATATTATGCATGTTGTACCCTTTTGAGGCCAGTATTTACAAAGGAAACTCTGCCGAAATTTTCAGAAAAGACTTGAGATTTTAAAATGCATATTCGGCTGATGTTATTAAAACCACTTGCTTCAAAAATAAGTTTTCTTCACTTCTTATTTATTTGGTTTAGATTTCTGGGATTTTTTGGCTTGACTTGAATTAGATGGGGTCCAATAGACTTCATATGATTCAAGTGCCAGTCACGTGCCATTTCGGGTCGTGACACCTTGACTTGCTGACAAGTCAGGCACCTCAAAACGAAATTTGACACATCACTCTACATCCCTACCCGCCAGTAGATATCTCTCAAGTCATGATACAACTTGGTGGAACCTGGGTGAACACTAAAATCTGATCGATGTGCCTGCTCTAAGATCTCACGTCTCAACCCATCGGTATCAGGTACACACAAACGAGTCCCGAAACATAGCACACCCTGGTCATCAATCAAGAACTCCGAATCTCTACCCTGCCGAACATGCTCAAGAATCTCAGACAAATGGGCATCAGCGGGCTGTGCCCCACGAATACGATCAAGTAGAAGTGGACAGGCGCGGACATGAGCAAGCTGTCCCCCAGTGGAAGTGAACTCAAACTGTACTTTGCTATCGCACAAGATCTGCAAATCTGTAGAAGACTGTCTCTGAACTGCGCTCAACTAGGACAAGCTACTCCTGGGCCTACGACTCAAAGTATCGGCTACCACTTTCTCTTTGCCCGGGTGATAAAGGATCTCACAATCATAATCCTTCACAAGCTCCATCCAACGGCGCTATCTCAAATTCAGATCCCACTGCTGGAAGATGAACTTCAAGCTCTGGTGGTCGATAAAAATCTGACATGACTTCCCGTACAAGTAGTGTCTCCAAATCTTAAGTGCAAAGACCACCACGGCCATCTCAAGATCATGAGTGGGATAATTCTGCTCGTGCTTCTTCAACTGCTGGGAAGCATATGCAATAACTCTATCATGTTGCATCAATACAAAACCGAGCCCCACTCGAGAAGCATCACAGTAAACGACAAAGCCGGCCGATCCAAAAGGCAAAGATAAAACCGGTGTAGTCGTCAACCGAGTCTTCAACTGCTGAAAACCCTGCTCGCATGCCTCAGTCCAAAGAAAAGGAACTCCCTTCCTGGTCAGTCCGGTCAGCGGTGCAGCGATACTCGAGAAGTTCTGCACGAAACGGCGGTAATAACTGGCTAAGCCCAAAAAGCTGCGGACCTCAGTCACTGATACAGGTCGGGGCCAAAGCTGTACGGTCTCGATCTTCCTCGGGTCCACACGAATACCGTCTTCCGTAACCACATGACCAAGGAAGTCAACACTATCAAGCCAGAAGGCACACTTTGAGAATTTAGCAAACAGTTGGTGCTCTCTCAATATCTGCAAAGCAATCCTCAAGTGCTGCTCATGCTCCTCACGACTCTTGGAATAAAACAGAATGTCATCAATAAACACAATAATAAACTGGTCGAGGAACGGCCTGAAAATCAGGTTCATCAAATCCATGAACGCTGCTAGGGCATTGGTGAGTCTGAACGACATCACCAAAAACTCATAATGCCTGTAGCGCATACGAAAAGCGGTCTTCGGAATGTCATCATTCTGAACCCGCAACTGATGATAACTTGATCTCCAATCAATCTTAGAAAAATGTCCCGCACCGTGGAGCTGATCAAACAAATCATCAATGCGAGGTAAAGGATACCTATTCCGCACCGTAACTCAGTTCAATTGACGATAATCAATGCACAACCTCAAACTGTCTTCCTTCTTCTTGACGAACAGAACAGGAGCTCCCCAAGACGAAACACTCGGACGTACAAGTCCTATATCAAGCAACTCTTGCAGCTGATCCTTAAGCTCCTTAAGCTCCGTCTGGGCTATCCGGTAAGGCGGTATAGAAATAGGTCCCATGACGGGAATCAAATCAATGCAAAACTCAATCCCACACTCTGGCGGCAATCCAAGCAACTCATCGGGAAATACATCGGGAATCTCTCTCACGATAGGAACCTGGTCCAACGAATCTACCGTGGCTCTGGTATCACGAATGAAAACCAAGAATCCCCGACATCCCCTCCTCAAAAGCCGACTAGCGCAAAGGGCTGAAATCAAACTGTGAGGGGTGGCACCACGGTCCCCATGCACAACAAGAACTGACTCGCCGGGAAAACAAAACCTGACTGTCTTCTTGCGGCAGTCCTCGGACGCGTAGCAAGTAGCTAACCAGTCCATGCCCAGGAGAACGTCGAAGTCCAACATCTCAAGAAGGATCAAGTCGACGGACGAATCTCTATCTCCCATACGGATGGCACACGACCGAAACACATGTCGTGCAACAAACGACTCACCAATAGGAGTAGTCATGACAAGCGGCTGATCCAGCAAACATGACTCTCGGCTCAACCTCGGCACAAAGTGTGTAGAAACATACGAGTGCGTAGATCCCTGATCAAACAAAATATGTGCGTCAAAAGAACATACTGAAAGAGTACCTGAAACCACTGCATTGGACGCCTGCGCGTCCTGATGAGTCAAAGCAAATACTCGTGCCTGCCCTCTATCAGCAACTGGCTGTTATCTGCCTCTGCCACCCCTTCCTCTCTGAACAAACCCTCCGCGACCATAACCTTGTAGGGTTGCTAGGCACGTGCATAAGGGTCCACGAGGCATCAACCATGCCCGATTAAAAATTTAGCCGTGCCGAACAACCCGAAGCCGGATCTTTAAACTAGGGTTTAGGCGAAAACTAACATGCTAAACACTTTAACACTAAGTGAGAGGGATTACAACCTTTGTAGATCCGGTCCTTCACTTCATAAGCTCCGTGTTGTGGTCCTTTCGCTGCGATCATCGGGTTCCGGACTCTCGAGAGGTTCCACGAAGAGAAAGATGCAGTCTTGCTTCCGATCTTCGATACAAAGATGATCTACCTTGAAGTTTCATTAACACAAGCTAACACTCACTAAAATTGAGTGAACACTCTCATCTAAAGGGCAAGGGAAGATAAGGATGATGAAGTAGGATTTTTTCTCTCTTTTGTTTTCTTTTTCTCACTCATTTATCATCACAAAATCAAATCAAGAAAGTTTTTCCATGAAAAGAGAAGGAAGAAGAAGATGGAATCCTTTTGTGATGAATAATGAATAACCCATTTTTGAGGTTAGAAATGCAACCATAGTTAAGAATGAATCCTTAACCCTTGTAGAGAAACAACCATGGTCAAGGGTTTGGGTTTGGTTAAGCAAATATCTTCACAAAATATCTTACACAAAACAAAACAAAAACCTTCTAGAAACATCTAGAAGAGCTCAACCCTAATCAAACCCTAACCATATTTAATCTCCACTAATCATGTTGCATTAATAACCATATCATGTTACAATATTATATATCACATATATAATATTTATTGTAACAAAATAAAATAATACAATTAACATATATCGCATATATATCAATGTTTTACCCGAGCGAGAAAAAGAATCTTTTAGTGAGAAAATATTAGTTAATGTAATTTAATATATCATAAATATTATTATACATTAAATTATCGAATCAACACTTGATCCGACAATCCGGCTTTATCGCATATAACCGACTAATATTTATCTGTACCGATTCATCGAATCAACACTTGATCAGATGACCCGGCTGATATCATATATCGCGAGAATAGAATACGGTATCTCATATCGCATTATCCTCGGTCCCGCACATATCACATATGTGCCCCTACTCCATTTTGCCTGAGCCAAGAAACCTCTATGTAGGACTCTAAAGAATCGTCAATACGCCGGCAGTAGGTGATGATCATATCAAACACCCACAAGCTGCAAGCGGTCAGCTAAACGTAACAGCCACCCAGGTATTGAGTGCTCAGAAGATCAACAAGCAAGCCTGTACATTCTCCTGTGAATCCAAACAGTAACACTCCCGTACAGTCCGGTCTCTTCGTCTGATATGTTGCATATCTCGCCTAGGGGTGGTAAACGTCAGACCCCAGTAGCTCGATAAATCGTGTCGATATGAGGTCTATAACAGTTCGAGAAACTACTGATAACACTTACCAGTAAATCTCAGCAACCCTGGCCAGGGATTTCCGGTTATAGCCAATCGAACACAGCACAACATCAACTCCCTATACCGGGAGAGACGAATCCCTTCCTATCGCTCATTGCCTCCATGTGATTCGGGACTGTACCCAAAAGCCACCTTTTTGCACGCCTTCTTAGACGTGGTATGGTGGAAATCAAAGCACAGTCGGAATCACACAAGACTCTATGACGATCTCGGGTCAACAGACTACTCTGTACCAGTGTCACCGGAGAACTGCCATCTGACGTGAGGTATAATACTATCTGGGAGTTCTCAGCGAGTCCGTCCAGTGTACCCTGTCTCCACTGAGCACCCGTACACCATCCTTGATGTCAAACACCGATGGATATGGGATCATCCATCGCCCATCATATGGGTCAAGATGCGTATACGCTAGTCTACTCTGGTGTATCGATGCCCTGTCTCGATATACCCTCGACTAGGAATAGTTATAGGATGTACTCGTCGACTACTGCGACCCCACTAGTATGATCTCATCATAGTCCCAGTAGTCGAGTACATATCCTAAGGGCTTTATCAACATGTAACATAGAGACAATCAGAGTATATGTTAAGATAAAGTACAACCAGATAGCATACTATCATGTCGAGCAAGAAAGTCCTCCCTATATATGTCCAAGCATCCATTACAATATACATCGTATGTACAGTAATGGCCTCTAGGGCATACATATAACTAACAATCTCCCACTTGCACTAGGGCCATCTGTTGTGGTATCATATACCCAACAATTAGCTGCGGTTGAAGTATCTCATATTCAACCATCCCATAAAAGTCTTTACTGGGAAAAAGGCCTTTGTGAGTGGATCCACGCTGTTGTCCTCTGTGTCTACTCTCCTAACCTCGATCTCCCTGGAGATCAACCATCTCCATGATCAGGTGATACTGCCTAAGAATTATATCTGGATTTCTGATAGGACGGTAGTTCCTTGGCTAAAGCCACAACTCCATTGTCATACAATGGTAGGAACGAAGTTCATCTCATGAACTTATATATATCCAGACTGCCTCTTTGGTAGTATCCTTGGTAACGATATATCTTGCCTTTAATCGTCTAGTATGTCACGGTATCTAGCTTGGAACTCTTCCAACATACCGTCCCTCCACTGAGGGTAAAGACAATGCCTGCGACTGACATTCAGTCGTTCTTATCACCCTGAAACCTTTCCAGTGATTCTCCCCGGGATCAATTGATACCATCTCACTACAACTAGTGAGTATCCTAACATCCAATTAGATCTATCTCATAGATCCAAAAACCCAAGATTTAGGAGGTATCACATTGATCATATATGGAGAATCCTTGTGATAAGCGGAGATTGACCGAGCGTAGCATAGGAAACTCCTTCCCTATCAAGAGTATGTCATCCACGTACTCTACGAGGATCACCACCATACTCTCTACTACCTTTTTGTATATACAAGGTTCATCTACCATTTTGATGAAGTCAAACTCTTCGACTACCACATCAAAACAGATGTTCCAACTCCGCGATGCCTGTTTTATCACATAAAACATCTTGCTCACGTTTCCGCTGCTCCTACTGTCTATGAAGCCCTCTGGCTGTGTACTTATAGACGCTTTCTCCTAAAACATCATTTAGAAAAGCAGTCATGACTCCCAACCACCAGATATCGTAGTCATGGTATGTAGCCGTGGCAAGTAGGATCTGGATGGACTTAAGCATAGCTTTGAAAGTCTCAACTTTTCCATGTACACCAAGTAATCTTCTCAAGATATACTTGCTCCTGATGGGGATTTAACCCTTCAGATAAAGCAACCAAAGTCCATACTTTGTTGGTGTATAAGGATTCCATCTCAGATTACTAAGCATCCAGCCATTCTTACAGAGTCTCACTCCTGATGGCCAGCTCGAAACTTGTTGGGTCATCATCTCATGATGCAATCGTCCCTCCCACTGTTATAGAGAAACCAAAGTATCTCTCAGGTGGGTGAGGAACCCTACTGGATCGGCGGAGAGGCTGAGGTTCGTTGGAAACTATTGAATCCTTTGGTTCTACCAAATCATCAGCTGCTGTTTGTATAGCTGGAACATTTCCAGTTCTACATAACAGACCTTACCTCGAGCTTGTCCGGATTTTGCTTTTAGACATTGGCCGGACAACCCCAAATCTTAACAAACTTAAGATATGGGCTCTTCCCTTTCCATATCACATATGAAGTGGTAGACAACTGATTTGATTTGAACCCTATTCAATAGGTATGCAGCTTCTCAAGTGCATAACTCCCAAAAAGAAATAGGAAACTCAGTAGTACTCATCATAGAGCACACCATATCACATAGGGTGCTATTGCTCCGCCCCGATATACCATCGTGCTATGGTGTATACGGAGGAGTAATGCTGAGAGAGAATCTCATTCTCCTTTAGAATAGTCCAGGATTTCCGTTCTCAAGTATTCTCCTCCCTGATCTCATCAAAGGACATAATACTTATACCCGTTTTAGGTTCTCTACTTCTAATTCATATTCTGTGAATATCTCAAAAGTTTCGGACTTGTGTTTCAACAGGAACATATGTCTGAATCTTGAGAGATCATCAGAGAATGTAATGAAGTACAAAGAACCGGTCTTGGCATGTGTAGACAGGAGACTTTCATACATCAGCATGTATCAATCCCAAGAGTTCACTAACTCTTTCTCTGTTTCCAATAAACAGAGCTATGGTCATCTTATCTTTGTGACATGACCGGCAAGTTTCACAAGATGTAGATTCAAACTAATTTAAATATACATCTAAATGTAACTTCAGCTAGTCTGGTCGCATTGATATGACCTAATCTACAATACCTCAAGAAGGATTCATTCATTTCTGAACTATTCCTCTTGTGTGTGTTCTTTATACTAAGAACTGTAGTTTGATTTAGAACGTCAATGCTTTTAGACAACGTGCCTGAACCGATCAACTCTTGATATAGAAAATGTTCAAAATATTATCCAACAATACAAAATTATATCCTTTCTTTACTAATAAAGAGACTGATATGATTTTGTATATCAGGTTCGGTATCTAATAACATTCGTTCAGAATCAATGTATTCAGGTAATACAGGGTGATAGTGACCAACAGATTTGGCTGCAACACTTGCACCCGTTTCTGTCTCATGAAACATATCACCCGTTCTCAGTTCTCTACCTATCTGTAGCCCATGTAATAGATTACATATGCGGGATCCTGATCCGGTATCACATACCCAGGACGTAAAGGATACTGAGAAACAGTTCTCTGTAATGAACACACCCGAAGATGATGCATCAACATGCACTTTCTTCGTTTGGGCGGCACGGGAAATCTGGTATTCCCCAATTTCCTGCTCTGTCTTATAACAATTATAAGTTGGAGCGGGACCAACGTTCCCCAGCTCACTATAACAAGCGGGTTCGGTCAATATATCTGTTTTATTATCTTGATTAAGGCATGATATAGTCGCTACCTGGAGAGAGAGAGAAGAAAACACTCAGCGTATGCTCTTGCAAGATTAGATTGGTTATCTAATATATCTAATCATGATGTCTCCCACTGTTTTAATCAAATCTTCCTTCAAACCCTAAAAGGAAAGACTAGCCGGGATTAATTACACGCTACAAGTTCGCCAATCTTTCAGCCAGGACAGTGTCGGTACTTTGAGGGAGGTTCCCCGTGCTTTTGCACGAACCTAATTAAAGTAAATCTCGTTTTCCCAGGGGCGTAACCCCGTTAACACCTTTCTAGACACCTACTTGATCGGCTAATTGTAATGTGTAAAACTCTCCCAGGAGTAACTCTTACTCGCAGCGGGTATCGGGATCCAACTATCTCATAGAAGGTATGCAATCTCATTGCAAATTTCAACACTTGAAATTCCCGATAATTTTGCCCCTAGCAACTTATGACCTTGGCTAAGGTCAACAAATCATAAGTGCTAGCCAAGTTCAACCCGTCATTTCCCGATTGAATTAAACCCACCCGTACGACCCTTGGCTAAGGTCAACAAAGTTGCACGACTACCCTAACTCAATCGCATCATATGCTTATACAGATAAGTACTGTCACGCCCCGCTTCCCAGTGTACGGCGAAGTGGACGCGACGAGGTCCGCTACGTATATACTCAGAAGTACATACGCTAAGCGTAGCTAAGCAATATAAAATATTACACAAGAGACAAGAGTATAAAAAGAACAGCAACTTTTATTTATTAACATTCTTTGTACAATACATGAAAGGAAATACAACTGAAATAAAAGATGCCTAAACAGTGGCATAACAGGAAATGAAAAGTACAGAAAGGAAAAGTGTACAATGAAACTACAGTGCAGGGTCTTCAGTAAATTGCTCCAAGTCTTCTTGCGATGGCTCAATCTCGGCCGGGTCCAAATCACCTGATGACATTCAAAGAAGAGAGAAACAGAATGTCGTCAGCGAACAGGTCGCTCGGTAAGTCTCAAAGATAAGAGAGGAATAGACAGAGAGTAAGAGAGGGAGAGTGTAGCTTTTAATGTTGTATTATAATATTGTAATGTTGTATTAACGCTGTTGTTTGTAGCCTGGTACAGAAGATGCCAGTGTATACGGGGGGAGTCCCACTTACACCGGGGACTTTGGTAACCTGTAGTACAAGGCTCCGTCGATAATACCACGGAACAACGGCATGGATGTAATTACGTCTTAAGTGACCACCTCGTGCCACCTTTAACATATTCCGTACCAGTCTACCCCTTAAACCCCGCGATGTCTTGTTTGTATTGTTATCTTATAAAATTGTGTTGATTGTATGAGTGATTAACTGACTGACCGAAACCATGATATCAGAAAACGGCTATAACCATAGAGTCATGTAAATGGAATACTGGGAATCATGTAAAAGGAATATCCATGGTTTGGTTCAGTCAAGTTATATAGATTGTTAACTGGATTCTGGGATTCATGTATTCATCTTGAGTTGAAATATAAAGAATATAGATTGACTTGAATTATATTCAAGTCAGAAATAGTCAGACTCTAACCCGAGTCAGACTAGAGAAGATAATTTGAAGTTCTTCATTTGTTAGGGGCCTTATTGTAATTTATAAAACTTGAGGGGGTTTATTGTAAAAAGTAATATTGTATAGTTTGCAAAATACACCTCAAGTATTTGTTATTCGTCTTTATAGTTATAATGAGTATGGATTTTATTTATGTTATTCTAGTGAATATATCCTAATAAAAATATTAATTGATTATTTGAAATTCATGGTATTTTAATGTAACTTTTAATCTTGTAATTTTAGAAAAAAATGGAAACTTGTTATTATAATAAAATAGGGGTTTAAATGATAATTAAATATATATTAATACAAGAATAATTTTAAATAAATATTTTATTTTCCAAAATCTCATTTTCCTTAAAAGTCGTATTTTAAACCCTTCGAGACCGAATGCTCCTTGCGGAGGTCTGAATCTCGCACTACTAGCCCGCGGGTGCACGATGAACCGTACTATCCCTAACGGGTTCCCCAAAGGTGGGTTGTAGTGGCACTTTGCTTAGGTTTTATAAATACTAGTCATTTAGGAAAACAGTTTTATAAATATAAGGTATTTACTTGTAAAAGTGTATAGTTTTCCGTATTTTAGTTGTTAGGGTTTCCTAAGCCAACTAGCCTATTTCTAAAGTCTAAACGATGAGTCATTAGAAGCCTCAAATCGCCTCTTCACCGTCAATTGCGGCCAGGTAAGTGCCAGGTAAGTGGGAGGCTCTCCACTACAAGTAGTGGCCCTAATTAAGTAACCACTTGCCTTCGACACACTTGCCTAGACACCACAAGACAGTTTAGATAAACGATCGATGTCCATGACCAATCGTGCTTTCATTTTATATAAGATTTTATTTAGAAAAGTTTACAATTTAAAGATTTAACTAAAGGTTATAAAGGTTATGGTATTTTAGTGAAAAGTCCTGTAATTTCGTATTCTGTATTTTTGATATTTATCATTTAGGGTTATATTGAGTGTGTGTAAGGGTAGGTCATTACCCCGTGACTTATATTAGGTTTTGGTGAAGTTTAAAGGTGAAATAAGCTATGTTAAACCTAAAGGTATTAAAGTGCAAGAATACGGTATTCGTAAACGTTATCATTTCATGTGTGAAATTTCATTCAAATTGAGTTCTACAAGTTTAGTGATCAAGATAAACATATTTAGGAGTGAGGGAATTGATTAAACTAAGAAAAATGAACTTCATGGTATTTTAATGAAAGAAATACGGTTTTGTAAAGAACTTATCATTTCATGTGGAAAAGTGTGATTAAATTGGTTTAAGGGTGATTAATAGTCAACATGCATATGGGTAGATAATATGTATTAGGTGACAAGTGGAATTTTAAAGAAAAATCGAATCGGAAATCGGTTTGTCCGATTTCCGTCGGGTTCCAGAAATTCGTATTTTTACATTAAAGAAAAGGAAGGTAGAAGAGGTGGGACTTACGGGTTTAAACTCTTCTAAAGAGTAAAGAGAACTAGGGAGGAAGGCCGAGGATGGTTACGTCGCCGGTTGCTCCAAAACACGTCGCCGGAATTCCATCAGGGCTTCGCCGTGAACTCGGTTTCAAAGCACACTTCTTGTGGAAACTTTTGAGAGAGTGGCTCAAGATTTTGGGGGGTGAGAGGGTAGTGTGTAGGGTTGGTATTTATAGGGTTAGGCTAGAGTTAGGGTAGATGAAAAGTTAGAAATAAAAATGTGATAAAATGTAATAAAAAATGTATTAAAAGTGGAGTAATTGGGGTTTTTAATGAGCTCTGGAAGTGGTATGAGACTGAAACTTTGCAGGTACGTAGGGAATACCAAAAGACACAACTTTCATGTTGTGACCCTCGCCGGAATCGGCCGAATCGGGGGTGACTCGGCCGTGACTCGGTCGGATCACTGAGTCGGCCGAGTCAAGGCCGAGTTGGCCGATTCCCGACCGAGTCCGGTGACCTGGATCTCCCCCGACGGTTCATCCACCCTCTGCAAGTGTTACATCTTTGGGTGTAGTGGGGTTTTTGTAAGATATGCACGTGTAAACTCTTGGTATTCTAAAGGTTTTTAAAAAATCAATATTAAAAATAATGTGGGGTATGGGATTCGAACTCTGATGGCTTGGTTTAGCAGTACAAGGTATTACCAATGAGCTACAAGCTCCTTCTTGTAATTATTGTGGTATTTAATTACTTAAACTGATAGCAGCAAGAATAAATACTCCTAGTATACATTAAATTTAAAGTAAATTCTTGTACACTAAAAATTGAGTTATTATATTCTTGTAGCTTGTAATTAAAAACAAAATAATTACCTATATCTTGTGCTCATGCTAAAATACCCCTTTGTGGATTTTTGAAAAAAATATTTGAAAAAATTTTGTATAGGAAAATTAGGGTTGTTACAAGTACTAATTAGCTACCGCACACTACGCCTTGGCTAAGGTCAACAAACGCAGCACGAATACTAAGAAGTACTTATCTGAAATGACGAAGGGCTACGACAGGTTTTTATGAAAACCTTTTGCGTAATGAACTTGATATCGTTGTAGAATCGAGTGATTTTAAATGGAGTGTTTTTTAGGCTTTTCTAGTTTTGCTAAAGGGGTCACTCCCGGTGAAGGGATCGTCGGCCCTTTCCTCATCGAATAAGGTGC
This sequence comes from Agapanthus africanus, assembly GCA_030015575.1. Taxonomy (NCBI): domain Eukaryota; kingdom Viridiplantae; phylum Streptophyta; class Magnoliopsida; order Asparagales; family Amaryllidaceae; genus Agapanthus; species Agapanthus africanus. The sequence goes on from CM057344.1 coordinate 234,017,291, forward strand.
AGGATATTTCACAAATACCACTATGCAAAGCAAGAACTATAGAAGCAATCAAAAGACAAACCGAGTTTGTAGCATCTGCCAGTTATTGCTAAAGGAGTCACTCCCGGTGAAGGGATCTCGGTCCGTTCCTTATCGAATAAGGTGCTGGATGTTCTACAAGGAACACCACTATGCAAAGCAAGAACTAGAGCTACCAGTTTTTATTAAACAAGTTTCTACAATATCTTAGGTTTCTTTTATTTCATTAATCTCATTAATGAAGTCCCATTTTAATATGCTTCACAAGCATCTCTTTTGAAACGAAATCTGCAATATAACATATAACTCATATATATAATATAAACATTCGTCTCAGGCAGTAATATGATCTCATCACAGAACATTGCAGCAGAAGAAACATATATGAAATATTGGATATACTAGGACGTCCGTGTTTTCAATACGAGCCTGTATAAAACACGGATTCCACGGTCGCGATGAATAGCCAAACCCACATCCCTAGACCCCTACGAGAGCGGCAAGCAACACTGCCAATTCTAGGGTTAGGAGACCTGGTCTCGACTCCTCGAGATGGTCTCCTACTGGACCCTAGAACCCGGTTACTTGTGCTCCCCGTCTTGGATCTACCTAATGCGGAAAAGTAAATAATATACAACGGTGTCATCTTCCGCAACCTGGAAGTGCCCCAAGAAAAGAATATTACATACAAATGAATTTTACATGAATGAAAAAGAAAAAACTCTCATCTCACATAAAACCCCCGGCTATTCAAACGCGACGATCCAATATAACATATCACAGCAACACATAATAACTCATATCATCAACGTAAGCAAGTATGCGTATCCCGATTGTCGTTGATGTATAGCAACGAAGCCGACGATACACCACATACTACGCTTACGGTCACAGCAAAGAAAGTGTAAAACTACAACAGTTGGAATCCGCAACCTCTTTAGACATCGCATGCCTAACCAAATGAATTCCTTAGACATCGCATGCCTAACAATTATAAACCCCGCATTTTAGTCTCATTTATCGAAAACTCTTTTCAATGTCAAGTCGTGGAATTCAACAAGATTCCCGATATTCTGATCGAATGCTCGTCGCAAACTTTAGTAGACGGCCGCACCCCAGATGCCGTCGATGAAGTGCACTAAGGCGGAACACCGCTGCCGCGAGCACCCGAACGGATGCTTTCGGCGACGGGGTTCTCCTACAGTCACTTGGTCGGAGCTATGGGGCGTAGCTGTCTATTAAGTTTACCTGGCGAGTATCCGCGTACGCTACGTGATTACGACGGACTTTTAATCACATCAAAATTCCGTGGCAACCGATCAATTTGAGACTGAAGTGCTAAATTTATAATATTCAAATTAGTTATCTCATAACTACTTGTGGATTCCAAATATTGTATCACATTCCAGATAAATAGACAATGTTAAACTTTCCGATCAAATAATCAAACACCCAAGATTTCCCCAATATATCTCAACACTTGAAATCAGTTTTAAAACATCTATCACATGCCACAGTACCAATGTTCCAGCCGTAGAAGGGTCAAGCCAACACCTCACATGTGGCACGCCGTACTGCCCCAAACCCTAAGGTTCAAAAGGCAGTTCAAGAAGGTCACATAATCGAGTTAAGGTTTGTTGTCTTCTAGAGGGTCCACCGCGTTACTTGCACGACTTAGAACGTTCTTAAACACGAGAAAAAATCCAACTTTCGAAAAAATTTCCGACAGGGGAAAAAGTGAGTTATTGATATCCGTTCGAACTTTTTAACAGTTTCTAAAAATTATCCGGACAAAACTAAACAAAGTTAAATTATCTGATCGAATCAACGATTCCCCAATACAACCCTAGAAAACTCAAAACTTGAGTGGAATTAAAATATTCCCAGAAAAAATTAACAATAAAGGACCTAAGAATAATTAAGTGAAATTTCAGGGACTAAGTCCAAATTTTGGCCGCGGAACCGCCGCCAAACCCATGGTTTCGCCGCGGTTCCGCGGTCAAATAGTTGACTTGGGGGACCGTACTTCACAGTAATTCTTAGTTTTTCCTGCTTGTTTTTCTGAGCATTTTTAATTCAGAAAAAATCAACTTTTTGAAAATTGTCCAGAGAGGGTTCCGTATCGGGGTTTCGGCGTTCGATCGGACTTTAAACATCGTCTAGACTTCGCCTAAAGCTCTAGCTTAGCTCTGATACCACTGTAGGGTTGCTAGGCACGTGCACAAGGGTCCACGAGGCATCAACCATGCCCGATTAAAAATTTAGCCTTGCCGAACAACCCGAAGCCGGATCTTTAAACTAGAATTTAGGCGAAAACTAACATGCTAAACACTTTAACACTAAGTGAGAGGGATTACAACCTTTGTAGATCCGGTCCTTCACTTCTTAAGCTCCGTGTCGTGGTCCCTTCGCTGCGATCATCGGGTTCCGAACTCTCGAGAGGTTCCACGAAGAGAAAGATGCAGTCTTGCTTCCGATCTTCGATACAAAGATGATCTACCTTGAAGTTTCATTAACACAAGCTAACACTCACTAAAATTGAGTGAACACTCTCATCTAAAGGGCAAGGGAAGATGAGGATGATGAAGTAGGATTTTTGCTCTCTTTTGTTTTATTTTTCTCACTCATTTATCATCACAAAATCAAATCAAGAAAGCTTTTCCATGAAAAGAGAAGGAAGAAGAAGATGGAATCCTTTTGTGATGAATAATGAATAACCCATTTTTGAGGTTAGAAATGCAACCATAGTTAAGAATGAATCCTTAACCCTTGTAGAGATACAACCATGGTCAAGGGTTTGGGTTTGGTTAAGCAAATATCTTCACAAAATATCTTACACAAAACAAAACAAAAACCTTCTAGAAACATATAGAAGAGCTCAACCCTAATCAAACCCTAACCATGTTTAATCTCCACTAATCATGTTGCATTAATAACCATATCATGTTACAATATTATATATCACATATATAATATTTATTGTAACAAAATAAAATAATACAATAAACATATATCGCATATATATCAATGTATTACCCGAGCGAGAAAAAGAATCTTTTAGTGAGAAAATATTAGTTAATGTAATTTAATATATCATATATATTATTATACATTAAATTATCGAATCAACACTTGATCCGACAATCCGGCTATATCGCATATAACCGACTAATATTTATCCGTACCGATTCATCGAATCAACACTTGATCCGATGACCCGGCTGATATCATATATCGTGAGAATAGAATACGGTATCTCATATCGCATTATCCTCGGTCCCGCACATATCACATATGTGCCCCTACTCCGTTTTGCCTGAGCCAAGAAACCTCTGTGTAGGACTCTAAAGAATCGTCAATACGCCGGCAGTAGGTGATGATCATATCAAACACCCACAAGCTGCAAGCGGTCAGCTAAACGTAACAGCCACCCAAATATTGAGCGCTCAGAAGATCAACAAGCAAGCCTGTACATTCTCCTTTGAATCCAAACAGTAACACTCCCGTACAGTCCGGTCTCGTCGTCTGATATGTTGTATATCTCGCCTAGGGATGGTAAACGTCAGACCCCAGTAGCTCGATAAGTCGTGTCGATATGAGGTCTATAACAGTTCGAGAAACTACTGATAACACTTACCAGTAAATCTCAGCAACCCTGGCCAGGGATTTCCGGTTATAGCCAATCGAACACAGCACAACATCAACTCCCTATACCGGGAACGACGAATCCCCTCCTATCGCTCATTGCCTCCATATGATTCGGGACTGTACCCAAAAGCCACCTTTTTGCACGCCCTCTTGGACATGGTATGATGGAAATCAAAGCACAGTGGGAATCACACAAGACTCTATGACGATCTCGGGTCAACAGACTACTCTGTACCAGTGTTACCGGAGAACTGCCATCTGACGTGAGGTATAATACCATCTGGGAGTTCTCAGCGAGTCCGTCCAGTGTACCCAGTCTCCACTGAGCACCCGTACACCATCCTTGATGTCAAACACCGATGGATATGGGATCATCCATCGCCCATCATATGGGTCAAGATGCGTATACGCTAGTCTACTCTGGTGTATCGATGCCTTGTCTCGATATACCCTCGACTAGGAAAAGTTATAGGATGTACTCGTCGACTACCGCGGCCCCACTAGTATGATCTCATCATAGTCCTAGTAGTCGAGTACATATCCTAAGGGCTTTATCAACATGTAACATAGAGACAATCAGAGTACATGTTAAGATAAAGTACAACCAGATAGCATACTATCATGTCGAGCAAGAAAGTCCTCCCTATATATGTCCAAGCATCCATTACAATATACATCGTATGTACAGTAATGGCCTCTAGGGCATACATATAACTAACAGACCTCTCTGAGCATAAGTATGACGTGGAGCAACAACAGGCGCAAGAGGTAACGCACTCTGAGGTGGAGAAGGTGGTAAGGTAACATGCGATACGGCTGCCTCGTCCCCATGTGGCTCAGTACAATCTCGAACACGATGATAGAAACTCCCGCACCGGAAACATCCAGACGATGACTGTTGACCCTCCTGGGGATAAGAGATGAATAACTGGCCTTGTCCCAAGGCTCTGCTACTCCCACGATTTGAACGAAATCTGTCGCGGCGTCTAAATATCTGTCTCCGTGCTGATACACTAGTATGAACCCTCTTCAGTTCCGGAACTACCGAAGTTTCGGAAAGACGCTCCTCAACGAATAGGGCTGCGTCCACTGCAGCTGCATATGTGTCACAATGTTGGGCGCTGATAGCGAGGAACAACTGGGTAAGCAGGCCTCGAACAAATCTCTTGATCCGCATCTCCTTAGTGTCCACCAAATACGGAGCATACATAGATAGATTGGTAAACTGCACATCGTACTCTGCCACCATCATACCCGGAGTCTGGCATAACGACTCGAAACTGGGAGCTCGAGCATCCCCGACGCTCTGCGGAAGAAAACGGGCAAGAAACAAAGTCACGAACTCAGCCCAGGTCATAGGAGAAAGACCTGTGGCTCTGCCCTTCTCTAAAGACTCGCACCAGGTCTGGGCAAGACCCTCCAGACGAAAACTCGCAAACTCTACCCATCTTGTGTCGGAGCATCTCAGCAAACTATATATGCTGGTCATCCGATCGATAAATGACTGCGGATCCTCAGCTACATCAGTGCCGGTGTAAACCGGAGACTTCAGCCTCATGAACTCAGATAATGATACGGTGATCACCTCCGTAGCTGCAGGTACGACTTCCTGAACCATAGGTACCATCACGGTCCCCGTAACAGGTGGAACAACCTTCTGTCGCTGCGCTCAACTGGCCTCAACTAACGATCCCATCATCTGACGCAAATCCTGCATACCGGCCTCTAGCTTAGTAATACGATCTAACGAAGGTGGATCAACCTGCTCCTGTACAATGGGTGTACCTCCCTGGTCAGTCCTCGTCTCAGACGAGCCAACTCTGATCTCGGCTCTCGCGGCCGCTCTCTGCGCCCTCGTAGTCTTCGGCAGCATAATGGCTAGAAATGAAAATAGGATTCGATAAGAACACGGAAATCGAATCACAAAGATGTATATAATCACGGAAGGAATTTCAACCAACAAGTCCTAAGGTCACTTAGGCAGAGTACAGTGTCGTGAGTATGCCGCGGAACATACACACACTATGTCACTCTGCTTAAGCAACCTACTCTATCATACGAAGGTCATCCTACACTCCGAAAGGTAAAACCTAGCGCTTTGATACCAACTTTGTCACGACCTAAAGTTTGGCACGTAACCGACACTTAAACCACGTAACGTCAACATGCGTAACGCAATTTAAGTAAGCCGAAAACCAAGAAATCTAAACCATAAAAAATAGTAAGTGATAAGAACATTGTTAAACACATTTGGAAGTCTCAATTAAAAATCCTTAAAGTTTAAAATTTATTTTCTTAAAAATTTCGGCCGCACCTCCTTTGTAAAAACTAGCCCCGAAACGGGTACAAACATAAGATATAAGTAAACCATCCCCAAATGGGAGAAAATCACAGCCAAAGGCGGAAACAACCATCACAAGCATGTATACGATGCTGTAGAGAAGAAATAGACAATATAAAGTGAAAACAGCATAAGAGATAAAACTACATAATAAAAGCCGGCTCACACGAGCTCGACACCCAAAGTCACAAAATATACAATATCGTCATCACAACTCGTCTCTAAGTCAATACATGAAATGGTATATGGAGAGTACTAGATACAATGAGATATATAAGGGATACAATCGGATAACCGCAACCCACCTATAGCAAAATGGCTGACAGCCAACCGTAGCGATATCTGCTGCAAAAAGATACAATAAGAAGCCCTGCCGCGACTACTCTGAGGGTCAAGCCTGCAAAACACTGTGGCACAACGGGGGTGAGTTGCCAACTCGTGAATAGTAAGTAACATCGTACAAATAATCATAGGTATGCACGTACTGCGATACTCTATCACATACAATCTGATAGCATAAATATGGCAATATGGATATGCAATAATCATGAAAGGTACTCTATCAGGTACTACAAATACATGAAGCAATGCATATCAAATAACTACTGAGTATGGAATAAAACATATCATCATCAATGAATCATCACTGTGGAAAGACCGGTGTCCATCAACGACACCCCAAATCCCAATACCTCAGGCGCCTTCACTCTGATCGGCCCTCATATCTGTAAATCTCATAGAACCTGAGTGCCCAACATCGGCACTCGAAACATCATGAAAACTCGTGTCCAACATCGACACGCAAATCCACATAACTCGGGCTCCGTAGTCCGGATCGGCTCATAGGATCCGTCAATCCGGATCGGCCCACATCCATCTCTCGACTCCGGTCGGTATCCTCCGGATAACCGCCAGGTCCAATCAATCACCGGTAGGTAGTAGTCCCTCAGTCAGGCTCATCGTCTACTGCCAACATCCCTTTCTTACCCCGGGATACCATACTGGGTCCACCATGAACCCGCAAATGGATCATCCAGCTCCTCGAATCGGGTTTCTATCACAAGTCTCAGAACCAAGAAAACTAATAGTGGACGCACTGAAATATCATATCAAGAGAAACCGGGTTTTCAAAACAATGCATACTTTCTTGAAATTATACCATTGTTCTCAAATCCATAAATCACATGAAATCCGTATCTTAATGCGTAAATCCATGAAATATGATATATGCAACATAAAACAGTAATATGAGCATATAAAGGGAAAACCGCTCTTTTAAATGAATCCAGTTTTTAAATATATCATGCGGTTCCTAATTCCTCCAAAATCAAATGCAACATCATATAAGGGTGGACATGTAGCTATGCATGCACAATGCATTTCATAAGCGCAATAGAACAAGAATCAATGTATCAATATCAATAACAATACAATACTGCATATGTGTATAGGTTGTGCGTGCCATGGCAATTACCAACAGTGTGGGTGTAGCATACAATTTAGTGCTCGTGCAACATGAACCGTCAGTAATGGTGCAGTGTCCACTAGGTACTAAGTCAAGGCACAATAAGTAATGGTATGCAATGATACTCATGCACAATCAATATATATGAATATAAGTATACGGCTATAATATCATATCAAGCCCTGACGCATAATGCTATACGGGCGATTTCCCCGTAGATGTTAAATCTACTCACCGGTGATCTCGAGCTAAGTAAATCCGACCACCTGCTTTCTTTTCTTCATGGCGTCCGAAGTCCCCACACTCGCCCCTAAATCACACAAAACATAGCAAGTGCAACTCAGAAATCGACCAATAATATGTACAAACTACATTTAAATCGACGCACTGACTCCAACAACCTCTCAAGTGTTCGCTTAGTGGCTAACGAGTGTAGCGAAAATCTAAAACAACCCTAAGTGCAGCAAGCTACACAAACGACGTGAACCGTGTCGGATGTCGTAACGTGCGTACTCGAAATACTAAAACTAGCAATTTAATCCCAGATTTTACATACTGTCACAACCTAAAAATCTAGCAGTACTAAACACCCTAAAACAACTGCAGACAGCTACCCACACAAACACAACACCCCAGTCCCCTATACGGCCGAGCTCGCCGGAAATTCTCCAAATGTCGCCGGCCAAAACCAATCAGGTGGGGTTTGTGCTGCAGGTGAACACTCAGGGCAACTAGTACAACACTACTACACTGCTAGTTTTTCCAGTACCAACTCGGGGTCACCGTAGATCACAGACATCCTAAAATGACACTAAAAACATGATACGTGCACAAAACTATATCTTTATCATTCTAAACAGCGACCACTATACAACACAACAATATAACAACCTAATTAACAGTTTAGAGGTCGTTACCTATCCACACTTGCTCAAAATCCTAGCTTTCCATGCTCCAAGTGATCCTAGTGGCTTGATCTTGACTTGTGAAGGGTTTTAGTGTGGTTTAATGAAGATTTTTTTTGGGTTTGTGAGGGTTGGGTTAGGGTTTCAGTTGAGGGATGAGGGCGAGGAAATGAGATAAGGAAAAATAATTGAGAATGAAGAGAGAATGAGAGAATGTGAGTGAGGGTGAGGGTGTATAAGTGAGGGTGTATGTGTGAGTGAGGGATGAAGGAATGAGGGGGTGGGAGTAGTATAAGTCATGCCTCCCTCTTCTCTCTTCTCGTTTAATGCATGCCATGCTTGCCCCTCCCTCATCATGCCCTCTCTCTCTCTCTCTCTTCCTCAAGTCAACAATTTCAAACCTCTTTATTTTTAAAACTAAATACTTTTAAATAAATACATTTTACAACTTAATTGAAATAGGGTTAGGTGCCATGGATACTTAAGCATGGTTAACCCTAATTAACCCTAGGTTAACATGCACATGTGTGTGCAAACCCAAAATAAATATTAATAAAATATTAATTAATTTTTATAAAATATTTGAAAACTATTTTGTTAAACTTTTTACTAAAAATCCGCATTATCGTTTAATTAACACTAATCGCATTCTAAGGTGTTACAATGAGGAAGTTTGTAACAGAACTTCAGGTGGTTCCGTCCATTGTTGATCCAATACCGCTGTATTGTGACAACAACGGGGCTATAGATTTACCAAAGAAAGCCAGGTCCTATCAGAAATCCAGATATATCTTGAGACGGTATCACCTGATCAGGGAGATCATGGATCGCCAGGAGATCGTGATGCGGAGAGTAGACACAAAGAACAACACTGCAGATCCACTCACAAAGTCCATCCCTCAGACGCAGTTCGAGAGGCTATTAAAGATGATAGGTCTGCGATACGCCAATACATGGCCTTAGTGCAAGTGGGAGATTGTTAGTGATATATGCCCTAGAGGCCATTATTGTATAGTACTGGTTTATATATTATATTTTGGATGCTTGGGATATACACGGATATAATAACAGTCTTGCTCAATATGATAGTATGCTACTTGGTTTAATTCTATCTTAATATGTGTATATATTTCTTTTAACGTATCTCTAATACATATTGATAGAGCCCTTAGGATTTTTGCTTGACTACCAGCATTGTGATGGCAGTCACACTAGTGGAGGCTGGGTAGTCTATAAGCACATCCTTATACAGGTCCCCAGTCATAGGATTATCGAGATGGGGCATCGATACTCCAGAGTAGACTAGTATATATGCTTCTCATCCCAGCAGGGAGATGGTCTGTCCCACAGCCATCAGTACGTCGTACTGAGATAGTATGCAGGTACTCATTAGGTTATGAGTTACACTGGACAGGACTCATGGGGAACTGCTGGTTGGTTTTATACCTATCGTCAGGTAGCAGTTCCCAGGTGACATGAATACAGCATAGTCTGTTGACTTGACATCGCTACTTCGCCTCGAGTGTGTTCCCACTATTCTTAGATTACTACCCTACCACGGCTCAATAGAGTCGCGCAAATAGGTAGTAGTTGGGTGTAGTCCCGAAGCACTTGGAGGCAGTGGCGGTTAGATAGTATTCGTCTCTCCTGGTATTAGGGGTTGATATCGTGCTGTGTTCGGAAAGCCATTACACAAAGTCCCTGGCGAGAGCAAGCGAGATTTACTGGTAAGTACTCCAGTAGTTTCTGAGGGTGTTCTGAATCTACTCCGACATGACATATTGTGCTATTAAGGGTCTGACGATTACCGCCCCCTAGGCCCGATATGCGATACTCTTAGACGAACAGACCGGACTGTACGGAGATTGTCACAGATAGGCTCAGTAGGAGTTCGATGAGTTTGCTCATCGGCCTTCTTATCGACAGATACCTGGGTAGCCTTACGTGCAGCTAGTACCGCAGATGGACTTATGCTTAAACCCACTGTCGGCGTACTGTCGAGTCTTTAAAGTCTCATACAAAGGGTTTCCCTGCTTCATGCGAAACGATGTAGAGGTCGTATGTGTTGGGTTACGGCAGTGCCCCGGCCATCAATCCGTGACCAAATGCGGAACAAAAATTTATAAAACTTGGCGCTACCACAACCAATTACCCGGATCTACTCATAAGCCCTAGATAACAAAACATGCAATGGAGTTAGAATGGTTATACCGAATAGATCCGTGTCCCTCGGTCTTCAACCATCATCCCAAGCTCCTAGGGGCTTCCTTGATCGAGCTTGATCTCCGGTCTCTCTCCATCGAAGATGATCCACCCGAGAGTCTATGCAACGAGCTCCAATCTCATATCTGAGGCAACTAGGGCACCTAGATCGCCACTCTAGATACCGTAGATGAAGTAAAGAGTGATGAAGGATTAATTTGTCACAAGACACCCAAGGATTCTCAACTCATGAGAAGGTTTGGGGGGAGCTAGAGGAAGAAGAAGATGTCATGAGAATGTGGTGTTGAGAGCAACTCAAGAGAGAGAAAAAAAATGAATAATAGCTTAATGTTTTTGTGTGTTGTGAGTGTTGATTAGAAATAAAGTAGCCATCACAATAAATATGTCAAGTCTCCAAAATATCTAGAGTCAACAAAAATATCTCAAGTCAACAAACAAAAACTCTAAGCATGCTAGAATAGTAACCATGGATCACTAATTAGCCATGCCATAAAAAATGCAATAAACACCTCATCCTACACCTCAATAACCTTTTAATCCAAAAAGGTCTAAACCATGATGAGGTGTAATCTTCTAAAAGTAATCTTGTAATAAATTACAAGAATACCCCTTAACTGTATATACATACCCGCATCCGTATTCCGAAGAATACGAATACAATGAGACAAAAATAATCCAACAAATATAATACTAGGATCCGGCTTAAACCAAAGCCCACTAGTATTATCCATCCGAACATCATGCGTGCACAAGTACACGTATGTTATCGAACCCTGCCATAAAACCATATGGCTTCTATATCGTTTTGCTTGAAACAGGGAAACCCTCTGTGTGGGGCTCTAAAGACTCGTCAATACGCTGGCAGTGGGTTTAAATACAAGCACGTCAGCGGCATTAGCTGTACGTAACGGCTACCCAGGTATTGAGCGAAAGGGAGGCCGACGAGCAAACTCATCCTGAAACCCTTACTGAGCCTGACAGTGACAATATCCGTACAGTCCGGTCCGTTCGTCTGTGAGTATCGCATATCGAGTCTAAGGGGTGGATAAAGTCAGACCCCTAATAACGCGACATTTAGGTCGGTATGAAGCCCATCACCACCTGAGAAACTACTGATCTGAATCAGTAATTCTCGACTACCTTGGCCAAGGATTTCTGGTGATGGCCACCCGTGCACTCCGCGACATCAACCCCCAATACCGGGAGAGACAAATCCCTTGACGATCCGCTCACTGCCTCCATGTGGCTCGGGACTGTACCCAACTAAAACCTGTTTGCACGACTCCTTTGAGCTGTGGTAGGGTAGTAATCAAAGCACAGTGGGAACTCACATGAGATAAATGACGATCTCAGGTCGATAGACTAACCTGTACACTTGTCACCTGGGAACTGCTATCTGACAATAGGTATAATACCAACTAGCATATTCCCGGCGAGTCCGTCCAGTGTACTCATAACCCAATGAGCACCTGTATACATCTTAGGTGAACCAACTGACACCAATGGATTATGAGACCGGCCACCGCCCCTCATCGGGGTCTCGATCCGTATACACTAGTCTACTTTTGGAGTATCGATGCCCAATCTCGAAACTCCTACGACTAGGGACATTTTAAGAATGTGCTTATAGACCACCCAGCTCCCACGTATATGATCGCATCATACTGCAGGTAGTCAAGTATGAATCCTATAGGCTCTATCAACATGTAATAGTGATCTGTAATGTCACCTAAAGCATGTACACGATGATAAAGACAAACCAGATATCATACTATCATCTCGAGTAAGATTGTTCTACCGGTATAGGTCCTCTCTCAATCATTGCAATAATGTGCCTGCGATCCAATAATTGACTTAAGGGCACTATAGCCAACATTCTCCCTCTTACACTTAAGGCTAATTATTGCGGTGTCGCATACTCACAGCCCGTGTGATACCGAACACCCAACTTCTCTACTAATCAGTTTCAAAAAGCTTGTTTGTAAAACTATTGCGTTCGAGAAATAGCCTCAGTGAGTGGATCCGCTCCAGTGTCTCTTTCTATGTCTCTCTTTATCTCAAGTTCGTAGAGAAAGCCATCTCCCGAAATGAGCAATACCTGTCTTAGAATATGTCTGGATATCTGATGGGACCCAGTTCATAAATGAACTCCAAATCCAGCAAACTTCTTAGACTATATCGTCCACTGAATTTAATCAGTATCCTGAGCCATGCCTCCCTCAGTATCCGCTTGGACCACCTGTCCAACATACTCAAAAGAGGGAAAACTAAAACTCTGACAGTCGCTCTGTCATCCAGGTCACCTTGGAAGCCTAGAATGATAGCCGTCTCCTGAAGGAGGCTACTGTTACCATATCCCATGAACATCCACTTATGTTCATAAACTGCTTCCCAACGTTTCTCCAGGATTGGATTAATATAAACTTATTGCAGCTAGTGTAAAAACAGCATCTAGTGTGGTATTTGATATCACATGATTGACTCAATTTCCTAAACAAGTGATATGCCAATCATGCAAATCCCTCTCCCCCTTTAGTCTGTATGACACCTTTAGAGAGGATGACCCCATCACCTGCAGGTACACCACCATGCCAGGAGTTAGCCATTCTAAAATACCTTTAGAAAAATTTCAAAGTACCCAGATTGGGACACTTCCCAAATCTAGATCTAAAACCATAGATCTAGTAATTAGAAAACCTGATATTATATCCATATCCTATGTAGAGAAACTACTTTGTGACAACCACAGTATAACCGATCGTAGTATAAGAATTTCACTTCCTACAAAGTGTATGTCATCCCTATACCTGGACATCACACCCAACTACATTCTTAACAGATCTATCTCCTATTCTGATGAAGTCAAAGTCTATGAGTGTCACATCAAAAATAGATGATCTATCTCCGCTATACCTGCTTTAGTCTATAAATAGATATAAGCTTCTTGTCCACTATGCTTCCGTTGCTCCCACTGACTACAACAACCCTCTGGCAGAGTCATATACACGTGCACTTCTAAAGCTAGTTTAGAATGACGCTATACTCATCCTCCTGCCGGGTCTCATAGTCTAGAACAGCAATAATGGAAAGTCTGGGTAAACAAGAACCTCTATGTCACCGACTTTGAGGATGCCAGAGTACCTCTCGGGTGCCTGAGGTTACCTACCATATCTGCGGAGTGGCTACTGGAATGTCAAACCCGATTGAATCTTTAGGTTCTATTAAATTTTCAGTAATCGTTTGTGGTTCAGGAATCACTTCCAGTTCTACCATTCTCCCATTACTGTTTTCTGAAAAAGTCCATTTTACTAAAACTGTGGCGAGTCAAGAACAATATCACTATTGATCTTCCAGATGGTAGATAGTTAACCCTCGTCATAGCCCGGGATAACCCACAAACTGCCATTACAAAAACGAGCCTTGAGTTATCCAGAGCCTGGTTTTAAGTATAAACCGTACAACTCCATATACCTTAACATCGTTAAGATATGAGCCATTCTATATACAATATAGAAACAGAGGCACTACTTTAATTAGAACCAGATTCAAATCATGCAGCGGTCTCTAGTGCATGTCAACTAAATGGAAGGAGTCCAATTAGTATTACTCAACTTGCAGTGCATCCAGATATGAGTAACCTGAAAGAGAAGCAAGTTCTCAAAACCATTACTATCAATTGAATACCAAACACAAGTATCTACATCTTCGATCACCTTGAAGAATACTGATACTTGTAACACATGGTTCTCAACTTTATTCATATACCTATAACTTCTCAAAATTTGGACCTTGTATTTCTAGTGAAACACATATCTAAAAATTAGATAAGTCACTGTAAGTCGATGTGCAACACCCCACGACTTGCGGGGAGGCGGAAATATGAAAAACGATTTTGTTCTTTGCTTAAACATCGACTAACCGCAAGAATTGAAGCTAAACTATAACTAACAAGAAACCATAGAAGTTCTAAACTACTATGTGAAGTGATTATACCTAATGAACCGTGTCCTTCATCTTTTCGTTTGGTACCTCCTCCTCGGCCTTCTCCAAGTAGTAGACGATCCACCCGAGAGCTATACTTCAAGCTTCACCTCAAACTAGAGATAACTAGGTTTCTTAAAGTGCTAATCTAAGTAACCTAGGTGATATAGAGTTGGGTTATGGATTAAGTAGTCTAATCTAATCCTTGATCTCAACACATGAGAGGGGAGGATTAGGGTTTGAAGAGAGAGAGTTTGAGGAGAGAGAAGGTGAGCATGAGAATAAGATGAGATAATGATCTATCATAATATATATCAAGCACTATCATTTATCCAATAAAAGAAAATAAAGGATTTACAACCATGCTTCATAAATACCAAAGGGTGATTCATCTCCATGAGTCATTAAGCATTTATGATGCATTAATGACATGGATGAATCACTCATATAACTCACTAATCTCATTTAATGCATATGCCACCTTAACCCCCAAGTCACCATCTTCTAGAAGCTTCTCACGTAATTACGAGAACGCCAATAATATCCGTAAAAACACGGAAAAACTTTAGACTGTATAAATCTAATAACCGGATACTAGAAACTGGCTTAAACCAAAGCCGGCTAGTAAAAACTGTCCGGATGTCGTACGTGCGTCCACACACGTATGCGTCCGAACCCTTGACGTAAAACCATACGACCTCTATAACGTTTCGCCTGGAGTAGGGAAACTCTCTGTGTGGGACTCTAGAGACTCGACTACTACGCTGGCAGTGGGTTTAACCACAGACCGCAAGCGGCACTAGCTGTACGTAACGGTCCCCAGGTAGATGTCGATAAGAAGGCCGATGAGGAAACCCATCCGAACTCCTACTGAGTCTGATGTGACAATCTCCATACAGTCTGGTCTGTTCGTCTAAGACTATCGCATATCGGGCCTAGGGGCGGCAAGCGTCAGTCCCATAATAGCAGTATAAGTCGTGTCAGAGCGAAGCCCATTACACCTTGAGAAACTACTGGAACCTACCAGTAAATCTCGCTTGCCCTAGCCAGGGACTTTGCATAATGGCTCTCTGACACAGCACGATATCATCTTCCAATACCGGGAGAGACGAATCCTGTCTAAACGCCACTGCCTCCAAGTGCTCGGGACTGCACCCAACTGCTACCTGTTTGCACGACTCCTTTGAGCCGTGGTAGGGTAGCAATCTAAGAACAGTGGGACACACTCGAGGCGAAGTAGCAGTGTCAAGTCTGCGGACTATGCTGTACTCATGTCACCTGGGAACTGTTAACTGACGACTGGTATAAAACCCAACCATTAGTTCCCTGCGAGTCTTGTCCGGTGTACCCGTAACCCAATGAGCACCTGTATACTATCTCCAGTATGACGTACTGACGGCTGTGGGACAGACCATCTCCCCAACTGGGATGAGAAGCATATACACTAGTCTACTCCAGAGTATCGATGCCCTGTCTCGATAATCCTATGACTAGGGACCTGAAGAAGGATGTGCTTGTAGACTACCCAGCCCCCACTAGTGTGACTGCCATCACAACGCCGGTAGTCAAGCAAGATCCTAAGAGCTCTATCAATACGTATACTCACATATTAAGATAGAAAAACCAAGTAGCATACTACCATGTTTAGCAAGACTGTTATATACATGTGAATATCCTAAGCTTCCATTAAGTAATATACAAATTAGTATGATACAATAATGGTCCCTAGGGTATATACACTAACAATCTTCCACTTGCACTAGGGCCATGTACTGGCGTATCGAAGACCGATGATCTCGAGTAGCCTCTCGAACTGAATCTGAGGTAGGGCCTTCGTGAATGGCTCAGCAATGTTCTCTTCAGTAGCAACTCTCCGAACCTCGATCTCCAGACGATCAATGATCTCTCTGATCAGGTGATACCGCCTTAAGATGTGTCTGGACTTCTGATGGGACCTTGGTTCCTTTGCTAAAGCTATAGCTCCGTTGTTGTCGCAATACAGAGGTATTGGATCAACAATGGTAGGAACCACTTGAAGTTCTGTTAGGAACTTCTTCATCCAGACCGCTTCTTTTGCGGCATCGCAAGCAGCAATATACTCCGCTTCCATCATCGAGTCAGCAACGGTGTCCTGCTTGGAGCTCTTCCAGCATACCGCCCCTCCATTGAGGGTAAAGACATAACCAGACATGGACTTGGAATCGTCCTTATCACTCTGGAAGCCGGAATCAGCAAAGGCCTCCAACCTGAGATATTTTCCGCCGTAAACCAAGAACATCTCCTTAGTCCTCCTCAGGTACATGAGAATGTTCTTTACTGCTATCCAATGCTTCTCCCCTGGGTCTGACTGATACCGGCTTACCACGCTCTGTGCGTAAGCTACATCTGGTCTGGTGCACAACATCGCATACATTATAGAGCCTACCGCAGAAGCGTAGGGTATAATAGACATGCGTTCCCTTTCCAAATCAGTCTTGGGAGACATCTCTTTGGATAGGGTGATTCCGTGACAAGCCGGTAGATTACCGCGCTTGGAATCTTCCATACTGAATCTTTTCAGTACAGTGTCGATATACCTGGACTACAAAACTCCCAACATCCTCTTGGATCTATCTCGATAGATCCGGATCCCCAGAATGTAAGAGGCATCACCCAGGTCTTTCATGGAGAACCTGTGTGATAAGAATCCTTTGACAGATTGTAGCATAGGAATGTCATTTCTTATCAATAGAATGTCATCCACGTACAAGACGAGGAATACGACACTTCTAGCTACAACTTTACTATATATACATGGTTCATCTGGATTTTTGATAAAGTCATATTCTTTGACTGTCTCATCAAAACAGATGTTCCAACTCCGCGATGCCTGCTTTAGTCCATAAATGGACTTAAACAACTTGCATACTTTACCGCTGCTCCCACTCTGATTGAAACCATCTGGCTGATCCATATAAACGCACTCTTCTAAATTACCATTCAGAAAAGCCGTCTTTACGTCCATCTGCTAAATTTCATAATCATGGAAGGCAGCAATAGCAAGAAGGACCCGAATGGATTTGAGCATAGCCACTGGAGAAAAAGTTTCGACATAGTCCAAACCAGGTCTTTGACGAAAACCCTTTGCAACAAGTCCAGCCTTATAGGTTTCTACCTGTCCATCTACACCAATCTTTTTCTTGAAGATCCATTTCCATCCTATGGGTTTTACCCCATCTGGAGCAAAGTCCAAAATCCATACTTTGTTGGTGTACATGGACTCCATTTCGGTCCGCATTGCATCCAGCCATCGTACCGAGTCGCCGCTCTGGATGGCCTACTGGAAGCTAGTAGGTTTATCATCAACGATGATGCAATCCTTTCTATCCCCATCTATGAGAAAACTGTAGTATCTCTCAGGCGGATGAGACGGCCTACTACTTCTGCGGAGGGGTGCGGGAATGTCCTGTTCTTCTTGAACTACTTGTTCTACCAAACTTTCAGTAGTGGTTTGTTGTTCTGGAATTTCTTCCAGTTCTATTTCGCTCCCACTTGTTTCCTTTTCTAAAAACTGATGTTCTAGAAAATGGGCATTACGAGAAACAAATATCTTTTGTTCCTCTGCTTAATAGAATAGATATCCCCTAGAGTTCTTTGGATATCCCACAAACTTACACTTTACTGATCGTGCCTCGAGCTTGTCCACATGCTGCTTTTTAACAAAAGCCGGACATCCCCAAATCTTTATATACTGAAGATGGGGTTTCTTCCCACTCCACATCTGATATGGAGTGGTAGGCACAGTCTTGGTAGGAACCATGTTCAAAAGATATGCCGCTGATTCTAGCGCATAACCCCAGAAAGATCGCGGTAACTCAGCATTACTCATCATGGATCGTACCATATCCAATAGGGTTCGATTCCGTCTCTCCGATACACCGTTATTCTGTGGAGTGTATGGAGGAGTAAGCTGAGAGAGAATTCCTTTCTCTTTTAGCTAACCTAGGAACTCGGCACTCAAGTATTCACCACGTCGATCAGATCTTAGTGTCTTGATACTTTTGCCGGTTTGGTTTTCTACTTCATTATTATACTCTTGGAATTTCTCAAAAGTCTCGGATTTATGTTTCATCAGATAAATGAATCCGTACCTTGAGTAATCATCCGTGAAAGTAATGAAGTAGGAAAAACCACCTCTTGCATGTGTAGACATTGGACCACATACATCGCTGTGTATGATTCCTAAGAGCACGCTCGCTCTTACTCCATGTCCAGTAAATGGAGTCTTTGTCATCTTTCCTTTGAGACAAGATTGACAAGTGGCATAAGTTTGATATTCGAACGAGTCCAAATATCCTTCTCTATGTAACTTAGTCAACCTTCTCTCATTGATGTGACCCAGTCTATAATGCCATAAGAAAGCTTTATTTAAATCTGGAGAGTTTCTTTTTAGTGTGTTCTGGACATTGAAAATCTGGAGTTGGTTTAAGACATATATACCGTTATTTAGTGTACCGGACCCAATCAAACCATGATTAAGGTGGATGACTTACAAACGTGAAATCATAACCTTTATTTGATAACAAGGAAACTGATATGATATTACACGTTAAGCTAGGTACATAAAAACAGTTATGTAAAACAAAAATGTGTCCACTCGTCAATCCCAGGTGATAATCCCCGACGGACACAGCTCCCACGCTAGCTCCGTTAGCAACCTTTAGGGTCATATCACCTTCCTTCAGCACTGTACGGTTTCTCAGTGCCTGCAATGAATTGCATATATGAGATCCTGATCCGGTATCCAATACCCAGGAAGTAGAGTTGATTGATAGACAATTCTCAATTACAAACACACCTGAAGTCAAAGCCACAGCTTGCTTCGGTCCCTGGTTCTTGGCGTTCCACGCCTTGCAATCTTTCTTCCAGTGCCCTTTCCTGTGACAATAGAAGCACTCATCCTGGTCCACTACAGGCACTGCAATCTTTTTCTTTCCCTTCGTTCCCACCTTACAAATGCCTCCTCTAGGTCTGGTGGCGGCCTTCTTCTTCCTTCCTTTGGCCCTAGCCTTAGACCCGGAAGAAGAAGCACCGCTAACAAATATAGCGGGTGTTTCCCTTGCCTTCTGCAAGGTGCCTTCTGCACTCCTCAACATGTTAAGTAGTTCTGGAAGTTCAACTTCTTTTCTTTGAATGTTGAAATTCAGAATAAACTGGGTGTAGGTGGGAGGAAGGGACTGGAGAATAAGGTCTGTATAGAGCTCATTATCCAAAGTCGTCCCAAGGTCTGCGAGCTCTTCTATGTAGCCAATCATCTTTAGGACATATTCTCCTACCGATGATCCGACAGCCAACCTCGCTCGAAACAAGTTCTTAGAGGTCTCGTATCTTGCTATACGAGATTGCTCTCCATAAAGTTCCTTTGTATGGAGAAATATGGCATCTAGTTCCATATCCTCGTGCCTCCTCTGATGTTCATTGTTCATCGAGGCAAGCCCGATGCACTTGGCTTTCGCGCAATCGAAATCCCAGGTTTTGCGGATTTCCTTATCCGCATTACTGGATTTGGGACCAGGGACAGCAGGTGCCTTAGCGGTGAGGACGTACCCCAATTTGTCATAGGTCAAAACCATTTTGACATTCCACAGCCAATCTTTATAGTTTAGCCCTGTCAGTATATTTTTCTCTAAAAGTAACTTAAGTCCAGTCATTTTCAGGGTCGCTGCAATTAGGAGAGAGAGATGAAAACTCTTTAGCATGATGCTCTTGCAAGTTTAGAGTGGTTTTTAGTTTATCTAAACTGGATGGCTCCCACTGTTTCTCGAATCCTTCCCCAAACCATAAAAGAAGAATTAGCCAGGACTATTCTCACCATACAATACTTGCTTAACCATTCAGCCAGGCTAGCGTCGATACTTCGAGGGAGTTTTTCCAACGCTTTCGCGAAGTTCCTTAATTAAATAACCTCTTTTCTCTTGGGGCGTAACCCCGCTGACACCTTTCGAGACACCTACTTGGTTTATAGCATTGATTGTTAAGTGACGAATCTCCTGATGAGTAGCATATACTCACAGTTGGATCGGGATCCAAATATCATCATATGATAATGTTGAAGGAATCCTACCAACATTCATCAAACTCCAAATGGTATGCATCTCTTTGCAAATTTCAGTTTCTTTAGAAATTCCCGATATAAATTTTTGCCCCATGCTCTTATGACCTTGGCATTAGGTCAAAATGTCATAAGTCACATGTCAAGTTCTACCCATCGTTGTCTTGTTAATTTGAACCCATCCGTATATATCCTTGACGTTCGGCCAAAATGATAATACGACTGTCCCAAACTAACTCATCTATCTATGCAACAAATAAATACCCAGCAGCTACCAAACACTATGCCTTGGCGTTAGGTCAAAATACATAGCTTGAATACTACTGAATACCCAAATGAAATGACGAAGGGCTACGAATGGTTTTGGCGAAACCGTGAACGTAGTGAACTTGATATGACCGAAGGAACCTGATAGCTTTTAAAAGGAGTGGTTAAAGCTCCGTAATTTAAAAATATCATCTGTTTTAAAATAACCGAGTGGTTTCTTTTAAATTGTTCCAACGATTCAACTTTGGTTTATTTTCTTTGCATTATAAATAATGCGTCCTATCATTAACCTATCATTGCAGAAAACAACGAAAATACAACGTCCTCTTATGCCATCCGCATTCGCCACTGGGTCCCATCATCACCCGTTAGGTTACTTAACTAACGGCAGAGCGGGGACTGGGCTAGTGCGGGTGTAAAACATAAGTGACGTCTAAATAGCTATCATATATAGATATTGTACATTCGTCAGACGCAATAATAGGCATTCCAGATCTCATATGAACTTTATTGGATTTGCAAGCAATTCGCGTTTGTTTAGAGCCTGCAACAAAAGACGGATTACCCAGTTGTGATGAACAGCCATTACCCCACCCTAGACCCCTACGGGTACGGCAAACTACCCGCCAAGTACCCGAGGTGAAGCGGTCTCCCTCAACAAAGTGAGTAGGCCACTAAACACTTCAAAGTACCCGGTAGTTTGTGCACCCCACCTTGGGTCTATCCTAGGAGCAAAAACAGTTAAATGAAATAATACAACGGTGGCTACAACCGCAACCTGGATGCGCCCCGCAAAATAATATTACATTTACATTGAATGAATGAATATAACAACCCATCTCAAACCCCGGCTAATCATCACAACAGTCCAATACAGTTCATATCCACAAACAGTAAAAACCATTACAGAATTGTGCAAGGGGCCAACCGACATACTAGCAGTTAGGGGAGATTTACGAACACATTATACAATCACAGATATAATCATATTAGCAAACATCGTAAAATTTCGATCGAGCAAACACTTTAGATTCCGCTCCAAAATTTCTCTGTGCACCTGAGATCCTAGCAGAAAACAAAATATCCCAGAAATATCATTATTAACACATAGGAGTTACTGAGAAATTTGGGCTGACTCGGGCCTAACTCGGCCGCAGATCCACGGCGGATCACGGCGGATCGCATGGATCCGCCGCGGCTCGGCGGTGAGTTAGCCGAGTTACAAGTCCAAATTTCTGCATTAGCCCTATAATTTCCTGCTTGTTATTCTGAAGGTCCCTAAAAAAATTTTAGGGCCTGTTTAAAAATCGACAGAAACTTTGTTAAATCGATGATTTTTCCGGTTCTTTTTGCGTTCGAAATTCTTACGACTTTGCTAATGAGTTAATTATTGTTTAGCGAGGCTCTGATACCACTGTAAGTCGATGTGCAACACCCCACGACTTGCGGGGAGGCGGAAATATGAAAAACGATCTTGTTCTTTTCTTAAACATCGACTAACCGCAAGAATCGAAGCTAAACTATAACTAACAAGAAACCATAGAAGTTCTAAACTACTATGTGAAGTGATTATACCTAATGAACCGTGTCCTTCGTCTTTTCGTTTGGTACCTCCTCCTCGGCCTTCTCCAAGTAGTAGACGATCCACCCGAGAGCTATACTTCAAGCTTCACCTCAAACTAGAGGTAACTAGGTTTCTTAAAGTGCTACTCTAAGTAACCTAGGTGATATAGAGTTGGGTTATGGATTAAGTAGTCTAATCTAATCCTTGATCTCAACACATGAGAGGGGAGGATTAGGGTTTGAAGAGAGAGAGCTTGAGGAGAGAGAAGGTGAGCATGAGAATGAGATGAGATAATGATCTATCATAATATATATCAAGCATTATCATTTATCCAATAAAAGAAAATAAAGGATTTACAACCATGCTTCATAAATACCAAAGAGTGATTCATCTCCATGAGTCATTAAGCATTTATGATGCATTAATGACATGGATGAATCACTCATATGACTCACTAATCTCATTTAATGCATATGCCACCTTAACCCCCAAGTCACCATGTTCTAGAAGCTTCTCGCGTAATTACGAGAACGCCCCTCCTATCCGTGAAAACACGGAAAAACTTTAGACTGTATAAATCCAATAACCGGATACTAGAAACTGGCTTAAACCAAAGACGGCTAGTAAAAACTGTCCGGATGTCGTACGTGCGTAAACACACGTATGCGTCCGAACCCTTGTCGTAAAACCATACGACCTCTATAACGTTTCGCTTGGAGTAGGGAAACTCTCTGTGTGGGACTCTAGAGACTCGACTACTACGCTGGCAGTGGGTTTAACTACAGATAGCAAGCGGCACTAGCTGTACGTAACGGTCCCCAGGTAGATGTCGATAAGAAGGCCGATGAGGAAACCCATCCAAACTCCTACTGAGCCTGATGTGACAATATCCGTACAGTCCGGTCTGTTCGTCTAAGACTATTGCATATCGGGCCTAGGGGGCAGCAAGCGTCAGTCCCCTAATAGCGGTATAAGCCGTGTCGGAGCGAAGCCCATTACACCCTAAGAAACTACTGGAACATACCAGTAAATCTCGCTTGCCCTGGACAGGGACTTTGCGTAATGGCTCTCTGACACAGCGCGATATCATCTCCCAATACCAGGAGAGACGAATCCTGTCTAACCGCCACTGCCTCCAAGTGCTCGGGACTGCACCCAACTGCTACCTGTTTACACGACTCCTTTGAGCCGTGGTAGGGTAGCAATCTAAGAACAGTGGGACACACTCGAGGCGAAGTAGCAGTGTCAAGTCTGCGGACTATGCTGTACTCATGTCACCTGGGAACTGTTAACTGACGACTGGTATAAAACCCAACCAACAGTTCCCTGCGAGTCCTGTCCGGTGTACCCGTAACCCAACGAGCACCTGTATACTATCTCCAGTACGACATACTGACGGCTGTGGGACAGACCATCTCCCAAACTGAGATGAGAAGCGTACACACTAGTCTACTCCGGAGTATCGATGCCCTGTCTCGATAATCATTCGACTAGGGACCTGAATAAGGATGTGCTTGTAGACTACCCAGCCCCCACTAGTGTGACTGCCATCACAACGCTGGTAATCAAGCAAGATCCTAAGAGCTCTATCAATACGTATACTCACATATTAAGATAGAAAAACCAAGTAGCATACTACCATGTTTAGCAAGATTGTTATATACATGTGAATATCCCAAGCTTCCATTAAGTAATATACAAACTAGTATGATACAATAATGGCCCCTAGGGCATATACACTAACAATCTCCCACTTGCACTAGGGCCATGTACTGACGTATCGAAGACCGATGATCTCGAGTAGCCTCTCGAACTGAATATGAGGTAGAGCCTTCGTGAATGGATCAGCAATGTTCTCTTCAGTAGCAACTCTCCGAACCTCGATCTCCTGACGATCAATGATCTCCCTGATCAGGTGACACCGCCTTAAGATGTGTCTGGACTTCTGATGGGACCTTGGTTCCTTTGCTAAAGCTATAGCTCCGTTGTTGTCGCAATACAGAGGTATTGGATCAACAATGGTAGGAACCACTTGAAGTTATGTTAAGAACTTCTTCATCCAGACCGCTTCTTTTGCGGCATCGCATGCAGCAATATACTCCGCTTCCATCGTCGAGTCAGCAACGGTGTCCTTCTTGGAGCTCTTCCAGCACACCGCCCCTCCATTGAGGGTAAAGACATAACCAGACATGGACTTGGAATCATCCTTATCACTCTGGAAGCCGGAATCAGCAAAGGCCTCCAACCTGAGGTCTTTTCCGCCGTAAACCAAGAACATCTCCTTAGTCCTCCTCAGGTACTTGAGAATGTTCTTTACTGCTATCCAGTGCTTCTCCCCTGGGTCTGACTGATACCGGCTTACCACGCTCAGTGCGTAAGCTACATCTGGTCTAGCGCACAACATCGCATACATTATAGAGCCTACCGCAGAAGCGTAGGGTATAATAGACATGCGTTCCCTTTCCAAATCAGTCTTGGGAGACATCTCTTTGGATAGGGTGATTCCGTGACAAGCCGGTAGATTACCGCGCTTGGAATCTTCCATACTGAATCTTTTCAGTACAGTGTCGATATACTTAGACTGCGAAAGTCCAAACATCCTCTTGGATCTATCACGATAGATCTGGATCCCCAGAATGTAAGAGGCATCACCCAGGTCTTTTATGGAGAACCTGTGTGATAAGAATCCTTTGATAGATTGTAGCATAGGAATGCCATTGCTTATCAATAGAATGTCATCCACGTACAAGACGAGGAATACGACACTTCTGGCTACAACTTTACTATATATACATGGTTTATCTGGATTTTTGATAAAGTCATATTCTTTGACTGTCTCATCAAAACAGATGTTCCAACTCCGCGATGCCTGCATTAGTCCATAAATGGACTTAAACAACTTGCATACTTTACCGCTGCTCCCACTCTGATTGAAACCCTCTGGCTGATCCATATAGACGCACTCTTCTAAATTACCATTCAGAAAAGCCGTCTTTACGTCCATCTGCCAGATTTCATAATCATGGAAGGCAGCAATAACAAGAAAGACCCGAAAGGATTTGAGAATAGCCACTGGAGAAAAAGTTTCATCATAGTCCAAACCAGGTCTTTGACGAAAACCCTTTACAACAAGTCTAGCCTTATAGGTTTCCACCTGTCAATCTACACCAATCTTTTTCTTGAAGATCCATTTGCATCCTATGGGTTTTACCCCATCTGGAGCAAAGTCTAAAGTCCATACTTTGTTGGTGTACATCGACTCCATTTCGGTCCGCATTGCATCTAGCCATCGTACCGAGTCGCCGCTCTGGATGGCCTGCTGGAAGCTAGTAGGTTCATCATCAACGATGATGCAATCCTCTTTATCCCCATCTATGAGAAAACAATAGTATCTCTCAGGCGGATGAGACGGCCTACTACTTCTGTGGAGGGGTGCGGGAATGTCATGTTCTTCTTGAACTACTTGTTCTACCAAACTTTCAGTAGTAGTTTGTGGTTCTGGAATTTCTTCCAGTTCTATTTCGCTCCCACTTGTTTACTTTTCTAAAAACTGTTGTTCTAGAAAATGGGCATTACGAGAAACAAATACCTTTTGTTCCTCTGCTTAATATAATAGATATCCCCTGGAGTTCTTTGGATATCCCACAAACTTACACTTTACTGATCGTGCCTCGAGCTTGTCCACATGCTGCTTTTTAACAAAAGCCGGACATCCCCAAATTTTTATATACTGAAGATGGGGTTTCTTCCCACTCCACATCTGATATGGAGTGGTAGGCACAGTCTTGGTAGGAACCATGTTCAAAAGACATGCCGCTGATTCTAGCGCATAACCCCAGAAAGATCACGGTAACTCAGCATTACTCATCATGGATCGTACCATATCCAATAGGGTTCGATTCCGTCTCTCCGATACACCGTTATGCTGTGGAGTGTATGGAGGAGTAAGCTGAAAGAGAATTCCTTTCTCTTTTAGGTAACCTAGGAACTCGGCACTCAAGTATTCACCACGTCGATCAGATCTTAGTGTCTTAATACTTTTGCCTGTTTGGTTTTCTACTTCATTCTTATACTCTTGGAATTTCTTAAAATTCTCGGATTTATGTTTCATCAGATAAATGAATCCGTACCTTGAGTAATCATCCGTGAAAGTAATGAAGTAGGAAAAACCACCTCTTGCATATGTAGACATTGGACCACACACATCGCTGTGTATGAGTCCTAAGAGCTCGCTCGCTCTTGCTCTATGTCCAGTAAATGGAGTCTTTGTCATCTTTCCTTTGAGACAAGAATGACAAGTGGCATAAGTTTGATATTCGAACGAGTCCAAATATCCTTCTCTATGTAACTTAGTCAACCTTCTCTCATTGATGTGACCCAGTCTACAATGCCATAAGAAAGCTTTATTTAAATCTGGAGACTTTCTTTTTAGTGTGTTCTGGACATTGAAAATCTGGAGTTGGTTTAAGACATATATACCGTTATTTAGTGTACCGGACCCAATCAAACCATGATTAAGGTGGATGTTAACAACATCACTTACAAACGTGAAATCATAACCTTTATTTGATAACAAGGAAACTGATATGATATTACACGTTAAGTTAGGTACATAAAAATAGTTATATAAAACCAAAATGTGTCCACTCGTCAATCCCAGGTGATAATCCCCGACGGACACAGCTCCCACGCTAGCTCTGTTAGCAACCTTTAGGGTCATATCACCTTCCTTCAACACTCTATGGTTTCTCAGTACCTGCAATGAATTGCATATATGAGATCTTGATCCGGTATCCAATACCCAGGAAGTAGAGTTGATTGATAGACAATTCTCAATTACAAACACACCTGAAGTCGAAGCCACAGCTTGCTTCGGTCCCTGGTTCTTGGCGTTCCATGCCTTGCAATCTTTCTTCCAGTGCCCTTTCCTGTAACAATGGAAGCACTCATCCTAGGCCACTACCGGCACTGCAATCTTTTTCTTTCCCTTCGTTCCCACCTTACTAACACCTCCTCTAGGTCTGGTGGCGGCCTTCTTCTTCCTTCCTTTGGCCCTAGCCTTGGACCCGGAAGAAGAAGCACCGCTAACAAACATAGCGGGTGTTTCCCTTGCCTTCTGCAAGGTGCCATCTGCACTTCTCAACATGTTAAGGAGTTCCGGAAGTTCAACTTCTTTTCTTTGAATGTTGAAATTCAGAATAAACTGGGTGTAGGTGGAAGGAAGGGACTGGAGAATAAGGTCTGTATGGAGCTCATTATCCAAAGTCGTCCCAAGGTCTGCGAGCTCTTCTATGTAGCCAATCATCTTTAGGACATGTTCTCCTACCGATGATCCGACAGCCAACCTCGCTCGAAACAAGTTCTTAGAGGTCTCGTATCTGGCTATACGAGATTGCTCTCCATAAATTTCCTTTGTATGGAGAAATATGGCATCTAGTTCCATATCCTCGTGCCTCCTCTGATGTTCATTGTTCATCGAGGCAAGCACGATGCATTTGGCTTTCGCGCAATCGAAATCCCAGGTTTTGCGGATTTTTTTATCCGCATTACTGGATTTGGGACCAGGGATGGCAGGTGCCTTAGCGGTGAGGACGTACCCCAATTTTTCATAGGTCAAAGCCATTTTGACATTCCGCAACCAATCTTTATAGTTTGGCCCTGTCGGTATATTTTTCTATAAAAGTAACTTATGTCCAGTCATTTTTAGGGTCGCTGCAATTAGGAGAGAGAGAAGAAAACTCTTTAGCATGATGCTCTTGCAAGTTTAGAGTGGTTTATAGTTTATCTAAACTGGATGGCTCCCACTGTTTCTCGAATCCTTCCCCAAATCATAAAAGAAGAATTAGCCAGGACTATTCTCACCGTACAATACTTGCTTAACCGTTCAGCCAGGCTAGCGTCGATACTTCGAGAGAGGTTTTCCAACGCTTTCGCGAAGTTCCTTAATTAAATAACCTCTTTTCTCTGGGGGCGTAACCCCGCTAACACCTTTCTAGACACCTACTTGGTTTATAGCATTGATCGTTAAGTGACGAATCTCCTGATGAGTAGCATATACTCACAATAGGATCGGGATCCAAATATCATCGTATGATAATGTTGAAGGAATCCTACCAACATTCATCAAACTCCAAATGGTATGCATCTCTTTGCAAATTTCAGTTTCTTTAGAAATTCCCGATATAAATTTTTGCCCCATGCTCTTATAACCTTGGCGTTAGGTCAAAATGTCATAAGTCACATGTCATGTTCTACCCATCATTATCTTGTTAATTTGAACCCATCCGTATATATCCTTGACGTTCGGCCAAAATGATAATACGACTGTCCCAAACTTACTTATCTATCTATGCAACAAATGAATACCCAGCAGCTACCAAACACTATGCCTTGGCGTTAGGTCAAAATACATAGCTTGAATACTACTGTATACCCAAATGAAATGACGGAGGGCTACGAATGGTTTTGGCGAAACCGTGAACGTAGTGAACTTGATATGACCGAAGGAACCTGATAGCTTTTAAAAGGAGTGGTTAAAGCTCCGCAATTTTAAAATATCATCTGTTTTAAAATAACCAAGTGGTTTCTTTTAAATTGTTCCAACGATTCAACTTTGGTTTATTTTCTTTGCATTATAAATAATGTGTCCCATCATTAACCTATCATTGCAGAAAACAACGAAAATACAACGTCCTCTTATTCCATCCGCATTCGCCACTGGGTCCCGTCATCACCCGTTAGGTTACTTAACTAACGGCAGAGCGGGGGCTGGGCTAGCGCGGTTGTAAAACATAAGTGACGTCTAAATAGCTATCATATATAGATATTGTACATTCATCAGACGCAATAATAGGCATTCCAGATCTCATATGAACTTTGTTGGATTTGCAAGCAATCCGCGTTTGTTTAGAGCCGCAACGAAAGACGGATTACACAGTTGTGATGAACAGCCATTACCCCACCCTAGACCCCTACGGGTACGGCAAACTACCCGCCAAGTACCCGAGGTGAAGCGGTCTCCCTCAATAAAGTGAGTAGGCCACTAAACACTTCAAAGTACCCGGTAGTTTGTGCACCTCACCTTGGGTCTATCCTAGGAGCAAAAACAGTAAAATGAAATAATACAACGGTGGCTACAACCGCAACCTGGATGCGCCCCGTAAAACAATATTACATTTACATTGAATGAATGAATATAACAACCCATCTCAAACCCTGGCTAATCATCACAACAGTCCAATACAGTTCACATCCACAAACAGTAAAAACCATTTCAGAAATGTGCAACCCCCTGCCAACCGACATACTAGCAATTAGGGGAGGTTTACGAACACATTATACAATCACAGATATAATCATAATAGCAAACATCGTAAAATTTCGATCGAGCAAAC
Organism: Agapanthus africanus; assembly: GCA_030015575.1. Taxonomy (NCBI): domain Eukaryota; kingdom Viridiplantae; phylum Streptophyta; class Magnoliopsida; order Asparagales; family Amaryllidaceae; genus Agapanthus; species Agapanthus africanus. The sequence goes on from CM057344.1 coordinate 234,047,188, forward strand.
ACTTTAGATTCCGCTCCAAAACTTCTCTGTGCACCTGAGATCCTAGCAGAAAATAAAATATCCCAGAAATATCATTATTAACACATAGGAGTTACTGAGAAATTTTGGCTGACTCGGGCCTAACTCGGCCGCGGATCCACGGCGGATCGCATGGATCCGCCGCGGTTCGGCGGTGAGTTAGCCGAGTTACAAGTCCAAATTTCTGCAGTAGCCCTATAATTTCCTGCTTGTTATTCTGAAGGTCCCTGAAAAATTTTTAGGGCCTGTTTAAAAATTGACAGAAACTGTGTTAAATCGATGATTTTTCCGGTTCTTTTTGCGTTCGAAATTCTTACGACTTTGCTAATGAGTTAATTATTGTTTAGCGAGGCTCTGATACCACTGTAAGTCGATGTGCAACACCCCACGACGTGCGGGGAGGCGGAAATATGAAAAACGATCTTGTTCTTTGCTTAAACATCGACTAACCGCAAGAATCGAAGCTAAACTATACCTAACAAGAAACCATAGAAGTTCTAAACTACTATGTGAAGTGATTATACCTAATGAACCGTGTCCTTCGTCTTTTCGTTTGGTACTTCCTCCTCGGCCTTCTCCAAGTAGTAGACGATCCACCCGAGAGCTATACTTCAAGCTTCACCTCAAACTAGAGGTAACTAGGTTTCTTAAAGTGCTACTCTAAGTAACCTAGGTGATATAGAGTTGGGTTATGGATTAAGTAGTCTAATCTAATCCTTGATCTCAACACATGAGAGGGGAGGATTAGGGTTTGAAGAAAGAGAGCTTGAGGAGAGAGAAGGTGAGCATGAGAATGAGATGAGATAATGATCTATCATAATATATATCAAGCATTATCATTTATCCAATAAAAGAAAATAAAGGATTTATAACCATACTTCATAAATACCAAAGGGTGATTCATCTCTATGAGTCATTAAGCATTTATGATGCATTAATGACATAAATGAATCACTCATATGACTCATTAATCTCATTTAATGCATATGCCACCTTAACCCCCAAGTCACCATGTTCTAGAAGCTTCTCGCGTAATTACGAGAACGCCCCTCCTATCCGTGAAAACACGGAAAAACTTTAGACTGTATAAATCCAATAACCGGATACTAGAAACTGGCTTAAACCAAAGCCGGCTAGTAAAAACTGTCCGGATGTCGTACGTGCGTAAACACACGTATGCGTCCGAACCCTTGTAGTAAAACCATACGACCTCTATAACGTTTCGCCTGGAGTAGGGAAACTCTCTGTGTGGGACTCTAGAGACTCGACTACTACGCTGGCAGTGGGTTTAACCACAGACCGCAAGCGGCACTAGCTGTACGTAACGGTCCCCAGGTAGATGTCGATAAGAAGGCCGATGAGGAAACCCATCCGAACTCCTACTGAGCCTGATGTGACAATCTCCATACAGTCCGGTCTTTTCGTCTAAGACTATCGCATATCGGGCCTATGGGGCGGCAAGCGTCAGTCTCGTAATAGCGGTATAAGTAGTGTCGGAGCGAAGCCCATTACACCCTGAGAAACTACTGGAACCTACCAGTAAATCTCGCTTGCCCTGGCCAGGGACTTTATGTAATGGTTCTCTGACACAGAGTGATATCATCTCCCAATACCGGGAGAGACGAATCCTGTCTAACCGCCACTGCCTCCAAGTGCTCGGGACTGCACCCAACTGCTACCTGTTTGCACGACTCCTTTGAGCCGTGGTAGGGTAGCAATCTAAGAACAGTGGGACACACTCGAGGCGAAGTAGCAGTGTCAAGTCTGCGGACTATGCTGTACTCATGTCACCTGGGAACTGTTAACTGACGACTGGTATAAAACCTAACCAACAGTTCCCTGCGAGTCCTGTCCGGTGTACCCGTAACCCAATGAGCACCTGTATACTATCTCCAGTACGACGTACTGACTGCTGTGGGACAGACCATCTCCCCAACTGGGATAAGAAGCGTACACACTAGTCTACTCCGAAGTATCGATGCCCTGTCTCGATAATCCTACGACTAGGGACCTGAATAAGGATGTGCTTGTAGACTACCCAGCCCCCACTAGTGTGACTGCCATCACAACGCTGGTAGTCAAGCAAGATCCTAAGAGCTCTATCAATACGTATACTCATATATTAAGATAGAAAAACCAAGTAGCATACTACCATGTTTAGCAAGACTGTTATATACATGTGAATATCCCAAGCTTCCATTAAGTAATATATAAACTAGTATGATACAATAATGGCCCATAGGGCATATACACTAACAGTCACAAGTAAACAGAATATAGTACGAGTACCAACCCCTGTTAGTGGATGTTGCACACCCTCACAATTCTTGTGAGGAGGCGGAAGCGGTAAACAATAAAAATTCATGCATGCAACACCCACTTAAAACATGATTAGTGCTTAAACCTTAACTAGCAAACTTATCAAGAGATCTAATCTACTATGAAAGTGTGCTATACCTAAGGAACAGGTCCTTCGGGTCTTCTCTTTGTTGCAACTCCTAAGCTCCTTGATGGTTGCAAAGAGCTCGATCTCCGGCCATCTCTAGATCCAAGACGATCCACCCGAGAGCTATCGAACAAGTTACAAACTCTTCACAAGAGTTTAACTAAGAGATGAAGATTGCTAGAAGTGAACACTTGGATTATGTAGAGATCAAGTAATGGATTATATTTGTCCCTTGACCTATGATTCACAACTCATGTGAAGGTTTAGGTCAAGAGGTAGAGAGAGGAGAGAATTAGGAGAGAGAATGTGTATGTAATGAATGAATGAAAAATGAAGCATAACAAAAGATATGGCTCAAAACAATAATTGAAGCATGCATTATTTTTTCACAAAAATAATGCACCATGCCTCAATAGTAAACCCAAATGAATATAAAATGATTTGAGCCATGCCTTCAACCATGCTAAAATTTTCTCCAAATTCCACCTCATCATTTCCTTTTTCTCAAAATGAAAATCCATTTATGAGGTGTCTCCTTCTAGAACGTATTCTTGTATAATTACAAGAATACCCCTCATCGTACACCGTATAAGTATACCCGTATTCGAATTCCGAAAAATACGAATACAAATAATCCAATAATATAATACCGATATCCGGCTTAAACCAAAGCCTACCAGTATTATCTTCCGATCATTATTCCTGTAACACTTACACGAACATGATCGAAACCCTACTGTAACAATTTACGGCCTCTATATCTTTTGCCTGAACCATGGAACTCTCTATGTGGGACTCTAAAGACTCGTCAGTACGCTGGCAGTAGATTTAACCATAAGCACATCAGCGGCACTAGCTGTGCGTAATGACTACCCAGGTACATGACGAAAAGGTGGCCGACGAGCGAACTCATCACAACCCTAACGAGCCTGTAAGCAACACTTACCGTACAGTCCGGTCTCTTTGTCTGATACGTCGCATATGAAGTCTAGGGTGGTAAAAGTCAGACCTCAGTAACTTTATAAGTCATGCTGATTTACGGCCCATAAAGGTTAAAGAAACTATTGATAACGCTTATCAGTAAATCTCGAGAACCATGGCCAGGGATTTGCTGTTATGGCCGATCAAGCATAGCGCGATATCAACTCCCTATACTGGGAGAGACGAAACCCCTCCTATTGCTCACTGCCTCCATGTGATTCGGGGCTGTACCCAAAATCCACCTGTTTGCACGACTTAGTAGAGCCATGGTAGGGAGGAAATCAAAGCACAGTGGGAATCACACAAGACGCTATCTACAGACTAACCTATACAAGTGTCACCAGCAAACTGCTATCTGACAATATGTATATATACTATCTAGGAGTTCTCGGCGAGTCCTGTTCGGTGTACCCATTCTCCAATGAGCACCTGTGTACAATCTTTGATGTCAAACACCAATGGTTGTGGGATCAACCATCGCTCCCAGGTTCAAGAAACGACACACTAGTCTACTCTGGTAATATCGATGCCCTGTCTCGATATACCCTCGGCTAGGAAAATTAAAGGATATGCTTATAGACTGCCCGGGCCCCACTAGTATGATCTACATCATAATCCCGGTAGTCAACCATAATCCTAAGGGCTTCAACAACATGTATATAAAGATATGAAATACAACACATCATACATTAAGATGAAGATAAACCAGATAGCATACTATCATTTCGAGCAAAGATTGTTTCAGTGCATATACATGCTTAGCATCCTACATAATACAGGCCTCTAGGGCATACATATCTAACAATCTCCCACTTGCACTAAGGCCTGTAGTCGGTGCAATAAGTACCCACTGTCTACACTAGAACCAGTTGCCGGCATACCGCATGCCCAACAGCTCGAACAGTTTCTCAAATTAGACTTGAGGGATGGCATTGGTGAATGGATCTGCTGTGTTGTCTTTCGTGTCTACTCTCCATACCTCGATGTCCTGGCGATCTACTATCTCCCTGATGAGGTGATACCGTCTCAAGATATATCTGGATTTCTGATGGGACCTTGGTTCCTTTGCCAAAACCATGGCTCCATTGTTATCGCAATACAGAGGTATTGGATTAGCAATGGATGGAACCACCTGAAGTTCAGAAATGAACTTCCTCATCCAGACTGCCTCTTTTGCGGCATCATTAACAGCAATATACTCAGCTTCCATCATGGAGTCAGCGACGGTATCTTGCTTGGAACTCTTCCAACATACAGCCCCTCCATTTAGGGTAAATAAAAACCCTGAAATGGACTTACTATCATCCTTGTCGCTCTGGAAGCTGGATTTGGTAAAGCCCTCCATTTGGAGATCTCCGTTACCATACAGAACATTTCTTTAGTTCTTCTCAAGTATTTCAGAATATTCTTCACAGCAGTCCAGTGTTTCTCCCCTGGATTGGATTGATACATGCTTACTGCACTCAGTGCATAAGCTACATCTGGGTGAGTACACAACATCACATACATTATAGATCCTAACGCCGAGGTATAATTCTCATGCGATCCCTCTCCTCATCAGTCTTTGGAGACATCTCTTTGGAGAGGGTGATCCCGTGACAAGCGGGTAAATTACCTCGCTTGGAATCTTCCATACTAAACCTCTTTATTATGGTGTCTATGTATCTCGATTGGGACAATCCCAATAATTTCTTAGATCTATCTCTATAGATCTTAATCCCCGGAATGTACGAGGCATCACCTAGGTCTTTCATGGAGAACCTCTGCGATAAGAATAGTTTGACCGATTGTAGCATAGGAATATCATTTCTGATGAAGAGAATGTCGTCTACGTACAATACGAGGAATGTAACAATACTCTCTAGAATCCTTTTATAAATACATGGTTCATCTACATTTTTGATAAAACCAAACTCTATGATTATATCATCAGAGCAGATGTTCCAACTCCGTGATGCCTGCTTTAATCCATAAATGGATTTAAGCAGCCTGCATACTTTTCCGGTGCTCCCACTATCAATGAAGCCTTCTGGCTGATCCATAAAAACGCATTCTTCTAGATCACCATTTAGAAATGTCGTTTTAACATCCATCTGCCAGATCTCATAGTCATAGTGAGCAGCTATAGCAAGCAGGATCCGAATGGATTTGAGCATCGTGACTGGTGAAAAGGTTTCATCATAGTCCAAGCCTGGTCTTTGACGAAATCCTTTTGCGACCAGCCTAGCTTTATAGGTCTCCACCTGACCATCCACACCGATCTTTCTCTTAAAGATCCAGTTGCACCCTATGGGTTTTACTCAAGAAGGTGCAACCTCCAAAGTCCATACTTTGTTGGTGTGCATGGATTCCATTTCAGATCTCATGGCATCCAGCTACTTCATTGTGTCACCACTCGTAATAGCTTGCTGAAAACTAGTAGGATCATCATCATCCATGATGCAATCTTCTCTATCACCATAAATTAAAAAATCGTAGTATCTATCAGGTGGGCCAGAAGTCCTACTAGATCTACGGAGTGGCTGAGATTCGTCAGGTTCTATTGAAACCTCAGGTTCAACCAAATCATCGGTAATTGTTTGTGTATCTGGAATTTCTTCCAGTTCTACCGCATTGCCAATATTATCATTTGTAAAAAATTCATTTTCTAAATATGTGGCATACTGAGAAAAAAAACACCCATTGTTCCTCCTTGTGGTAGAAAAGATATCCATACGAGTGTTTTGGATATCCTACAAATTTACACAAAACCGATCGTGTCTCGAGTTTGTCCGAATTCTGTTTTTTCACATAAGCCGGAAAACCCCATATCCTACCTCTTTTAAGAGATGGTCTCTTCCCACACCATATCCCATATGGAGTGGTAGACACGGTTTTGGTCGGAACTCTATTCAATAGATAAATTGCGGTCCCCAATGCGTGCCCCCAGAATGATATCGGTAACTCAGCATCACTCATCATATATCGTTCCATATCTAATAGGGTACGATTCCTCCTTTCCGACACACCGGTGTGCTGTGATGTGTACGGAGGAGTGAGCTGAGAGAGAATCCCATTCTCTTTTAGGAAATCTAGAAACTCTAAGGTTAGATACTCACCACCTCGATCTAATCGAAATTTCTTGATACTTAAGCCTGTTTGTTTTTCTACTTCAGATTTATACTCCTTGAACTTTTTGAAGGCTTCAGACTTATGTTTCAACAAGAACACGTGTCCGAATCTCGAGAAGTCATCAGTAAAAGTTATGAAGTAGGAAAAACCACCTCTCGCATGTGTAGACATTGGTCCACATACATCACTATGTATGAGACCTAAAATTTCAGTAGCTCTCTCTCCCTGTGTCCACTAAATGGAGTTTTGGTCATTTTACCTTTGATACAAGACTATCAAGTTGCATAAAATTAATATTCAAACGGGTTTAAATATCCATCTTTATGTAGCTTGGTTAGTCTTGTTTCGTTAATATGACCAAGTCTACAATGACAAATGAAAGCCTCATTTATGTCTGAAACCTTTCTTTTGTTTGTGTGTTGTATATTGAAAACTGTGTGCTGGTTTAGGACGTATATCCCGTTATTTAATGTACCGGATCCAATCAACTCTTGATTAAGGTTAATGTTCATAACATTAGATTGTAATACAAATTTTTATCCAGCATTGTCCAACAACGATACAGATATAATATTATATAACATCGAAGGTACAAAATAACATGGGTTCAAAGCCAATATATAACTCGACGGCAAACCAAGGTGATACTCTCCCACTGCTGTAGCATGTACTGAGGAACCATTCCCAACCCGGAGAATGTGATCACCTTTCTTCAAAAACCTGCTATTTCTTAGCCCCTACACACAATTGCAGATGTGAGATCCTGACCCGGTATCTAATACCCAGGAAGCAGAGTTAATTGAAAAACAGTTTTCTGTTACAAACACACCTGAAGTGGAAGCATCACCATGCTTCTTCTTCTTGAGGCCGGCAAGGTATCCAACGCAGTTTCTCTTCCAGTGCCCGGTCTGGTGGCAATGGAAGCATTCCCCTCGTCCTGTCGCAGCAGCTCCCATCTTGTCCTTTCCCGGTGCCTTTTTCACTCCGCCTCTCGGCTTGATGGGATTCTTCTTCTTCTTTTCCTTGGCCTTGGCTTTCGGGACGGAGGAGGAAGATGGCCCAGTAATTAGAGCGGGAGTTTTCGCTACCTTTACCATGCTCTCTGCACTCCTCAACATATTGAGGAGTTCATGTAATGACTTCTCCATGTTGTGCATGTTGAAGTTTACAATAAACTGAGCAAAGGTAGGGGGAAGGGACTGTAGAACAATATCAATATACTGTTCTGTTGGGATTCCTTAGCTCCTAGCCTAGGGTTTGCAAGCATCAAACATGCCACATGATTGTTATGTTTTTGCATATTTTTAATTACAGCAATCAAGATGGTTTCGCTTGGTAGCTAGCCGGTTGAGTATGGGTCGATCCACAGAGAGATGGAATCTTTTTCTTTATGTTTTAACGAGTTAATCCGATTAAGTCAGGTTTTGTTTAAAGATCTACGAATGAGATAAAAGGTGATAAAATACTTGCTAGGGTTAGGATTAGGTTAGTTCAAGTTTAGGAATTTCTCACTTCTTTCAATACCTTAGTTATAAATATCAGTGTTAAGGTAATCGGCAACAACGGGGATTAGCACGGCTAGGAAGAAACTTACAAGTCTAAGCTAGGCTTTCCATGCTTAGTTTCTTCCTTTTGGTCCTTGTCCGTCCGCTCTTGGCTCTTAGCCCTAACCTCCGGTTAATTCAACCACAACCGGTCTAACTAGAGAATCACCGCTATCACATAGGATAGGGTGCCGTTGTGAGCGGATTATGGTTCAATTAAAGGGAGTCCGAATTTTATGTGTCGGGCAAAGAAATGAGTGAGAGAGATTTTCTTCTCTTAAATCTTCCTTCCCTAACAAGTGAGGAATTACTCACTCATTAAAAAGATAAAAATAAAACAAAAGGGATGGTAGAAAGAATTTAGGTTTAAGAAGAATTTTACAACTAGCTATTTGAGACCTCACCTAGGCAAGGATCTTACCCAAGCATCATCGTTGTTAAAAAGAAATATAAAAGAAAAAAAGACAAGAAAAACACTAATTTAATTCTACGTCTAAGTTGACAAATGAAAATTGCAGATAAAAAATGCGATAAGAAAATGCGAGACAAATAAAAATAAAGACTTACTTTTATTGATAACCTCTCAAAAACTCTCTACAATTTTGCATTAAGAAAGATAAAGAACAGAATTAAAATTCTAAATTCTAAAACTAAAAAGAGGCATACTAATTTGGTTTTGAACCCTCCTATTTATAGATAGGAAAACCCTAGGTTTACATTCTGATCTATACACGAAATTACAGAACTATCCCAAGATAGCCGAGTCAATGCACCGACACTGCCACCGACACGTGCATTGCACGGCCGCTGAACCGCGGCAGAAGTGCCTGTTGGGCCGCGGTTCCGCAGCCATATGGTGGAATCTTGGGTCCATCTTTTCAGGTCTTCTACCAGTTGCTTTTATCTTCTGTTTGGTACACTTGGTTTCTCAAAATCTCTTCTTTTCTCTTCCAGATATTCAGCAGTGGACTTTTGCATTGAACTCTGCTTGAACTGATATGCGGCATCATGCGGATCAGTATTCATCTGTTATTGGTCGTAGTCCCACATTTGTTGCGACTTTTCATGAATCTCACTGTAAAGAGCTGAGAATCTGTAACCTGCAACTATTTAGCAGATATGGATCAAAAGCACCTATTTATATGCAATGTGATTAAGAATGGGCGATATAACAATGCAAAAATCTGATATGAACAAATACCCCCAAACTTATCTTTTGCTCGTCCGGAGCAAAACCAATTTTATTCTCGAAAAATCCTACCTCACTTTCGCATGGAACGCGATTACACTGAGCTCGTGCAACAAGCCGTTAAACCTCTAGGTTTCCCTAGTAAGAGGAGTATTGTCTCCTAAGGGTTTTCAGCGGATACTACCCACAAAATCCGATCAATTTGGCCATTTACTCTTATTCTTCAATTCAGTATTCTAGCAAGAAATTCTATTATCTTCAACTTAGAAATCATCAACCCGATTTTTCACACTTCCTTTTCATTTATCTTAAGATCATATACGTTTTGCCAGTTTATAAAGCTTTCAGCATCTCCTAAGTTTTCCTTCTAAGGTGCAATCTTAACTCAAGAATTTTTATCATCTCTACTGAAGATATAAGCTCTATCTTTTATTCTTATCTCTCCTCCAAACTCCAATTGTATACCCCTACGTGTGTGTAATTATCACCCCTACACATGGAAATTCAATTCAAGCTATCATACTCTTGTCCATCTTCCAAAATACTTTTAGTTGGTGAATTTTAGATGAAATTGCTCACACATCCTTCATGCGACCGTTAATACTTCTTGAGGTACTAAACGACCGATTACAAAATGTGCTTGCGCATTTAGGCGTAATTCCCCATCTTGCAATACCTAAGGCTTAGCAGTGACTCCCAAACCAGTTGGTCTAAGGCACTAAGGTGATAAAGCACCCTCGCTATATTTTTTATTTATACTGCCTTAAGTAATTACAAAACCAGTGTTCATTTTTTTTATCTCTTTATTCACCACTTATACTTTTATTTTATTTTCTTTCATACTAAGGATTTTAGACAAGAGCATTTCAAGGTATCCTCTACTATCCCAAGTTTCAAGATGTGTGTGAGTGCGTAAAGTAGGGTATATATTTTCAGAATTTAGACTTAAGGTTCAGAATTATTTTTCAGACTTATATTTCAAATAGAGCTTTCAATACTCTTCCCTTATTTCAATTTAGCCCAAGAACTGAACTCAAAATTTGCCTATTTCTAAATAAACTACAAGGACGTATATTTTCTACGGTTAAACTTTTAAGAAAAGTTATTTTTAGGGTTTTTAATTTACTAAGTTTAGGATCTAGTTTTTCCTAATTAGTCAACCGTCATGTTGAATTTAAGTCAAATATGGCCAAAATTGAACTTTTCAATTTTTATAATTTTTAAAATTTCTCAATTTTTATTAACTTTATTTTTTTATAAATTTTTTTTTATATATTTTATATATTTTTTATATTTTTATATTTTTTTTATAAAGATGCAATGCGGAATTAAATATGCAAAGAAAAAACAAATATATACAAAAATAAAAATATGCAGATGGAATGCAAAGATAACTATTTACAATACCCTCACCCCCAAACTTATTAATAGCAGTGTCCTCACTGCTCCCTGCGGCGTCTACTAGACGCAGACTCACTGGTCCCAGCCTCACCCATATCAGCCCCCCGTCCCATCGATCGTGAGCGGGATCATTCCTCTCTGGCCAGTAGGGTGGTCATTCCCTGTTCCAGACCCGTTACTCATTGATCCAAGTTGGTCATCATCCCTATTAATCGTTCTACCCCCCTATGGGTTCTTCTAAGTAAACGCGCTTACGCAGCGGGGGTAAGCTCTTCGTCGCTCGCTGTAGAGCTCGAGCTAGGGGTCTTGGCCATCACATCCTCGGCCGGCTCGGTGCGTGACCATAAATCATGTAAACGTGTGTAGGACGTGGAGACACCCTTAAGAAGGGGTCGAATTGGAATCCCACTATGCATATAAAATTCAAATTTCTCAACAGGGAGGAAATTGCGACACAGTTGTGTCACCAACATAGGGCATGGATAATTGGCTGCCCGTTTCCTGGCGCCAATCGAGTGAAGCAACACAGTGCACATATCGTAACTAAGGTTTCGAGTCATTAGTGTGTGCACTATGTGTAGAGATGGTGTAAAAAATGTTGTATTGTGCGAACTTCCAAAAATATTATTTGTGCCCAACGGCACACAGTTAAAACATTCGCAAAAAGTGTTCGAGCTTGAATGCCTTTTCGTGGCTCCCTAGAACAGTCGTTTCCCATTAAGGGTAGGTAGTTCTCAAATCGGAGGGGTTGATCGTGAATGGGAAGTCGTGGAATTAAGGTGACTTCGTGAATGAAGTCCCTATCAATTATAATTTCCCTATCCCCCCACATTAACCTAATGTACCCGTGTTGTGCAAGACAACCCTCCTCCATACATTCATAAAAACAGGTGATAAGATCCGGAAGCGCGAAGGAATTCGGATGGTTAAATAAAAGAAAGTTATATCCGCGCCTTCGGATCTCATCACCGAAGTAACTACCGTAAACAGTGTGTGCGAACATTTGGGAAAAGTCCCTTTCAAATTACAGTGTAGGTGCCATTGAAATAAAATTTCAGAAAGATAAAAATTTAGCAGAGCAGAGCAGAGAAGATCGAACCTCCTCTGAAAATTTCAGAAGGAGAAGCAGCAGAAGAGCGGTGGAAGAGAGGCAGAAGGAGGGCTTCAGCGGCGCTTGGGCGGCGGCACAAGGCGATCTCGCTGCGATTTCAGAAGCGGCGGCTAGGGTTTCTGTGAGGGATAATTTTAGGGTTTTGTAAATGCAGAAGAGGGGTCGGGTTGTTTATATAGGGGTATTGGTGATTTATACAAAAGTCCCTCTAAAAATAGGAATTACAAGAAAATATTTGTTTTATTTTATTTTATTTATGGTTCTGAATATTTACAAAAATACAACTGAAAAATTTTAAAAAAATATTTTATTCTATAATTAGTTACAAGTGTGAAAATTGTACATACATACCCCAAAACTTATTTGAAACAGTGTTTCCACTGTTTATGGCTGGATAACTGAAATTTGGAGGTAGATGGAGGAAGATTATTCAATGTAAACAGGCTCCTGCAACATCAGGAGCTCCTCCGATGGGTCCGCTGTGAGGAACGGTTTTAACATATGTCCGTTCACTTTGAAGAGTGAACCGTCCTCAGGATTTTCTAAATCAACCGCACCGTGCGGATATACAGTCCGCACAAAGAATGGTCCTTTCCAGCGAGATCTGAGCTTGCCGGGATGGAAATGTAACCGGGTGTCGTAAAGCAATACCTGTTGACCAGGTCTGAATATTTTACGTATAAGGTGTTTATAGTGAAACACCTTCGTTCGGTTTTTGACGACAACCACGTTTTTGTAAGCTTCATCCCGAAGCTCGTTCAATTCATTTAACTGCAGCTTCCGATGGCTGCCCGCATTATCAAGAGATAAATTCAGCTCCTTTATCGCCCAAAATGCATGATGCTCAATTTCCACTGGAAGGTGGCAAGCCTTTCCGTAAACAAGCCGATAAGGAGACATGCCAAGATCAGTCTTATAAGCAGTTCGAAATGCCCAAGGGCATCAGTATGTTTTAAAGACCAATCCTTACGGTTCTTGGAAACCGTTTTCTCCAAAATCTGTTTGATTTGACGATTTGAAACCTCGTCTTGCCCACATGTTTGGGGGTGGTAGGGCATTGATAGCTTATGATTAATGGAATATTTCCGCATCAAAGATTCGAAAGTCCTATTACAGAAATGTGTACCATTGTCACTAATGATCGCTCGGGGGTGTCCAAACCGGGAAAAGATGTTTTCGTTAAGGAATCTTGTTGTCATTAGTCTGGCTGGGCACGGCCTCGACCCATTTAAAGACATAATCTACAGCTAAAAGAATATATTGGTTCCCAAAAGAATTGGGAAACGCCCCATAAAATCAATCCCCCAAATATCAAAAATCTCCACAACCAAGATTGGTTGGAGCGGCATCTCGTTTCTCCTAGATATCCGGCCCAAGTGTTGGCACCGGGAGCAAGTTTTGCAGTAATCATGTGCGTCTTTGAAGAGTTATGGCCAGTAAAAGCCACACTGCAAGACCTTCTCGGCTGTCTTTCGGGGGCCAAAATGCCGGCCACACGCTTGATCGTGGCAAAACGATAGCACGCTCTTGAATTCATTGTCAGGGACACACCGATGGATAATCTGGTCGGGACAGTACTTAAACAGATAAGGTTCATCTCAGTAAAAGTGTTTTACCTGGGATAAGAATCGGAGTCTGTCCTGATTTGACCATTCATTCGGTAGTAATCCTGTGGCCAAATAGTTAACAATATCTGCGAACCAAGGTTCGCATGATACTGTCAAGAGTTGTTCATCCGGAAAAACGTCATTTATTGGAATTTGAAGCGTCGGCGAAGAAGGGAGGCGTGAAAGATGGTCGGCGACTACGTTTTCGCATCCTCTTTTGTCTTTGATGACAAGGTCAAACTCTTAAAGTAAGAGGATCCAACGTATCAGACAAGATTTTGCGTCCTTCTTTGCAAAAAGATGGCGAAGAGCAGAATGGTCCGTGTGTACGATGACTGGAGAGCCGATCAAGTAAGGCCTGAACTTTTCTAAGGAAAACACAACAGCCAAGAATTCCTTCTCGGTTGTTGTGTAATTCAGTTGTGCATCGTTCAAGGTTCGGCTAGCATAATAGATTACATGCGGCATCTTATCGATCTGTTGTCCAAGGACAGCACCGATGGCAAAATCAGATGCATCACATATAATCTCAAATGGATATGTCCAGTCAGGAGAAGAAAGAACGGGAGCAGAAGTAAGTGAGTTTTTTAATGACTCGAACGCATTCATACAGCTCGAGTCGAAATCGAATGTGGTGTCCTTGGCCAGCAAAAGAGTCAAAGGCCTAGCAATCTCGCTAAAGTCCTTGATGAACCGTCTATAGAAACCGGCATGACCAAGGAAGGCTCGGATATCTCGGACGCTTTTGGGAGGAAGGAGATTGGAAATGACTTCAATCTTTGCTCTATCTACCTCAATGCCATTTTGCGAGATGATATGTCCTAGGACAATACCCTCTCGTACCATGAAGTGGCACTTCTTCCAGTTTAAAGTGAGGTTCTTATCCTTACACCGGGTAAGGGCTGCGTCGAGATGCAGCAAACACTCATCAAAGGAATCGCCAAAAATGGAGAAATCATCCATGAAGATCTCCAAGAATTTTTCCACCATGTCTGAGAAAATTCCCATCATATACCGCTGGAAGGTAGCGAGCGTATTGCATAGCCCAAAGGGCATGCGACGATATGAAAACGTGCCGAAAGGACAGGTGAATGTGGTCTTGTCCTTGTCTTTTTCGGCGATGGGAATCTGGTTATAACCGGAGTAGCCATCCAAAAAGCAGTAGTATTCATGCCCAGCCAATCGTTCAAGCATCTGGTCAATGAAAGGTACCGGAAAGTGGTCTTTCCGCGTCGCGGCGTTGAGTTTTCTATAATCAATGTATACTCGCCACCCAGTTTGGATGCGAGTAGGAATTAACTCGTTTGCCTCATTGGTTATGACCATTATGCCCGACATTTTGGGGACAACATGTATCGGGCTGACCCACTGGCTATCAGAGATAGGGTAAATGATACCACTATCAAGACACTTTGCGATCTCCTTTTTAACAGCCTCCTTCATGACTAGATTGAGTCGTCTTTATGGATCCCTAGCTGGCTTGGTATCATCCATCATATGTGTGTGATGTTCAACGATCAAGGGACTAATCCCCTTGATGTCCGCCATAGTCCAGCCAAAAGCTTGCCGATTGCTCTGCAAGACCATCAGAAGGACTTTCTCTTGCTCTGAAGCTAGAGAAGCCGAGATGATGATAGGTAGGGTCTCGTTCTCACCTAAATAAGCATACTTGAGGTGAGAAGGCAAAGGCTTGAGTTCGAGCGTTGGAAGTGAAACTATTGAAGGCAAAATCGACGAAAATGTCTCGAACTCGAAGGATTCTAACCAAGGCTCAAAACGAGTGTACGCAACCGAGTCGGATGGTTCAGCTAGCTCATCCGAAAATTCAAAGGATTCAAGCTCGGGTGGCGACAAGTCAAGATCGTTCAAGAAAGTGAAACACTCATAATCACTGTCGGGAGCAGTATCAGATTCAAGGAGGAACGCACTAGTGGCGTCAAGATTGCTGTGATCGAACAGAAATTTCTCGAACTCACAGTCCTCAGAGACGATCTCTTGGATCGAACAAACATCTAGTATATGAGCATTAGGTTCGGAGGGATGATTTCCCAACTTAAAAATGTTGAGTTCAATTGTCATATTTCCAAAAGATAGGTTCATCGAACCATTGCGACAATTGATCACAGCATTCGAGGTTGCAAGGAATGGACGACCGAGTATCACCGGAATTTGATTCCGGGGGTTAGCTACAGGTTGTGTATCGAGAACAATAAAATCAACGGGGAATATGAAGTCCCTTACCTTTATTAACACATCCTATAGCTCACCCCTAGGGTGGGTGATAGATCGGTCGGCCATTTGGAGAGTACAATGTGTGGGTTTCAGCTCTCCTACACCTAATTGTTCATATACCGAATAAGGAAGCAGGTTAACACTGGCACCAAGATCCAACAGTGCGTGGTTGATGTTCGTATCCCCAATAGTTATTGAAATAGTAGGACAGCCAGGGTCCTTTCTTTTTTGAGGTAAAGCTTAGGTAAGAGCATCACTCACGGCACTAGCTAAGAAAACCTTCTTTGGTACCTGAGATTTCCTCTTCTTAGTGCACAAGTCCTTCAAGATTTTTGCGTAGGATGGGACTTGTTGGATTGCATCCAAGAGAGGAATATTAATGTTAACCTTTTTAAATAACTCCACAATCTTCTCCATTTGTGGATTTTGTTTATTGGACCTCAACCGGTTTGGAAACGGAACATTTTGGAAATTGGTTGAGTCCAATGTTTGTGGAGCAGGAACGGACCCCAGAACTGGTGTTTTCGTGGAGTGAGAAGTGGGTGCGTTCGGAATAGCTGAAGAAGTAGAGCCTTTTGAAGAATGGAGAACAGGCTCAGAAGACGAAAAAGAAGAAGAAGAAGAAGAAGAAGAAGAAGCAGTGGCCGGGGTGTCACCATCTGTGTCAACGTTGTTGTGCAGCATCCTTCCAGATCTCAACATAGTCACGGCACTCACATTATGGTTTTGTTGTTCAAGAGCAACATGTGCATTCTGTGGGTGACCAGGATTTTGAAGTGGTTGAGATGGAAGCTTTCCCTTCTCTCTCTCGCTTAAAGCAGCATTCAGTTGTGCAATCTGGGCTTCAATGGTTTTGATGCTTTGCCCGTATGCAGCAGTGTGTTGCGCCAAAGACTGAATGGAAGACTGGATGTTGGCGGAGGATTGAGTTGATTGTTTTAAAAACGCCTCCAGACTTCGTTCTAGCGAGAAAACCTTATCGTTATTTGACGGAACAAAATTGTTTTGAGGAAAAGAATTGTTGGGTGCAAAATTGTTTGGTGGATTTTGGTAAGGTTGGGGTTGGAAAGGCTGCTGATATTGATGCTGAGTTTGTGGTTGTGCTTGTTGTTGAGGAGGAGGAGGCCTTTGGAAATTGTTGTTGCCTTAGAATTGTTGCTGATTTTGATTCCAGGCGAAATTGGGGTGGTTCCTCCAACCAGGATTGTAAGTTGAAGAGTATGGATCATTTCTTTGTCTTTGCTGAAATGCAGCATTGATGTGATCTTGTCCTTGAGTAGGTGGGTTGTAAGGACACTCTTTGGTTAAATGTGATGGATCCGAACAATAAGCGTAGATGGTACGAGGGGGAAGAGCGGGGGTAGGAGAAGGCGATGAGAATTTTCTCTCAATTGCTTCTAGCTTTCATGTGATCGTAGCCATTTCGGCCTTCATTGCAATCGAGAGATCAAGTTGATGAACGCCTGCCCTAGAGGGACTAGAATAAATAGTAGATGAAGTGTTAGGTCTGGTGCTTTCCCACTGAAGCGTTCGCTCCGCGAGATCGTCGAGAAATTGCCAAGCCTCCTCATCAGATTTGGATAGGAAGTGGCATTGACAAATGTTCTCCAACAACTGCTTAGTTGTTGGGTTCAGTCCTTCGTATAAGGTCTGGCAAAGTTGCCATCTCTCAATACCGTGATGAGGGCACTGAACAAGAAGGTCTTTGTATCGGTCAAAGCACTTCCAAAAAGGTTCGGCAGGAAGCTGGGAAAATTGGTTAATTTCATTTCGTATACTCGCAATCTTGTGATTTGGGTAGAATTTTTTTTAAAACGCTTTTACAAACTCTTCCCAACTGTTTATAGAATGCGATGCGGTGCTATACAACCACTTTTCAGCTAGATCACACAAGGTGAAAGGAATGACTCGTAGCCGTATAGTATCACCGGACAGTTGGGTGGTCTTCATCATTGCATAAACATTCTGGAACTTGTTAATGAAGATATAGGCATCTTTGGATTCCAGCCCGTGAAATTTGGGCAACATGTTGATGAAGTGAAGCTTAATTTCGAAATTATCCCCATTAGCCGGCGGAAGTGAAAGACGGGTAGGAAGTGCGGAGCGGGTAGGATAGAAACGATCCTGGAGCGCGATTCGCTGAGGCGCTTCAACAGGAGGTGGTTGCAGGTTATTCGCACCCAAATGAGGTGGAATCGGTCCCGGGGGAGGTAAAGGGTTGTTAGGATTGAATCCTGACATCTCAGAAGATGAAGATGAAGGTAAAGATATATTAACAGAATTCCGGTCAACGTCGGAGTTGGCCGGCAAAGGTAAAGGTGAAAGAGGTGTGGAGGGAGTTTCGACGTCGGAATCGATCGCGTAGTCGGTAGCGACTAACAAAACACGGACTAGTCGGGCGCTGTTGTCCTGAGTCCAACCGGACATACACTAAACGAGTTTAGTATAGTCAAGGCGTAGAATGTGAGGGTAAGAAAACGTCAATGAAGAAAATGCGGAGGAAAGGTGAGTGGAATGGGATTCTAGTGACAAAAAGGGTAAGTTTTTATAAAAAATTTTGTTTTTTTTTGTTTTTTTTAGAAAGAGTTTTTGCAAGAATGTGTACGGACTTACTTCAAACAATCACAGTTTAAAACATGCACAATCAAACCTAGAGCTAGGGTCTTCTAAGTCCACTAGACTGCTCCTAACTATTCCAAAATGACAAGTTGTGAGATAACCCTCAAATCGTCTCTTCACTGCCAATTGGGGCCAGGTAAGCATAAATGAAGAAAGGAGGGTCCCGCTCACGAATCACCGTGAGACAAGCCTTTTAAAATTACCTTTCTCACTTGTCTAGCCTAGGCACCACAAAGTCAAGTTTAGATAAACGATTGAATGCCCACAACCTTCCTCTGTCCTAATGAGCACAACAGTCCTTAGTTGGCTGAGTCTATATATTTTTTAAATAACTCAAGGGTGATGCATATGCTTTTAGTGATTTTTGGGGTCTTAGGAAGGGTGATAAAATCCCCACCCAATCTGAGTTGGTATTATAGCCCCTTAAATTCCGTATTAATTATGCAAAGAAGAAACACACCAAAAAAATCTAAAACACTTGTAAAATTTTTTTTATTTGGCAGCGCAAAGAATGCTGCACAAAAAACAATTTATTGGATAGGGGGAAAGAGAATCGGTGCAAAGAATCCTGCAGGAAAAATATTTCAGTGGAGTTCAGAGGAGAGAAGAGGAGAAAAGAAATACTTACAGAGAAAATTGGGTGCTGACGTCACTAGTTGACCGCGGTTTCGCGGTCAAACCCTTGCTTCTGCCGCGGTTCCACGGTTGATTAGTTGGTTTGGATCTTCTGACTTTTTCCCTGTGCTGAGTTGGTTCTCCTATTTCTGTTTAGATCCTCAGATTCTGGATTTGTTCACTGAGTTTGCTTCAGATCTGAATCAGGCACTTCTTCCAATCCTGCACACTTGCACAAAGATGTTTCGAAACTAACAAGATGGTTTTTTTTTGGTTTTTTGGTTTTGTAAAAATTTTATATTTTTAAATTTTTGAAATTTTTAAATTTTTAATTAACCCGAAATTACAGAAAGAAAGAAATTACCGTTTCCTCGGCAACGGCGCCATTTGATTGTTGCGTTTTTGCGTATTTTTAATTACCGCAATCAAGACTGTTTCGCTTGGTAGCTAGCCGGTTGAGTACGGGTCGATCCACAGGGAGATGGAATCTTTTTCTGTATGTTTTAACGAATTAATCCGATTAAGTCGGGTTTTGTTTTAAGATCTACGAATGAGATAAAAGGTGATAAAATACATACTAGGGTTAGGATTAGGTTAGTTCGAGTTTTGGAATTTCTCACTTCTTTCAATGCCTTAGTTATAGATATCGGTGTTAAGGTAATCGGCAACAACGGGGATTAGCACGGCTAGGAAGAAACTTACAAGTCTAAGCTAGGCTTTTCATGCTTAATTTCTTCCTTTTGTTCCTTGTCCGTCCATTCTTGGCTCTTAGCCCTAACCTCCAGTTAATTCAACCACAACCGGTCTAACTAGGGAATCACCGCTATCATGTAGGATAGGGTGCCGTAGTGAGCGGATTATAGTTCAATTAAAGGGAGTCCAAATTTTATGTGTCGGGCAAAGAAAGGAGTGAGAGAGGTTTTCTTCTCCTGCCCTAACAAGTGAGGAATTACTCACTCATTACAAAGATAAAAATAAAACAAAAGGGATGGTAGAAAGAATTTAGGTTTAAAAAGAATTTTACAACTAGCTATTTAAGACCTCACCTGGGCAAGGATCTTACTCAAGCATCATCGTTGTTAAAAAGAAATATAAAAGAATAAAAGACAAGAAAAACACTAATTTAATTCTATGTCTAAGTTGACAAATGAAAATTGGAGATAAAAAATGCGATAAGAAAATGCGAGACAAATAAAAATAAAGACTTACTTTTCTTGATAACCTCTCAAAAACTCCCTACAATTTTGCATTAAGAAAGATAATGAAAAGAATTAAAATTCTAAATTCTAAAACTAAAAAGAGGCATACTAATTTGGCTTTGGACCCTCCTATTTATAGATAGGAAAACCCTAGGTTTACATTCTGATCCATATACGAAATTACAAAACTACCCCAAGAGAGCCGAGTCAATGCACCAACACTGCCACCGACACGTGCATTGCATGGCCGCGGAACCGCGGCAGAAGTGCCTGTTTGGCCGCGGTTCTGCGGCCATATGGTGGAATCTTGGGTCCATCTTTTCAGGTCTTCTACCAGTTGCTTTTATCTTATGTTTGGTACACTTGGTTTCTCAAAAGCTCTTCTTTTCTCTTCCAGATATTCAGCAGTGGACTTTTTCCTTGAACTCCGCTTGATCTGGTATGTGGCATCATGCGGATCAGTATTCATCTGTTATTGGTCGTAGTCCCACATTTGTTGCGACTTTTCACGAATCTCACTGTAAAGAGTTGAGAATCTGTAACCTGCAACTATTTAGCAGACATGGATCAAAAGCACCTATTTATATGCAATGTGATTAAGAATGGGCGATATAACAATGCAAAAATATGATATGAACACCACAAGAAAAATTTTAAGGGGTGCTAAGAAATCATCCTAAGAATCATACTAGAAAATTAGGGTAATATTAAATTTGCAATCAAACATTACAAAAGAAGTGAACAAGAGTACAACCTTTGTAGACCCGGTCCATCACTTCTCTAGCTCCGTGTAGTCGTCCCTTCGCTCCAAGCTTCGATCTCCCGGACTCAAGATGAACTCCACAAAGCATAGTGAGCAAGATTGCTTGAAAACTTCGAGGCCGAAGATGATCTACGTTGAGGGAACTCAAGCACAAGCTACCTCTTCACAAAGTGATGAACTTTGTGAAGCAAAACACCCTAAACTAAATGGTAAGTAGTAGAGGATGATGAAGTAGGAATTTTGCTCACTTTGGATTTGATTTTCTCACTTGGTTTCAACATCTCTTGAAACCCTAGAAAGCTTGAAGAGATGAAGAAGAAAATGAACATGAGAAAATGATCAAGTGAATGAATGAGGTTAGATTTTCAACCATAGGTGAGTTAGTGTTGTTAGTTATATGTATGCCCTAGAGGCCATTGCTGTACATGAGATGTATATTGTAGTGGATACTTGGACATATATAAGGAGGAATTTCTTGCTCGACATGATAGTATGCTATTTGGTTCTCTTTATCTTAATATGTATACCGATTGTCTCTCTGTTACATGTTGGTAAAGCCCTTAAGATGTGTACTTGACTACCAGGACTATGATGCAGATCATACTAGTGGGGCCATGGTAGTCCATAAGTTCATCCTTTAAGGTCCCTAGTCGTGGGTGTATCGAGACGGGGCATCGATATACCAGAGTAGACTACCGTATACTTTCTCGACCCATATAGATGGGCGATGGATGATCCCATATCCATTGGTGTTTGACATCAGAGATGGTATACGGGTGCTCAGTGGAGACTGGGTACACTGGACGGACTCGCCGAGAACTCCCAGATGGTATTATACCTCACGTCAGATGGCAGTTCTCTGGTGACACTGGTACAGGTTAGTCTGCAGACCCAAGATCGTCATAGAGTCTTATGTGATTCCCACTGTGCTTTGGTTTACACCTTACCACGTCTAAGAGGGCGTGCAAAATGGTGGTTTTTGGGTACAGTCCCGAGTCACATGGAGGCAATGAGCGATAGGAGGGGGTTTGTCTCTCCTGGTATTGGGGGTTGATGTTGCGCAGTGCTCGATTGGCCATAACAGGGACGTCCCTGGCCAGGGCTAGTTTAGAGATTTACTGGAAAGTGTTACCAGTAGTTTCTCTACACGTTATAAGCCTCAAATCGGCATGACTTATCGGTTATTGGGGTCAGACGTTTACCACCCCTAGAATTCATATGCGACATATCAAACGAGGAGACCGGACTGTACGGGTAGTGTTACTGTCTGGCTTTTGCAGAAGTTGGAGCGGGCTTGCTTGCTGATCTTCTGATCGCTCAATATCCGGGTAGCCGTTACGTCCAGCTAGTACCGCTGACGGCTTGTGGGTGCTTGATATGATCATCACCTACTGCCGGCGTATTGACAGGTCTTTAGAGTCCTACATAGAGGTTTTACTAGCTCAGGAAAAATGAAATAGGAACACATATGTGATATGTGCGGGACCGAGATTAATGTGTGTATGTGATACCGTATTCTATTCTCGCGACTTTTGTATCGGTCGGTTATATGAGATATAGCCGGGTTATCGAATCAAGTGTTGATTCGATAAGTTGGTACATTTTGTGTTAGTCGGTTATATGAGATATAGCCGGATTATTAAATCAAGTGTTGATTTGATAATTTAGTGTATAATTGTATATTTGATATACTAATTTACATTAACTAACATTGGCTCATTTAAGCATTCTTTTCTCACTTGTGTGTACATGCAATATATATGTGATATATATTGATATGCATTGTTTATTCATTTTTGTATCATGGTTGTTGATACACACTACATGGGTGTATGAGACATGCACCATACCAATTATAATGGTGGGGTTTTTATGTTTAAAGTAATTCCAAATTAGTGGATTATTAGTCACATGCATGAAGCTTGTGGATGCTTTGACTAAGTCCACTAGTTTTGTTTTACTTAAGATATTTATTAACATAACCATTATAATTTAGCCATGATTATGTCTCTACATGAGTTAGTATATGATACAAACTCACCCATGGTTGTTTCTCTCACTTGAATTAGTTCATTCTCTTCTTCTTTCTTCATCTTCTTCCTCCAAAAGAAAAGGCTCTCTAGGGTTTGATTAAAGTGAGAAAGTATTGTGAGAAAAATAATTCTAAAGCGAGCCCACTTCCTATTTCATCATCCTCTACTAGATTAGCACTTTAATATAGGGTGTTAGCTTCACTAATTCTTCATTAGTGAAGTAGAAGCTTGAGCTTGTATTCTCTCGACGTAGATCATCTTCGGCCTCGCAGACTTCAAGCAAGACCGTTGCCTTCTTCTCATGGAGCCGTCCAAGAGTCCGGGAGTACCATGATCGCAGCGAAGGGACTACTACAAGGAGCTTTTGAAGTGAAGGACCGATCTACAAAGGTTGTATTTCTATTTCACTTAGATGTAAAATGGTTTACATTAGTTTATGTTTGATTTTCTAGTTATCGATTCTAGTTTAGAGTTCCTTGAAACGGAAATTTTTAAAAGATGGCATGGACGATGCCTCCCGAAACCTTACTGCCGTCGATAGGAACCCTACAGTGGTATCAGAGACTAGCTAGAGAATTATACGGATAATGTTAGATTGCGAAAACGAAACGAACTCCGAAACTTGAAATACTAAAATCATGTTTCCGTCGATTTTAAAATGAGCTCCAAAAATTTTTCATATAAGGGCAGAATCATGTTTGGGCAAAGAGATGAACAAGGGCGAAAATTGGGACCATGTGCTCGGATTTTGGCCGAGCACATGGCCACAATTTCTGAGGAGGCCCGCCCTGTAGGGTTGTTTTGGTCCCAATTTTTTTCCATGCACTGGTCTCTGGGGTGTTGTTTATTTTTTCTAATTTTTCATGTGATGATTAACTCAATGCAAAGGAAACTCAGAGTATTTCGTAGTCGTAATTTTAACTGTTTTCGGGGTACTTTAGACGGTGTTAAAAAGTTTGAACGGATATCAAATACCCACTTTTTCCCTTGCGGGAAAATTTCCCAAGTGTTGGATTTTTTCCGTAGTTAAAAAGCATTCAAACATCATGCAAGTTATGCGATGGACCCTCTAGAAGAACAAAACCTTAACTCGATTATGTGACCGCCAGAACCACCACTAGACCGTCGGGTTTGTGGTGGTTCAGCGGTGCCACATGTGAGGCGTTGGTTGACCCTTTTACGGCTGGCCCATTGGTACTGTGGCATGTGCTCAATAATTTTAAACTACGCTCAAGTGTTGAGCTTTTTAGGTAATTGTGGGTGTTTGTTGATTCGATCGGAATGTTTAACATCGTCTAGTTTTTTCTGCGACCGTAAGTGTAATATGTGGTGTATCGCCGGTTTCGTTGCTATATGTCAACGACAATTGGGATACGCATATTTACTTATGTTGATGACATGTGAGATATGTTATATTGGATCGTCGTGTTTTGAATAGCCGGGGGTTTTATGTGAGATGAGAGTTTTTATTTTCATTCATGTAAAATTCAATGTATGTAATATTCTTTTATTAGAGCACTTCCGGGTTGAGGATGATGTCACCATCGTTGTATATTATTTACTTTTCCGCATTAGGATAGACCCAAGGAGGGGAGCACAAGTAATCGGGTTCTAGAGTTCAGTGGGAGACCAACTCGAGGAGTTGAGTCCGGGTCTCCTAACTCTAGAATTGGTAGGGTTGCTTGCTGCTCTCGTAGGGGTCTAGGGATGTGGGTTTGGCTATTCATCGCGACCGTAGAATCCTTGTTTTATATAGGCTCAAAATAAAACACGGACCTCCTAGTATATCCAATATTTCATATGTTTCTTCTGCTGCGATATCTGTGATGTGATCATTTGATATGTTGAGATAGATACAGTATATAGTGTATATGATATATTATATAGACGTTGCTTATGTTTTACACCCACGCTAGCACTGCCCCGCTCTGCCGTTAGTTACCTAACCTAACGGTGCACGAGGAGACATCGATGCGAATGTGGATGGCATAAGCGTACGTTGTATTTATCTGTGATATTTAAGTGACTTAAATGATGAGACTTCATTAATATGATTAATGAAAGAAAAAGAAACCTAAAAGATGTTATAGAATCAAATTTTCAAAAAGGGTAGCTACAGTTTTTTGCTTTGCATAGTGATATATATGATATATCCCGCACCTTATTCGATAAGGAAAGAGCCGAGATCCCTTCACCGGGAGTGACCTCTTTATCAATAACCGGCAGATGCTATAAATACACGGTTTGTCTTCTGATTGCTTTTGGAGTATTTGCTTTGCATAGTGATATATATAATATATCCCGCACCTTATTCGATGCGGAAAGAGCCGAGATCCCTTCACCGGGAATGACCTCTTTAGCAAAACTAGTAAAAGCCTCAAAAAACACTCCTTTTCAAAATTCACTCGATTCTACAACGATATCAAGTTCATTACACAAAAGGTTTTCAGAAAAACCTGTTGTAGCCCTCCATCATTTCAGATAAGTCCTACTTAGTATTCGTACTACGTTTGTTGGCCTGCGTCAAGGCGTAGTGTGCGGTAGATGACTAGTATTTATCTGCTTATGCATATGATGCAGATTGGATTAGAGTAGTCATGCGACTTTGTTGGCCTGCATCAAGGGTCGTGCGGGTGGGTTTAATTCAATCAAGAAATGAAGAGTTGAACTTGACTAGCGCACTATGGTTTGTTGGCCTGCGTCAAGGTCATGGAACGCTAGGGGCAAAATATTATCGGGAATTTCAAATGTTGAAATTTGCAATGAGATTGCATACCTTCTATGAGATAGTTGGATCCCGATACCCACTGCGAGTAATTGTTACTCCTGAGAGAGTTTTACACAGGACAATTAGCCGATCAAGTAGGTGTCTAAAAAGGTGTCAACGGGGTTACGCCCCTAGGAAAATGAGGTTTATTTTAATTAGGTCTGTGCGAAAGCGCGGGGAACCCCCTCAAAGTACCGGCACTGGCCTGGCTGAAAGATTGGCGAACTTGTAGGGTGTAATTAATCCCGGCTAGTCTTTCCTTTTAGGGTTTGAGGGAAGATTTGATAAAAACAGTGGGAGCCATCCTGATTAGATAAAATAATAACCAATCTGATCTTGCAAGAGTGCACGCAGAGTGTATTCTTCTCTCTCTCTCTCTCTCCAGGTAGCGACCATGTCACGCATTAATCAAGATAATAATATGGATATATTGACCGAACCCGCTTGTTATACTGAGCTGGGGAACGTTGGTCCCGCTCCAACTTATAATTGTTATAAGACCGAGCAGGAAATAGGGGATTACCACGATTCCCGTGCCGCCCAAACGAAGAAAGAGCATGATGATGCATCTTTTTTGGGTGTGTTCATTACAGAGAACTGTTTTTCAGTATCCTCTACATCCTGGGTATGTGATACCGGATCAGGATCCCACATATGTAATCTGTTACATGGGCTATAAATAGGTAGAGAACTGAGAATGGGTGATAAAGTTTCAAGAATGGGAAACAGTGCAATTATTGCAGCCAAAATGTTGGCAGTTATCACCCTGTATTATCAAGTACATTGATTCTAAACGAATGTTATTAGATACCGAACCTGATATACAAAATCATATCAGTCTCTTTATTTAGTAAAGAAGGATATAATTTTGTATTATTGGATAATGTTTTGAACATTTCCTATATCAATAGTTGATCGGTTCAAGCACGTCATCTAAAAGCATATACGTTCTAAATCCAACTACAGTTCTCAACGTACAGAACACACACAAGAGGAAGAGTTCAGAAATGAACGAATCCTTCTTGAGGCATTGTAGACTAGGTCATATCAATGCGACCCGACTAGATAAGTTATATTTAGATGCATATTTAAATCAGTTTGAATTTACATCTTGTGAAACTTGCCAATCATGTCACAAAGATAAGATGACCATAGCTCCGTTTCTTGGAAACAGAGAAAGAGTTAGTGAACTCTTGGGGTTGATACATGATGATGTATGTAGGTCCCCTGTCTACACATGCCAGGACTGGTTCTTTGTACTTCATTACATTCACTGATAATCTCTCAAGATTCAGACATATGTTCCTGTTGAAACACAAATCTGAAGCTTTTGAGAAATTCAATGAATATAAGTCAGAAGTAGAGAACCAAAACAGGTATAAATATTATGTCCTTTGATGTGATCAGGGAGGAGAATACTTGTGCACGGAATTCCTGGACTATTTTAAAGGAGAATGAGATTCTCTCTCAGCATTACTCCTCCGTATACACCACAGCACAACGGTATATCGGGAAGAGCAATCGTACCCTATTAGATATGGTGCGCTCTATGATGGGTACTACTGAGTTGCCTATTTCCTTTTGGGGTTATGCACTTATGAAGCTGCATACCAATTGAATAGCGTTCCAACCAAATAAGGTGCCTACCACATCATATGAGATATGGTGTGGGAAGAGCCCATGTCTTAAGTAAGTTAAGATTTGGGGTTGTCCGGCCTATGTCAAAAGCAAAATCCGGACAAGCTCGAGGTAAGATCAATTCTATGGAAGTTTGTTGGATATCCCTAGCATTCGCAAGGGAATATCTTCTACCATACCGAGGAACAAAAGGTGTTTTATTTCTCGACATGGCAACATTTTAAGAAAAGGAATTTATTTGGGAAACAAATTAGTGGTCATGAGGTAGAACTGGAAAGAGTTCCAGCTATACAAACTAAAGCTGATGATTTAGTAGAACCGAAGGATTCAATAGCTCCCAACAAACCTCAGCCTCTCCGCCGATCTGGTAAGGTTCCTCACCCACCTGAGAGATACTTTGGTTTCTCTATGACAGTGGGAGCGAGGATTGCATCATGAGATGATGACCCAACTAGTTTCGAGCAGGCCATCAAGAGTGGGGACTCTGTAAGAATGGTTGGATGCTATGCGATCTGAGATGGAATCCATATACACCAACAAAGTATGGACTTTGGTTGCTATATCTGAAGGGTTCAATTCCCATCAGTAACAAGTATATCTTGAGAAGATTACTTAGTATAGATGGAAAAGTTGAGACTTTCAAAGCTAGACTTGTTGTAAAAAGTTCTCGTCATTGACCAGGTGTGGTTTAAGATGAAACCTTTTCTCTGGTGGCTATGCTTAAGTCCATCCGGATCCTACTTGCCATTGCTACATACCATAACTACGATATCTGGCGGTTGGGTGTCATGACTGCTTTTCTAAATAGCGATTTTGAAGAGAGTGTCTATAAGTACACAGCCAGAGGGCTTCGTAGATAGTGGGAGTAGCAGAAACGTGTGCAAGTTGCTTTATGAGTTAAAGCAGGCATCGCGGAGTTGGAACATCTGTTTTGATATGGTAGTCAAAGAGTTTGACTTCATCAAAATGGTAGATGAACCTTGTATATACAAAAAGGTGGTAGGGAGTATGGTGGTGGTCTTCGTATTGTACGTGGATGACATACTCTTGATAGGAAAGGAGTTTCCTATGCTACACTCGGTCAATCTCCTCTTATCACAAGGATTCTCCATATAAGATCGAGGTGATACCTCCTAAATCCTGGATTTTGGATCTATAAGATAGATCTAAATGGATGTTAGGATTCTCACTAGGTGTAGTGAGATAGTATCAATCGATCCTGGGGAGAATCACTGGATAGCTTCCAGAGTGATAAGGTCGTCTGAACGTCAGTCACAGGCATTGTCTTTGCCCTCAGTAGAGGGACGGTATGTTGGAAGAGTTCCAAGATAGATACCGTAGCATACTAGATGATAAAGGCTTGATACATCGCTACCAAAGATGCTACCAAAGAGGCAGTCTGGGTGTATATTAGTTCATGAGATGAACTTCGTTCCTACCATTGTGTGACAATGGAGTTGTGGCTTATGCCTGGGAACGCCCGTCCCATCAGTGATCCAAACATATTCTAAAGCAGTATTACCTTATCATGGAGATGGATGATCTCCAGGGGATCGAGGTTAGGAGAGTAGACTCAGAGGACAACACGGCGGATCCACTCACGAAGGACTTTTCCCAGAGAGAGACTTTTAAGGGATGGTTGAGTATGGGATACTACAACCACTGCTATCGAATGGCCCTAGTGCAAGTGGGAAATTGTTAGTTATATGTATGCCCTAGAGGCCATTGCTGTACATGAGATGTATATTGTAGTGGATGTTTGGACATATATAGGGAGGACTTTCTTGCACGACATGATAGTATGCTATCTAGTTACTCTCTATCTTAACATGTATACTGATTGTCTCTCTGTTACATATTGGTAAAGCCCTTAGGATGTGTACTTGACTACCAGGACTATGATGCAGATCATACTGGTGGGGCTATGGTAGTCCATAAGTTCATCCTTTAATGTCCCTAGTCGTGGGTGTATCGAGACGGGGCATCGATATACCAGATTAGACTACCGTATACTTTCTCGACCCATATAGATGGGCGATGGATGAACCCATATCCATTGGTGTTTGACATCAGAGATGGTATACGGGTGCTCAGTAGAGACTAGGTACACTGTACGGACTCGTCGAGAACTCCCAGATAGTATTATACCTCACATCAGATGGCAGTTCTATGGTGACACTGGTACAGGTTAGTCTGTAAACCCGAGATCGCCATAGAGTCTTGTGTGATTCCCACTATGCTTTGATTTCCACCTTACCACATCCAAGAGGGCGTGCAAAACTGTGGTTTTTGGGTACAGTCCCGAGCCATATGGAGGCAATGAGCGATAGGAGGGGTTTCGTCTCTCCCGGTATTGGGGGTTGATGTTGCGCTGTGCTTGATTGGCCATAATAGGGTTGTCCCTGGCCAGGGCTGATTTAGAGATTTACTGGTAAGTATTACCAGTAGTTTCTCGACCCGTTATGAGCCTCACATCGGCATGACTTATCGGTTATTGCGGTCTGACATTTACCACCCCTAAACTTGATATGCGACATATCAGACGAGGAGACCGGACTGTACGGGTAGTGTTACTGTCAGACTTTTGCAGGAGTTGGAGCGGGCTTGCTTGCTGATCTTCTGATCGCTCAATACCCGGGTAGCCGTTACGTCCATCTAGTACCGCTGACGGCTTGTGGGTGCTTGATGCGATCATCACCTACTGCCGGCGTATTGACGAGTCTTTAGAGTCCTACATAGAGGTTTTACTAGCTCAGGCAAAACGAAATAAGAGCACATATATGATATGTGCGGGATCGAGAATAATGCATGTATGTGATACCGTATTTTATTCTCGTGACTTTTGTATCGGTCGGTTATATGAGATATAACCGGGTTATCGAATCAAGTGTTGATTTTATAAGTTGGTACATTTTGTATTAGTCGGTTATATGAGATATAGCCGGATTATTAAATCAAGTGTTGATTTGATAATTTAGTGTATAATTGTATATTTGATATACTAATTTACATTAACAAACATTGGCTCATTTAAGCATTCTTTTCTCACTTGTGTGTACATGCAATATATATGTGATATATATTGATGTGCATTGTTTATTCATTTTTGTATGATGGTTGTTGATACACACTACATGGGTGTATGAGACATACACCATACCAATTATAATGGTGGGGTTTTTATGTTTAAAGTAATTCCAAATTAGTGGATTCTTAGTCATATGCATGAAGCTTGTGGAAGCTTGTGGATGCTTTGACTAAGTCCACTAGTATTGTTTTACTTAAGATATTTATTAACCTAACCATTATAATTTAGCCATGGTTATGTCTCTACATGAGTTAGTATATGATACAAACTCACCCATGGTTGTTTCTCTCACTCGAATTAGTTCATTCTCTTCTTCTTTCTTCATCTTCTTCCTCCAAAAGAAAAAGCTCTCTAGGGTTTGATTAAAGTGAGAAAGTATTGTGAGAAAAATCATTCTAAAGTGAGCCCACTTCCTATTTCATTATCCTCTACTAGATTATCACTTTAGCATAGGGTGTTAGCTTCACTAATTCTTCATTAGTGAAGTAGAAGCTTGAGCTAGTATTCTCTTGACGTAGATCATTTTCGGCCTCGAAGACTTCAAGCAAGACCATTGCCTTCTTCTCATGGAGCCATCCAAGAGTTTGGGAGTACCATGATCTCAACGAAGGGACTACTACAAGGAGCTTTTGAAGTGAAGGACCGATCTACAAATGTTGTATTTCTATTTCACTTAGATGTAAAATGGTTTACATTAGTTTACGTCTGATTTTCTAGTTATCGATTCTAGTTTAGAGTTCGTTGAAACGGCAATTTTTAAAAATGGCATGGACGATGCCTCCCGAAACCTTGCTGCCGTCGATAGGAACCCTACAAGTGTCATACACTTAACCCTTGTAGAGACATGACCATGGCATATGGTAAGTGGTTGGGTTTACAAATATCTTAAGTAAAACATACAAGGTGGACTAAGTCAAGGGTTTATAAACTTCTCCAATCTTCTAGCCTTTGACATAATACTCACCATTTTGAATTACTTATGATAATTAAAACCCTAAACTTATCATGGTTATGGTATAAGTCTTACACACCCATGTTGAATATATAACCATGCATAATACAATGTATATATCACATATATAACATGTATACAAAAGTGAGAAAAAAGAAACAATTAAGTGAGCAACATTAGTTAATGTATATCAAATATATAATTATACATTAAATTATTAAATCAATACTTGGTATAATAATCCGGCTATATTACATATATCCGACTAATATCAATAATATCAATTTACCGAATCAACACTAGATTCGATAACCCGGCTATATCACATATACCCAGCCGATATCACATATCGCGAGAATACAATACGGTATCACATACTCGTATCAATCTCGGTCCTGCACATATCACATATGTGCTCCTACTCCGTTTCGCTTGAGCGTGGAAACCTCTGTGTAGGACTCTAAAGACTCGTCAATACGCCGGCAGTAGGTGGTGATCATATCAGTCACCCACAAGCCGCAAGCGGTCTGCTAAACGTAACGGCCACCCGGGTATTGAGCGATCAGAAGATCAACAAGCAAGCCTACTCACACTCCTGCGAATCTAATCGATAACACTACCGTACAGTCCGGTCTCTTCATCTGATATGTCGCATATCTCGTCTAGGGGTGGTAAACGTCAGACCCCAGTAACTTGATAAGTCATGCCGATGTAAGGTCCATAACGGTTCAAGGAACTATTGATAACACTTACCAGTAGATCTCAGCAACCCTGGCCAGGGATTTCCTATTATGGCCAATCGAGCATAGCGCAACATCAACCCCCAATACCGGGAGAGACGAATCCCCTCCTATCGCTCATTGCCTCCATGTGAATCGGGACTGTACCCAAAAATAACCTGTTTGCACGACTCAGTAGAGACGTGGTATGGTGGAAATTAAAGCACAGTGGGAGACACACAAGACTCTATGACGATCTCGGGTCGACAGACTAACCTGTACTAGTGTCACCAGAGAACTGCTACCTGACGTTAGGTATAATACCATCTAGAAGTTCTCGACGAGTCCATTCAGTGTACCCAGTCTTCACTGAGCACCCGTATACCATCTCTGATGTCAAACACCAATGGATATGGGATCATCCATCGCCCATCACATAGGTCGAGTAGGTATACGCTAGTTTACTCTGGAGTATCGATTCCCTGTCTCGATATTCCCTCGACTAGGAATAATTAAAGGATATACTCATGGACTACCCAGACCCCACTAGTATGATCTACATCATAATCCTGGTAGTCAAGTACACATCCTAAGGGCTTTATCAACATGTAACATAGAGACATCAAGTGTACATATTAAGATAAAGAGTAACCAGATAGCGTACTATCATGTCGAGCAAGAAAGTCCTTATATATGTCCAAGCATCCACTATAATATACATCATATGTACAATAATGGCCTCTAGGGCATACATATCACTGACATGTTCGTTCTCCATGGTCCAACCCAGGTCCTCAAGTTCTTCGATAAGTCCAATCATCTTCAATACATGGTCACCCACAGACGTGCCAGCAGCCATCCGCATCTGAAACAACTTTCTAGATGCCTCGTATCGGAGAGTACGAGATTGCTCTCCATACAACTCCTTTGTATGGAAAAGATGGATTGTACATCCATCTTCTCGTGCTACTTCTGATGTTCATTGTTCATAGAAGTAAGCGCGAGGCACTTGGCTGTTGCACAGTATATATCCCATGTCTTGCGGATTTCTTTATCCGCAACTGAAGAATCAGGGCCTGGGCTAGGAGGGGCTGGAGTGGTCAGGACGTATCCGACCTTATCATAGGTCAGGGCAATATTTATGTTCCTTAGCCAATCTTTGTAATTCGGTCCCGTGAGTTTATTCTTGTTTAATAAAAGCTTAAGTCCCATCATAGGTATCTGCCATTAGGATAGAGAAAAAAAGACACTCAGCGATTGCTCTTGCATAATTAGATTGGTTATTTATCTTATCTAATCGATGTCTCCTACTGCTTTTTATCAGATTTTCCTTCAAACCTTAAAAAGAAAACTAGCCAGAATTAATTGCAATCTACAAGTTCGCTAACCGGTCGGCCAAGCCAGTGTCGGTACTCCGAGGGAGGTTCCTCGTGCTTTCACACGGACCTAATTAAAATAAATCTCGTTTTCTTACAGGCGTAACCCCGTTGATACCTTTCTAGACACCTACTGGATTAGCTAATTGTAAAGTGCAAAACTCTCCCGAGAGTAACTTTTACTCACAGTGGGATCGGAATCTAACCATCATATAGAAGGTATGCAATCTCATTGCAAATTTCAACTCCTGAAATTCCCGATATAATTTTACCTCTGGTGTCTTATGACCTTAACTATGGCCAACAAATCATAAGCACTAGTCAAGTTCTACCCGCCATTTCGTGATTGATTTAGACCCACCCATATGAACCTTAACTATGGTCAACAAAGTCATATGAATGTCCTAATCGATCGCATCAAATGCTTTGTAGGAAGATATCACTTAGCTACCGTACACCACGCCTTAACTATAGTCAACAAACGTGACACGAATACTAAAGTACTCTGCTTCCTAAAATAGCGGAGGGAAACAGATGGTTTTTATTAAAACCCTTAACTTTTTGAACTTGACATCGTTGTAGAATCTAGTGAAAGGAGTGGTTTAAGCTCCATTTTTAAAATTCGAATGGTTTTGTAGTATCTTTCTAATTTCGCTAAAGAGGTCACTCCCGGTGAAGGGATCTCGGCTCTTTCCTCATCGAATGAGGTGCTGGATATTCATGAATACCACGGTACAAAGCAAAAGTTAGATCAACTATAAAAACAATCGAGTGCTTTGTAACATTTGCTAGTTTCGCTAAAGGGGTCACTCCCGGTGAAGGGATCTCGGCCCTTTCCTCATCGAATGAGGTGTTGGATATTCATCAAGGAATACCACTTTGCAAAGCAAAAACTAGAGTTACCCATTTTAAAAAGTTTAATTCTACAACATCTTTAGATTTCTTTTTCTTAACATTAATCACATTAATGTTGTCTACGTTTCCTAAACATCACAGAAAAGAAACGAAAATAGAACGTACACTTATGCCATCCGCATTCGCCACGGGGCCCCGTCATGCACCGTTAGGTTACTTAACTAACGGCAGAGCGGGGGCTGAACTAGTGCGGGTGCAAAACATAAGCAGCGTTTATTATATATCTCATATATAAATAGCCATTCGTCGCACGCATTTATAAACATTCCAGATCACAGATGAATACATTGGATATACTAGGAATTCCGTACTTCATTTAAGACCTTAATGAAAGACGGTTTCCACGGTTGTGATGAATAGCCAAACCCCACCTTAGACCCCTATAGGTGCGTCAAACTACCCACCAAATTCCCGAAGTGAAGCAACCTCTCTCAACAAAGTGAGTCTGCCACTCGGCACTTTGAGAACCTGGTAGTTGTGCACCCCACCTTGGGTCTATCCAAGGAGCAAAAACAGTAAAAAGAAAATATACAACGGTGGCTACAAGCTCAACCCGGATGTTCCCCAAAAAATAATATTACATTGATTTTTACAAATTACATGAATGAAAAGAAAACGCTCTTCTCACATCCCCGGCCATTCATCACGACGATCCAACATATTCATATACACATACCATCGCATGATACTAATACCGATGTGTGCAACCCGACTGTAACACCCTAGTTCATTTATACCAACTCCAGTGCACGTATTTCTTTATTTATAGTATTTTCCAGTTTTACCGTATTTTTGGTGCGAATAGTATTTTGACATCTGTATTTGCATTCTACCCGACCCGCTTGCTTCAAACCTGTCTTAATTCATGTTTATGATTTATCCAGACTTGTTACGAGGACTCGTGCACTTTCATTTTTACATACTGCATACTAACATTTATTCGGCATCTGCATTTTAAATATAACATTTAAAGTCACATAAAATATTTTAAAAAATACATTGCATGGCCTGCATGATACCCCTGACCCTGTGGTAGCATCCGCGCATCTTGTTCCTGTCTCGTTCAGTGAAACGGACTTGTTTGGATGGCTACGCGCACGTACGTACATCCGTTCTTGGGGTATGCATTTTCGTTATCTAGACATTCATTTTTAATTTTGGTCGTCGCATATATTTTTCGTATTTTAAAACCGTATTTTTTGACCCGACCCGGGCGTGTTTTGGACTAAATTTGTATTTACCAGAAAATCCAATTTTATTTAATATAATATTTTTTATTAAAAATTAATAACAGTTGAAATTTTTTTATAACTAACCAATCTTTTAAAATTTAAAATCTTTTTCTTAACAACCCCTCTCTCTTTCTTCTTTCTCTCTCTTCCTTTTCTCTCTCTCTCGCTGTCTCTCTCTCTCCGCGGCTCACACACTCTCTCTCCTCTTTCTCTCTCCTCTCGCGTTTACTGTGCGTTCCTCGAGTCGCGTCACCGCCGCGCGCTATGCTCACCTCCTTTCGTGCTTTTCATCTTCTCCCTTATTTAAAACACCGAGCCCACGAGAAAACCTAGCCGCCCCTTGTCGCTACACCCTCGACGACGACCTCCTCCACTCATCTTTCTCGATCTCCATCCTCATCTCCATCATCTCCTT
Source organism: Agapanthus africanus (assembly GCA_030015575.1). Classification (NCBI taxonomy): domain Eukaryota; kingdom Viridiplantae; phylum Streptophyta; class Magnoliopsida; order Asparagales; family Amaryllidaceae; genus Agapanthus; species Agapanthus africanus. Next base: position 234,083,159 of record CM057344.1, read on the forward strand.
CCTTCTTCTTTCTTCTTCTTCCTCCTTCCCGAGCTCACGCTGCACCCTCAACCCAACAGAACCCATCGTCGCCACCCTCACCTCATCGTCGACGATCACCTCACCTCGCCGTCACCACCACCATCTCCTCCTCTCCCTCTCCTTTTCTCTTCTCCCTCCTACACTAGACCCTAGCACACCAGACCCCAGCTACACCATCACCCCAAACCCTAACTCACAGAACCCCACTGCACCATGCACTCTCGCCGGACCGCCGTTGATCTCGTCGCCACCATCACCTCTCTCCTGACCCCAGTGCACAACCCCAGTGAGCCTCACCCTTCTCTCTTCTTCTTCCACTTCTTCTTTTCTTTTTCTTTTTCTTTATTCTTTCTTGAAATCTGGATTTCAGCGATCGCCGAAGCCGTGACTGTCGTTGTCGTTCCGGACGACCCAGTGGACGTACCTTACCTGCGTGATCACCATCTTGCATTGCTTGGACCCGTCCTGTGTGTCGTGCGTGCGTTGCGACGTTTTACCGACGTCGGACGGGTCGTGCGTATCCGTATCGTGATCCATCGAGGCAAGTTTATCTTGCCACATGCTATGATATATACTACATCCATATTAATAATAATATTTTATGTTTAGTGTATTGTACATCCCCTGTTATCATTTTACTGCTTTACGACGTCCGTTTGCATCCATACAATTTATTTCATATCTAGTTGCATGCAAGTTAATCTTGCTACATGCTATACTACTATATTCTATATTCATTTGAATAATAACATCACATAATGATTAGTTATGCATCCCACATTATCATTTTGCATGTTTCACCGTTTTCGGATATCCATGTGCATCCGTGCAAGTTATTTCATATCTAGTGCATGCAAATTTATCTTGATACATGCTAGACTACAATATACTGCACCCAATTGAATATTTACATTTCATATTGTTTAGTTGTACATCCCGCATTTACCAGTTTATCATTTTACTGTTATACGACGTCCGTACACATCAATATCATTTTTTACATATCTAGTCGCATGCTAATTCATCTTGCTACATGCTAGGTATAGTATTATGCATCCATATAAGTAAAATGTTACCCGTTTATCACATTATACATCCATACTAAAAGTTATACCGTTTTCGGATACCCATTTACATCCATATCATTTAATATACATATAGCTGCATCTACAGATTCCATTATTACATATTATTGTTATATTAACACCCCATGATAGATAATGTGCATCTTATTTAGTATTGGAACTATAAATGTAACCCTAGTCGATAATTGTGCATTCATACCATTGATTCTATATCTATTTGCATACCATGTCACATTATTTCACTTTACTGTTACATTAGTATCCCATACTTGATCTTGTGCATCCTACATAGTCATGATGTAACCCCTGATAAATATTTGTGCATCCATGCTTTATTTTTGCACCCGTACATGTTACAGTTTTATTATGAGCATCCGCTTGATACCTGTGCATTACTTGACATGACCTGATACATGTACACTACTTGACATGACCTGATATATCACTACTTGACATGTTATCTGATTCTGTTTCTAATGCCGACAATCCTGACATGTTGTCCTGATGGACATATCCTGTTGTCTGTATAGACAAACCTGTACCTGCTTGATCCTGTGTTGGCATTAGCTTCATATTTATCAATACCTGACTTGAACACATAACTTAGGGGTATGGGAAAATCAAGAATGTAACCGAACGTAACTCAAAGGGCTATCATATCGTTTGCCGTTTTTCCGGGCGTTACGGAATACCTATTGTTTGTCATTTTTCCGGGCATTACGAAATACCTATTGTTTGTCGTTTTTCCGGGCATTACGGAATAATCAACGATGGGTTACGATAAGGATTACATTAATTGATTTTGAAGACTTTAGAATAGACAACCCAATAGCACGGTTTAGATTACTCACTGCACATCACATGTGCTTATACCCTTCACTGTCCCTTATTCGCGATACTGTTATACTTTTATTACTGTTCATACTCATGCCTGCATGTATTGTTACCTGCTGATTGTATTATTGTTGATATTATGACGCACTGACGTCTGGGTTTTGCATGGCCCAGATCCTCTATCTCTGTCACAAGCCGTTCAGGAGTATCTCAGTCAACAGGCCGAGCAGTGAAGACTTGTTAGTATTCTAGTTTAGTTTCCTTTCAGCATTGTTTTATTTCCTGATGTGAGCTCGTATTTTGGGACGTACATTCTAGATTATTATTGTTATTTGGATCTATTACTTCCGCATTTTATTTCATGACTCTTTTATTCTGGCTTATGGACATGTACTAGATAGTTTCTTTTATTTTCCTGTTCTTGACATCTATAGACAGCCGTAATGTGACTGTGGAGGGATGTTTCCTAGCCACAGGTAGCATGGTTAGCTCGGTCACGTGCCGATCTTAGCGCACTCTGGGAAGCGGGGCGTGACAGGGTTTGTTTAGTATCAGAGCCATAGGATTTAGGTTAATCGGGTTTGATTCTTTTGTAGTTGGGTATTGAACCCAATACACGAATCAGAAAATCCGTAATTAGAAACATGTCCTGCCACATTTTTATCGTGATTCTTGAATCATATCTTTCTCTTGACCCTTGTCTTGACGATATGCAAACAACTTTGCGTCTCGGCCTGAAACCTTTTTGTTCCCTCGTGTTTCTCCCTACTTATTCTTTCGATTCTGATACTAGGATTTGGGCGACTTGAATGGAGTTATGTGATTGTACCCATGAACTGCAGCATGGTTACAATGCGGTACTCTATTTATGTAACTTGGAGTCCTAGTCTTGATTCACTTCCTTGTTTCCTGATCGTGAAATTTCCTTGGTTCTCTCAGTTTCATTACTTACCGGTTCATGTTTTGTAGATTTCTTGGTGATCGATACCGGCAGTTATGATGTTGTCTTGGGAATGGATTTTCTCGACACTTTCCACGCTCACATTGATTGTAGGGCAAAGAAAGTGATTTTCCAGATTCCTGGACATCCGGAGTTTGTTTTTGCTGGAGGAAGCAGTTCTGTCGGGGCAGTCGAGTTTAGGGCTAGGACGACAAGCAATGTTCTTTCGTCAATGGAAGTTGTTAAGGAGGAAGCGCCAGCTGTAGTTCGAGAATTTATGGACGTGTTCGAGGACATATCGGGTTTACCGCCAAAACGAGATGTGGAGTTCGCGATCGATCTTGTTCCTGGTGCAGCGCCAATCTTAAAGGCGTACTATCCAATGGCAGCAGTAGAGTTGGAAGAAGTAAAGAAGTAGGTTACCGAATTGCTTGAGAAAGGTTGGATTCGCAGCAGTAATTCACCTTGGGGAGCTCCAGTTCTTCTAGTCAAGAAGAAAGATGGCACAAGAAGGATGTGCATCGATTATCGAGAATTAAACCGGGTGACTATTAAGAACAAGTACCCGGTCCCTCGCATTGGCGAATTATTCGAGCAACTCAGTGGCACGAAGGTATTCTCGAAGCTGGATTTGCGATCTGGATATCATCAGGTTCGAGTTAAATCAGAAGATATTTGCAAGACTGCATTCCGAACTCGATATAGACATTACGAGTATTTAGTGATGCCATTCGGGGTCACGAATGCACCAGCGATATTTATGGACATGATGAACCGAATCTTTTCACCGTTCTTGGACCGGTTTATAGTGGTGTTCATCGATGATATTCTGGTCTACTCGAGAAGCCTAGAAGAGCATGCAGAACACTTGAAGATCGCATTGCAGACATTGAGGCATGAAAGATTGTATGCAAAGATGAGCAAGTGCGAGTTTTGGCTTGAAGAAGTGAAGTTTTTGGGGCATGTCGTATCCGGAGATGGAATCGCCGTTGACCCTAAGAAGATTGTAGTAGTTCAGGATTGTCTGATTCCAAAGAACGTAGCAGAGAACAGAAATTTTCTTAGACTTGCCGGATATTACAGAAGGTTCGTGGAGAATTTTGCTCGATTAGCTGAGCCTTTGACCAAGCTTACGCGAAAGGAAGTACCGTTCATATGGACAGATGATTGTGCGCCATCTTTTGAGGCGTCAAAGTAAAGATTGATAACTGCTCCTATTTTGACCGTACCAGACGGTTCGGGAGGATTGGTGATTCACAGCGACGCGTCTGGGAAAGGTTTGGGATGTGTTTTGATGCAGCATGGGAAAGTTATAGCTTACGCATCGCGGCAGTTGAAGACCCATGAGAAGAATTACCCAACTCATGATTTGGAGCTTGCAGCGGTAATTTTCGCTTTGATGATTTGGAGACACTACTTATTGGGCGAAAGGGTCGAAGTATTCACCGATCATAAAAGCCTAAAGTATGTGTTCACACAGAAAGAGCTAAACATGAGGCAGCGTAGATGGTTAGAGCTGATGGCTGACTACGATTTTGATCTTAAGTACCATCCGGGAAAGTTAATGTTGTCTCGGATGCGCTTAGTCGGTTGCCAGCAATTCGGATGTTGACTGCACAGAAGGAGCTTATCGAAGATTTTCGGAGATTCGAGTTGGAGATCGTGCTACCGCATTGTTTGGGACAGTTGATGCAGATGCAAGTACAGTCGTCGTTGATCGATAATATTAAAGCAGCGCAGTCACAGGACCCAAGATTGCAGAAGTTTCGAGAACAAGTTGAATCAGGACTTTGAACGGACTTGTTGATTCATGAAGATGGTTCGTTGCGATATGGTAGCCGTTTGTGTGTGCCAAAAGGAGATATTCGCGAAGAAGTTATGAAGGAGGCGCACAGTTTCGCATTTTCCATACATCCAGGAGGCACGAAGATATACCACGATCTAAGATGGCATTTCTGGTGGGAAGGCATGAAAAGGGAGATTGCTCGCTTTGTAGCGAAGTGCTTGGTGTGTCAGCAAGTTAAGGCTGAACATCAAAGGGTAGCTGGTTTATTGCAACCACTTCCGATTCCTCAGTGGAAGTGGGAACATATAACCATGGATTTCGTGACAGCTTTACCGCGGAGTCCAAAGGGCAACAATGCAGTTTGGGTGATTGTTGATCGTTTGACCAAGGCAGCTCATTTCATACCATTTCGAGTTGGTCGGTCAATGGAAATATTGGCAGAACGGTACATGCAAGAGATTATAAGATTGCATAGAGTACCTTTGATCATCATTTCCGATTGTGATACCTGATTCTTATCACACTTCTGGAGGAGTTTACAGGAAAGTTTGGGGACGCGATTGAAGTTTAGCACAGCTTATCATCCTCAAACAGATGACCAGTCAGAGAGAACGATCCAAACTCTTGAAGATATGTTGAGATCTTGCATGTTGGACTTCAAGGGTTCGTAGGAAGATCATCTACACATGGTGGAGTTTTCGTACAACAACAGTTTTCAGGCGACTATTCAGATGGATCCATTCGAAGCATTGTATGGTTGTTAGTGTCGTTCACCCGTTTGTTGGGACGATATTGGAGAACGAAGATTGTTGGGACCGGATTTGATCGTGCAAACCGTAGAAAAAGTTAACACTATTCGGAATCATATGAAGGCAACACAAGATCCGCAGAAGAGTTGGGCCGACACATCGAGAAGACCTCTAGAGTTCGCAGTTGGTGATCTGGTATTCTTGAAGATATCACCGACTAGAGGAGTGATTCGTTTTGGGAGTCGAGGAAAGCTTAGTCCTCGATTCGTGGGGCCTTTCAAGATTTTGGAGCGTGTTGGAGAAGTGGCTTATCGATTGGCTTTACCGCAATCTTTGGCGAATGTTCTTGACGTGTTTCATGTATCTCAACTCCGTAAGTATGTTCGAGATGAAACACACGTGCTGGATCATTCGGAACTGACTGTAAGAGAGGATTTGATCTTTGAGGAACGACCGATGTCGATTGTTGATCGAAAAGAAAATGTCCTTAAGAACAAGGTTATCCCTCTCGTACTTGTTTCTTAGGGAAATCGCTCGCATGGAGAATCGACTTGGGAACGAGAAGACGAAGTCCGACAGAAGTTTACACAATTATTCTTGTACTTTCATGATTATTTATCTTTCCTTGTTCTTGGAATTTCGAGGACGAAATTCTTTTTGTAGTTGGGTATAATGTAACACCCTAATTCATTTATACCAATTCCAGTGCACGTATTTCTTTATTTATGGCATTTTCCTGATTTACCGTGTTTTGGGTGCGAATAGTATTTTGACATCTATATTTACATTCCACCTGACCCGCTTGCTTGAAACCTGTCTTAATTCATGTTTATGATTTATCCTGACTTGTTACGAGGTTTCGTGCACTTTCATTTTGACATACTGCATACTGGCATTTATTTGGCATCTGCATTTTAAATATAACATTTAAAGTCACATAAAATATTTTAAAAAATACATTGCATAACCTGCATGATACCCCTGACCCTGTGGTAGCATCCGCGCATCTTGTTCCTGTTCCGTTCAGTGAAACGGACTTGTTTGGATGGCTACGCGCATGTACGTGCATCCGTTCTTGGGGGTATGCATTTTCGTTACCCGGACATTCATTTTTAATTTTGGTCGTCGCATATATTTTCGTATTTTAAAACCGAATTTTTTGACCTGACCCGGCCATGTTTTGGACTAAATTTGTATTTACCAGAAAATCCAATTTTATTCAATATAATATTTTTTATTAAAAATTAATAACAGTTGAAAAAAATTTATAACTAACCAATCTTTTAAAATTTAAAATCTTTTTCTTAACAACCCCCCCCTCTCTCTCTCTCTTTCTTCTTTCTCTCTCTTCCTTCTCTCTCTCTTCCTTCTCTCTCTCTCCGGCTCTCTCTCTCTCTCTCCCACAGCAGCTCTCTCTCTCTCTCCTTTCTCTCTCCTCTCGCATCTCTCTCTCTCCTCTCGCGTTTACTGTGCGTTCCTCGAGTCGCGTCACCGCCGCGCGCTACGCTCACATCCCTTTGTGCTTTTCCTCTTCACCCTTATTTAAAACTTCGAGCCCACGAGAAAACCTAGCCGCCCCTCGTCGCTACACCCTCGACGACGACCTCCTCCTCTCATCTTTCTCGACCTCCACCCTCATCTCCATCATCTCCTTCCTTCTTCTTTCTTCCTCCTTCCTGAACTCACCTTGCACCCTCAACCCAACAGAACCCATCGTCGCCACCCTCACCTTATCGCCGACGATGACCTCACCTCGCCGTCACCACCACCATCTCCTCCTCTCCCTCTCCTCTTCTCTTCTCCCTCCTACACCTGACCCTTGCTCACCTGACCCCAGCTGCACCATCACCCAAAACCCTAACCCACAAAACCCCACTCACCCTGCACTCTCTCCGGACCGTCGTTGATCTCGTTGCCACCATCACCTCTCTCCTGACCCCAATGCACAACCCCAGTGAGCCTCACCCTTCTCTCTTCTTCTTCCTCTTCTTCTTTTCTTTTTCTTTTTCATTATTCTTTCTTGAAATCTGGATTTCAGCGATCGCTGGAGCCGTAACCGCCGTTGCCGTTCCGGACGACCCAGTGGACGTACCTTACCTGCGTGATCACCCTCTTGCATTGCTTGGACCCGTCCCGTGTGCCGTGCGTGTGTTGCGACATTTTACCGACGTTGGACGTACCGTGCATATCCGTATCATGATCCATCGAGGCAAGTTTATCTTGCTACATGCAATGATATATACTACATCCATATTAATAATAATATTTCATGTTTAGTGTATTGTACATCCCCTGTTATCATTTTACTGTTTTACGACGTCCGTTTGCATCCGTACAATTTATTTCATATCTAGTTGCATGCAAGTTAATCTTGCTACATGCTATACTACTATATTCTATATTCATTTGAATAATAACATCACATAATGATTAGTTATGCATCCCACATTATCATTTTGCATGTTTCACCGTTTTCAGATATCCGTGTGCATCGCTGCAAGTTATTTCATATCTAGTGCATGCAAATTTATCTTATACATGCTAGACTACAATATACTGCACCCAATTGAATATTTACATTTCATATTGTTTAGTTGTGCATCCCGCATTTACCAGATTATCATTTTACTGTTATACGACGTCCGTACACATCAATATCATTATTTACATATCTAGTCGCATGCTAATTCATCTTGCTGCATGCTAGGTATAGTATTATGCATCTATATGAGTAAAATGTTACCCGTTTATCACATTATAAATCCATACTAAAAGTTTTAGTGTTTTCGGATACCCGTTTACATCCATATCATTTAATATACATATAGCTGCATCTACAAATTCCATTGAAATGGTTGTTGATATCTGCTACAATAACGAATCATTGGTTTAACTGAATAACTAAAGAAATTGGCTTACTTCCTTCATTCGTTTCCTTTCTCGCTCGCCTGCTTCCTTCCTTCATTTCCTTTCTCGCTCGCCTGCTTCCTTCCTCTCTGACCTTTGCTTCAACTGCATATTATTGTTATATTAACACCCCATGATAGATAATGTGCATCTCATTTAGTATTGGAACTACAAATGTAATCCTAGTCAATAATTGTGCATCCATACCATTGATTCTATATCTATTTGCATACCATGTCACATTATTTCACTTTACTGTTACATTAGTATCCCATACTTGATCTTGTGCATCCTACATAATCATGATGTAACCCCTGATAAATATTTGTGCATCCATGCTTTATTTGTGCGCCCATACCTGTTACAGTTTTATTATGAGCATCTGCTTGATACCTGTGCATTACTTGACATGACCTGATACATGTACACTACTTGACATGACCTGATATATAACTACTTGACATGTTACCTGATTCTATTTCTAATGCCGACAATCCTGACATGTTGTCCTGATGGACATATCCTGTTGTCTGTATAGACAAACTTGTACCTGCTTGATCCTGTGTTGGCATTAGCTTCAGATTTATCAATACCTGACTTGAGCACATGACTTGGGGGTATGGGGAAATCAAGAATGTAACCGAACGTAACTCAAAGGGCTATCATATTGTTTGCCATTTTTCCGGGCGTTACGGAATACCTATTGTTTGTCGTTTTTCCGGGCGTTACGGAATACCTATTGTTTGCCGTTTTTCCGGGTGTTACGGAATAATCATCGATGAGTTACGATGAGGATTACATTAATTGATTTCGAAGACTTTAGAATAGACAACCCAGTAGCACGGTCTAGATTACTCACTGCACATCACATGTGCTTATACCCTTCACTGTCCCTTATTCGTGATACTGTTATACTTTTATTACTGTTCATACTCATGCCTGTAGGTCTTGTTACCTCCTGATTGTATTATTGTTGATATTATGACGCACTGATGTCTGGGTTTTGCATGGCCCATATCCTCTATCTCTGTCACAAGTCGTTCAGGAGTATCTCAGTCAACAGGCCGAGCAGTGAAGACTCGTTAGTATTCTAGTTTAGTTTCCTTTCAGCATTGTTTTATTTCCTGATGTGAGCTCATATTTTGGGACGTACATTCCAGATTTTTATTGTTATTTGGATCTATTGCTTCCGCATTTTATTTCATGAATCGTTTATTCTGGCTTATGGACATGTACTAGATAGTTTCTTTTATTTTCCTGTTCTTGATATCTATAGACAGCCATATTGTGACTGTGGATGGACGTTTCCTAACCACAGGTAGCATGGTTGGCTCTGTCACGTGCCGATCTTAGCGCACTCTAGGAAGCGGGGCGTGACACCGACTAATCAATATATAGCAATTAGTCGACGTTTCCATAACACACATACACATCACTAAGCTTGCAAAGTAACCACAACATTAGAATTCCGCACGAGATTAGCAAACTAAACCATTTTCCAACTTTTGAAAAAATCCAGTGAGCAACCTTTTAAAAACCGATCTTTTGAGCCAATATGGGAGTCGAAACGAACTCTAAACCCATCCGAACTTCGCGGAGGTGAAGACCAACATATTAACGTTCGAATAGGGGCCTTCGGGGGGTACCCACCCCAGGGGACCACCTCGAGGTGGCCCCAAAGGGTGTGCAGACCCGAGAGCACCCTGTTGGGGTGCTCTCGGGTCACCCACCCCCAAGGCCACCTTGAGGTGGTATTGGGGTGTGGGTCTGGCCTCTGGTCCCCCTTCCCCCGGGGTGTCCCCGGGGTGCGCGCGCTCCACCCCATGGCTTCTTGGTTCAAACCGTGAGTCCACGGAGTGTGCAAACAACTCAAAACTTCAATTTTCAAAACTATTTTTCGGCGGTTTTTGCAAAAGAAAAAACGGCGGAATTCTAACGTTGCTACAAGCTATTTAAGGTTTATGATAGGATCTGATACCATGTTAGTAGATGTTGCACACCCTCATAACTCTTGTGAGGAGGTGGAAGCGGTAAACAATAAAAATTCTTCCATGCAACACCCACTTAAAACAAGATTAGTGCTTAAACCTTAACTAGCAAACTTATCAAGAGATCTAATCTACTATGAAAGTGTGCTATACCTAAGGAACTGGTCCTTCGGGTATTTTCTTTGTTGCAACTCCTAGGCTTCTTGATAGTTGCAAAGAGCTCGATCTCCGGCCACCTCTAGATCCAAGACGATCCACCCGAGAAATATCGAACAAGCTACAAACTCTTCACAAGAGTTTAACTAAGAGATCAAGATTGCTAGAGGTGATCACTTAAATTATGTAGAGATCAAGTAATGGATTATATGTCCCTTGACCTATGATTCACAACTCATGTGAAGGTTTAGGTCAAGAGGTAGAGGGAGGAGAGAATTAGGAGAGAGAATATGTATGTGATGAATGGACGAAAAATGAAGCATAACAAAAGATATGGCTCAAAACAATAATTGAAGCATGCATTATTTTTTCACAAAAATAATGCACCATGCCACAATAGTAAACCCAAATGAATATAAAATAATTTGAGCCATGCCTTCAACCATGCTAAGACTTTCTCCAAATTCCACCTCATCATTTCCATTTTCTCAAAATGAAAATCCATTTATGAGGTGTCTCCTTCTAGAATGTATTCTTGTATAATTACAAGAATACCCCTCACCGTACACCGTATAAGTATACCCGTATTCGAATTTCGAAAAATATGAATACAAATAATCCAATAATATAATACCGGTATCCGGCTTAAACCAAAGCCTACCAATATTATCCTTCCGATCATTATTCCTGTAACACTTACACGAACATGATCGAAACCCTGCCGTAACAACTTACGGCCTCTACATCTTTTGCCTGAACCAGAGAACTCTCTGTGTGGGACTCTAAAGACTCTTCAGTACGCTAGTAGTGGGTTTAACCACAAGCACGTCAGCGGCACTAGCTGTGCGTAACGGCTACCCAGGTACATAACAAAAAGGTGGCCGACGAGGGAACTCATCACAACCCTAACGAGCCTATAACCAACACTTACCGTACAGTCCGGTCTCTTTTTCTGATACGTTGCATATGAAGTCTACGGTGGTAAAAGTCAGACCCCAGTAACTTTATAAGTCATGCTAATTTACGGCCCATAACGGTTCGAGAAACTACTGATAACACTTATCAGTAAATCTCGAGAATCCTGGCCAGGGATTTGCTGTTATGGCCGATCAAGCATAGCGCGACATCAACTCCCTATACCGGGAGAGACGAAACCCCTCCTATCGCTCACTGCTTCCATGCGATTCGAGACTATACCCAAAATCCATCTGTTTGCACGACTCAGTAGAGCCATGGTAGGGAGGAAATCAAAGCACAGTGGGAATCACACAAGGCACTATGACGATCTCGGGTCTACAGACTAAACTGTACAAGTGTCATCAGAGAACTGCTATCTGAAAATAGGTATATATACCATCTAGGAGTTCTCGGCGAGTCCTGTTCGGTGTACCTATTCTCCAATGAGCACCTGTGTACAATCTTTGATGTCAAACACCAATGGTTGTGGGATCAACCATCGCCCCCAGGGTCAAGAAACATACACACTAGTCTACTCTAGTAATATCAATGCACTATCTCGATATACCCTCGACTAGGAACAATTAAAGGATATGCTTATAGACTGCCCAGGCCCCACTAGTATGATCTACATCATAATCCCGGTAGTCAAGCATAATCCTAAGGGCTTCATCAACATGTATATAAAGATATGAAATACAACACATCACACGTTAAGATGAATATAAACAAGATAGCATACTATCATTTCGAGCAAAGATTGTTTTTGTACATATACATGCCTAGCATCCTATACAATACAGGCCTCTAGGGCATACATATCTAACAACCCCACTGTCCTTATGGACACTGGACGACATATAATACTTTGTATAGGTCCCATGAGTTTAATAACTCATACCCTGTGCGTCGTAGGTTGAAAACTGTACTATGGTTAAGAAGAATTACACCGTTGTTGAATGCTCCTTACCTAACCATCAACTGATATAGGTAAATGTCATAAACATAATTTCAAAAAGTTATATCTCATTTTATAAAATAAACGTACAGATATATCAGTTTGAAACTGGTGCATAACTACGGATATTCAAAACCAAATATTTGCCATCAGGCAAAAAACCAGGTGATTTCCTCAAATATCACCAATTACAACGAATTCCAATATAATGAGGATATAATCACCTAGTTTCCAATATCTTACTCCCACTCATCATCTGTAATACCATACAGATGTGAGAATCAAACCTGGTAAATACATAACCTGGAGTAAGAATCTGTCACGACCCGAAAGTACGGAACATGACCGGCACTTAAACTACGAACGTCTCGAGGCGTACGTAATCTAAATAAACCGAAAACCCAGAAATCCAAACCAAGAAAAGTAGTAGAATGCAGGAAAAACCAACTTAAAGCAAGTAGTTTCAATAGCATAAGCCGAATTATGCGGTTTTTTAAAAAAACATCAAAAATTTACTGAAAATTTCGGCAGAGTCTTCTTTGTAAATACTGGCCCCCAAACGGGATACAACATGAATAGTATACGAAATCAAGAAAAAGGCATCCCCAAGCGGGAGCTAGCTCTTCGTCAATCGACGGTCACAACCACACAAGCAATATAATATACAACGCCAACGGCGAGGATCAAAACTCAAAAGGAAACTCAAAACCACCAGAAATGCAACGAGCGACTCTAAGGTCGAAAGAATAAACAACACTGGTCTCTATCTCAATAAAAACATGTTTGGTTGATGGAATTTACTAGATACAACTGAATAATATTATACAAGGTAATATGATGGGTACGATACAAGAAAAACCCACCTACTAGCAAGTCACCCGAATGAAACTGAGCCCGCAAAGCCATAATGAAACCTGTACGGCAAAACCTGTAAGAAGCTGGGGCACAACGGGGGTGAGTTGCCAACTCGTGAATAGAAAAACATCTACGCACAGAAATCGCATAAATAACGCAACCTAGGTCAATGATCATAATATATCCTCAAATATAGGTATAACATGCAGCCTATAACAATGGCTAGGGTAATATCTAACCCGAGTGTAATTTCATGTGCCCGTGTCAGTGCCTCAGGTAGCAATATATCATATGAATGAGGTATGAATGCATGAAAACAGAATACATGTAAATGAAGAAACTGTTTTCATAAATTAGTGAGATTTCCTTCGTATTTTTAAACTGAGGTATCATAATGAAATCAGTATCAACAGTGTCTAGCATCGACACAAAACATAAATCTCACTGTCTCGAAATATCAATGTCATAGTATCTCTGGCCTCAGCCATCTGGCTGACCCAGCTCAATATCAAAATCTCATCATCTCGCGGCTACGGTCGGTATCCTCTGGATATCCGCCGTGCCAAACAGTCACCGGTAGGTAATCTGTCCCCTGCCAGGCTCAACGTCAACACCACATTCATCTTGCCCCGGGGTACCATACCGGGCCCACCATGTACCCGTGACGGTTCCTCCACTCCTCGACACGGATCTCCAAAACCACAGCAAACTCATGGTGGACGACACTTTACATCACTAGAAAACCGCAATATTTTATATTTTAAAAGATCATAAGTTGTAAATTTTGCGGCTTTCCCCGAAATCCAGAAATATCATAAATCTCAAGAAATCATCATAAGTGCATATGTCAATGATAATGAATGCATATGGTATCAATAACCAAGTTGCAATGTATGATTAATAAACTAGGCATGAACAATTGAATAACAGTATGCATGAAGTGACAAGTAATAACTACAATGTCTAAACTGGCATATAAGGGAAGTACACTAATATCATGTCAGAACTACTAGCTAACAAGCTAAGTCAAGCAAATATATTCTCTAAAGTGTACGTGATATGGCAATTACCGATGAAGATGTGTGTGAGCCGGCAAGTAAGTGTATGTGGTACATACGCATCATCGGTAATGGTGCTGGTGTCCTAACAGCATGATATCAATAATGGAGTATGCAGCAAAATAAGTATGCGGGGCAGAGCGAACAGCAATAATGTGCGGAAGCAGAATACTAGACACAACGATAACTAATCAGTATTAAACTAATATAAGTCCTACAAAAGGTGCCTTTTGAAATAACACGAATCATGGGGTTTTGAAAATAGGGGCTACGGTGTTTTTATGAAAAGATACGTCTTTTGAAATATCCGTAGGATCCCTTGGGCTGTCTTTAAAAATGCCCATGATTCGTTAGTTTTTTGAAATAGGTAAGAAGTATAATCTAATCTAACAACTATACTAAACTATACGGCTGAACTAACAAGCTGAACTACAGGTAAGGAAACCGCCTATCATCTGAGTCGATACATATACATACCTGTATATGTATAGTCGGCGATCTCGCCTCAATAATATCATATCCGATACCATATCTAGAATCAGGCATCCCAAGTCAAGAGTGCGGATCAATCATCAATATAGCTCGTACGTAAATCCGTCGTACGGCATCCCAAATCTGGGTACGGGTCAATATCACATTCATCATACTATTCACCTGGTATCCTCTTTATCAAATATTATGATCGGGGTACTGATCTACGTATAGTACCATACTGATACCGTCTACGTATGCATGGACGTGTGTGAAACACTACGTCAAGGACCCGCTACAACGTCATGTCGTATCTCAAATACGAACCCTGCTATATCACCGATCTCACGGCCTCAAATCAAATCTCATCGACTCAGCTCAATCCCAAGTATCATCCTCAAATCCGTATGTGAACACATAGTCCCATAACCATGTGAACCCATAGCTATAAAGAATTCCATGAGCACATATCAATAGGAATGTATGCAAGTATGTATGTGTATAAGTGTAGTGCAACACTACCCTAGGGTTCGTAACACTAAAAATAATTCAACACACCAACATCCATCCTAAGCATCGTTATTAATCCCAATTAACATATAATAATTGTTGGTGTGTATACGCATCCGTATACACCACCACGGACTGCGGGGGTGCTATACGCCATCCACCCGAATTCTCCCCGTAGATATAAATCTACTCACCTGGTCCTCGCTAGCCGGTGCCGACGTCGCCACGCGCTTGCTTGTCGTCTCGAAGTCCACATGGGGGTACCTACATATCATAACGCACCATATCGCATTAAAACTAAATTCGAGATCGAAACGGCATACGAAAATCAAATCGGCACGCGTATCACGCATAGGTTCAAACATATCGCCTACGCATGCAAGAATAGTCAAACCAACCCTCGATGTCGATGTACAAACGTCAAACCATCGAGAAAAAATCCAATCACACTCATTTGCACATTCACGAACACTAATTTTAATATAAACTAGGTTAAAACTCACAAAAACCCCAATTTCACTTAAAAGGTCGTTTTTCCGAAAATCTAGCAAGCACATTTCGCCGTTTTTGTACAAAACATGATGTTTAAATGAATGTAGCGGCCAATATACTTATTAAATATCATAAATAAGTCGTATAAACAATTTCCGGAATTTAATCTCATTAAATTCCAAAAACCCTAATATTCTAGTTTACAAAATACTTAAATTTTAACAATTTCAAAGCAAAAATGCACAAACTACAATCTAGCTTAGATTTGCATGAACTAAAGTGTTAAACTACACTTAATAAAGTTAATAATATGATAAAAACCCTAACCATATTTTTAATCTCATATTTCGAATTAAATCAAAAAAACCTAGTTTGCAACAAAAAGCTTAATTTGGACATTTTTCAAGTAACAACTTGTAATTAACAACTAAATTAGTTTTCTACAAAACTAAATGTGTTAATCCACATCACTAAACCATGCACAATTAAACACAACTCATTTCCACAACAAACCCTAACTTGAAATCTTAATCATGCAATTAAACTCACATAAACCACATTAACACTTAACTAAATTAACTTTAAGAAACAAGTAACAAATTAAGCAAAAAAAGTTTAGAATTATACCCAAAAACATTTGAAGATCCACAAGCATCCATGGCCTCCCAAAATGCTCTCTTTTCACAAGGATCCATGCTATACGGGCTAAGCTAAAATGGGTAGGAGTCGGATTTGGGTTTTGGGATTTTTTTTGATGGATTTTGAGCAATTTTTGATGAAGTTTTGAAGAGAAAGGAGAGGGGAAAATGGAGGGGGGGCTGCTGCTGTAGGGAGAAGGGATTTCGGCCAGAAAATGGGAGTGGGGGAGGAGAGAGAGGGAGGTAGAGATAGTGGGGCAAAGTCAAGGTCAAAGCAAAGTCAAAGTCTAACTTATTTACCCAATTCTTTTCTTTTCTTTCATTTCTTTTCCTTTGAAAATTCAAGTGGGAAATAAAATGGGGCTGCTGAATTTAGCTAAGGGGAGAAGTGAATGGGGGTGTGTGGGTGTGGGTACGGTTGTGGGGTGATGAAAAATGATAAATACAATACCCCAAACATCCATTTACGCTAAAAAAAAGCCTTTTTTCTTCAATAATTTCTAAACCGTTTTGGCAAATGATTTCGTTCCAAAAACCACATGATAAAATTTTATTTAATGTTTTATGATGCACAAAATTTGTTTCAACTCATTCCAATTTGTAATTTTCCCTAATTAAATGTATTAGTGACGGCTTAAAATAATAATAAAATAATATTTTTTTCAGAAAATTTGAAATTTCACCAGCGGCTCAATAAACACCAAATAATAGCAATTACATAGCTAGAATATGTATATTTAATTTTTATAATAAGATATTTGTATTTTGACTTTTTACAGAAAACCCCCTTTTTTACCGATTTTTTCGAAATTTCACCGAAACGATTTTTCAAAACGTTACAGAATCTAATTGCGAAATCAGTTTTCAATTAACAACTCACAATGAAAATGAAACATGAAAATGTTTCGAAGGGGTATCCGGG
Organism: Agapanthus africanus; assembly: GCA_030015575.1. Taxonomy (NCBI): domain Eukaryota; kingdom Viridiplantae; phylum Streptophyta; class Magnoliopsida; order Asparagales; family Amaryllidaceae; genus Agapanthus; species Agapanthus africanus. The sequence continues at coordinate 234,100,486 of CM057344.1, forward strand.
TATTCTTAGTAATGCCTCTTCCACTATCCAGATTCATGACTGTGATCGTATATTTCCTTGCCATCTCTCCAAATCCCTTTATTTTTCTTTACTCATTACCTTCTGTACACCACCCTTAGGCTAAATGATTTTCTTCCTTCCCTACCGTTCGGCACCAGCCTATGGTATGGAAGAAGACTGTCCAATAAGCGTAATAGGTGTACTCTCTTAATCGTAGGAGCACTCGCAACCTCAGAGAAGGTAAAGATAAAAGACAACTGAATAATCCTTATTCTATTTCTCCTGAACCAGAATCCATCCTCGAACTGGAACAAGTTCCTTCGAGTTCGTATGTAACTATATGATGGATTATCCAATAAATGCGGATCTTCGTATTGATACGGGGTGTTCTGGAGAAATTCAAAGGTGAAGTAGGAGTGGCGATAATATACGCGGTTTGGTCGTGAATGATAGCAGTCGCAATTTATTTTGCCTTCTTTCTAATCCCTTTATTTGTCTTTACTTATTACCTTCTGTACACGTCACTTAGGCTAATTGGTTTTCTTCCTTCCCCACCTTTCGGCACCTGCCTATAGTTTGGAAGAAGACTATCCAATAAGCGCAATAGGTGTACCCTCTCCTAATCCTACGAGCCCTCACAACCTGAGAGAAGGTAAAAGGAAAAGACAACTGAATAGTCCTATTCAATTTCTCCAGAACCGGAAACCATTCTCGAATCTGAAACAAGTTTCTTCGAGTTTGTATGTAACTATACGATGGTCATATCCAATAAATGTGGATCTTCGTAGTGATACGGAATGTTCCGGAGAAAAGCAAAGGGTAAAAGTAGGAGTGGCAATGAAGTATGCAACTCTGACAATCCAAAAGCCAGTGTATTTTAAGAAGGTTCGGTTAACTTGGTTCATGAGTTCTAGTCTAGGGTCGGGCCATGGTCGCTGCCAAAGAGAGAGAGAAAAGAATCACTCAGCGTGCACACTAACCTAGATCAGAATGGTTAATCACTTTATCTAATCAGGATGTCTCCCACTGTATCCTCAAATTCTCCTCCAAACCCGAAAGAAGAATTAGTCGGGATCATCTAAAACACCCGAGGAGTAAACCAACTCATCAGTAGGAATCGGGATCCAACTATCATCGCATGATAACCTGATGGAATCCACTCAAGTTATCACACTCCAGAAGGTATGCGCATGCCTGGCAAGTTTCTTGTATCTTTGAAACTCCCGATGTGATTTTACCCCATGCTCTTATGACCTTGACGAAGGCCAACAAATCATAAGTCACATATCAAGTTCTACCCGTCATTGTCCAGGTTAATTTGAACCCACCCGTACTCACCCTTGATGAAGGCCAACAAGGATGTACGACTGTCCCAAACCAACGCATCTATCTATGCAACAGAAAAGTAACAAGCAGCTACCATACACTATGCCTTGACGAAGGCCAACAAACATAGCATGAATACTAAGTGCTACCCATCTGAAATGACGGAGGGTTACGAATGGTTTTTGGCGAAAAACCTTTAACGTAATGAACATGATATCGTTGAAGGAACCAGATAGCTTTTTATAAATATATAGTGGCGAAAACCTTTGCTAAAGAGGTCACTCCCGATGAAGGGATCTCGGCTCTTTCCTCGTGGAATGAGGTGCAGGATATTCCAAACTGAATACCACGATGCAAAGAAAAAAGTAATCGACTATAGTGAAGTTATTACCCTGACGCAAACTTCTGCCCAAGAGGTCACTCCCGGTGAAGGGATCTCGGCTCTTGCCTCGTAGAATGAGGTGCTGGATATTCATAACCGAATACCGCCGTGCAAAACAAAAGAAAATGTCCTTATAATAACAGCTTTTTGAAAATTGTTCCAAGAATATCGAATACGTCTGTTTTCCTTGCATTGATCAGAATCAACGCAGCCCCATCAATTAATCATACCAGAAAAGAACGAAAATAAGATGTACGTATATACCATCCGCATTCGCCACTGGACCCCGTCATCACCCGTTAGGTTACTTAACTAACGACAGAGTGGGGGCTGGACTAGCGCGGGTGCAAAACATATACAACATCTACTAGTATATATAATAATATATAATAATCGTTCCAGGCATGATTAATACAATATCACAGATAAGCGATAAGCATTACAAAACAATACAGATAATCTGGGAGCCCCGGGTTTCCTTTGAACCGTAAGTGAAACCCGACGTTTCCCGGGTCGTGTGGATAGCCTGTGCAATGAAAACCTAGACCCCTACAAGAGCGGAAAGTTACCCGCCAAAACCAGAAGTGAGGCAACCCCCTTCATCAAAGAGAATGGGCCACCCGGCACTTCACGGAATCCGGTAACTTGAGCACCCCTCATTGGGTCAACCTATACCCCCTACGAGTGCTGCGAATAGCCCGCCAATTCAAAAGTGAGGCCCCTTCCGTCTCAACGCCGTGAGATGCGGTCCCGTTGCCCTCCAGAACCCGGCTATCCGTGCACTCCACCATGGGGTAATCCTAGTAAAGAAAAGAAAAATATGCACAACGGTGACATCGACCTCAACCCGGTCGTTCCCCAAACAAATAATATACAAACAGGCAGTGACGGCAGTCCACATGTCGAACGCTCATCCTACGATATCAAATGTACAAATAAAACTAAACTGTACTAACATTGCACCCAAGCTATCCATCACGACGATCCCGCCACAACCACGGCACAACACAAAACATCAATGTGAATGTCACGTTCGCAAACTTGTCTAAAAGAACATATAGCAGCTAGACGAGTAGTACCGCTCTAATGACATTCACGGTCGCAGATAATAATGTATGTACTGAAAACTACAACATTAGAATTCAGCACGCAATTATCAAACTAAACCAATTTCCAAAACCATGAAAAAACAGTGAGCTAAATTTCCAAAAACCAAGCGTTAAAAGCCAATTCGGAAGTCCGAATCAAAACGAAACGTGCCCGAACCTTCGCGGGGAGTTAGAGCATGGAATTAACTTCAAGTCGGAGGGCCTAGAGGGGGTACCCTACCCCCGAGGCCACTATGAGATGGCCAGGGGGTGAGGCAGACCCGAAACTGCCCAAGGTGGGGCGGTTTTGGGTCCCTGCTGCCAAGACACCCTTATGGTGGTCTTGGGGAGTAGGCCCAGCCTTTAGGCACCCCCCGAGGTTCCCCGAGGTGCCTATGCACCACCCCGCGGCTTCTTAGTTCAAACCGTGAGCCCGTGGGGTGTGCAAACATCTCAAACTTTCAGTTTTCGGAATTGTTTTTGTCGGCATTTTTTGCACGACAAAAACGGCGGATTTCTAATGTCGCAATGAGTTAACTAAGGCTTATGGAATAGCTCTGATACCATGTTGGCTTACGGAAGCGCCCCGTCCATCAATCCGTGACCAAATGCGGAACAAAAATTTATAAAACTTAGCGCTACCACAACCAATTACCCGGATCTACCCATAAGCCCTAGATAACAAAACATGCAAAGGAGTTAGAATGGTTATACCGAATAGATCCGTGTCCTTCGTGTTAGTGTTTATGCCCTAGAAGGCCATTACGGTATCATACTAGTTTGTATATTACTTAATGGAAGCTTGGGATATTCACAGTTGTATTGACAGTCTTGCTAAAAATGGTAGTATGCTACTTGGTTTATGTCTACTTTAATATGTGCATATGTTTCTTGTAACGTATCGCTTATACATATTAGTAGAGCCCTTAGGATCTTTGCTTGATTACCAGCGTTGTGATGGCAGTCATACTAGTGGGGGCTGGGTAGTCTATAAGCAACATCCTATACAGGTCCCTAGTCGTAGGATTATCGAGACAGGGCATCGATACTCCGGAGTAGACTAGTGTGTACGCTTCTCATCCCAGTTGGGGAGATGGTCTGTCCCACAGCCATCAGTACGTCGTACTGGAGATAGTATACAGGTGCTCGTTAGGTTACGGGTACATCGGACAGGACTCACGGGGAACTGTTGGTTGGGATTATACCCGTCGTCAGTTAACAGTTCCCAGGTGACATGAGTACAGCATAGTCCGCAGACTTGACACTGCTACTTCGCCTCGAGTGTGTCCCACTGTTCTTAGATTGCTAGCCTACCACGGCTCAAAGGAGTCGTGCAAACAGGTAGCAATTGGGTGCAGTCCCGAGCACTTGGAGGCAGTGGCGGTTAGACAGGATTCGTCTCTCCCGGTATTGGGAGTTGATATCGCGCTGTGTCAGAGAGCCATTACGCAAAGTCCCTGGTCAGGGCAAGCGAGATTTACTGGTAGGTTTTCCAGTAGTTTCTCAAGGTGTAATGGGCTACGCTCCGACACGACTTATACCGCTTTTAGGGGACTGACGCTTGCTGCCCCGTAGGCCCGATATCCGATAGTCCTAGACGAACAGACCGGACTGTACGGAGATTGTCACAGCAGGCTCAGTAGGAGTTCGGATGGGTTTACTCATCGGCCTTCTTATCGACATCTACCTGGGGACCGTTACGTACAACTAGTGCCACTTGCGGTCTGTGGTTAAACCCACTGCCAGCGTAGTGTCAAGTCTTTAAAGTCCCACACAGAGAGTTTCCCTGTTTCGGGCGACACGATATAGAGGTCGTATGGTTTTACGACAGGGTTCGGACGCATACGTGTTTTTACGTACGTACGATGTTCGGACAGTTTTTACTAGTCGGCTTTGGTTTAAGCCAGATTCTAGTATCAGATTATTGGATTTATACAGTCTAAAGTTTTTCCGTGTTTTTGCGGATAGGAGGGGTGTTCTCGTAATTTGTCGGAAAGCTTCTTGAAGCATGGTGACTTGGGGGTTAAGGTGGTATTTGCATTAATTGGATAAATGAGTCATGGTGTGATTCATACATGGAGTTAATGAATCATTTATGATTTATATGACTCATGTGATGAATCACTTAGTGTATTAATGAAACATGATTATATATCATTATTTGTTATTCATTTAATAAATATGATATGTTTCATATATACACATATGATCTATTCATCCAAAAGGATTCTCATTCTCACCTTCTCTCTCCTCAAGCTCTCTCTCTTCAAACCCTAACCCTAACCTCTCATGTGTTGAGATCAAGGCTTAGCTAGACTAATACTTCCATAATCCAATTCTATATCACCTAGGTTGCTTAGATTAGCACTTTGAGTAACCTAGTTACCTCAAGTTAGAGGTTAAGCTTGGAGTAGGAGCTCTCGGGTGGATCGTCTTTGACTCGAGGAGGCCGTTGAGGTGCCGACGTTCCAAAGAGCCTACAAGGAGTGGAGGACAGTGATGAAGACCCGAAGGACAAGTAACGTGAGGTATAAATTCGAATCAGAGTAGTTAAACCTTTCGTAGTTTGCTAGTAACGGTTTAGACACGATTCATGCGTTCAAGTCCGTGTTACGAAACTTTGATAATCGTTTTTCATATATTCGGCCTCCTTCAAGTTCGTGGGGTGCGTGACATGGACTTACAGTGGTATCAGAGCCAACTAAACCATTACTAGCTTGTTAGCAACTAAGTAGAACTTCGATCGACGGAAGAAAACAACACCCCGAAACCCTATCAGTTTCTGTTAATTTTAAAAGTGTCAGAAAAATTATTTGATAGGCCTTAAAATTCACAGCAGGGAAATATAAGAAAATTGGGAAAATACGAGCTCTCAACTCGGTTAGATGGCCGCGGATCCGCCGCCGAGTCAACTCCGAGTTGACTCGGATTTGCGAAGTAATTCATTTATTATGGTGTTTTGTTTTCCTGTATATTCTGTTTCTACCCAGGTTACTTCTGTGCTGGCATGCATTTGGGGTAGACACGGAAAAAGGTTGTCGATCGATATTCTATGTTATTTGCTAATCGGGTTTTTATCTGTAATGATTAATGTGTTCGTAAACCTCCCCTAACTGCTAGTATGTCGGTTGGCAGGGGGTTGCACATTTCTGTAATGTTTACTGTTCGTGTATATGAACTTGATTGGATCGTTGTGATGATGATCCGGGGTTTGAGATGAGTTTTATATTCATTCATTCGATATAAATTGTAATATGATGTAATATTCTTTTGCGTGGCACATCCAGGTTACGGTTGTAGCCACCGTTGTATTATTTCATTTACTGTTTTTTGCTCCTAGGATAGACCCAAGGTGGGGTACACAAACTACCGGGTACGTTGAAGTGTTTAGTGGCCTACTCACGTTGTTGAGGGAGACCGCTTCACTTCGGGTACTTGGCGGGTAGTTTGCCGTACCCGTAGGGGTCTAGGGTGGGGTAAAGGCTATTCATCACAATTGTGTAATCCGTCTTTTGTTGCAGGCTCAAAGCAAACGCGGATTTCTTGTATATCCAATAATGTTCATCTGAGATCTGGAATGCCTATTATTGCGTCTAACGAATGTACAATATCTATATATGATAGCTATTTAGACATCACTTATGTTTTACACCAGCGCTAGCCCAGCCCCCGCTCTATCGTTAGTTAAGTAACCTAACGGGTGATGACGGGACCCAGTGGCGAATGCGGATGGCATAAGAGGACGTTGTATTTTCGTTGTTTTCTGCAATGATAGGTTAAATGATGGGACGCATTATTTTAATGCAAAGAAAATAAACCAAAGTTGAATCGTTGGAACAAATTTAAAAGAAACCGCTCGGTTATTTTAAAAGAGCAGAATTTTTAATTGCGGAGCTTTAACCACTCCTTTTAAAAAGCTATCAGGTTCCTTCGATTATATCAAGTTCACTACGTTCACGGTTTCGCCAAAACCAGTCGTAGCCCTCCGTCATTTCTTATGGATGGTCAGTAGTATTCAAGCTATATTTGTTGGCTTTCGTCAAGGCATAGTGTTTGGTAGCTGATGGGGTATTCATTTGTTGCATAGATAGATGAGTTGGTTTGGGACAGTCGTATTACCTTGTTGGTTTTCGTCAAGGGTATGTACGGGTGGGTTCAAATTAACAAGATAATGATGGGCAGAACTTGACATGTGACTTATGATTTGTTGGCTTTCGTCAAGGTCATAAGAACATGGGGCAAAAATCCACATCGGGAGTTTCTAAAGAAACTGAAACTTGCTAGTGTTTCATACCATTTGGAGTTTGATGAATGTTGGTAGGATTCCTTCAAAATTATCATACGATGATATTTGGATCCCGATCCTACTGTGAGTATATGCTACTTATCAGGAGATTTGTCACTTAACGATCAATGCTATAAACCAAGTAGATGTCGAGAAAGGTGTCAGCGGGGCTATGACCCCAGAGAAAAGAGGTTATTTAATTAAGGAACTTCGCGAAAGCGTTGGAAAACCTCCCTTGAAGTACTGACACTAGCCTAGCTGAACGGTTAAGCAAGTATTGTACAGTGAGAATAGTCCTGGCTAATTCTGTAGGGTTCCTAGGCACGCTAATGAGGTCTCACAAGGCATCAACCATGCCAAATTCAAAATTTTCCGGTGCCGAGAAACCCTAAACTAGATCGTTAACTAGAGAATAAGCGAAACAACAAGCTAGTAAACAACTTTACTGCTGAGTGAATGAAAATACAACCTTTGTAGATCCGGTCCTCCACTTCCTTAGCTCCGTGACGATGTCCCTTCGCTGCGATCATCGGATCCCGGACTCTCACGGTGGTTTCATCGAAGAAATGATCGGGCTAGGTCGTCGACTTCGATGCCGAAGATGATCTACGTCGAGGCAACTCAAGATCAAGATCCAACTTCACCAAGTCATGAAACTTGTGAAGAAAACACCCTATACTACTTAGCAAGTGGTAGAGGATGAAGAAATAGGAAGTGGGTTCACTTTGGATTTGGATTTCTCACTTGGAATCATCACTTGACATTTTTGAAGCAAGCTTTTCTTTTCTTTCTAAAGAAGAAGAAGAAGAAGAAAAGAATAGGAATTAATAATCAATTAGAAAATCAAGTGATGGATTATCATAATACAACCATGGGTGAGGATAACTCATGTAGAGAATAAACTAGGGTTTAGGTTGATGGTTAGGTTAAGGATAAAACAAAAATGGCAAAGAATTTTAAAGCTTCATGAATAAAACAAGAAAGCCACCATTTTATTTTAACCAAAATGAATAAATAAATGAATAAATTAATTAAATATAAACCTTAACCAATAACCTAAACCATGGTTTAAAGCATACACACCCAAGTTTTCATGTATCATCAAACATGATACAATCTAGTGCACAAAACTATATCATATATACAATGTGCACATTCAAGTGAGAAAATAATCGTAAGTGAACCAATACTAGTTAATGTAAAGTAATATATCAAATATATAATTATACATTAAATCATTAAATCAATACTTGATTTAACGATCCGGTCATATCGCATATAACCGACTAATATCCAATGTATCGACTTATCGAATCAATCCTTGATTCGATAACTAGGTTATATCACATACAACCAATCGATACAATCATCACGAGAATAAAATACGGTATCACATACACGCATTATTCTCGGTCCCGTACATATCTCATATGCGCTCCTATTTCGTTTCGCTTGAGCCAGGAAACCTCTGTGTAGGACTCTAAAGACTCGTCAATACGCCGGCAGCAGATGATGATCATATCAAGCACCCACAAGCCGCAAGCGGTCTGCTAAACGTAACGGCTACCCGGGTATTGAGCGATCAGAAGATCGACGAGCAAGTCCGCTCACACTTCTATGAATCCAACCAGTAACACTTACCGTACAGTCCGGTCTGTTCGTCTGATATGTCGCATATCTCGCCTAGGGGTGGTAAACGTCAGACCCCAGTAGCTCGATAAGTCGTGTCGATATGAGATCTATAACAGTTCGAGAAACTACTGGTAACACTTACCAGTAAATCTCAGCAACCCTGGCCAGGGATTTCCGGTTATAGCCAATCGAACACAGCGCAACATCAACTCCCTATACCGGGAGAGACGAATCCCCTCCTATCGCTCATTGCCTCCATGTGATTCGGGACTGTACCCAAAAACCACCGTTTTGCACGCCCTCTTGGACGTGGTAAGGTGGAAATCAAAGCACAGTGGGAATCACACAAGACTCTATGACGATCTCGGGTCTACAGACTAACCTATACTAGTGTCACCAGAGAACTGCCATCTAACGTAAGGTATAATACCATCTGGGAGTTCTAGGCGAGTCCGTCCAGTGTACCCAGTCTCCACTGAGCACCCGTATATCATCTCTGATGTCAAACACCAATGGATATGGGATCATCCATCGTCCATCTGTATGGGTCGGGAAGGTATACGCTAGTCTACTCTGGTATATCAATGCCCCGTCTCGATACACCCACGACTAGGGACCTTGAAGGATGCACTTATGGACTACCATGTCCCCACTAGTATGATCCGCATCATAGTCCAGGTAGTCAAGTACACATCCTAAGGGCTTTACCAACATGTAACAGAGAGACAATCAGTGTACACGTTAAGGTAAAGATCAACCAGATAACATACTATCATGTCGAGCAAGAAAGTCCTCCCTATATATGTCCAAGCATCCACTACAATATACATCCTATGTATAGTAATGGCCTCTAGGGCAAACATATAACTAACAATCTCCCACTTGCACTAGGGCCATCTGTAGCAGTGGTTGTAGTATCTCATACTCAACCATCCCATAAAAGTCTCTCTCTGGGAAAAGGCCTTTGTGAGTGGATCCGCCGTGTTGTCCTCTGAGTCTACTCTCCTAACCTTGATCCCTTGGAGATCAACCATCTCCATGATCAGGTGATACTGCCTTAGAATATGTCTGGATCACTGATGGGACGGGCGTTCCTAGGCATAAGCCACAACTCCATTGTCTCACAATGGTAGGAACGATGTTCATCTCATGAACTGATATACACCCAGACTTCCTCTTTGGTAGCATCTTAAGTAGCGATGTATCCAGCCTTTATCGTCTAGTATGCCACATTATCTAGCTTGGAACTCTTCTAACATACCGTCCCTTTACTGAGGGTAAAGACAATGCCTGTGACTGACATTCAGTCGTCCTTATCACCCTGGAACCTTTCCAGTGATTCTCCCCAGGATCGATTGATACCATCTCACTACAACTAGTGAGAATCCTAACATCCAATTACTTCTATCTCATAGATCAAAACTTAGGATTTAGGAGGTATCACTTTGATCCTATATGGAGAATCCTTGTGATAAGCGGAGATTGACCGAGCATAGCATAGGAAACTCCTTCCCTATCAAGAGTATGTCATCCATGTACTCTACGAGGATCACCACCATACTCCCTACTACCTTTTTGTATATACAAGGTTCATCTACCATTTTGATGATGTCAAACTCTTTGACTAACACATCAAAACAGACGTTCCAACTCCGCGATGCCTGCTTTAATCTGTAAAGCAACTTGCACACGTTTCCGCTGCTCCCACTGTTTACGAAGCCCTCTGGCTGTGTACTTATAGACGTTCTCTTCTAAATCAGTATTTAGAAAAGCAGTCATGACACCCAACCGCCAGATATCGTAGTCATGGTATGTAGCCGTGGCAAGTAGGATCTGGATGGACTTAAGCATAGCTCCTTAGAAAAGGTTTAATCATTATCCACGCCTTGTCGATGACGAAAACCTTTAATAAGTCTAGCTTTGAAAGTCTCAACTTTTCCATCTACACCTAGTAATCTTCTCAAGATATACTTGCTCCTGATGGGGATTTAACCCTTCAGATATAGCAACCAAAGTCCATACTTTGTTGGTGTACATGGATTCTATCTCAGATCACTAAGTATCCAGCCATTCTTACAGAGTGCCTACTCTCGATGGCCTGCTCGAAACTAGTTGGGTCATCATCTCATGATGCAATCCTCGCTCCCATTGTCATAGAAAAACCGAAGTATCTCTCAGGTGGGTGAGGAACCCTGCTAGATCGGCGGAGTGGCTGAGGTTCGTTGGTTACTATTGAATTCTTCGGTTCTACCAAATTATCTGTTGTAGTTTGTATAGCTGGAACCTTTCCAGTTCTACATAACAGACTTTTCCTCGAGCTTGTCCGGATTTTGCTTTTAGACATAATCCAGACAACCCCAAATCTTAACCAACTTAAGATATGGGCTCTTCCCTTTCCATATCACATATGAAGTGGTAGGCAACTGATTTGATTTGAACCCTATTCAATAGGTATGCAGCTTCTCAAGTGCATAACTCCCAAAAGGAAAATAGGAAACTCAGTAGTACTCATCATAGAGCACACCATATCACATAGGGTGCTATTGCTCCGCCCCGATATACCATCATGCTATGGTGTATACGGAGGAGTAATGCTGAGAGAGAATCTCATTCTCCTTTAGAATAATCCAGGATTTTCGTGCTCAAGTACTCTCCTCCTTGATCACATCAAAGGACATAATACTTATACCCGTTTTGGTTCTCTATTTCTAACTTATATTCTGTGAATATCTCAAAAGCTTCGGACTTGTGTTTCAATAGGAACATATGTCTGAATCTTGAGAGATTATCCGAGAATGTAATGAAATACAAAGAACCGGTCTTGGTATGTGTAGACAGGGGACCTACATACATCAACATGTATCATCCCAAGAGTTTACTAACTCTTTCTCTGTTTCCAATAAACAGAGCTATGGTCATCTTATCTCTGTGACATGACTGGCAAGTTTCACAAGATGTAAATTCAAACTAGTTTAAATATGCATCTATATGTAACTTAGCTAGTCGGGTCGCATTGATATGACCTAGTCTACAATACCTCAAGAAGGATCCGTTCATTTCTGAACTCTTCCTCTTGTGTGTGTTCCGTATACTAAGAACTGTAGTTTGATTTAAAACGTCAATGCTTTTAGATAACGTGCCTGAACCGATCAACTTTTGATATAGGAAATGTTCAAAACATTATCCAACAAAACAAAATTATATCCTTTCTTTACTAATAAAGAGACTGATATGATTTTGTATATCAGGTTTGGTATCTAATAGCATTTGTTCAGAATTAATGTACTGGTAATACAGGGTGATAGTGACTAACAGACTTGGCTGCAACACTTGCCCCGTTTTCTGTCTCATGAAACTTATCACCCGTTCTCAGTTCTCTACCTTTCTGTAGCCCATGTAACGGATTACATTTGCGGGATCCTGATCCGGTATCTAATACCTAGGATATAGAGGATACTGAGAAACGGTTCTTTGTAATGAACACACCCGAAGACGATGCATCAGCATGCACTCTCTTCGTTTGGGCGGCACGGGAATTCTGGTAATCCCCTATTTCCTGCTCTGTCTTATAACAATTATAAGTTGGAGCGGGATCAACGTTCCCCAGCTCATAATAACAAGCGGGTTCGGTCAATACATCCGTATTATTATCTTGATTAAGGCGTGATATGGTCGCTACCTGGAGAGAGAGAGAAGAAAACACTCAGCGTGCGCTCTTGCAAGAATAGATTGGTTATAATTTTATCTAATCAGGATGGCTCCCACTGTTTTTATCAAATCTTCCTTCAAACCTTAAAAGGAAAGACTAGCCGTGTAGCGTCTTGAAAAGTCGTTTTGGTGTTTTCCTGAAATTCGGTGAAAATTCGGTATTTTTCCGAAAACCGTCTTTCTCGATATTTTGCAGTTTAGGGCTAATTATACCTTAAATGGATAGGTAATTACTTGTTTTTAGTAGCTAATAAGTTAATTATGAAATTCTGGTCATTTAAAAAAATTTCCCTATTTTTCAATTTTTTAATATTATTTAAGCCGGTAAGAAAATACATTAAATAAGCGATAAATACAAATTTTTCCGGGCTAATTTTTATCTCTAAAATTATGATAATTATAATCTAGTGATAACATGAATTTTTAGTAATTTATTTTGATTTTTAACAAATTTTTATAAATTGAAACGAATTTATTGAATTTTGAGCTAAAACTTGCAATTTTTGAGTTGTAGGGGGCCTTTTTGCATAAAATTTTTTTTGTAAAACCCCTCTCTCTTTTCCCTCAGCCCTAGAACAGCCCAACCCTGGCCAAGACCAGAAATTTCTGGGCTCCTTTCTTTGGTTGCTTTCTTGTGTGAAATTGGGATAGTTTATGGTTTTATTTTAAATATAATGAATAAGTTATGATACATTTGACTTTGGAACTTGACCCTTGACTTTCCCCACTTGCCCACACCCTCCCCCTCACCTCAATTCTGGCCGAAACCTGCACCATCCCCCATCTCCATTATTTTCCTTCTCTTTCTCTCTCATTTTCTTCAAAATTTGCAACAAAATTCAATAAAAATCCATAAATCCTTCTCTTTTTCAACACAAAATCCTTATGCTATCCTTTCCTTAACCATTCTTGCTTGGATCTTGGTGCTTGAGGCCATCAATTGGAGCAAATTTTCTTGCTTGATCCATAGATCAAGAGGTATAATTTCTATCATGTTAAATTCTTTTGTTTAAGTTCTTATGTTAGATGGTTTAGTGTTAATTTAGTGTAGTTTAATCTAGTTTCTTAGGTTTTGCTTGAAAATTTTAGCTAGGGTTTTGAAGCCATAATACTTAATTAGATTGTTTTATAGTTAATCTAGTGGTTAATTAACTAATCCATATAGTTACCTTGTTGTTATAGTTTCCAATTTTGCTAAATTAGTTAATTTTAGAAGGGTGAAATTGTTGTTTTAAATTTTCAAGAGAGGGTTTATGTTTGGAATTGGTTTGTGAAGCTTGATTAGTGAGTGGATTAAGTTTTAGAAAGCATTATTTAATTGATTAAACCTAATTTGCTATCTAGTGTTTTGCTAACCTTAATCTAAGTGGTTAACTTGCTTATTAGGCAAAAATCTAGTGTTAAATTAAGGTTTTTCATATATAGTTTGGTTTATGTTTGCTAATTACAAAAATCAAGAGAAGGTTTTGTTTATGGAAATTAGTTTTTTTAAGCATGGTTGATGGTTTAAAATTAGTGTATTGGCTAGCTATTTGGTTAGTTTGGATGTTGGTGTTGGGTGGTGTTGACTTTGTCGCTAAATTGTCGATGTTTGCATCAAATTGGAATGCAAATGCTTACTAGATTTTTATATAAGTTATGTGATGAATTATTTTTGATATCTTGATGATTGTATGGCTTGTCCTACGACTTTTAGGATGCGTGAGTGCGGTTTTTGGGTAGTCGGGTTTTAGTTTTGCCGGGCGACCCAAATCGGCGTTTTTCGGCAGTTTTGCGATTTTCGCGTGTGTTCCGCGCACTTTGTGCACGTTGTACCTAGCTAGCGAACTTTAGTAGTTTCGTTGGGGTTTTGCGTCGTTCTTGAATGTGTAACCTTATGTCTGGTATTGATGTAAATTCCAGGTTCGGTCGCGGAGACGTCAGACGCGGCGCGAAAGGGAAAGGCGGTGATTGGACACAGCTAGCCAGGGATCCCGGTGAGTAGATTTAACATCTACGGGGGACGATCGTTTGGATGGCGCAAGTCGCCCGATAGATTTAGTAAACTGAAAAATAGTAAACTGGATAACCACTTGTGACATTAGAATAATATTACTGGCATGATAATTGCTGCAATTAGATCAATATGTTATACCCATATACGCAAACTCAATTGTAGGACACATGCACCATTACCAGGTTTTTATATGCAGCACGAGCACTATTCATGCTTACACACACACCCTGGTAATTGCCATGCCACCACACTAGATAACTTTTAAATTGAAACCTTTTACTAATTGATACTTAAACTGGTACTATTGCCTTTAATTCCTTAAAAATGAAACCGTAGTATTGCTATTCATGTGCATGAACTTCATCATATTAATTGTTCATGCTTAATACATTAATCACACATCGCAACTTGATCATTGATAGCATACGCATTCATTATCATTGATATATGCACTTATGAGGATTTTCTGAGATTTTATGATATTGCTGGATTTCGGGGGAAAACCGCAAAATTTCTAAACTTATTATATTTTTTAAAATATGTAAATTGCGGTTTTCTAGTGATGTAAGTGTCGTCCACCATGAGTTTGCTGTGGATTTGGAAATCCGTGTCGAGGAGTGGAGGAACCGGCACGGGTACATGGTGGGCCCGATAAGGTACCCCGGGGCAAGAGGAATGTGGTGATGACGTTGAGCCTGGCAGGGGACGGATTACCTACCGGTGACTGTTTGGGACGGCGGATATCCAGAGGATACCGACCGTGGCCGCTAGATGATGAGATATTGATATTTGAGATGGGTCAGCCGGACGGCTGAGGCCTGAGATACATTTATGAGATTTGAGACAGCTTTTGGGTGTCGTTGTTGGACACCGATTTTCGTCGATTCATTGACATTATGCTGGCATTCTAAAAGAGTTTCAAAAACAAAAAGAGATAAAATGTTTCTTATATATACCTATTGAGACCTCAGATTTTCATGTTGCATACATATTAGCACACTGATATGATATACACACCTGCTAGTGCATCCAGTCATACCTGTATTTTAGATGCTAGGATGCTTGTGTGCATGCATACGATAGCCTTTGCAGATGTTATTTATTACTCACGAGTTGGCAACTCACCCCCGTTGTGCCACAGTCTTTTGCAGGTCCGCTCCGTCAGTTCAGTAGCGGCGGGCGCACTTGTCTTTTGCCTCTTTTGCCTGAGCTCGAGATTTGCTCATAGGTGGGTTATGTTATTATCTTGTACCCCCCTTGTATATTCTTGTATCTAGTGTACTCCATCTACTGTTTCTACCAGATTATTGTATATTGACCTAGAGATGAGACTGTGAGGTTTGTGGATTTTATGCTGTATTTTGGGGTCGAGCTCACTTGAGCCGACATGCTACTTTTTCATGCTTCCTTATGCTTTATTATGCTTGTTGTCATTTACATTGCGTGGGATTTGTGACCGCCTTGTGGCGAAGAGCTAGCTCCCGCTTGGGGATGCCCTATTTTGTTGGATTCATGTTTATTTATGTTGTACCCATTTTGGGGGCCAGTATTTACAAAGGAGACTCTGCCGAAATTTTCGGGAAAAGTTGGTATTGTTTTTAAAAAAGTGTTTCACATGACTTATTTGATAAACTTGCTTTCAAATGTTGGGTTTTCTTCACTCTTTTGCTTAATTGGTTTTGTTTTCTGGGCTTTTGGCTTACTTATTTTACGGACGCCTTTAGACGTTTCGTAAACTTAAGTGCCAGTCACGTTCCGTACCCTGCGGGTCATGACAAAGTTGGTATCAGAGCGATAGGTTTTACCTTTGTGAGTGTAGGATGACCCTTGGTAGATGGAGTAAGTGACTTAAGCAGGGTAACGTAGCGTGCGTATGTCCGCGGCATACTTACGATACGGTACTCCGCCTAAGTGACTTTAGGATATACTTGCTTGAAAAATTCCTTCTTCAATTCCGTGTATCCTATGATCCTATTGCACTGTCCTTACTATCCGTTTCCTGTAACAGCCACTATGCCGCCGAAGGCTACGAGGGCACAGAGGGCTGCCGCCAGAGACGAGATTCGAGCTGGCTCGTCCGAGACTAGGACTGAGCAGGGCGGTATGCCTACGCCGCAGGGACAGACCGATCCACCTTCCCCAGGCCGTATGGATAGGCTCGAGACCGGTATGGAGGAGTTGCGACAGATGATGGGAGGCATGCAGGAGCTACGTCAGATGGTAGGATCCCTAGTTGCAGCCAGTCGTACACCGAGGCCGGATGACGTACCTACTACATCACAGACGACCATGATACCTACTCCTACTACTACCACCGTGGCCATTCCGGTTTCACTACAGGATTTCATGAGGCTGAGACCTCCAGTATTCACCGGCACCGAGACAGCGGAGGACCCACAGACGTTCCTTGACAGTTTAGCCAGGATCTGCCGTTCGCTGAGATGTTCGGATGATCGATGGGTAGAGCTTGCGAGTTTCCGACTAGAGGGTCTCGCGCAGACATGGTGGGAGTCAGTCTTGAGAGGTCGAGCTGCAGATCTACCGCCTACGACTTGGGTCGAGTTTACAGCGGTCTTTCTAGCCCGTTTCCTTCCAGAGAGCGTTCGTGACGCCAGAGCTCGCAGCTTCGAGGCCTTAGTCAAGACACCTGGGATGACGGTGTCTGAGTATGACATCCAGTTTACTCAGTTATCCCGATATGCTCAGTATTTGGTGGATACCGAGGAGAAGATGGTGAAGAGGTTCGTATAGGGACTTGATGCCCAGCTATATCTTGCCATTGGCGCCCAGCACTACGACACTTATTCAGCTGCTATGGATACGGCATTGCGGATGGAGGCACGCATATCATGGACTTCGGCCGTTTCTGGGCCGAAGAGGATGCGCACCGATGTACCGTCTCAGAGGCAGCGCGCCAGATTCTTTCCGAGAGATAGGCCTGGCAGAGGATTTGGGCGGGGACAGTTATATGGTTCTTATCCCCAGGGGCAGCAGCCGTCGCCAGGATGTTTTGGGTGCGGGAGTCTGCACCATCTTGTCAGAGACTGTCCGGTGAGACGACAGGGAGCAGCGACAGTTCCGCACGTGACCCTACCACCATCACCACCCCCTCCTCAGAGAGCTCTACTTCCTACCCCAGGCGATGCTCCACGCCAGTTAGGTGCACCGAGAGGCCGTGGACGTGGCGGTCCTGTTCAGAGAGGACGAGGAGGCAGAGGCCGAGGTCGAGGTCAGCCCGCTATCGGTGGAGGACAGGCCCGAGTATTTGCTTTGACACCGCAGGATGCGCAGGCATCCAATGCCGTTGTGACAGCTACCTTGCCAGTTTGTTCTTTCGACGCACGGGTATTATTCGACCCAGGTTCCACACTTCGTACGTCTCTACACACTTTGCACCGATGTTGGGCCGTGAGTCGTCGTCGTTAGATCAGCCGCTTGTTGTTGTTACTCCGGTAGGCGAGTCGTTTGTCGCTCGGTTTGTATTTCGTTTGTGTTCCGTTCGTATCGGGGAGAGGGATTCATCAGTTGATTTGATACTCCTCGATATGTTGGACTTTGATGTGCTTCTGGGCATGGATTGGCTAGCCACTTGTTATGCTTCGGTGGACTGCCGTGAGAAGGCAGTCAGATTTAGCTTTCCGGGAGAGCCAGTCCTTGTTATTCAGGGAGACCGCAGTGTCGCCCTTCCCAGCTTAATTTCGTCTCTTCGCGCTGGTCAGCTCTTGCGGAAGGGATGTCAGGGATTCTTAGCGTTTGTTTGTGATACGCGAGCTGCAGAGGTTCCGTTGGACCGGGTCCCGGTAGTTTGTGAGTTTCCTGATGTTTTCCCTGATGAGCTACCTGGGCTACCGCCTTAGCGCGATGTTGAGTTCTGCATTGATTTGATTCCCGGTTCGGGGCCTATTTCTATACCGCCTTATCGGATGGCCCCGGCAGAGCTTCGAGAGCTGAAGGATCAGTTGCAGGATTTGTTGGATAAGGGGCTTATTCGACCGAGTGTTTCTCCGTGGGGTGCTCCGGTCCTGTTTGTCAAGAAGAAGGATGGAAGTTTGCGCATATGTATCGACTACCGCCAGCTGAACAAAGTTACCGTTCGGAATAGATATCCGTTGCCGTGCATTGATGATTTGTTCGACCAGCTTCAGGGTGCGGGGTATTTTTCGAGGATCGACTTGCGATCAGGATACCATCAGCTGCGAGTTCGACAGGAGGATATACCGAGGACAGCTTTCCGTACACGCTATGGCCACTACGAGTTTTTGGTGATGTCGTTCGGACTCACCAACGCCCCAGCAGCATTCATGGATTTGATGAACCGTACATTCAGGCCGTATCTTGACTTGTTCATCATTGTGTTTATCGACGATATCTTGGTGTACTCCCGGAGCAGAGAGGAGCACGAGCAGCACTTGCGGATTACGTTACAGACTCTGAGGGAGCACCAGCTGTTCGCGAAGTTCTCCAAGTGTGCTTTCTGGCTGGACAACGTCGGATTCTTGGGTCACGTGGTTACGAGAGACGGCATTTGTGTGGACCCGAAGAAGATTGAGGCTGTTCAGCAGTGGCCCCGACCTACATCGGTTACTGAGATCCGTAGTTTTCTAGGCTTGGCGGGCTACTACAGGCGTTTTGTTCAGGACTTCTCCCGTATAGCTGCACCGTTGACCGGTTTGACCCGGAAGGGAGTTCCTTTCGTCTGGACAGAGGAGTGCGAGCGCAGTTTTCAGCAGCTACGGACTTGTTTGACTACGGCGCCGGTATTATCTTTGCCTTCGGGATCAGGCGGATTTGTTGTCTACTGTGATGCTTCGCGAGTGGGATTAGGATGCGTATTGATGCAGCATGGACGGGTGATCGCCTACGCTTCTCGGCAGTTGAAGAAGCATGAACAGAACTACCCCACTCATGATTTGGAGATGGCTGCAGTGGTCTTTGCACTGAAGATTTGGCGACATTACCTTTACGGCGAGTCATGTCAGATATTCACCGATCACAAGAGCTTAAAGTACATATTTCAGCAGCGAGACCTGAACCTCAGACAGCGTCGTTGGATGGAGTTGGTGAAAGACTATGACTGCGAGATCTTATATCACCCAGGCAAGGCGAATGTGGTGGCAGATGCGTTGAGTAGGAGGCCCGGGGGTAGTCTATCCTTTTTGCGCACAGTGCAGAGGCAGTCGTCAGCAGATTGGCAGATGTTATGTGACAGCCGAGTGGAGTTCGAGTTCACTCAGACAGGGGGACAGCTCGCGCATGTTCGTGCACGCCCACAGTTGCTTGACCGTATATATGAGGCACAGCGCAGTGACGACCGTTGCTCAGAGATCATGGCACAGATGGGACAGGGCAGATTTTCCGAGTTCGTGATTGACGATCAGGGGATTTTACGATATGGATCTAGACTGTGCGTACCAGATGCTGATGGATTGCGGCGCGACATTCTTGAGGAGGCACACCGATCAGTGTATAGTGTCCACCTTGGTTCCACCAAGATGTACCATGATATGAGAGAGACCTACTGGTGGGACAGGATGAAGAGGGACATTGCGGAGTTCGTTTCGAGATGCCTGACTTGTTAGCAAGTCAAGGCCGAGCACCAGAGGCCCGCGGGAGAGCTACAGCCGTTACCCATCCCAGAGTGGAAATGGGAGCAGATTTCGATGGATTTCGTTGTGGGGCTACCCAGGACCAGTCGAGGGTACGACTCCATCTGGGTGATCGTGGATAGGTTGACGAAAGCGGCTCACTTCCTGCCAGTGAAGACGACTTTCAGCTTCGCTCAGTATGCTCAGCTCTATATTGACGAGATCGTGCGACTACATGGCGTACCGACTTGTATCGTGTCAGATCGAGGCACTCAGTTCACCAGCCGACTTTGGCAGAGACTTCAGGAGGCTTTGGGCACTCGTTTGAGCTTCAGCACAGCGTTTCATCCGCAGACAGACGGACAGTCAGAGCGGACCATTCAGACTCTCGAGGACATGCTCAGAGCGTGCGTTTTAGACTTTGGTGGTAGCTGGGACCGTCATTTACCTCTAGTGGAGTTCTCCTACAATAACAGCTTCCAGGATACTATTCAGATGGCACCTTTCGAGGCATTGTATAGGAGGAGATGCAGATCGTCCGTTTGTTGGACAGAGCTCAGCGAGAGCAGCATTTTGGGGCCGCAGCTTGTTGGGGAGACGACAGCGAAGATACAGTTGATCCGAGACCAGATGAGAGCGGCTCAGAGCAGGCAGAAATCCTATGCAGACAGGCGCCGTCGCAGATTAGAGTTCGCAGTTGGCGACCATGTTTTTCTGAAAGTCTCTCCGATGAAGGGCGTGATGCGTTTTGGGCAAAAGGGAAAGCTTAGCCCTAGATTCGTAGGTCCCTTCGAGATCCTCGAGCGTGTCGGCGCTGTTGCATATCGTTTGGCTCTTCCTCCCAGCTTTCCCGATGTTCACCCCGTTTTTCATGTTTCGATGCTCCGCAAGTACCTTCACGACCCTTCGCATGCGATTCAGCACCCGACAGTCCAGCTAGAGCGCGACCTTTCTTTTGCAGAGCAGCCGGTGGCCATCCTGGATCGGCAGGTGAAGAAGTTGAGGTCGAAGATTATACCAACCGTCAAGGTCCTTTGGCGTAGCCCGAGCAGCGAGGAGGTTACCTGGGAGACCGAGGGCGAGATGAGGAAGAAGTATCCCCATCTCTTTGAAGGTACGCGTAGCTATATTTTTTTTAAATTCGGGGACCGAATTTCTTTAAGGGGGGAAGATTGTAGCGTCTTGAAAAGTCGTTTTGGTGTTTTCCTGAAATTCGGTGAAAATTCGGTATTTTTCCGAAAACCGTCTTTCTCGATATTTTGCAGTTTAGGGCTAATTATACCTTAAATGGATAGGTAATTACTTGTTTTTAGTAGCTAATAAGTTAATTATGAAATTCTGGTCATTTAAAAATTTTTCCCTATTTTTCAATTTTTTAATATTATTTAAGCCGGTAAGAAAATACATTAAATAAGCGATAAATACAAATTTTTCCGGGCTAATTTTAATCTCTAAAATTATGATAATTATAATCTAGTGATAACATGAATTTTTAGTAATTTATTTTGATTTTTAATAAATTTTTATAAATTGAAACGAATTTATTGAATTTTGAGCTAAAACTTGCAATTTTTGAGTTGTAGGGGGCCTTTTTGCATAAAATTTCTTTTGTAAAACCCCTCTCTCTTTTCCCTCAGCCCTAGAACAGCCCAACCCTGGCCAAGACCAGAAATTTCTGGGCTCCTTTCTTTGGTTGCTTTCTTGTGTGAAATTGGGATAGTTTATGGTTTTATTTTAAATATAATGAATAAGTTATGATACATTTGACTTTGGAACTTGACCCTTGACTTTCCCCACTTGCCCACACCCTCCCCCTCACCTCAATTCTGGCCGAAACCTGCACCATCCCCTATCTCCATTATTTTCCTTCTCTTTCTCTCTCATTTTCTTCAAAATTTGCAACAAAATTCAATAAAAATCCATAAATCCTTCTCTTTTTCAACACAAAATCCTTATGCTATCCTTTCCTTAACCATTCTTGCTTGGATCTTGGTGCTTGAGGCCATCAATTGGAGCAAATTTTCTTGCTTGATCCATAGATCAAGAGGTATAATTTCTATCATGTTAAATTCTTTTGTTTAAGTTCTTATGTTAGATGGTTTAGTGTTAATTTAGTGTAGTTTAATCTAATTTCTTAGGTTTTGCTTGAAAATTTTAGCTAGGGTTTTGAAGCCATAATACTTAATTAGATTGTTTTATAGTTAATCTAGTGGTTAATTAACTAATCCATATAGTTACCTTGTTGTTATAGTTTCCAATTTTGCTAAATTAGTTAATTTTAGAAGGGTGAAATTGTTGTTTTAAATTTTCAAGAGAGGGTTTATGTTTGGAATTGGTTTGTGAAGCTTGATTAGTGAGTGGATTAAGTTTTAGAAAGCATTATTTAATTGATTAAACCTAATTTGCTATCTAGTGTTTTGCTAACCTTAATCTAAGTGGTTAACTTGCTTATTAGGCAAAAATCTAGTGTTAAATTAAGGTTTTTCATATATAGTTTGGTTTATGTTTGCTAATTACAAAAATCAAGAGAAGGTTTTGTTTATGGAAATTAGTTTTTTTAAGCATGGTTGATGGTTTAAAATTAGTGTATTGGCTAGCTATTTGGTTAGTTTGGATGTTGGTGTTGGGTGGTGTTGACTTTGTCGCTAAATTGTCGATATTTGCATCAAATTGGAATGCAAATGCTTACTAGGTTTTTATATAAGTTATGTGATGAATTATTTTTGATATCTTGATGATTGTATGGCTTGTCCTACGACTTTTAGGATGCGTGAGTGCGGTTTTTGGGTAGTCGGGTTTTAGTTTTGCCGGGCGACCCAAATCGGCGTTTTTCGGCAGTTTTGCGATTTTCGCGTGTGTTCCGCGCATTTTGTGCACGTTGTACCTAGCTAGCGAACTTTAGTAGTTTCGTTGGGGTTTTGCGTCGTTCTTGAATGTGTAACTTTATGTCTGGTATTGATGTAAATTCCAGGTTCGGTCGCGGAGACGTCAGACGCGGCGCGAAAGGGAAAGGCGGTGATTGGACACAGCTAGCCAGGGATCCCGGTGAGTAGATTTAACATCTACGGGGGACGATCGTTTGGATGGCGCAAGTCGCCCGATAGATTTAGTAAACTGAAAAATAGTAAACTGGATAACCACTTGTGACATTAGAATAATATTACTGGCATGATAATTGCTGCAATTAGATCAATATGTTATACCCATATACGCAAACTCAATTGTAGGACACATGCACCATTACCAGGTTTTTATATGCAGCACGAGCACTATTCATGCTTACACACACACCCTGGTAATTGCCATGCCACCACACTAGATAACTTTTAAATTGAAACCTTTTACTAATTGATACTTAAACTGGTACTATTGCCTTTAATTCCTTAAAAATGAAACCGTAGTATTGCTATTCATGTGCATGAACTTCATCATATTAATTGTTCATGCTTAATACATTAATCACACATCGCAACTTGATCATTGATAGCATACGCATTCATTATCATTGATATATGCACTTATGAGGATTTTCTGAGATTTTATGATATTGCTGGATTTCGGGGGAAAACCGCAAAATTTCTAAACTTATTATATTTTTTAAAATATGTAAATTGCGGTTTTCTAGTGATGTAAGTGTCGTCCACCATGAGTTTGCTGTGGATTTGGAAATCCGTGTCGAGGAGTGGAGGAACCGGCACGGGTACATGGTGGGCCCGGTAAGGTACCCCGGGGCAAGAGGAATGTGGTGATGACGTTGAGCCTGGCAGGGGACGGATTACCTACCGGTGACTGTTTGGGACGGCGGATATCCAGAGGATACCGACCGTGGCCGCTAGATGATGACATATTGATATTTGAGATGGGTCATCCGGACGGCTGAGGCCTGAGATACATTTATAAGATTTGAGACAGCTTTTGGGTGTCGTTGCTGGACACCAATTTTCGTCGATTCATTGACATTATGCTGGCATTCTAAAAGAGTTTCAAAAACAAAAAGAGATAAAATGTTTCTTATATATACCTATTGAGACCTCAGATTTTCATGTTGCATACATATTAGCACACTGATATGATATACACACCTGCTAGTGCATCCAGTCATACCTGTATTTTAGATGCTAGGATGCTTGTGTGCATGCATACGATAGCCTTTGCAAATGTTATTTATTACTCACGAGTTGGCAACTCACCCCCGTTGTGCCACAGTCTTTTGCAGGTCCGCTCCGTCAGTTCAGTAGCGGAGGGCGCACTTGTCTTTTGCCTCTTTTGCCTGAGCTCGAGATTTGCTCATAGGTGGGTTATGTTATTATCTTGTACCCCCCTTGTATATTCTTGTATCTAGTGTACTCCATCTACTGTTTCTACCAGATTATTGTATATTGACCTAGAGATGAGACTGTGAGGTTTGTGGATTTTATGCTGTATTTTGGGGTCGAGCTCACTTGAGCCGACATGCTACTTTTTCATGCTTCCTTATGCTTTATTATGCTTGTTGTCATTTACATTGCGTGGGATTTGTGACCGCCTTATGGCGAAGAGCTAGCTCCCGCTTGGGGATGCCCTATTTTGTTGGATTCATGTTTATTTATGTTGTACCCATTTTGGGGGCCAGTATTTACAAAGGAGACTCTGCCGAAATTTTCGGGAAAAGTTGGTATTGTTTTTAAAAAAGTGTTTCACATGACTTATTTGATAAACTTGCTTTCAAATGTTGGGTTTTCTTCACTCTTTTGCTTAATTGGTTTTGTTTTCTGGGCTTTTGGCTTACTTATTTTACGGACGCCTTTAGACGTTTCGTAAACTTAAGTGCCAGTCACATTCCGTACCCTGCGGGTCGTGACAAGCCGGGATTAATTACACGCTACAAGTTCGCCAATCTTTCAGCCAGGCCAGTGTCGGTACTTTGAGGGAGGTGCCCCGTGCTTTCGTACGGACCTAATTAATGTAAACCTCGTTTTCCCATAGGCGTAACCTCGTTGACACCTTTCTAGACACCTACTTGATCAGCTAATTGTAATGTGTAAAACTCTCCCAGGAGTAACTCTTACTCGCAGCGGGTATCGGGATCCAACTATCTCATAGAAGGTGTGCAATCTCATTGCAAATTTCAACACTTGAAATTCCCGATAATATTTTGCCCCAAACGATCTATGACCTTGACAAGGTCAACAAACCATAGACCGTAAATCAAGTTCAACTCGTCATTTCTTGATTGAATCAAACCCACCCGCACGACCCTTGACAAGGTCAACAAGGCCGTATGACTACCCTAACCCAATCTGCATCATATGCATAAGCAGATAAATACTGGTTAGCTACCGCACACTGCGCCTTGACAAGGTCAACAAACGCAGCACGAATACTAAGCAGGACTTATCTGAAATGACGGAGGGCTACGACAGGTTTTTCTGAAAACCTATTGCGTAATGAACTTGATATCGTTGTAGAATCAAATGATTTTTAAAATGGAATGTTTCTGAGGCTTTTCTAGTTTTGCTAAAGGGGTCACTCCCGGTGAAGGGATCGTCGGCCCTTTCCTCGTCGAATGAGGTGCGGGATATATCATATATATCACTGTGCAAAGCAGAAACTATAGAAGCAATCAAAAGACAAACCGAGGGGTGTAGCATCTGCCAGTTATTGCTAAAGGGGTCACTCCCGGTGAAGGGATCGTCGGCCCTTTCCTCATCGAATAAGGTGCAGGATATATCATATATACCGCTGTGCATAGCAAGAACTGTAGCTACCTGTTTTATTTTTGAGAATTCAATTCCACAACATCATTAGGTTTCTTTTATTTCATTAATCTCATTAATGAAGTCCCATCATTTAAGTACCTAAACATCACAGATAAATACGACGTACATTTATGCTATCCGCATTCGCCTCGATGTCCCCTCGTGCACCGTTAGGTTAGGTAACTAACGGCAGAGCGGGGCAGGACTAGCGCGGGTGTAAAACATAAGTAACGTCTATATAATATATCGTATATAGTATATACAGTATTTATCACAGAACATATCACATGATCACATCACAGATAACGCAGCAGAAAATATCATATGAAATATTGGATACACTAGGACGTCCGTGTTTTTAATACGAGCCAGTATAAAACACGGATTCCACGGTCGTGATGAATAGCCAAACCCACACCCCTAGACCCCTACGAGAGCGGCAAGCAATCCTACCAATTCTAGAGTTAGGAGACCCGGACTCGACTCATCGAGTTGATCTCCCACTAGACTCCAGAACTCGGTTACTTGTGCCCTCCTCCTTGGGTCTATCCTAGTGTGGAAAAGTAAATAATATATATCAACGGTGACATCTTCCGCAACCTGAAAGTGCCCCAATAAAAGAATATTACATACAAGTTTTTTACATGAATGAAAATGAAAAACACTCATCTCACATAAAAAACCCCGGCTATTCAAACACGACGATCCAATATAACATATCCAGCAACACATAACATCACATGTCATCAAAGTAAGTAAACATGCGTATCCCAATTGTCGTTGACATATAGCAACGAAACCGGCGATATCACATATTACACTTACGGTCGCAGAAAAGAAAGTGTAAAACTACAACAGTTGGAATCCGCAACCTCCTCAGACATCGCATGCCTAATCAAATGAATTACTTAGACATCGCATGCCTAACAATTATAAACTCCGCATTTCAGTCTCATTATCGAAAACACTTTTCAATATCATGTCGGACAATTCAACAAGATTCCCGACATTCTGATCGAATGCTCGTCGCAAACTTTAGTAGACGGCCGCACCCCCGATACCGTCGACGATGTGCACCAAGGCGGAACACCGCTACCGCGAGCACCCGAACGGATGCTTTCGGCGACGGGGTTCTCCTACAGTCACTTGGTCGGGGCTAAGGGATGTAGCTGTCTATTAAGTTTATCCGGCGAGTATCCGCGTACGCTACGTGATTGCGACGGACTTTTGATCGCATCAAAATTCCGTGGCAACCGATCAAGTGAGACTAAAGTGCTATGTTTATAACATTCATTCAGTTATCTCATAACTATTTGTGGATTCCAAATATTGTATCACATTCCAGATAAGCAGAAAATGTTAAACTTTCCGATCGAACAGTCAAACACCCAAGTTTTCCCAAAACAGCTCAACACATGAAATAGGTTTAAAAACATTCACTTCATGCCTCAGTACCAACGGTCCAGCCGTAGAAGGGCCAAGCCAACGCCTCACATGTGGCACGCCGTACTGCCCCAAACCCTAAGGTTCAAAAGGCAGTTCAAGACAGTCACATAATCGAGTTAAGGTTTGTTGTCTTCTAGAGGGTCCATCGCGTTACTTGCACTACTTAGAACGTCTTTAAACCACGGAAAGATCCAACACTTGGAAATTTCCCGACAGGGGAAAAAGTGGGTATTTATATCCGGTCGAACTATTCAACATTTTCTAAAATTATCCAGAAAACCCCAGACGAAGTTAAACTTCCCGATCGAAACACCGAGTCCCTAATACAACCCAGAAAACTCAACTCTTGAGTAAATATTAAAAATTCCCAGAAAATACAACACTAACATATAGGAACTACTGTGCAAAGAAAATGAAAAGATGCCCCTATAAGGCCGCGGAACCGCCGCACATGCCTGGGTGGGGCCGCGGTTCCGCGGCGCTTTAATCGATTTGGGCTTCCGTGCTTCACAGTAACTCTTATAATACCCTGCTATAATTTTTGGATATTTTTAATTTGGAAAAATCCACATTTTCAGAAAATGTACAGAGAAGGGTTATGCATTATGGTTTCGGGTTCGATCGGTTTTCTAACTCCGTCTACGCATCGTCTAAGGCTCTAGCTAGGCTCTGATACCACTGTAGGGTTCCTAGGCACGCTAATGAGGTCTCACAAGGCATCAACCATGCCAAATTCAAAATTTTCCGGTGCCGAGAAACCCTAAACTAGATAGTTAACAAGAGAATAGGCGAAACAACAAGCTAGTAAACAACTTTACTGCTAAGTGAATGAAAATACAACCTTTGTAGATCCGGTCATCCACTTCCTTAGCTCCGTGATGATGTCCCTTCGCTGCGATCATCGAATCCCGGACTCTCGCGGTGGTTTCATCGAAGAAATGATCGGGCTAGGTCGTCGACTTCGATGCCGAAGATGATCTACATCGAGGCAACTCAAGATCACGCTCCAACTTCACCAAGTCATGAAACTTGTGAAGAAAATACCCTATACTACTTGGCAAGTGGTAGAGGATGAAGAAATAGGAAGTGGGTTCACTTTGGATTTGGATTTCTCACTTGGAATCATCACTTGACATTTTTGAAGCAAGCTTTTCTTTTCTTTCTCAAGAAGAAGAAGAAGAAGAAAAGAATAGGAATTAATAATCAATTAGAAAATCAAGTGATGAGTTATCATAATACAACCATGGGTGAGGATAACTCATGTAGAGAATAAACTAGGGTTTAGGTTGATGGTTAGGTTAAGGATAAAACAAAAATGGCAAAGACTTTCAAAGCTTCATGAATAAAACAAGAAAG
The DNA here is from genome assembly GCA_030015575.1 of Agapanthus africanus. Taxonomy (NCBI): domain Eukaryota; kingdom Viridiplantae; phylum Streptophyta; class Magnoliopsida; order Asparagales; family Amaryllidaceae; genus Agapanthus; species Agapanthus africanus. The sequence goes on from CM057344.1 coordinate 234,129,028, forward strand.
CCACCATTTTATTTTAACCAAAATGAATAAATAAATGAATAAATTAATTAAATATAAACCTTAACCATTAACCTAAACCATGGTTTAAAGCATACACACCCAAGTTTGCATGTATCATCAAACATGATACAATCTAGTGCACAAAACTATATCATATATACAATGTGCACATTCAAGTGAGAAAATAATCTTAAGTGAACCAATACTAGTTAATGTAAAGTAATATATCAAATATATAATTATACATTAAATCATTAAATCAACACTTGATTTAAAGATCCGGTCATATCGTATATAACCGACTAATATCCAATGTATCGACTTATCGAATCAATCCTGGATTCGATAACTAGGTTATATCACATACAACCAATCGATACAATCATCGCGAGAATAAAATACGGTATCACATACAAGCATTATTCTCGGTCCCGCACATATCTCATATGCGCTCCTATTTCGTTTCGCTTGAGCCAGGAAACCTCTGTGTAGGACTCTAAAGACTCGTCAATACGCCGGCAGTAGATGATGATCATATCAAGCACCCACAAGCCGCAAGCGGTCTGCTAAACGTAACGGCCACCCGGGTATTGAGCGATCAGAAGATCGACGAGCAAACCCGCTCACACTCCTGTGAATCCAACCAGTAACACTTAACGTACAGTCCGGTCTGTTCGTCTGATATGTCGCATATCTCGCCTAGGGGTGGTAAACGTCAGACCCCAGTAGCTCGATAAGTCATGTCGATATGAGATCTATAACAGTTCAAGAAACTACTGGTAACACTTACCAGTAAATCTCAGCAACCCTGGCCAGGGATTTCCGGTTATAGCCAATCGAACATAGCGCAACATCAACTCCCTATACCGGGAGAGATGAATCCCCTCCTATCGCTCATTGCCTCCATGTGATTCGGGACTGTACCCAAAAACCACCGTTTTGCACGCCCTCTTGGACGTGGTAAGGTGGAAATCAAAGCACGGTGGGAATCACACAAGACTCTATGACGATCTCGGGTCTACAGACTAACCTGTACCAGTGTCACGAGAGAACTGCCATCTGACGTAAGGTATATTACCATCTGGGAGTTCTCGGCGATTCCGTCCAGTGTACCCAGTCTCCACTGAGCACCCGTATATCATCTCTGATGTCAAACACCAATGGATATGGGATCATCCATCGCCTATCTGTATGGGTCGAGAAGGTATACGCTAGTCTACTCTGGTATATCGATGCCCCGTCTCGATACACCCACGACTAGGGACCTTGAAGGATGCACTTATGGACTACCATGTCCCCACTAGTATGATCCGCATCATAGTCCAGGTAGTCAAGTACACATCCTAAGGGCTTTACCAACATGTAACAGAGAGACAATCAGTGTACACGTTAAGGTAAAGATCAACCAGATAGCATACTATCATGTCGAGCAAGAAAGTCCTCCCTATATATGTCCAAGCATCCACTACAATATACATCCTATGTATAGTAATGGCCTCTAGGGAATACATATAACTAACAAATTCTTCTTTTATGGTTTGAGGAAGGATTCGAGAAACAGTGGGAGCCATCCAGTTTAGATAAATTAAAAACCAATCTAAACTTGCAAGAGCATCATGCTAAAGTGTTTTCTTCTCTCACTCTCATTGCAGCGACCTTGTGACCATGACTAGGTTACATCTAGATAACAAGTTGACTGAATCTAACTTATATGACTGGCAAAGGTCTGTCCAGATGTCCATTGCCTATGACAAGCTGGACCACCCTATTACTACTCAAGATCCCGCCGTCCCAGGTCCAGTTTCTACCGTTGCGGATATGGATATCCGTCAGACAAGGGAAAAGGATAAAGCGAAAGCTAAGTGCCTCGTGTTAGCTTCAGTTGATGGTGTATACCAGAAGCAGCACGAGAAGATGGACTTAGTTTCCATCTTTCTCCATAACAATGATTTATATGGAGAGCAATCTCATATCGCAAGGTATGAGACCTCGAACGAATTAATTCAAGCGAGGTTGGCTGTCGGGTCATCTGTAGGGGACGACGTCCTTATAATGACTAGCTATATTGATGAGCTCAAGGACCTGGAGACCACGTTGGGAAACAGGTCATACGCTGACTTATTTCCACAGTCCCTACCCTCTACTTACACCCTGAAGGAAACCAGGGAGACACAAGCTCTGCTTAATGGGGGACCTTCTTCTTCTACATCCAGGACGAAAGCAAAGGGTGAAAAGAAGAAGACCTCTACAAAGCCGATATACGGTGTCAATAAAGTAGGAGGAAAGGGAAGAGCAAAAGTTTCGGGACTTGGTGTAGCTAAGGAGGGATGTTCCTATTGTTATGGGAACGGGCATTGGCAGAAGGATTGCAGGGCTTTGGAAGCCAGTAGCCAGGATACGAAGCATGTTGTGGCTTCAGCCTCAAGTGTGTTTGTAATTGAGAACTGTTTGTCAATTAACTCTACTTCCTAGGTACTAGATACCGGAGCAGGATCTCATATCTTTAATTCATTACATGCTTTGAGAAACCGTAGAGATATAAGGATAGGTGATTTGTCTCTCAGAGTTGCAAACGGAATGAGCGTGGACGCTGAATCCGTGGGAGAATATCGCCTAGGTTTGACAAGTGGGCAGATATTGATTCTACGTAACTGTCTGTATGTACCTAGTTTGACTTGTAATATCATATCAGTGTCCTCACTTTCGAGAGAGGGATATGACTTTACATTCGTAAGCGATGTAGTTCACATCCACCTAAATCAAGTTCTGATTGGGTCCGGTACATTAGATGACGGTATATACGTATTAAATCAAGCTCAGGTTTTCAATGTCCAGAACACACTTAAAAGAAAGTCTCCAGAAATAAATCAAGCTTTCTTATGGCACTGTAGACTAGGTCACATCAATGAAACACGATTAACGAAGTTACATAGAGAAGGATATTTAAATCCGTTCGAATATCAATCTTATGCCACTTGTGAATCTTGTCTCATGGGAAAGATGACAAAGACTCCGTTTACTGGACACGGAGTAAGAGCGAGCGAGCTCTTAGGACTCGTATACAGTGACGTGTGCGGTCCAATGTCTACATATGCGCGAGGTGGTTATTCCTACTTCATTACTTTTACGGATGATTTCTCTAGGTATGGACATATCTTCTTGATGAAGCATAAATCTGAGGCCTTTGAGAAATTCCAGGAATACAAGAATGAAGTGGAAAACCAAACAGGCAAAAGTATTAAGACACTGAGATCTGATCGAGGTGGTGAATACTTAAGTGCCGAGTTCCTGGGTTACTTAAAAGAGAATGGAATTCTCTCTCAGCTTACTCCTCCATACACACCATAACACAACGGTATATCGGAAAGGAGGAATCGAACCCTATTGGACATGGTTCGTTCCATGATGAGTAAGGCTGAGTTACCGCGATCATTCTGGGGTTATGCACTAGAATCAGCTGCATATCTTTTGAACAAGGTTCCAACCAAGACTGTGCCTACCACACCATATCAGATGTAGAGTGGGAAGAAACCCTATCTTCTGTACCTGAAGACATGGGGATGTCCAGCTTTTGTAAAAAAGCAGCATCCGGACAAGCTCGAGGCACGCTCAGTAGAGTGTAAGTTTGTGGGATATCCAAAGAACTCCATAGGATATTGCTTCTATTACGCAGAGGGACAAAAGGTTTTTGTTTCTCGTCATGCCCGCTTCTTAGAAACTGAATTTTTAGAAAATCAGAAGAGTGTGAGCGCAGTAGAACTGGAAGAAATTCCAGAACCACAAGCTGCTACTGAAAGTTTGGTAGAACAAGAAGTTTCAGAAGAAAGGGACATACCAGCGCCTATCCGCAGAAGTAGTAGGCAGTCTCATCCGCCCGAGAGATACTACGGTTTTCTCATAGACGGGGATCGAGAAGATTGTGTCATTGATAATGACGACCCTACTACCTTCCAGCAAGCCATTCAGAGCGGCGACTCGGTAAAATGGCTGGATGCAATGCGGACCGAAATGGAGTCCATGTACACTAACAAAGTATGGACTTTGGACATTGCTCCAGATGGGGTAAAACCCGTAGGATGCAAGTGGATCTTCAGAAAGAAGATTGGTGTAGATGGACAGGTTGAAACCTATAAGGTTAGACTTGTTGCAAAGGGTTTCCGTCAAAGACCTGGTTTGGACTATGACGAAACCTTTTCTCCAGTGGCTATGCTCAAATCCATTCGGGTCCTTCTAGCTATTGCTGCCTTCCATGATTATGAGATCTAGCAGATGGACATAAAGACGGCCTTTCTAAATGGTAATTTGGAAGAGTGCGTCTATATGGATCAGCCAAAGGGATTCATTCAGAGTGGGACCAGCGGTAAAGTATGCAAGCTGCTTAAATCTATTTATGGACTAAAGCAGGCATCGTGGAGTTGGAACATCTGTTTTGATGATACTGTCAAAGAATTCGACTTTATCAAAAATCCAGATGAACCATGCATATACAGTAAAATTGTAGGGAGAGTTGTTGTATTCCTCGTCTTGTACGTGGATGACATTCTCCTAATAGGAAATGATATTCCTATGCTACAGTCAGTCAAAAGATTCTTGTCACAGAAGTTCTCCATGAAAGACCTGGGTGATGCCACCTACATTCTGGGGATCTAGATCTATCGTGATAGATCAAAGAGGATGTTGGGACTTTCGCAGTCCAGGTACATAGACACCATATTGAAAAGATTCAGTATGGATGATTCTAAGCGCGGTAACCTACCGGCTTGTCACGGAATCACCCTCTCCAAAGAGATGTCTCCCAAGACTGATTTGGAATGGGATCGCATGTCGATTATACCCTACGCTTCTGCGGTAGGCTCTATAATGTATGCGATGTTATGTACCAGACCAGATGTAGCATACGCATTGAGCGTTGTAAGCCGGTATCAGGCAAACCTAGGGGAGAAGCACTGGATAGCAATAAAGAACATTCTCAAGTACCTGAGGAGGACTAAGGAGATGTTCTTAGTGTATGGCGGAAAAGACCTCCAGATCGAGGCCTTTGCTGACTCCAGCTTCTAGAGTGACAAAGATAACTCCAAGTCCATGTCGGGTTATGTCTTTACCCTCAATGGAGGGGCGGTCTGTTGGAAGAGTTCCAAGCAGGAGACCGTTGCTGACTCAACGATGGAAGCGGAGTACATAGCTGCTTGTGATGCCGCAAAAGAAGCTGTCTGGATGAAGAAGTTCCTCACAGAACTTCAGGTGGTTCCTACCAGTGTTGGTCCAATACCTGTGTATTGCGAAAACAACGGCGCTATAGCTTTAGCGAAGGAACCCAGGTCCCATCAGAAGTCCAGACACATCTTAAGACGGTATCACCTAATCAGGGAGATCGTCGATCGCCGGGAGATCGTCGATCGCCGGGAGATCGAGGTAAAGAGAGTAGATACAGAGAATAAAACTGCTGATCCATTCACAAAGGCCATTCCTCAGACGCAGTTCGAGAGGCTATTCGAGATGATAGGTCTGCGATATGCCAGTACATGGCCCTAGTGCAAGTGGGAGATTGTTAGTGTTTATGCCTTAGAAGGCCATTACTGTATCATACTAGTTTGTATATTACTTAATGGAAGATTGGGATACTCACAGTTGTATTGACAGTCTTGCTAAAAATGGTAGTATGCTACTTGGTTTATGTCTACTTTAATGTGTGCATATGTTTCTTGTAACGTATCGCTTATACATATTAGTAGAGCCCATAGGATCATTGCTTGATTACCAGCGTTGTGATGGCAGTCACACTAGTGGGGGCTGGGTAGTCTATAAGCAACATCCTATACAGGTCCCTAGTCGTAGGATTATCGAGACAGGGCATCGATACTCCGGAGTAGACTAGTGTGTACGCTTCTCATCCCAGTTGGGGAGATGGTCTGTCCCACAGCCATCAGTACGTCGTACTAGAGATAGTATGCAGGTGCTCGTTAGGTTACGGGTACACCGGACAGGACTCACGGGGAACTGTTGGTTGGGATTATACCCGTCGTCAGTTAACAGTTCTCAGGTGACATGAGTACAACATAGTCCGTAGACTTGACACTGCTACTTTGTCTCGAGTGTGTCCCACTGTTCTTAGATTGCTACCCTACCACGGCTCAAAGGAGTCGTGCAAACAGGTAGCAGTTGGGTGCAGTCCCGAGCACTTGGAGGCAGTGGAGGTTAGACAGGATTCGTCTCTCCCGGTATTGGGAGTTGATATCGCGCTGTATCAGAGAGCCATTACGCAAAGTCCCTGGCCAGGGCAAGCGAGATTTACTGGTAGGTTTTCCAGTAGTTTCTCAAGGTGTAATGGGCTACGCTCCGACACGACTTATACCGCTTTTAGGGGACTGACGCTTGCCTCCCCCTAGGCCCGATATGCGATAGTCCTAGATGAACAGAACGGACTGTACGGAGATTGTCATAGCAGGCTCAGTAGGAGTTCGGATGGGTTTACTCATCGGCCTTCTTATCGACATCTACCTGGGGACCGTTACGTACAGCTAGTGCCACTTGCGGTCTGTGGTTAAACCCACTGCCAGCGTAGTGTCGAGTCTTTAGAGTCCCAAACAGAGAGTTTCCCTACTTCGAGCGAAACGATATAGAGGTCGTATGGTTTTACGACAGGGTTCGGACGCATACGTGTTTTTACGCACGTAAGATGTTCGGACAGTTTTTACTAGTCGGCTTTGGTTTAAGCCAGATTCTAGTATCGGATTATTGAATTTATACAGTCTAAATTTTTTCCGTGTTTTTACGGATAAGAGGGGCGTTCTCGTAATTTGTCGGAAAGCTTCTTGAAGCATGGTGACTTGGGGGTTAAGGTGGCATTTGCATTAATTGGATAAATGAGTCATGGTGTGATTCATACATGGAGTTAATGAATCATTTATGATTTATATAACTCATGTGATGAATCACTTAGTGTATTATTGAAACATGATGATATATCATTATTTGTTATTCATTTAATATATATGATATGTTTCATATATACACATATGATCTATTCATCCAAAAGGATTCTCATTCTCACCTTCTCTCTCCTCAAGCTCTCTCTCTTCAAACCCTAACCCTAACCTCTCATGTGTTGAGATCAAGGGTTAGCTAGACTAATACTTCCATAATCCAATTCTATATCACCTAGGTTGCTTAGATTAGCACTTTGAGTAACCTAGTTACCTCAAGTTAGAGGTTAAGTTTGGAATAGGAGCTCTCGGGTGGATCGTCTTTGATTCGAGGAGGCCGTTGAGGTGCCGACATTCCAAAGAGCCTACAAGGAGTGGAGGACAGTGATGAAGACCCGAAGGACAAGTAACGTGAGGTATAACTTCGAATCAGAGTAGTTAAACATTTCGTAGTTTGCTAGTAACGGTTTAGACACGATTCATGTGCTCAAGTCCGTGTTACGAAGCTTTGATAATCATTTTTCATATATTCCGCCTCCCCGCAAGTTCGTGGGGTGCGTGACATAGACTTACACTTCGGTCTTCAACCATCATCCCAAGCTCCTAGGGGCTTCCTTAATCAAGCTTGATCTCCGGTCTCTCTCCATCGAAGATGATCCACCCGAAAGTCTATGCAACAAGCTCCAACCTCATATCCAAGGCAACTAGGGCACCTAGATTGCCATTCTAGGTACCGTAGATAAAGTAGAGAGTGATGAAGGATTAATTTGTCTCAAGACACCTAAAGATTCTTAACTCATGAGAGGGTTTGGGTGAAGCTAGAGGAAGAAGAAGATGCCATGAGAATGAGGTGTTGAGAGCAACTCAAGAAAGAGAAAAAAAATGAATAATGGATTAATGTTTTTGTGTGTTGTGTGTGTTGATTAGAAATAATGGAGTCATCACAATAAATATGTCAAGTCTCCAAAATATCTAGAGTCAACAAAAATATCTCAAGTCAACAAACAATCTCACAACAAACAAAAACCCTAAGCATGCTAGAATAGTAACCATGGGTCACAAATTAGCCATGCCACCAAAAATACAATAAACTCCTCATCCTACACCTCAATAACCTTTTAATCCAAAAAGGTCTAAAGCACGATAAGGTGTAATCTTCTAAAAGTAATCTTGTAATAAATTACAAGAATGCCCATCAACTGTATATACATACCCACATCCGTATTCCGAAGAATACGAATACAATGAGATGAAAATAATTCAACAAATATAATACTAGGATCCGGCTTAAACCAAAGCCCACTAGTATTATACGTCCGAACATCATGCGTGCATAAGTACACGTATGTGATCGAACCCTGTCGTAAAACCATACGGCCTCTACATCGTTTCGCTCGAAACAGGGAAACCCTCTGTGTGGGACTCTAAAAACTCGTTAATACACTGGCAGTGGGTTTAACCACAAGCATGTCAGCGGCACTAGCTGTATGTAACGGCTACCCAGGTATTGAGAGAAAGGGGGGCCGACGAGCAAACTCATCCTGAAACCCTTACTGAGCCTGACAGTGACAATATCCGTACAGTCCGGTCCGTTCGTCTATGAGTATCGCATATCGAGTCTAAGGGGTGGATAAAGTCAGACCCCTAATAATGCGACATTTAGTGTCGGTATGAAGCCCATCACCACCTGAGAAATTACTGATCTGAATCAGTAATTCTTGACTATCTTGGCCAAGGATTTCTGATGATGGCCACCCGTGCACTCCGCGACATCAACCCCCAATACCGGAAGAGACGAATCCCCTGACGACCCGCTCACTGCCTCCATGTATCTCGGGTCTGTACCCAACTAAAACCTGTTTGCACGACTCCTTTGAGCCATGGTAGGGTAGTAATCAAAGCACAGTGGGAACTCACACGAGACAAATGACGATCTCAGGTCGATAGACTAACCTGTACACATATCACCTGGGAACTGCTATCTGACAATAGGTATAATATCAACTAGCATGTTCCCGGCGAGTCCGTCTGGTGTACTCATAACCCAATGAGCATCTGTATACATCTTAAGTGAACCAACTGACACCAATGGCTTGTGAGACTGGCCACCGCCCCTCATCGGGGTCTCGATCCGTATACACTAGTCTACTCTTGGAGTATCGATACTCGGTCACGAAACACCCACGACTGGGGACATTTTAAGGATGTGCTTATAGACCACCCAGCTCCTACGTATATGATCGCCATCATACTGCAGGTAGTCAAGCATGAATCATATAGGCTCTATCAACATGTAATAGTGACATGTAATGTCACCTAAAGCATGCACACGATGATAAAGACAAACCAGATAGCATACTATCATCTCGAGTAAGATTGTTCTACCGATATAGGTCCTCCCTCAATCATTGCAATCACGTGCCTGCGATCCAATAATTGACTTGAGGGCACTATAGCCAACAGTATGGTTTTACGGCAGGGCTTCGATCACATGCATGTACTTCTGCACGGATGATGTTCGGGCGGATAATACGAATGGGCTTTGGTTTAAGCCGGATCCTAGAATTATATTCTTGAATTATTTTCGTCTCATTGTATTCATATTTTTCAGAATACGGATACGGGTATATATATACAGTGAGAGATATTCTTGTAATTTACTCAAGAATTCTTCAGAAGTGTAACGTTTTGAAAATCGTTTCGGTGAAATTTCGAAAAATCGGTAAAATAAGTGGGTTTTCTGTAAAAATTCAAAATACAAATATCTTATTATAAAAATTAAATATACATATTCTAGCTATGTAATTGCTAGTATTTGGTGTTTATTGAGCCACTGGTGAAATTTCAAATTTTCTGAAAAAAAATTATTTTATTATTATTTTAAGCCGTAACTAATACATTTAATTTGGGAAAATTACAAATTGAAATGAGTTGAAACAAATTTTGTGCATCATAAAACATTAAATAAAATTTTATCATGTGGTTTTTGAAACGAAATCGTTTGCCAAAACGGTTTAGAAAATGTCGAAGAAAAAGGCTTTTTCCGGTGAATTTAGTGTTAACGGGAATTGGGGTAATACATTTATCTTTTTCCCTAACCCACACACCCACATCTCACCCTCTCTCCCTCTCCCCATGTGGCCGGCCCCACCATGACAGCCCTCCCCCTCTCCCTCTCTCCAATCACTTCTTTTGTCAAAAGAAAAGAAAAGAAAAGAGTAGGAAATGATAGAATTAGAGTGGACTTTGACTAGAGTGGACTTTCCCCACCTCACTCTCTCTCCTCCCTCACCCAATCCCCCAAGAATTCTGGCCGAAACCTGAACCACAACAGCCTCAAATTCTTCATCTCATTTTCCATCAAAATCCCCAAAATTTCTATCAAAAATCCACCCTTTTTCTCAAAAATTCAAAGCTAATTCTAAATCCAAGCTTTACCCATTATTCTTTAGCTATTCAAGCATGGATCTTGGAGCATGAAATCATTGTTGGAGGCTAAGATTTTTGCAAGTTTGATCTCAAGCTTGTTAGGTATAATCATAACCTTATGCTTAATTTGTTGTTAAATTACTTGAATCTAGCTATTAGGTGTTAAATTAGGGTTTTAAATTTCAAGTTTGAAATTTAAAGAAAGGGTTTTGATTACTAAGTTAGGGTTTAGGTCAATTGACCATGATCTAATAGTGTGGTTATTATCTAGTGGGCATGCTAAAATAAAGCTAATTACTAGGTTACTAATTGTTTTTTTTGTAAATTGTTCTAATATTGCTAAATTGCTAACTAGGTTTTTGGAAATTTATTAAATGGTTTAGATTAAAATATGATTAAGGTTTCATGACATTATAAGCATTATAAATTTTGGTTTAATACTATTGTATATGCAAAACTAAGCTTAATGGATGAATTGTGAAATTTACTTTAAAAAGTGTTAAAATTGATATGTTTGCAAACTAGAATTTTGGAGTTTATGAAATTTAATGAGATTAAATTATGGGAATTATTTTTATGACTTTATTTAAGATATTTAGTGAATATTGTGGCCGCTAGATTCGTTTATACATCGAGTTTTGTACTAAAACGGTGATTTGTGCTTGCTAGATTTTCGGAAAAATGACTTTTTAAGTGAAATTGGGGTTTTTGTGAGTTTTAACCTATTTTATATTAAAATTAGTGTTCGTGAATGTGAAAATGAGTGTATCTGGGTTTTTCTCGATGGTCTGGCGTTTGTACACCGACATCGAGAGTTTTTGGGTTGATTTGTGAAAGCAACCATAGGTTTTGACCTATGTGGGATTCGTGTGTCGTTTTGGTCATGAGTCGGATTTTAATACGATACGATGCGTTGTGATATGTAGGTACCCCCATGTGGACTTCGAGACGACAAGCAAGCGCGTGGCGACGTCGGCACCGGCGAGCGAGGACTGGGTGAGTAGATTTATATCTACGGGGAGAAGTCGGGTGGATGGCGTATAGCACCCCCGCAGTCCGTAGTGTAGCTCATATATATATGTTTATATAGGTGTTTTATGATACGAGAATGTTCATTCATGTTATGTTTATGTGTTCATGGAGTACCTTTGGGTTAGTTGCGAAACCCTAGAGTAGTTGTTATACCCACATACGCACACACAGACTTGCATACTTTACTTTCTTGTGGGCAGATTAGGATGTGTATATGTGTATATATGCGTGGGTATGGGACTATGCATATGTACATTCATATACGCATGCATGGATAATGAGGATGGTACTTGGGATTTAAGATGAGTCGATGAGATTTGATTTGAGGCCGTGAGATCGGTGATATAACAGGGTTCGTATTTGAGATACGACATGACGTTGTAACGGGTCCTTGACGTAGTGTTTCACACACATGCATGCATACTTAGGCGGTATCAGTATTGTACTTGACGTAGATCAGTACCCCGATCATGATATTTGATAAAGAGGATACCAGGTGAATAATATGATGAATGTGATATTGACCCGTACCCAGATTTGGGGATGCCGTACGACGGATTTACGTACGAGCTATATTTTGATGATTGATCCGCACCCTTGACTTGGGATGTCTGATTATAGATATGGTATCGGATATGATATTATTGAGGTGGGATCACCGACTAATATATATACAAGTATGTATATGTATCGACTCAGATGTTAGGCGGTTTCCTTACTTGTAGCCCAGCTGGTCAGCTTAGCTCTTTAGTTTAGTTTAGTTGTTAGATTAGATTCGATTCTTACCTATTTCAAAGCTAACGAATCGTGGGTATTTTGAAAGACAGCCCAAGGGATCCTACGGATATTTCAAAAGACGTATTTTTTCATAAAAACACCGTAGCCCCTATTTTCAAAACCCCATGATTCGTGTTATTTTAAAAGGCACCATTGTAGGACTTATATTAGGTTAATGCAGATTAGTTATCGCCGTGTCTAGTATTCAGCTCCCGCTCATTATTGTTGTTCGCTCCGCATAAATGCTTATATTACGCTTCATATTCTATTGTTGATATCTTGTGGTTAGGACACCAGCACCATTACCGATGATGCGTATGTACCACGTATACTTACTTGCCGGCTCACACACATCTTCATCGGTAATTGCCATGTCACGTACACCTTAGAAAATATTATTGCTTGACATAGCCTGTTAGCTAATAGTTTAGACATGATATTAGTGTACTTGCCTTATATGTTAGTTTAGACATTGTAGTTATTACCTGCTACTTCATGCATACTGTTATTCATTGTTATGCCGCATTCATGGATTCTCAAGCATATATTCACTTTTTACGTGCTATTGAGGTTTTGGTTTCGGATTTCCATGAGATTTTCTGGATTTGGGGAAAACCGCAAAACATATACAAACTTCTTCTTTCTCTTTTTAAATGAAAAGCGCGGTTTTTCCCATGATGTATGAGTCGTCCACCATGAGGTTGCTGATGGATTTCGAGACCCGATTCGAGGAGTTGGATGAACCGTTTCGGGTACATGGTGGACCCGGTAAGGTACCCCGGGGCAAGAAGCTCGTGGTGATGATGATGAGCCTGGCAGGGGGAGACTACCTACCGGTGATTTTACCCGACGCGTCGGATATCCGGAGGATACCGTCGTGGTCTTGAGATGGATGGTAGGGGCCGGTCTAGACTGACGGCGCCCTAGATATTGAGATTGAGACATTGAGATTTCGAGATATTGAGGTACTGAGATTTGATGATACAGGCCAGTCCGGATAGCCGGAGCCTGAGGCTTGAGACATTGAGATTTATGTTTTGTGTCGATGCTAGACACTGTTGATGCTGATTTCATTTATGATACCTCATTTTAAAAATACGAAGGAAATCTCACTAATTTATGAAAACAGTTTCTTTATTTACATGTATTCTGTTTTCATGCATTCATACCTCATTCATATGATATATTGCTACCTGAGACACTAACACGGGCACATGAGATCACACTCGGGTTAGATATTACCCTAGCCATTGTTATAGGCTGCATGTTATTCATATATTTGAGGATATATTATGATCATTGACCTAGGTTGCGTTATTTATGCGATTTCTGTGCGTAGATGTTTTTCTACTCACGAGTTGGCAACTCACCCCCGTTGTGCCCCAGTTTCTTGCAGGTTTTGCCGTACAGGTTTCTTTACGGCTTTGCTGGCACTATTTCCATTTCCGGGTGACTTGCTAGTAGGTGGGTTATTTGTATCGTACCCATCATTACATCTTGTATACTATTATTCAATTGTATCTAGAAGTTCCATCAACCAAACATGTATTTATTTTGAGATAGAGACCAGTGATGTTATTCCTTCGATCTTAGAGTTGCGCGTTATATTTCTGTGGATCTCTTGTGGTTTGAGTTTCCTTTTGAATTTTGATCCTCGCCGTTGGCGTTGTATATTATATTGCTTGTGTGGTTGTGACCGTCGATTGACGAAGAGCTAGCTCCCGCTTGGGGATGCCTTTTTATTGATTTCGTATACTATTCATGTTGTATCCCGTTTGGGGGCCAGTATTTACAAAGGAGACTCTGCCGAAATTTTCAGGAAATACTTGATGTTTTTAAAACCGCATAACTCGGCTTATGCTATTAAAACTACTTGATTTTAAATTGGTTTTCCTTCACTCTACTACTTTTCTTGGTTTTGGATTTCTGGGTTTTCGGCTTACTTAGACTACGTACGCCTCGAGATGTTTCGTAGTTTAAGTGCCGGTCATGTTCCGTACTTTCGGGGCGTGACAAAGTTGGTATCAGAGCGTTAGGTTTTACCTTCGGAGCGTAGGATGACCCTTGGTTGATGGAATAGGTGACTAAAGTAGAGTGACGTACCGTGGGTATGTTCCGCGGCATATTTACGATACGCTACTCCACTTAAGAAGCCTTAGGATGTACATTTCCTTGTTCGGTATTATATTCATTCCTGATCTAGCCTCATCGGTACCAGTTATGTTTTGCTGCCGCGATTACGGGCAGGGAGAGCTACAGCTAGAGTTGTGGTCAGCACGAGCTCGTCACGAACGAGGACTGACCAGGGCAAAATTCCGGCGACACACGATTGCGGAGATGTGTCTTTTTACTGTGTTTCCGCGCCACGAGCGTTTGGCGGATCGCCTTTATGAGGTTACTCGGATGTGCTGATCGACACTAGAGGATTGAGCCAATGATAGAGGCCAGCAGATTTTGATGACCGTTGGTGTATTGCTTATTCATGATGGTCGAGGCACTGTTCAGCGTGCAGACGAGCGAGCCAGCTAGTTCTGCGAACGACGAGATATCGCCCCAGATGTTGGAGCTATTGCAGTACGAGTTGTACTAAGAGATGATAGAAGGTCACTAGTCTCCAAGGATGAATGACTAGGACATGTGGTTCGTTCGCTACCCCGATGCGAGGTCATCAGATAGGTTGATTCCAGCTAGAGACGACTTCACGCAGAGACGTGAGGGTCGACAGAAACGATCGAATGTCGGAAACCTATTATTCCAAGTTTAAAGTATTCGGAAAGACATGCAGGCAATTCTATGGTCCCTCTAGAAGAATGAAACCCTAACTCGACATAATGACCGTGTGAAAGCCTTTGAACCTTCGGATTTGCGGCAATTCCACGGTGCCATTAGTGAGGCTTGGGTTTGCCCTTCTACGGCTAGACCATCGATGCTGTGGTACGTACTCGATACTATTAAACTGTACCCAAGATGTTGAGCTCTTGGGGGATTATGAGGTTTTGACGAATCGATCGGATGGTTCGGCTTCATTCGGATGCCAGGTGGTGAGATGCATTTCTTGGAAGACTCCAGATACAAGGATAGCCGTAGGAGCTCAGTCCATGCAGCCACGACGAGATGAGTCCGAAGCAGTCGACATTAAAGAAAGTGGAGTAAGAGGTTCATACGAGATCTTGATGAAACGACGTTCCCCTCCGCCGACATCAGAGATGCGATGCGCATGCCGAGGCAGAGTACTGGATATACCTTCCAGAAGGAGTCGCGATGGGTATGCAGCCGTTCCAGAGCAAGATGCAGATATAGGAAAGGACGATGACTTCCGGACAGTTGGCAGAGACGAGACATGGAAGAGACCGTGAGCAGGATTCCTTCCAGGACACTGCTGCAATGATACTTGCACACAGGATCAGATGTGTCACGTACATTCAGAGAGCCAGAGGCCGACGCCAGTGATATGCTGTCTTACGAGTGGTCGCGATGATTGACCGGGAGATGACAAGAGACGTGCCAGAACGGGATCATCCCCGTTAGCACACCCGACAGGGCCGATGAGCCGATGGACCGAGAGATTGGTAATTCACAGTGAAGACCTTGACCCAGGAGTGGTCATTGTTACGCACACCAGCAGGCCAGAGTTCATGATCATCGACGAGACGTCCCATTAGTGACCGTGACAGTTGGCCTGAGATTCTTAGAGGATGCGCTTGAGCGGTACTATTCCTCCATTATTGATTTCGATGTTTTGGGTGATTTATTCGCATGATTTGATTTTGATGATTGAGGATTTACGATCTTTGCACAGTGTTGCACTTGATATCGTTTTCGTGCTTTGGTTTCACATGTTTGTGATTTTACGGTTTTAGACATTTGAGTTGATTTTGTGCGTATGCACGCACACGATTTGGTTCCTGCACTCTGTATAGTTTATATATGCTTGCAGTGCAGTGATACGCCTTTTGTGCACTTAGATGCACTGGATTTTGATTTCGATTGTAATACTCGATAGTTGTTTTGTGCACCTTGTGCACCTGATTTGATTTTGCGCATGTTCGGCGCTTGATATTAGATTTCATGATTTCGTGCATGATGGATGCCCCTGGTTTTGGGTTTTCGCGCATGTTGAGCGCATGTCTTGAGATGCGATTTTGGTGCACACCAGATGCACTAAATCGAGATTTTTTCATGCATATCAGATGCACCTGATTTTGCTGTCAGGCACACACGTTGCCTACGACAGATGCTTTGTGCACACCCAATGCACTTAGATCTTGTTTCTGTGCACTTGTATGGCACGTATATGGATTTTGATTGTCGTGCGCACCAGACGCACGTAGTATTCATACGCGTATTTTGGGATTGATTTCTTATAGAGCAGTACGTTTTTTTATGATAATTGCGATGTGTTTTCGTACTAAGCAGGACTAGTCAGAGGACAGTACCTGAATGTATTTTGCATGCATTGATAGCTATTGAAGGGAATTCCAAAAAGCGAGCTATAGTCTCAGTATTTACCTACGTGTCTGATATGACGCGAAACGTTTAAAACAAGGAAAACCCTTCTAAATTGTTTCCCAAAACGGCGGAACGTACATTTCAAACAAAGGTATATATGTATATAGTTATTTTCTTATGATAGACGTCCGCCACTGTGCAGTGTTATGTGCATTGCACAGCAACTTAAAGGATTTGGCATGCTTTTCCTCCTGATATTTACATGTATAGTTCCGATTTATGGCATATCGGTCTTGCTTGAGATTTGGCATTCGTGTCTTCACCTTGATTCCGATGATTGCGGGATGCTTGACGGAGTTTTGATTTCGAGTTATCTACTCATTACTCATGCGCATGTATTGCGCTATGATGCGTTTTATGTACTTATGATTTCGGAGCCCCGACGACTTGATGGTTTTGCTTAGATGTTTTTGTATTTGGGGGGAGTTTGAATTTAAATTCGGGACCGAATTTCTTTAAGGGGGGAAGATTGTAACGTTTTGAAAATCGTTTCGGTGAAATTTCGAAAAATCGGTAAAATAAGGGGGTTTTCTGTAAAAAGTCAAAATACAATATCTTATTATAAAAATTAAATATACATATTCTAGCTATGTAATTGCTAGTATTTGGTGTTTATTGAGCCACTGGTGAAATTTCAAATTTTCTGAAAAAAAATTATTTTATTATTATTTTAAACCGTCACTAATACATTTAATTAGGGAAAATTACAAATTGGAATGAGTTGAAACAAATTTTGTGCATCATAAAACATTAAATAAAATTTTATCATATGGTTTTTGGAACGAAATCGTTTGCCAAAAGGTTTAGAAAATGTCGAAGAAAAAGGCTTTTTCCGGTGAATTTAGTGTTAACGGGAATTGGGGTAATACATTTATCTTTTTCCCTAACCCACACACCCACACCTCACCCTATCTCCCTCTCCCCATGTGGCCGGCCCCACCATGACAGCCCTCCCCCTCTCCCTCTCTCCAATCACTTCTTTTGTCAAAAGAAAAGAAAAGAAAAGAGTAGGAAATGATAGAATTAGAGTGGACTTTGACTAGAGTGGACTTTCCCTACCTCACTCTCTCTCCTCCCTCACCCAATACCCCAAGAATTCTGGCCGAAACCTGAACCACAACAGCCTCAAATTCTTCATCTCATTTTCCATCAAAATCCCCAAAATTTCTTTCAAAAATCCACCCTTTTTCTCAAAAATTCAAAGCTAATTCTAAATCCAAGCTTTACCCATTATTCTTTAGCTATTCAAGCATGGATCTTGGAGCATGAAATCATTGTTGGAGGCTAAGATTTTTGCAAGTTTGATCTCAAGCTTGTTAGGTATAATCATAACCTTATGCTTAATTTGTTGTTAAATTACTTGAATCTAGCTATTAGGTGTTAAATTAGGGTTTTAAATTTCAAGTTTGAAATTTAAAGAAAGGGTTTTGATTACTAAGTTAGGGTTTAGGTCAATTGACCATGATCTAATAGTGTGGTTATTATCTAGTGGGCATGCTAAAACAAAGCTAATTACTAGGTTACTAATTGTTTTTTTTGTAAATTGTTCTAATATTGCTAAATTGCTAACTAGGTTTTTGGAAATTTATTAAATGGTTTAGATTAAAATATGATTAAGGTTTCATGACATTATTAGCATTATAAATTTTGGTTTATTACTATTGTATATGCAAAACTAAGCTTAATGGATGAATTGTGAAATTTACTTTAAAAAGTGTTAAAATTGATATGTTTGCAAACTAGAATTTTGGAGTTTATGAAATTTAATGAGATTAAATTATGGGAATTGTTTTTATGACTTATTTAAGATATTTAGTGAATATTGTGGCCGTTAGATTCGTTTATACATCGAGTTTTGTACTAAAACGGTGATTTGTGCTTGCTAGATTTTCGGAAAAATGACTTTTTAAGTGAAATTGGGGTTTTTGTGAGTTTTAACCTATTTTATATTAAAATTAGTGTTCGTGAATGTGAAAATGAGTGTATTTGGGTTTTTCTCGATGGTCTGGCGTTTGTACACCGACGTCGAGAGTTTTTGGGTTGATTTGTGAAAGCAACCATAGGTTTTGACCTATGTGGGATTCGTGTGTCGTTTTGGTCATGAGTCGGATTTTAATACGATACAATGCGTTGGGATATGTAGGTAACCCCATGTGGACTTCGAGACGACAAGCAAGCGCGTGGCGACGTCGGCACCGGCGAACGAGGACCGGGTGAATAGATTTATATCTACGGGGAGAAGTCGGGCGGAAGGCGTATAGCACCCCCACAGTCCGTAGTGTAGCTCATATATATATGTTTATATAGGTGTTTTATGATACGAGAATGTTCATTCATGTTATGTTTATGTGTTCATTGAGTATATTTGGGTTAGTTGCGAAACCCTAGAATAGTTGTTATACCCACATACGCACACACAGACTTGCATACTTTACTTTCTTGTGGGCAGATTGGGATGTGTATATATGTATATATGCGTGGGTATGGGACTATGCATATGTACATTCATATACGCATGCATGGATAATGAGGATGGTACTTGGGATTTAAGATGAGTCGATGAGATTTGATTTGAGGCCGTGAGATCGGTGATATAACAGGGTTCGTATTTGAGATACGACATGATGTTGTAACGGGTCCTTGACGTAGTGTTTCACACACGTGCATGCATACTTAGGCGGTATCAGTATTGTACTTGACGTAGATCAGTACCCCGATCATGATATTTGATAAAGAGGATACCAGGTGAATAGTATGATGAATGTGATATTGACCCGTATCCAGATTTGGGGATGCCGTACGACGGATTTACGTACGAGCTATATTTTGATGATTGATCCGCACTCTTGACTTAGGATGTCTGATTATAGATATGGTATCGGATATGATATTATTGAGGTGGGAACACCGATTAATATATATACAGGTATGTATATGTATCGACTCAGATGTTAGGCGGTTTCCTTACCTGTAGCCCAGCTGATCAGCTTATCCCTTTAGTTTAGTTTAGTTGTTAGATTAGATTCGATTCTTACCTATTTCAAAACTAACGAATCGTGGGTATTTTAAAAGACAGCCCAAGGGATCTTACGGATATTTCAAAAGACGTATTTTTTCATAAAAACACCGTAGCCCCTATTTTCAAAACCCCATGATTCGTGTTATTTCAAAAGGCACCATTGTAGGACTTATATTAGGTTAATGCAGATTAGTTATCGCCGCGTCTGGTATTCAGCTCCCGCTCATTATTGTTGTTCGCTCCGCATCACATGCTTATATTATGCTTCATATTCTACTGTTGATATCTTGTGGTTAGGACACCAGCACCATTACCGATGATGCGTATGTACCACGTACACTTACTTGCCGGCTCACACACATCTTCATCGGTAATTGCCATGTCACGTACACCTTAGAAAATATTATTGCTTGACATAGCCTGTTAGGTAATAGTTTAGACATGTTATTTGTGTACTTGCCTTATATGTTAGTTTAGACATTGTAGTTATTACCTGCTACTTCATGCATACTGTTATTCATTGTTATGCCGCATTCATGGATTCTCATGCATATATTCACTTTTTACGTGCTATTGAGGTTTTGGATTCGGATTTCCATGAGATTTTCTGGATTTGGGGAAAACCGCAAAACATATACAAACTTCTTCTTTCTCTTTTTAAATGAAAAGCGCGGTTTTTCCAATGATGTATGAGTCGTCCACCATGAGCTTGCTGATGGATTTCGAGACCCGATTCGAGGAGTTGGATGAACCGTTTCGGGTACATGGTGGACCCGGTAAGGTACCCCTAGACAAAAAGCTCGTGGTGATGACGATGAACCTGGCAGGGGGAGACTACCTACCGGTGATTTTACCCGACGCGTCGGATATCCAGAGGATACCGTCGTGGTCTTGAGATGGATGGTAGGGGCCGGTCTGGACTGACGGCGCCCTAGATATTGAGATTGAGATATTGAGATTTCGAGGTATTGAGGTACTGAGATTTGATGATACAGGCCAGTCCGGATAGCCGGAGCCTGAGGCTTTGAGACATTGAGATTTATGTTTTGTGTTGATGCTAGACACTGTTGATGCTGATTTCATTTATGATACCTCATTTTAAAAATACAAAGGAAATCTCACTGATTTATGAAAACAGTTTCTTCATTTACATGTATTCTGTTTTCATGCATTCATACTTCATTCATATGATATATTGCTACCTGAGGCACTAACACGGGCACATGAGATCACACTCGGGTTAGATATTACCCTAGCCATTGTTATAGGCTGCATGTTATTCATATATTTGAGGATATATTATGATCATTGACCTAGGTTGCGTTATTTATGCGATTTCTGTGCGTAGATGTTTTTCTACTCACGAGTTGGCAACTCACCCCCGTTGTGCCCCAGTTTCTTGCAGGTTTTGCCGTACAGGTTTCTATACGGCTTTGCTGGCACTATTTCCATTTCCGGGTGACTTGCTAGTAGGTGGGTTATTTGTATCGTACCCATCATTACATCTTGTATACTATTATTCAGTTGTATCTAGAAGTTCCATCAACCAAACATGTATTTATTTTGAGATAGAGACCAGTGATGTTATTCCTTCGACCTTAGAGTCGCGCGTTATATTTCTGTGGATCTCTTGTGGTTTGAGTTTCCTTTTGAATTTTGATCCTCGTCGTTGGCGTTGTATATTATATTGCTTGTGTGGTTGTGACCGTCGATTGACGAAGAGCTAGCTCCTGCTTGGGGATGCCTTTTTATTGATTTCGTATACTATTCATGTTATATCCCGTTTGGGGGCCAGTATTTACAAAGGAGACTCTGCCGAAATTTTCAGGAAATACTTGATGTTTTTAAAACCGCATAACTCGGCTTATGCTATTAAAACTACTTGATTTTAAATTGGTTTTCCTTCACTCTACTACTTTTCTTGGTTTTGGATTTCTGGGTTTTCGGCTTACTTAGATTACGTACGCCTCGAGATGTTTCGTAGTTTAAGTGTCGGTCATGTTCCGTACTTTCGGGACGTGACAAGAAGAGGACACCTCATTTCTTATATAACCATTTATGTTAAATGGTTAATGAGGTGGAGGTATGTGGTATGGATTTCTCATTAAATGAAGCATGGCTACTTGGTGACTCATGGAGTGACCCACCTTGTGACTATTGAAGCATGCTTGATATTTTCATTCGTGAATTATTGTATGCTTCATTCATCACAAGACTTAGCCATATTCATTTCATTATCATCTTGCACACTCTCTCTCCTCAAGCTCTCTTCTTCCTCCTCAAACCCTAAATGTCTCATGTGTTGAGAAACCTAGGGTCTTTTATGACAAACTAATCTATCATCACTCTCTACATTCTCTAGGCTATCTAGTTTAGCGAACTAGGTGCTCTAGTTACCTCGGTATTGAGGTTGGAGCTCAAAGCACATTCTCTCGGGTGGATCGTCTTTAACATGAGGAGGCCGACCTTGCAAGCTCGTTCCGATCTTTGAGGAGCCAAGTAGAGGAGGACAAGAAGACCCGAAGGACTTGATACTTTGAGGTATAACACTTTTACATAGTAGTTAACCTCTAGTAGTTTAGTTAGTTAGGGTTTAGTATCGATCCTGGAGTTTAGTCGGTGTTGCGAAGCATAGAAATCGTTTTTTTCATATTCCGTCTCCCCACAAGTGCGTGGGGTGCGCGACATCGACTTACAGTCTTTCCATCTAAGAGTATCGCATATCGGGCCTAGGGGTGGTAAATGTCGGATCCCTAACAGCACAATAAGTCGTGCCAGGATAGAGTCCAAAACACCCTGAGAAACTACTGGAGTACCTACCAGTAAATCTCGCTTGCCCTGGCCAGGGACTTTGTATAATGGCTTTCCGAACACAGCGCGATATCAACCCCTAATACCAGGAGAGACGAATCTTATCTAACCACTGCTACCTCCTAATACTTCGGGAGTGCACCCAACCACTACATGTTTCCACGACTCCTTTGAGCCATGGTAAGGTAGTGATCTAAGTACAGTGGGAACACACTCGAGACGAATAGTGATGTCATGTTAACGGACTAACATATACACATGTCACCTGGGAACTGCTACCTGACGATAGGTATAATACCAACCAGCAGTTCCCAACGAGTCCATCCAGTATAACTCATAACCCAATGAGCACCTGTATACTATCTCCAGTATTACATACTAATGGCTGTGGGACAGTCCATCTCCCCTGCTAGGATGAAAAGCGTATACACTAGTCTACTCTAGAGTATCGATGCCCCGTCTTGATAATCCTATGACTAGAGACCTGTATAAAGATATGCTTATAGACTACCCAGCCCACACTAGTGTGACTGCCATCACAACGCTGGTGGTCAAGCAAAGATCCTAAGGGCTCTACCAATATGTATAAGCGATATGCTAAAAGAAACATATACGCATATTGAGATAGAATCAAACCAAGTAGCATACTACCATTTTGAGCAAGACTGTTATTATATCTGTGTATATCCTAAGTTTCCAAAACGTAATATACAAACCAGTACTGTACAATAATGGCCTCTAGGGCATACATCACTAACACCATCGTACGTCATCATCAAGTCAAGAGTGCGGATCAATCATCATATACATCATATCACGTATGGTATAATCCATCATACGATATCATCAAGTCAAGCATGCGGATCAATCATCATGTACATCATATCACATACGGTATAATCTATCGTACGATATAATCAAATCAAGTGTACGGGTTGTAGGGTTCCTAGGCACACTAATGAGGTCTCACAAGGCATCAACCATGCCAATTTCAAAAATTTCCGGTGCCTAGAAACCCTAATGCGGATCGTTAACTCGATTTTAGGCGAAAACGATAACTAGTTAACAACTTAACTATGAGTAAACGGAAAATACAACCTTTGTAGATCCGGTCCTCCACCTCCATAGCTCCGTTATGAAGTCCCCTCGCTACGATCATCGGATCCCGGGCTCTAGCGTCGGCTTCATCGGAGAAATGGGCAGGCCAGGTCGTCGACTTCGATGCCGAAGATGATCTACGTCGAGGCAACACAAGATCAAGCTCCAACTTCACCAAGTCATGAAACTTGTGAAGAAAACACCCTATAATACTTGGCAAGTGGTAGAGGATGAAGAAATAGGAAGTGGGTTCACTTTAGAATTGGATTTCTCACTCTTTTTCTCAAGTTGCCATTAAAGGTTGCAAGCTTTTCTTCTTGCTGATGAAGAAGAAGAAGAAGAAAAGAATATGATAAGTTCTTTTAAAATAGAAAATAAAATCATTCTTATCATATTTTTAACCATGGTTTTGTGTAGAGAACTAACTAGAGTTTAGATGAATGGTTAGGGTTAGGAGAAGAAGACAAAATGGTCACTTGGTCAAAGCTTCATGAAGCTTCAACAAGCTTCATGTTTGAAAGCAACCATTTTGTTTTTCTTTAATCTTTTAACCAAAAATAAAAAGATAAATAAATAAGTGAAATGAAACCCTAACCATTCACTAAACATGGTTTAATCCTTTACACAAATCCAAGTTTGCATGTATCATCAAACATGATACAAACAAGTGCACAAAACTATATCATATATACAATGTGCACATGCGAGTGAGGAAATCCATTTAATGTGAACCAATACTAGTTATTGCAAAGTAATATATCAAATATATAATTATGCATTAAATCATTAAATCAACGCTTGATTTAATGATCCGGTCATACTGCATATAACCGACTAATATCAATAGTAACAACTTATCGAATCAACACTTGATCCGATAACCCGGCTATATCGTATATAACCGATCAATGTCACAAATCGCGAGAATCGAATACAGTATCACATACTGGTATTATTCTCGGTCCCGCACATATCTCATATGCGCTCCTATTTCGTTTCGCTTGAGCCAGGAAACCTCTGTGTTGGACTCTGAAGACTCGTCAATACGCCGGCAGCAGGTGATGATCATATCAAGCAACCACAAGCCGCAAGCGGTCTGCTAAACGTAACGGCCATCCGGGTATTGAGCGATCAGAAGATCGACGAGCAAGCCTACTCACACTCCTGTGAATCCAACCAGTAACACTTACCGTACAGTCCGGTCTCGTCGTCTGATATGTCGCATATCTCGCCTAGGGGTGGTAAACGTCAGACCCCAATAGCTCGATAAGTCGTGTCGATATGAGGTCTATAACAGTTCGAGAAACTATAGGTAACACTTACCAGTAAATCTCAGTAACCCTGGCCAGGGATTTCCGGTTATAGCCAATCGAACACAGCGCAACATCAACTCCCTATACCAGGAGAGACGAATCCCCTCCTATCGCTCATTGCCTCCATGTGATTCGGGACTGTACCCAAAAACCACCGTTTTGCATGCTCTCTTGGACATGGTAAAGTGGAAATCAAAGCACAGTGGGAACCACACAAGACTCTATGACGATCTCGGGTCAACAGAATACTCTGTACCAGTGTCACCAGAGAACTGCCATTTGACGTAAGGTATAATACCATCTGGGAGTTCTCGGCGAGTCCGTCCAGTGTACCCAGTCTCCACTGAGCACCCGTATATCATCTCTGATGTCAAACACCAATGGATATGGGATCATCCATCGCCCATCTGTATGGGTCGAGAAGGTATACGCTAGTCTACTCTGGTATATCGATGCCCTGTCTCGATACACCCACGACTAGGGACCTTGAAGGATGTACTTATGGACTACCATGTCCCCACTAGTATGATCCGTATCATAGTCCAGGTAGTCAAGTACACATCCTAAGGGCTTTACCAACATGTAACAGAGAGACTATCAGTATACACGTTAAGGTAAAGAGCAACCAGATAGCATACTATCATGTCGAGCAAGAAAGTCCTCCCTATATATGTCCAAGCATCCACTACAATATACATCCTACGTATAGTAATGGCCTCTAGGGCATACATATAACTAACAATCTCCCACTTGCACTAGGGCCATCTTATAGCAGTGGTTGTAGTATCTCATACTCAACCATCCCATGAAAATCTCTCTCTGGGAAAAGGCCTTTGTGAGTGGATCCGTCCTCTGAGTCTACTCTCCTGACCTTGATCCCTTAGAGATCAACCATCTCCATGATCAGGTGACACTGCCTTAGAATATGTCTGGATCACTGATGGGACCGGCGTTCCTTGGCATAAGCCACAACTCCATTGTCTCACAATGGTAGGAACTAAGTTCATCTCATAAACAAATATACATCCAGACTGTCTCTTTGGTAGCATCTTAAGTAGCGATGTATCCAGCCTTTATCGTCTAGTATGCCATGGTATCTAGCTTGGAACTCTTCCAACATACTGTCCCTTTACTGAGGGTAAAGACAATGCCTGTGACTGACTTTCAGTTGTCCTTATCACCCTGGAACACTTCCAGTGATTCTCCCCAGGACCAATTGATACCATCTTACTACAACTAGTGAGAATCCTAACATCTATTTAGATCTATCTCATAGATCCAAAACTCAGGATTTAATAGGTATCAGTCTGATCCTATGTGGAGAATCATAGTGATAAGCGGAGATTGATCGAGCGTAGCATAGGAAACTCCTTCCCTATCAAGAGTATGTCATCCACGTACTCTACGAGGATCACCACCATACTCCCTACTACCTTTTTGTATATACAAGGTTCATCTACCATTTTGATAAAGTCAAACTATTTGACTACTACATCAAAACAGATTTCCAACTCCGCGATGCCTGCTTTATCCTATAAAGCATCTTGTACACGTTTCCGCTGCTCCCACTGTTTACGAAGCCCTCTGACTGTGTACTTATAGACTCTCTCTTCTAAAACATCATTTAGAAAAGCAGTCATGACACCCAACCGCCAGATATCGTAGTCATGGTATGTAGCCGTGGCAAGTAGGATCTGGATGGACTTAAGCATAGCTACTTAGAAAAGGTTTCAACAAAATCCATACCTGGTCAATGATGCAAACCTTTAACAAGTCTAGCTTTGAAAGTCTCAACTTTTCCAAGTACACTAAGTAATCTTCTCAAGATATGCTTGCTCCTGATGGGGATTTAACCCTTCAGATATAGCAACCAAAGTCCATACTTTGTTGGTGTACATGGATTCCATCTCAGATCGCTAAGCATCCAGCCATTCTTACAGAGTCACTACTCTCGATGGACGGCTCGAAACTAGTTGGATCATCATCTCATGATGCAATCCTCGCTCCTACTGTCATCGAGAAACCGAAGTATCTCTCAGGAGGATGAGGAACCCTATTAGATCGGCGGAGAGGCTGAGGTTCGTTGGTAACTATTGAATTCCTTGGTTATATCAAATCATCTGCCGTAGTTTGTATAGCTGGAACCTTTCCAATTCTACATTACAGACCTTGCCTCGAGCTTGTCCGGATTTTGCTTTTAGACATAGGCCGGTCAACCCCAAATCTTAACTAGCTTAAGACATGGGCTCTTCCCATACCATATCTCATATGGAGTGGTAGGCTATGATCTGATTCGAACCCTATTCAATAGGTATGCAGCTTCACAAGTGCATAACTCCCACAAGGAAATAGGTAACTCAGTAGTACTCATCATAGAGCGCACCATATCGAATAGGGTGCAATTGCTCCGTCCCGATATACCATCGTGCTATGGTGTATACGGAGGAGTAATGCTGAGAGAGAATCTCATTCTCCTTTAGAATAGTCCAGGAATTCCGTGCTCAAGTATTCTCCTCCTTGATCTCATCATAGGACATAATATTTATACCCGTATTTTGGTTCTCTACTTCTAACTTATATTCTGTGAATATCTCAAAAGTTTCGGACTTGTGTTTCAACGGGAACATATGTCTGAATCTAAAGAGATCATCAGAGAATGTAATGAAGTACAAAGAACCGGTCTTGGCATGTGTAGACAGGGGACCTTTATACATCAACATGTATCAATCCCAAGAGTTCACTAACTCTTTCTCTGTTTCCAGTAAACGGAGCTATGGTCATCTTATCTTTGTGACATGACTGGCAAGTTTCACAAGATGTAAATTCAAACTGATTTAAATATGCATCTTTATATAACTTCAGCTAGTCGGGTCGCATTGGTATGACCTAGTCTACAATACCTCAAGAAGGATTTGTTCATTTCTGAACTCTTCCTCTTGTGTGTGTTCCATATACTAAGAACTGTAGTTTGATTTAGAACACCAATGCTTTTAGATAACGTGCCTGAACCGATCAACTTTTGATATAGGAAATGTTCAAAACATAATCCAACAATACAAAATTATATCATTTCTTTACTAATAAAGAGACTGATATGATTTTGTATATCAGGTTCGGTATCTAATAACATTCGTTCAGAATCAATGTATTGGTAATACAGGGTGACAGTGACCAACAGACTTGGTGTCACGGCCCGAAAGTACGGAACATGACCGGCACTTAAACTACGAACGTCTCGAGGCGTACGTGATCTAAGTAAACCGAAAACCCAGAAATCCAAACCAAGAAAAGTAGTAGAGTGCAGGAAAAACCAACTTAAAGCAAGTAATTTCAATAGCATAAGCCGAATTATGCGGTTTTTTAAAACATCAAAATTTTACTGAAAATTTCGGCAGAGTCTCCTTTGTAAATACCGGCCCCCAAACGGGATACAACATGAATAGTATACGAAATCAAGAAAAAGGCATCCCCAAGCGGGAGCTAGCTCTTCGTCAATCGACGGTCACAACCACACAAGCAATATAATATACAACGCCAACGGCGAGAATCAAAACTCAAAAGGAAACTCAAAACCACCAAATATATAACGAGCGACTCTAAGGTCGAAAGAATAAACAACACTGGTCTCTATCTCAATAAATACATGTTTGGTTGATGGAACTTCTAGATACAACAGAATAATAATATACAAGATATAATGATGGGTAAGATACAAATAACCCACCTACTAGCAAGCCACCCGGAAATGGAAATAGTGCCAGCAAAGCCGTAATGAAACCTATACTGCAAAACCTGCAAGAAACTGGGGCACAACGGGGGTGAGTTGCCAACTCGTGAATAGAAAAACATCTACGCACAGAAATCGCATAAATAACGCAATCCTAGGTCAATGATCATAATATGTCCTCAAATACAGGAATAACACGTAGCCTATAACAAGGCTAGGGTAAATATCTAACCCGAGTGTAATCTCATGTGCCCGTGTCAGTGCCTCAGGTAGCAATATATCATATGAATGAGGTATGAATGCATGAAAACAGAATACATGTAAATGAAGAACTGTTTTCATAAATTAGTGAGATTTCCTTTGTATTTTTAAACTGAGGTATCATAAATGAAATCAGTATCAACAGTGTCTAGCATCGACACAAAACATAAATCTCAAT
The DNA here is from genome assembly GCA_030015575.1 of Agapanthus africanus. Taxonomy (NCBI): domain Eukaryota; kingdom Viridiplantae; phylum Streptophyta; class Magnoliopsida; order Asparagales; family Amaryllidaceae; genus Agapanthus; species Agapanthus africanus. The sequence continues at coordinate 234,158,105 of CM057344.1, forward strand.
GTCTCGAAATATCAATGTCTCAATCTCAATATCTAGGGCGCCGTCAGTCCAGACCGGCCCCTACCATCCATCTCAAGACCACGACGGTATCCTCCGGATATCCGACGTGTCGGGTAATATCACCGGTAGGTAGTGCTCCCCAGCCAGGCTCAACGTCAACACCACATTCCTCTTGCCCCGGGGTACCATACCGGGCCCACCATGTACCCGAAACGGTTCCTCCACTCCTCGAATCGGGTCTCGAAATCCATCAGCAAACTCATGGTGGACGACTCATACATCATGGGAAAACCGCACTTTTTATTTTAAAAGGGAGAAAAGGTTTATTTATGTTTTTGCGGTTTTCCTCCAAATCCAAGAAATCTCATGAAATCCGAATCCAAGTCATCAATAGCATGTAAACAGTGAATATAGGCATGAGAATCCATGAATGCGACACAACAGTGAATAATAACATGCATGAAGTAGTAGGCAATAACTACAATGTCCAACTAGCATATAAGGCAAGTACACTAATATCATGTCTAAACTATTAGCTAACAACCTATGTCAAATGAAATAGTATTTTCTAAAGTGTTCGTGACATGTCAATTACCGATGAAGATGTGTGTGAGCCGGCAAGTAAGTGTACGTGGTACATACGCGTCATCGGTAATGGTGCTGGTGTCCTAACAGCATGATATTAATAATGCAATAAGAAATTATAATATAAGTATGCGATGCGGAGCGAACAGTAAAAATGAGCGGGAGCTGAATACTAGACGCAACTATAACTAATCTGCACTAATCTAATATAAGTCCTACAAATGGTGCCTTTTGAAATAACACGAATCATGGGGTTTTGAAAATAGGGGCTACGGTGTTTTTAAGAAAAGATACGTTTTTTGAAATATCCGTAGAATCCCTTGACCTGTCTTTTAAAATACGCATGATTCGTAAGCTTTGAAATAGGTAAGAATCGAATCTAATCTAACAACTAAACTAAGCTAAAGGGCTAAGCTAACAAGCTGGACTACAGGTAAGGAAACCGCCTAACGTCTGAGTCGATACATATACATACCTGTATATATATTAGTCGGTGATCCCGCCTCAATAATATCATATCCGATACCATATCTATAATCAGACATCCCAAGTCAAGAGTGCGGATCAATCATCAAGATATAGCTCGTACGTAAATCCGTCGTACGGCATCCTCCAATTCTGGGTACGGGTCAAAATCACATTCATCATACTATTCACCCGGTATCCTCTTTATCAATATTATGATCTGGTACTGATCTACGTCTAGTACAATACTGATATCGCCTAAGTATGCATGCACGTGTGTAAAAACTACGTCAAGGACCCGCTACAACGTCATGTCGTATCTCAAATACGAACCCCGCTATATCACCGATCTCACGGCCTCAAATCAAATCTCATCGACTCAGCTCAATCCCAAGTATCATCCTCAATCCGTATGTGAACACATAGTCCCATACCCATGTGAACACATAACTATAAAGAATCCCATGAGCACATATCAATAAGAATGTATGCAAGTATGTATGTGTGTATGTGTGTGTGTAACACTACCCTAGGGTTCGCAACACTAAAGTAATCCAACACACCAATATCCATCCTAAGCATCGTTATTAATCCCAAATAACATATAATAATTGTTGGTGTGTATACGCATCCGTATACACCACCACGGACTGCGGGGGTGCTATACGCCATCCACCCGACTTCTCCCCGTAGATATAAATCTACTCACCTGGTCCTCGCTAGCCGGTGCCGACGTCGCCACGTGCTTGCTTGTCGTCTCGAAGTCCACATGGGGGTACCTACATATCATAACGTACCATATCGCATTAAAACTAAATTCGAAATCGAAACGGCATACGAAAATCAAATCGGCACACGTATCACGCATAGGTCCAAACCTATCGCCTACGCATGCAAGAATAGTCAAACCGACCCTCGATGTCGATGTACAAACGTCAAACCATCGAGAAAAATCCAATCACACTCATTTGCACATTCCCGCACACTAATTTTAATATAAACTAGGTTAAAACTCACAAAAACCCCAAATTCACTTTAAAAGCCGTTTTTCCGAAAAACTAGCAAGCAAAATTACCCGTTTTATTGCAAAACTCGATGTTTAAACAATTCTAGCGGCCATAATACTTATTAAATAACTTAAATAAGTCATAAAAACCATTTCCATAATTTAATCACATAAATTTGCATAATTTCCAAAATCCTAGATTGCAAAAATATCAATTTTAACACTTTTTATTGTAAAATTCACAATTTTACAATTAAACTTGGTTTTGCATATATTAAATGGTTAAACCACTCATGAAAACCTTAATGATGTGCTAAAAATCCTAACTAGATTTTAATCCCACGTTTTTATTTAATTTCTAAAACCTAGTTAGCAATTTAGCATAATTATCACCATTTTTAAACTAACAAATTAGCAACTAGTAACCAAATTAGATTTTGCATTCAATTACATGTTAATCCCCTCATTACAATCATAAGCTAATGATAAAGAACCTAATTTAATTCAAACCCTAGCTTCAATTCAAAATTCCCAATTGAATTTCCAAACATTCAATTAAACCCACAATTTAACACCTAATTAGCTTCATTAAGGAATTTAAATCAAAAAAAATGAATAATGGGTCAAAAGTTATACCTCACAAACCATGATCAAACTTGAATTCTAGACCTCCATTTTGAAATCCTTGCACCAAGATCCATGCTAAAGGAGATGAGGGAAAATGGGTAGGAGGTGGATTTTGATTTGGATTTTTGCTTGATTTTTTGTGGATTTTTCAAGCATTTTTGAAGAACTTTTTTAAAGAGGAGGAGATGAAGAATGAAGGGCTGTTGGGGTTCAGATTTTGGCCAGAAAATGAGTGGGGGAGGAGAGAGAGGGAGGTGGAGAAAAATGGGGAGAAAGTCAAAGACAATTCAAGGTCAAAAGTCTAACTAATTTATCCATTTTCTTTTCTTTTCTTTCATTTCTTTTCCTTTGAAATTCAAGTGGGGAAAAAAATGGGGGCTGCTGAATTTAGCTAAGGGGAGAAGTAAGTGGGGGTGTGTGGGTGTGGGCACGGGTGTGGGGTGATGAAAAATGATAAATACAATACCCCAAACATCCATTTACGCCTTCAATAATTTCTAAACCGTTTTGGCAAATGATTTCGTTCCAAAAACCACATGATAAATTTTTATTTAAAGTTTTATGATGCATAAAATTTGTTTCAACTCATTCCAATTTGTAATTTTCCCTAATTAAATGTATTAGTGACGGCTTAAAATAATAATAAAATAATATTTTTTTCAGAAAATTTGAAATTTCACCAGCGGCTCAATAAATACCAAATAATAGCAATTACATAGCTAGAATATGTATATTTAATTTTTATAATAAGATATTTGTATTTTGACTTTTTACAGAAAACCCCTTTATTTTACCGATTTTTTCGAAATTTCACCGAAACGATTTTCAAAACGCTACAATCTTCCCCCCTTAAAGAAATTCGGTCCCCGAATTTAAATTCAAACTTCCCCAAATACTAAAACATCTAAGAAAAACCATCAAGTCGTCGGGGCTCCGAAACTGTAAATACATAAAACAAATCGTAGCGCAGTGCATGCGCTTGAAAAAAAAATGAGTATATAACTCAAATCAATACTCCATCAAGCATCCCGCAATCATCGGAGTCGTGGGGAAGACATCAATGCCAAATCCAAAGCAAAACCAATATGATATAACTCGAAACTATACATGTAAATATCGAATCTATATCTGTAAGTATCTGAAGGAAATGCATGCAAAATATATTCAGGTACTGTCCTTTGACTAGTCCCGCTCAGTACGAAAACACATAGCAATATCATAAAAACGTACTGCTCTATAAGAAATCAATCCCAAAATATGCACATGAATACTACGTGCGTCTGGTGCGCACGGAAATCAAAATCCATGAATGTGCCATACATGCGCACAGAAACAGCATCTAAGTGCATCGGGTGTGCACGAAACATCTGTTGTAGGCAACATGTGTGCCTGACAGCAAAATCAGGTGCATCTGACATGCACGAAAAAAATCTCGATTTAGTGCATCTGGTGCGCACCAAAATCACCCTTCAAAACATGCGCCCAACATGCGCGAAAATCCAAATCAGGTGCATCCATCGTGCACGAAATCATGAAATCCAATATCAAGCGTCGAACATGCGCAAAATCCAATCAGGTGCACAAGGTGCACAAAACAAATATCGAGGATCACAATCAAAATCGAAGTCCAGTGCATCTAAGTGCACAAAAGGCGTATCACTGCACTGCAAGCATATATAAACTATACCGAGTGCAGGAACGAAATCGTGTGCATGCATACGCACAAAACCAACTCAACTGTTTAAAACCGTAAAATCACAAACATGTGAAACTAAAGAACGAAAACGATATCAAGTGCAACACTGTGCAAAGATCGTAAATCCTCAATCATCAAAATCAAATCATACGAATAAATCACCCAAAACATCGTAATCAATAATGGCGGAACAGTACCGCTCAAGTGCATTCTCTAAGAATCTCGGCCAACTGTCGCGGTCACTAGTGGGACGTCTCGTCGATGATCATGAACTCTGTCCTGCTGGTGTGCGTAACCATGACCACTCCTGGGTCAAGGTCTTCACTGTGAATTACCAATCTTTCGGTCCATCGGCTCATCAGCCTGTCAGGTGTGCTAACGGGGACGATTCTGTTCTGGCACTTCTCTGGTCATCTCTTGGTCAATCATCGCGACCACTCGTAAGACAGCGTATTACTGGCGTCGGCCTCTAGCTCTCTGAATGTACGTGACACATCTGATCCTGGGTGCAAGTATCATTGCAGCAGTGTCCTGGAAGGAATCCTGCTCATGGTCTCTTCCATGTCTCGCCTCTGCCAACTGTCCGGAAGTCATCGTCCTTTCCTATATCTGCATCTTGCTCCAAAACGGCTGCATACCCATCGCGACTCCTTCTGGAAGGTATATCCAGTACTCTGCCTCGGCATGCGTATCGCATCTCTGATGTCGGCGGAGTGGAACGTCGTCTTATCCAGATCTTGTACGGACCTCTTTACTCCACTTTCTCTAATGTCGACTGCTTCGGAATCGTCTCATCATGGCTACATGGACTGAGCTCCAACGGCTATCCTCGTATCGGGAGTCTCCCAAGAAATGCATCTCACCACCTAGCATCCGAATTAAGTCGAGCCATCCGACCGAGTCGGCAAACCACATAATCCCCCAAGAGCTCAACCTCTTGGGCACAGTTTAATAGTATCGAGTACATACCACAGCATCGGTGGTCCAGCCGTAGAAGGGCAAACCCAAGCCTCACTAATGGCGCCGTAGAACTGCCGCAAACCCGAAGGTTCAAAGGCTTTCACACGGTCATTAAGTCGAGTTAGGGTTTCATTCTTCTAGAGGGACCATAGAATTGCCTGCATGTCTTTCCGACTACTTTAAACTTGGAATAATAGGTTTCTGACATTCGATCGTCTCTGTCGACTCTCAACGTCTCCGCGTGAAGTCGTCTCCAGCTGGAATCAATCTATCTGATAACCTCGCATCGGGGTAGGCGAACGATCCACATGTCCTAGTCATTCATCCTCGATGACTAGCGACCTTCTAGCATCTATTAGTACAACTCGTCCCGCAATAGATCCAACATATTAGGCGATATCTCGTCACTCGCAGCAACAACTAGCTCACTCGTCTGCACGCTGAACAGTGCCTCAATCATCATGAGTAAGCAACACACCAACGGTCATCAAGATCTGGCTGGCCTCTATCATTGGCTCAATCCTCTAGTGTCGATCAGCACATCTGAGTAACCTTATAAAGGTGATCCGCCAAACGCTCGTGGCATGGAAACACAGTAAAAAGACACATCTCCGCAATCGTGTGTCGCCGGAATCATGCCCTGGTCAGTCCTCGTTCGTGACGAGCTTGTGCTGACCGCAACTCTAGCCGTAGCTCTCCCTGCCTGTAACCGTAGCAGCAAAACCAAACTGGTACCGACGAGGCTAGATCAGGAAGGAATATAATACTGAACAAGGAAATGTACATCCTAAGGCTTCATAAGTGGAGTGGCGTGTCGTAAATATGCCGCGGAACATACCAACGGTACGTCACTCTACTTTAGTCACCTATTCCATCAACCAAGGGTCATCCTACGCTCCGAAGGTAAAGCCTAACGCTCTGATACCAACTTTGTCACGGCCCGAAAGTACGGAACATGACCGGCACTTAAACTACGAACGTCTCGAGGCGTACGTGATCTAAGTAAACCGAAAACCCAGAAATCCAAACCAAGAAAAGTAGTAGAGTGCAGGAAAAACCAACTTAAAGCAAGTAATTTCAATAGCATAAGCCGAATTATGCGGTTTTTTAAAACATCAAAATTTTACTGAAAATTTCGGCAGAGTCTCCTTTGTAAATACCGGCCCCCAAACGGGATACAACATGAATAGTATACGAAATCAAGAAAAAGGCATCCCCAAGCGGGAGCTAGCTCTTCGTCAATCGACGGTCACAACCACACAAGCAATATAATATACAACGCCAACGGCGAGGATCAAAACTCAAAAGGAAACTCAAAACCACCACATATATAACGAGCGACTCTAAGGTCGAAAGAATAAACAACACTGGTCTCTATCTCAATAAATACATGTTTGGTTGATGGAACTTCTAGATACAACAGAATAATAATATACAAGATATAATGATGGGTAAGATACAAATAACCCACCTACTAGCAAGCCACCCGGAAATGGAAATAGTGCCAGCAAAGCCGTAATGAAACCTGTACTGCAAAACCTGCAAGAAACTGGGGCACAACGGGGGTGAGTTGCCAACTCGTGAATAGAAAAACATCTACGCACAGAAATCGCATAAATAACGCAATCCTAGGTCAATGATCATAATATGTCCTCAAATACAGGAATAACACGTAGCCTATAACAAGGCTAGGGTAAATATCTAACCCGAGTGTAATCTCATGTGCCCGTGTCAGTGCCTCAGGTAGCAATATATCATATGAATGAGGTATGAATGCATGAAAACAGAATACATGTAAATGAAGAACTGTTTTCATAAATTAGTGAGATTTCCTTTGTATTTTTAAACTGAGGTATCATAAATGAAATCAGTATCAACAGTGTCTAGCATCGACACAAAACATAAATCTCAATGTCTCGAAATATCAATGTCTCAATCTCAATATCTAGGGCGCCGTCAGTCCAGACCGGCCCCTACCATCCATCTCAAGACCACGACGGTATCCTCCGGATATCCGACGTGTCGGGTAATATCACCGGTAGGTAGTGCTCCCCAGCCAGGCTCAACGTCAACACCACATTCCTCTTGCCCCGGGGTACCATACCGGGCCCACCATGTACCCGAAACGGTTCCTCCACTCCTCGAATCGGGTCTCGAAATCCATCAGCAAACTCATGGTGGACGACTCATACATCATGGGAAAACCGCACTTTTTATTTTAAAAGGGAGAAAAGGTTTATTTATGTTTTTGCGGTTTTCCTCCAAATCCAAGAAATCTCATGAAATCCGAATCCAAGTCATCAATAGCATGTAAACAGTGAATATAGGCATGAGAATCCATGAATGCGACACAACAGTGAATAATAACATGCATGAAGTAGTAGGCAATAACTACAATGTCCAACTAGCATATAAGGCAAGTACACTAATATCATGTCTAAACTATTAGCTAACAACCTATGTCAAATGAAATAGTATTTTCTAAAGTGTTCGTGACATGTCAATTACCGATGAAGATGTGTGTGAGCCGGCAAGTAAGTGTACGTGGTACATACGCGTCATCGGTAATGGTGCCGGTGTCCTAACAGCATGATATTAATAATGCAATAAGAAATTATAATATAAGTATGCGATGCGGAGCGAACAGTAAAAATGAGCGGGAGCTGAATACTAGACGCAACTATAACTAATCTGCACTAATCTAATATAAGTCCTACAAATGGTGCCTTTTGAAATAACACGAATCATGGGGTTTTGAAAATAGGGGCTACGGTGTTTTTAAGAAAAGATACGTTTTTTGAAATATCCGTAGAATCCCTTGACCTGTCTTTTAAAATACGCATGATTCGTAAGCTTTGAAATAGGTAAGAATCGAATCTAATCTAACAACTAAACTAAGCTAAAGGGCTAAGCTAACAAGCTGGACTACAGGTAAGGAAACCGCCTAACGTCTGAGTCGATACATATACATACCTGTATATATATTAGTCGGTGATCCCGCCTCAATAATATCATATCCGATACCATATCTATAATCAGACATCCCAAGTCAAGAGTGCGGATCAATCATCAAGATATAGCTCGTACGTAAATCCGTCGTACGGCATCCTCCAATTCTGGGTACGGGTCAAAATCACATTCATCATACTATTCACCCGGTATCCTCTTTATCAATATTATGATCTGGTACTGATCTACGTCTAGTACAATACTGATATCGCCTAAGTATGCATGCACGTGTGTAAAAACTACGTCAAGGACCCGCTACAACGTCATGTCGTATCTCAAATACGAACCCCGCTATATCACCGATCTCACGGCCTCAAATCAAATCTCATCGACTCAGCTCAATCCCAAGTATCATCCTCAATCCGTATGTGAACACATAGTCCCATACCCATGTGAACACATAACTATAAAGAATCCCATGAGCACATATCAATAAGAATGTATGCAAGTATGTATGTGTGTATGTGTGTGTGTAACACTACCCTAGGGTTCGCAACACTAAAGTAATCCAACACACCAATATCCATCCTAAGCATCGTTATTAATCCCAAATAACATATAATAATTGTTGGTGTGTATACGCATCCGTATACACCACCACGGACTGCGGGGGTGCTATACGCCATCCACCCGACTTCTCCCCGTAGATATAAATCTACTCACCTGGTCCTCGCTAGCCGGTGCCGACGTCGCCACACGCTTGCTTGTCGTCTCGAAGTTCACATGGGGGTACCTACATATCATAACGTACCATATCGCATTAAAACTAAATTCGAAATCGAAACGGCATACGAAAATCAAATCGGCACGCGTATCACGCATAGGTCCAAACCTATCGCCTACGCATGCAAGAATAGTCAAACCGGCCCTCGATGTCGATGTACAAACGTCAAACCATCGAGAAAAATCCAATCACACTCATTTGCACATTCCCGCACACTAATTTTAATATAAACTAGGTTAAAACTCACAAAAACCCCAAATTCACTTTAAAAGCCGTTTTTCCGAAAAACTAGCAAGCAAAATTACCCGTTTTAGTGCAAAACTCGATGTTTAAACAATTCTAGCGGCCATAATACTTATTAAATAACTTAAATAAGTCATAAAAACCATTTCCATAATTTAATCACATAAATTTGCATAATTTCCAAAATCCTAGATTGCAAAAATATCAATTTTAACACTTTTTATTGTAAAATTCACAATTTTACAATTAAACTTGGTTTTGCATATATTAAATGGTTAAACCACTCATGAAAACCTTAATGATGTGCTAAAAATCCTAACTAGATTTTAATCCCACGTTTTTATTTAATTTCTAAAACCTAGTTAGCAATTTAGCATAATTATCACCATTTTTAAACTAACAAATTAGCAACTAGTAACCAAATTAGATTTTGCATTCAATTACATGTTAATCCCCTCATTACAATCATAAGCTAATGATAAAGAACCTAATTTAATTCAAACCCTAGCTTCAATTCAAAATTCCCAATTGAATTTCCAAACATTCAATTAAACCCACAATTTAACACCTAATTAGCTTCATTAAGGAATTTAAATCAAAAAAAATGAATAATGGGTCAAAAGTTATACCTCACAAACCATGATCAAACTTGAATTCTAGACCTCCATTTTGAAATCCTTGCACCAAGATCCATGCTAAAGGAGATGAGGGAAAATGGGTAGGAGGTGGATTTTGATTTGGATTTTTGCTTGATTTTTTGTGGATTTTTCAAGCATTTTTGAAGAACTTTTTTAAAGAGGAGGAGATGAAGAATGAAGGGCTGTTGGGGTTCAGATTTTGGCCAGAAAATGAGTGGGGGAGGAGAGAGAGGGAGGTGGAGAAAAATGGGGAGAAAGTCAAAGTCAATTCAAGGTCAAAAGTCTAACTAATTTATCCATTTTCTTTTCTTTTCTTTCATTTCTTTTCCTTTGAAATTCAAGAGGGGAAAAAAATGGGGGCTGCTGAATTTAGCTAAGGGGAGAAGTAAGTGGGGGTGTGTGGGTGTGGGCACGGGTGTGGGGTGATGAAAAATGATAAATACAATACCCCAAACATCCATTTACGCCTTCAATAATTTCTAAACCGTTTTGGCAAATGATTTCGTTCCAAAAACCACATGATAAATTTTTATTTAAAGTTTTATGATGCACAAAATTTGTTTCAACTCATTCCAATTTGTAATTTTCCCTAATTAAATGTATTAGTGACGGCTTAAAATAATAATAAAATAATATTTTTTTCAGAAAATTTGAAATTTCACCAGCGGCTCAATAAACACCAAATAATAGCAATTACATAGCTAGAATATGTATATTTAATTTTTATAATAAGATATTTGTATTTTGACTTTTTACAGAAAACCCCTTTATTTTACCGATTTTTTCGAAATTTCACCGAAACGATTTTCAAAACGCTACACTTGGCTGCAACACTTGCCCCGTTTTCTGCCTCATGAAACTTATCACCCGTTCTCAGTTCTCTACCTTTCTGTAGCCCTATGTAACATATTACATATCTGGGATCCTGATCCGGTATCAAATACCCAGGACGTAGAGAATAGAGAAACAGTTCTGTATAAAGAACACACCCGAAGATGATGCATCAGCATGCACTCTCTTCGTTTGGGTGGCACAGGAATTCTGGTAATCCCCTTATTTCCTGCTCTTTCTTATAACAATTATAAGTTGGAGCGGGACCAACGTTCCCCAGCTCAGTATAACAAGCGGGTTCGGTCAATACATCCGTATTATTATCTTGATTAAGGCGTGACATGGTCGCTACCAGGAGAGAGAGAGAAGAAAACACTCAGCGTGCGCTCTTGCAAGATTAGATTGGTTATTATTTTATCTAATCAGGATGGCTCCCACTGTTTTTATCAAATCTTCCTTCAAACCCTAAAAGGAAAGACTAGCCGGGATTAATTACACACTACAAGTTCGCCAATCTTTCAGCCAGGCCAGTGTCGGTACTTTGAGGGAGGTCCCCCGTGCTTTCGCACGAACCTAATTAATGTAAACCTCGTTTTCCCAGAGGCGTAACCTCGTTAACACCTTTCTAGACACCTACTTGATCGGCTAATTGTAATGTATAAAACTCTCCCAGGAGTAACTCTTACTCGCAGCGGGTATCGGGATCCAACTATCTCATAGAAGGTATGCAATCTCATTGCAAATTTCAACACTTGAAATTCCCGATAATTTTGCCCTAGCGTCCTATGACCTTGACACAGGCCAACAAACCATAGTCCGCTAGTCAAGTTCAACCCGTCATTTCTTGATTGAATTAAACCCACCAGCACGACCCTTGACGCAGGCCAACAAAGTCGCACGACTACCCTAATCCAATCTGCATCATATGCATAAGCAGATAAATACTAGTTAGCTACCGCACACTACGCCTTGACGCAGGCCAACAAACGTAGCACGAATACTAACTACTACTTATCTGAAATGACGGAGGGCTACGACAGGTTTTTCTGAAAACCTATTGCGTAATGAACTTGATATCGTTGTATAATCAAATGATTTTTAAAATGGAGTGTTTTTTAGGCTTTTCTAGTTTTGCTAAAGGGGTCACTCCCGGTGAAGGGATCGTCGGCCCTTTCCTCGTCGAATGAGGTGCGGGATATATCATATATATCACTGTGCAAAGCAGAAACTATAGAAGCTATCAAAAGACAAACCGAGTGTGTAGCATCTGCCAGTTATTGCTAAAGGGGTCACTCCCGGTGAAGGGATCGTCGGCCCTTTCCTCATCGAATAAGGTGCAGGATATATCATATATACCGCTGTGCATAGCAAGAACTGTAGCTACCTGTTTTATTTTTGAAATTCGATTCTACAACATCTTAGGTTTCTTTTATTTCATTAATCTCATTAATGAAGTCCCATCATTTAAGTTACCTAAACATCACATATAAATACGACGTACACTTATGCCATCAGCATTCGTCTCGATGTCCCCTCTGTTAGTTATATGTATGCCCTAGAGGCCATTACTGTACATAGGATGTACATTGTAGTGGATGCTGGGACATATATAGGGAGGACTTTCTTGCTCAACATGATAGTATGCTATCTGGTTGCTCTTTACCTTAACGTGTATACTGATTGTCTCTCTGTTACATGTTGGTAAAGCCCTTAGGATGTGTACTTGACTACCTGGACTATGATGCCGATCATTCTAGTGGGGACAGATAGTCTATAAGTACATCCTTCAAAGTCCCTAGTCGTGGGTATATCGAGACGGGGCATCGATATACCAGAGTAGACTAGTGTATACCTTCTCGACCCATACAGATGGGCGATGGATGATCCCATATCCATTGGTGTTTGACATCAGAGATGATATACGGGTGCTCAGTGGAGACTGGGTACACTGGACGGACTCGCCGAGAACTCCCAGATGGTATTATACCTTACGTCAGATGGCAGTTCTCTGGTGACACTGGTACAGAGTAGTCTGTTGACCCGAGATCGTCATAGAGTCTTGTGTGGTTCCCACTGTGCTTTGATTTCCATCTTACCACGTCCAAGAGGGCGTGCAAAATGGTGGTTTTTGGGTACAGTCCCGAGTCACATGGAGGCAATGAGCGATAGGAGGGGATTCGTCTCTCCCGGTATAGGGAGTTGATGTTGCGCTGTGTTCGATTGGCTATAACCGGAAATCCCTGGCCAGGGTTGCTGAGATTTACTGGTAAGTGTTACCAGTAGTTTCTCGAATTGTTATAGACCTCATATCGACACGACTTATCAAGCTATTGGGGTCTGACGTTTACCACCCCTAGGCGAGATATGCGACATATCAGACGATCAGACCGGACTGTACGGTAAGTGTTACTGGTTGGATTCACAGGAGTATGAGCGGGCTTGCTCGTCGATCTTCTGATCTCTCAATACCCGGGTGGCCGTTACGTTTAGCAGACCGCTTGCGGCTTGTGGGTGTTTGATATGATCATCACCTGCTGCCGGCGTATTGACGAGTCTTTAGAGTCCTACACAGAGGTTTCCTGGCTCAAGTGAAACGAAATAGGAGCGCATATGAGATATGTGCGGGACCGAGAATAATGCGTGTATGTGATACCGTATTTCATTCTCGCGATGAATGTGTCGAATGGTTGTATGCGATATAACCTAGTTATCGAATCAAGGAGTGATTCGATAAATCGATACATTGTATACTAGTCGGTTATATGCGATATGACCGGGTCGTTAAATCAAGTGTTGATTTAATGATTTAATGCATAATTATATATTTGATATATTACTTTGCATTAACTAGTATTGGTTCACTTTAAATGGATTTTCTCACTTGATTGTGCACATTGTATATGTGATATACTTTTGTACACTAGTTTGTATCATGTTTGATGATACATGCTCATTAGGGTTTGTGTAAAGATTAAACCATGGTTGTGTAATGGTTAGGGTTTTCATTTTCTTATTCATTTATTTATTTATTTATTTTATTCATTTTGGAAATGAGAGAAAATGGTGGCATTCTTTGTTTGATATTGAAGCTTCATGAAGCTTTGACTATGTGACCATTTTTGTCTCATGCTTAACCCTAACCATTCCCACTAACCCTAGTTTAGTCTCTACACTTAACCATGGTTTGAATATGATAAGTATTGATTTTCTTTTCCATTTTTAATTAACACTTATCATATTCTTTCTTTCTTCTTCTTCTTCTTCACTTGAAGAAAGCTTGCTTCATCAATGGCAACTTGAGCAATTGAGTGAGAAATCAAATTCTAAAGTGAACCCACCTCCTATTTCTTCATCCTCTACCTCTTGCCAAGAAGTATAGGGTGTTTTCTTCACAAGTTTCATGACTTGGTGAAGTGGGAGCTTGATCTTGTGATGCCTCGACGTAGATCATCTTCGGCACGAAGCCGACGACCTTGCCCGCCCATTTCTCCGATGAAGCCGACGCTAGAGCCCAGGATTCTATTTGGACAGCGAGGAGACTTCATTGCGGAGCTATGGAGGTGGAGAACCGGATCTACAAAGGTTGTATTTCCGTTCTAATAGAAAAGTAGTTTACTAGTTCTTGTTTCGCCTAAATTTCTAGTTAACGATCCGTAGTCTAGGGTTTCTCGGCACCGTAAAATTTGAAATTGGCATGATTGATGCCTTGTGAGACCTCTTGAGAGTGCCTAGGAACCCTACAGTGGTATCAGAGCCTAGCTAGAGCCTCAGGCGATGCGTAGACGAAGTTTGAAACCCGATCGACCCGAAACCCAAACCCGTATTTGCTCTCTGGACTTTTTTGAAAAAATGGGATTTTTCCAGATTAAAAATTGCTAAAAAATTCAGCAGGGAAATATAAGAATTACGGTGCAAAAATTATCCATTGACTCATCAATAGTGCGGCGGTTCCGCGGCAACTTTATCACATTATTTTATTATTTTTGCACAGTAATTTATATTTTTAGGTTCTGGATTTTCTGAGAATTTTTTAAATTTATTCATGAGTTGAATTTTCTGGGGTGTATTGGGACTCGATGAATCGATCGGATTATTTAATTTTGTCTATGTGGCTTTCCGGGTAATGTTAGAATATGTTAAAAAGTTCGACCGGATATAAATACCCACTTTTTCCCCTTTCGGGAAATTTCCAAGTGTTGGATCTTTCCGTGGTTTAATAACGTTCTAAGTAGTGCAAGTAACACGATGGTCCCTCTAGAAGACAACAAACCTTAACTCGATTATGTGACCGTCTTGAACTGCCCTTTGAACCTTAGGGTTTGGGGCAGTACGGCGTGCCACATGTGAGGCGTTGGCTTGACCCTTCTACGGCTGGACCGTTGGTACTGAGGCACGAACTGAATGTTTTTAGACTTGTTTCATGTGTTGAGATGTATCGGGAAAACTTGGGTGTTTGGATGTTCGATCGGAAAGTTTAACATTTTCTATTTATCTGGAATGGGATACAATAATTGGAATTCACAAGTAGTTATGAGATAACTGAATGAATGTTATAAACATAGCACTTTAGTCTCACTTGATCGGTTGCCACGGAATTTTGATGCGATCAAAAGTCCGTCGCAATCACGTAGCGTACGCGGATACTCGCCGGGTAAACTTAATAGACTGCTACACTCCATAGCCCCGACCAAGTGACTGTAGGAGAACCCCGTCGCCGAAAGCATCCGTTCGGGTGCTCGCGGTAGCGGTGTTCTGCCTTGGTGCACTTCGTCGACGGTATCGGGGGTGCGGCCGTCTACTAAAGTTTGCGACGAGTATTCGATCAGGATGTCGGGAATCTTGTTGAATTGCCCGACTTGATATTGAAAAGAGTTTTCGATAATGAGACTAAAATGCGGGGTTTATAATTGTTAGGCATGTGATGTCTAAGGAATTCATTTGATTAGGAATGCGATGTCTATGCAGATTGCGGATTCCAACTGTTGTAGTTTTACACTTTCTTTTCTGTGACCGTAAGTGTAATATGTGATATCGCCGGTTTCGTTGCTACATGTCAACGACAATTGGGAGGGGCATATTTACTTACGTTGATGACATGTGATGTTATGTGTTGCTGGATTTGTTATATTAGATCATCGTGTTTGAATAGACGGGGGGTTTTTATGTGAGATGAGTGTTTTTCATTTTCATTCATGTAAAAACTTGTATGTAATATTCTTTTATTGGGACACTTCCAGGTTGCGGAAGATGTCACCCTTTGTATATTATTTACTTTTCCGCACTAGGATAGACCCAAGGAGGGGAGCACAAGTAACCGGGTTCTGGAGTCCAGTGGGAGACCAACTCGAGGAGTCGAGTCCGGGTCTCCTAACTCTAGAATTGGTAGGGTTGCTTGCCACTCTCGTAGGGGTCTAGGGGTGTGGGATTGGCTATTCATCACGACCGTGGAATCCGTGTTTTATACTGGCTCGTATTGAAAACACGGACGTCCTAGTATATCCAATATTTCATATGATTCTTCTGCTGCGATATCTGTGATGTGATCATGTGATGTTCTGTGATAGATACAGTATATAGTATATATGATATATTATATAGGCGTTACTTATGTTTTACACCCGCGCTAGCCTTGCCCCGCTCTGCCGTTAGTTACCTAACCTAACGGTGCACGAGGGGACATCGAGGCGAATGCGGATGGCATAAGTGTACGTCGTATTTATCTGTGATGTTTAGGTACTTAAATGATGGGACTTCATTAATGTGATTAATGAAATATAAGAAACCTAAAGATGTTGTAGAATCGAATTTCAAAATAAAAAGGTAGCTACAGTTCTTGCTTTGCACAGCGGTATATATGATATATCCCTCACCTTATTCGATGAGGAAAGGACCGAGATCCCTTCACCGGGAGTGACTCCTTTAGCAATAACTGGCAGATGCTACACACTCGGTTTGTCTTTTGATTGCTTCTATAGTTTCTGCTTTGCACAGTGATATATATGATATATCCCGCACCTCATTCGACGAGGAAAGGACCGACGATCCCTTCACCGGGAGTGACTCCTTTAGCAAAACTAGAAAAGCCTCAAAGACACTCCATTTCAAAATTCATTCGATCCTACAACGATATCAAGTTCATTACGCAATAGGTTTTCAGAAAAACCTGTCGTAGCCCTCCGTCATTTCAGATAAGTACTAGTTAGTATTCGTGCTGCGGTAGTTTGGCCTCCGTCAAGGCGTAGTGTACGGTAGCTAACTAGTGCTTATCTGCTAGCATATGATGCGATAGGATTAGGGTATTCGTACGGCGTTGTTTGGCCTCCGTCAAGGGTCGTGCGGGTGGGTTTAATTCAATCAGGAAATGACGGGTTGAACTTGACTAGCGGACTATGGGTAGTTTGGCCTCCGTCAAGGTCATAGGACGCTAGGGGCAAAATTATCGGGAATTTCAAGTGTTGAAATTTGCAATGAGATTGCATACCTTCTATGAGATAGTTGGATCCCGATACCCGCTGCGAGTAAGAGTTACTCCTGGGAGAGTTTTATACATTACAATTAGCCGATCAAGTAGGTGTCTAGAAAGGTGTCAACGGGGTTACGTCTTTGGGAAAACGAGGTTTACATTAATTAGGTTCGTGCGAAAGCACAGGGGACCTCCCTCAAAGTACCGACACTGGCCTGGCTGAAAGATTGGCGAACTTGTAGTGTGTAATTAATCCCGGCTAGTCTTTCCTTTTAGGGTTTGAAGGAAGAATTGATAAAAAGCAGTGGGAGCCATCCTGATTAGATAAAATAATAACCAATCTATTCTTGCAAGAGCGCACGCTGAGTGTTTTCTTCTTTCTCTCTCCTGGTAGCGACCATATCACGCCTTAATCAAGATAATAATACGGATTATTGACCGAACCCGCTTGTTATACTGAGCTGGGGAACGTTGGTCCCGCTCCAACTTATAATTGTTATAAGACAGAGCAGGAAATTGGGGAATACCAGAATTCCTATGCCGCCCAAACGAAGAAAGTGCATATGATGCATCATCTTCGGGTGTGTTCGTTACAAAGAACTGTTTCTCTGTATCCTCTACGTCCTGGGTATGTAATACCAGATCAGGATCCCAGATATGTAATCTGTTACATAGGGCTACAGCTAGGTAGAGAACTGAGAACGGGTGATAAGTTTCATGAGGCAGAAAACGGGGCAAGTGTTGCAGCCAAGTCTGTTGGTCACTGTCATCCTGTATTACAAATACATTGATTCTGAACGAATGTTATTAGATACCGAACCTGATATACAAAATCATATCAGTCTCTTTATTAGTAAAGAAAGGATATAATTTTGTATTGTTGGATAATGTTTTGAACATTTCCTATATCAAAAGTTGATCGCTTCAGGCACGTTATCTAAAAGCATTGATGTTCTAAATCAAACTACAGTTCTTAGTATACAGAACACACACAAGAGGAAGAGTTCAGAAATGAACGAATCCTTCTTGAGGCATTGTAGACTAGGTCATATCAATGCGATCCGACTGGCTGAAGTTACATTTTAGATGCATATTTAAATCAGTTTGAATCTACATCTTATGAAACTTGCCAGTCATGTCACAAAGATATAATGACACCAGCTCTGTTTATTGGAAACAGAGAAAGAGTTAGTGAACTCTTGGGATTGATACATGTTGATGTATGTAAGGTCCCCTGTCTACATATGCCAAGACCGGTTCCTTGTACTTCATTACATTCTCTGATGATCTTTCGAGATTCAGACCTATGTTCCTGTTGAAACACAAGTCCGAACCTTTTGAGATATTCACAGAATATAAGTTAGAAGTAGAGAACGAAAACGGGTATAAGTATTATGTCCTTTGATGTGATCAAGGAGGAGAATACTTGAGCACGGAAATCCTGGACTATTCTAAAGGAGAATGAGATTCTCTCTCAGCATTACTCCTCCGTATACACCATAGCACGATGGTATATCGGGGTGGAGCAATCACACCCTATATGATAAGGTGTGCTCTATGATGAGTACTACTGAGTTACCTATTTCCTTTTGGGAGTTATGCACTTGAAAAGATGCATACCTATTGAATAGGGTTCAAATCAAATCAGTTGCCTACCATTTCATATATGATATGATAAGGGAAGAGCCCATTTCTTAAGTTAGTTAAGATTTGGGGTTGTCCGGCCTATGTCTAAAAGCAATATCTGGACAAGCTCGAGGCAAGATCTGTTATGTAGAACTGGAAAGGTTCCAGCTATACAAACTACAGCAGATGATTTGGTAGAACCAAAGGATTCAGTAGAGACCAACGAACCTCAGCCTCTCCGCCGATCTAGTAGGGTTCCTCACCCACCTGAGAGATACTTCGGTTTCTCTATGACAGTGGGAGCGAGGATTGCATCATGGGATGATGACCCAACTAGTTTCGAGCTGGCCATCAGGAGTAGGACTCTGTAAGAATGGCTGGATGCTTAGCGATCTGAGATGGAATCCATGTACACCAACAAAGTATGGACTTTGGTTGCTATATCTGAAGGGTTAAATCCCCATCAGGAGCAAGTATATCTTGAGAAGATTACTTGGTGTAGATGGAAAAGTTGAGACATTCAAAGCTAGACTTGTTAAAGCTTTTCGTCATCGACCAGGCGTGGATCATGATGAAACCTTTTCAAGTGGCTATGCTTAAGTCCATCCAGATCCTACTTGCCACGGCTACATACCATGACTATGATATCTGGCGGTTGGGTGCCATGACTGCTTTTCTAAATGATGTTTTAGAAAAGAACGTCTATAAGTACACAGCCAGAGGGCTTCGTAGACAGTGGGAGCAGCGGAAACGTGTGCAAGATGTTTTATGTGATAAAGCAGGCATCGCGGAGTTGGAACATCTGTTTTGATGGATTAGTCAAAGAGTTTGACATCATCAAAATGGTAGATGAACCTTGTATAAACAAAAAGGTAGTAGGAAGTATGGTGACGATCCTCGTAGAGTACGTGGATGACATACTTTTGATAGGGAAGGAGTTTCCTATGCTACGCTCGATCAATCTCCGCTTATCACAATGATTCTCCATATAGGATCAAAGTGATACCTCCTAAATCCTGGGTTTTGGATCTATGAGATAGATCTAATTGGATGTTAGGATTCTCACTAGTTGTAGTGAGATGGTATCAACCGATCCTGGGGAGAATCACTGGAAGTGTTCCAGGGTGATACAGACGACTGAATGTCAGTCACAGGCATTGTCTTTACCCTCAGTAAAGGGGCGGTATGTTGGAAGAGTTCCAAGCTAGATACCGTGGCATACTAGACGATAAAGGCTGGATACATCGCTACTTAAGATGCTACCGAAGAGGCAGTCTGGATGTATATTTGTTCATGAGATGAACTTAGTTCCTCCCATTATGTGACAATGGAGTTGTGGCTTATGCCAAGGAACACCCGTCCCATCAGTGATCCAGACATATTCTAAAGCAGTATCACCTGATCATGGAGATGGTTGATCTCCAGGGTGATCGAGGTAAGGAGAGTAGACTCAGAGGACAACACGGCGGATCCACTCACGAAGGCCTATTCCCAGGGAGAGACAATTATGGGATGGTTGAGTATGAGATACTGCAACCACTGCTACAGATGGCCCTAGTGCAAGTGGGAGATTGTTAGTTATATGTATGCCCTAGAGGCCATTACTGTACATAGGATGTACATTGTAGTGGATGCTGGGACATATATAGGGAGGACTTTCTTACTCAACATGATAGTATGCTATCTGGTTGCTCTTTACCTTAACGTGTATACTGATTGTCTCTCTGTTACATGTTGGTAAAGCCCTTAGGATGTGTACTTGACTACCTGGACTATGATGCAGATCATACTAGTGGGGACAGATAGTCTATAAGTACATCCTTCAAAGTCCCTAGTCGTGGGTATATCGAGACGGGGCATCGATATACCAGAGTAGACTAGCGTATACCTTCTCGATCCATACAGATGGGCGATGGATGATCCCATATCCATTGGTGTTTGACATCAGAGATGATATACGGGTGCTCAGTGGAGACTGGGTACACTGGACGGACTCGCCGAGAACTCCCAGATGGTATTATACCTTACGTCAGATGGCAGTTCTCTGGTGACACTGGTACAGAGTAGTCTGTTGACCCGAGATCGTCATAGAGTCTTGTGTGGTTCCCACTGTGCTTTGATTTCCATCTTACCACGTCCAAGAGTGCGTGCAAAATGGTGGTTTTTGGGTACAGTCCCGAGTCACATGGAGGCAATGAGCGATAGGAGGGGATTCGTCTCTCCCGGTATAGGGAGTTGATGTTGCGCTGTGTTCGATTGGCTATAACCGGAAATCCCTGGCCAGGGTTGCTGAGATTTACTGGTAAGTGTTACCAGTAGTTTCTCGAATTGTTATAGACCTCATATCGACACGACTTATCAAGCTATTGGGGTCTGACGTTTACCACCCCTAGGCGAGATATGCGACATATCAGACGATCAGACCGGACTGTACGGTAAGTGTTACTGGTTGGATTCACAGGAGTATGAGCGGGGTTGCTCGTCGATCTTCTGATCGCTCAATACCCGGGTGGCCGTTACGTTTAGCAGACCGCTTGCGGCTTGTGGGTGTTTGATATGATCATCACCTGCTGCCGGCGTATTGACGAGTCTTTAGAGTCCTACACAGAGGTTTCCTGGCTCAAGCGAAACGAAATAGGAGCGCATATGAGATATGTGCGGGACCGAGAATAATGCGTGTATGTGATACCGTATTTCATTCTCGCGATGAATGTGTCGAATGGTTGTATGCGATATAACCTAGTTATCGAATGAAGGAGTGATTCGATAAATCGATACATTGTATACTAGTCGGTTATATGCGATATGACCGGGTCGTTAAATCAAGTGTTGATTTAATGATTTAATGCATAATTATATATTTGATATATTATTTTGCATTAACTAGTATTGGTTCACTTTAAATGGATTTTCTCACTTGATTGTGCACATTGTATATGTGATATACTTTTGTACACTAGTTTGTATCATGTTTGATGATACATGCTCATTAGGGTTTGTGTAAAGATTAAACCATGGTTGTGTAATGGTTAGGGTTTTCATTTTCTTATTCATTTATTTATTTATTTATTTTATTCATTTTGGAAATGAGAGAAAATGGTGGCATTCTTTGTTTGATATTGAAGCTTCATGAAGCTTTGACTATGTGACCATTTTTGTCTCATGCTTAACCCTAACCATTCCCACTAACCCTAGTTTAGTCTCTACACTTAACCATGGTTTGAATATGATAAGTATTGATTTTCTTTTCCATTTTTAATTAACACTTATCATATTCTTTCTTTCTTCTTCTTCTTCTTCACTTGAAGAAAGCTTGCTTCATCAATGGCAACTTGAGCAATTGAGTGAGAAATCAAATTCTAAAGTGAACCCACCTCCTATTTCTTCATCCTCTACCTCTTGCCAAGAAGTATAGGGTGTTTTCTTCACAAGTTTCATGACTTGGTGAAGTGGGAGCTTGATCTTGTGATGCCTCGATGTAGATCATCTTCGGCACGAAGCCGACAACCTTGCCCGCCCATTTCTCCGATGAAGCCGACGCTAGAGCCCAGGATTCCATTTGTACAGTGAGGAGACTTCATTGCTGAGCTATGGAGGTGGAGAACCGGATCTATAAAGGTTGTATTTCCGTTCTCATAGAAAAGTAGTTTACTAGTTCTTGTTTCGCCTAAATTTCTAGTTAACGATCCGTAGTCTAGGGTTTCTCGGCACCGTAAAATTTGAAATTGGCATGATTGATGCCTTGTGAGACCTCTTGAGAGTGCCTAGGAACCCTACACCCTCATGCACTGTTAGGTTAGGTAACTAACGACAGAGCGGGGCAGTGCTAGCGCGGGTGTAAAACATAAGTAACGCCTATATAATATATCATATATACTATATACTGTATCTATCACAGAACATCAAATGATCACATCACAGATATCGCAGCAGAAGAATCATATGAAACATTGGATATACTAGGACGTCCATGTTTTCAATACGAGCCAGTATAAAACACGGATTCCACGGTCGCGATGAATAGCCAAACCCACACCCCTAGACCCCTATGAGAGCGGCAAGCAACCCTACCAATTCTAGAGTTAGGAGACCCGGACTCGACTCCTCGAGTTGGTCTCCCACTGGACTCCAGAACCCGGTTACTTGTGCTCCCCTCCTTGGGTCTATCCTAGTGCGGAAAAGTAAATAATATACAATGGGTGACAACATCCGCAACCTGGAAGTGCCCCAATAAAAGAATATTACATACAAGTTTTTTTTACATGAATGAAAATGAAAAACACTCATCTCACATAAAAAAAACCCCGGCTATTCAAACACGACGATCCAATATAACATATCCAGCAACACATAACATCACATGTCATCAACGTAAGTAAACATGCGTATCCCAATTGTCATTGACATATAGCAACGAAACCGGCGATATCACATATTACACTTACGGTCGCAGAAAAGAAAGTGTAAAACTACAACAGTTGGAATCCGCAACCTCCTCAGACATCGCATGCCTGAACAAATGAATTCTTTAGACATCGCATGCCTAACAATTATAAACCCCGCATTTTAGTCTCATTATCGAAAACTCTTTTCAATATCAAGTCGGGCAATTCAACAAGATTCCCGATATCCTGATCGAATGCTCTTCGCAAACATTAGTAGGAGGCCGCATCCCCGATACCGTCGACGAAGTGCACTAAGACGGAACACCGCTACCACCAGCATCCGAACGGATGCTTTCGGCGACGGGGTTCTCCTATAGTCACTTGGTCGGGGCTATAGGGTGAGGCTGTCTATTAAGTTTACCCGGTGAGTATCCGCGTACGCTACGTGATTGCGACGGACTTTTGATCACATCAAAATTCCGTGGCAACCGATCAAGTGAGACTAAAGTGCTTGATTTATAACATTCATTTAGTTATCTCATAACTACTTGTGAATTCCAATTATTGTATCACATTCCGGATAAGATAGAAAATGTTAAACTTTCCGATCAAACAATCGAACACCCAAGTTTTCCCGAAACAGCTCAACACATGAAATAGGTTCAAAGACATTCACTTCATGCCTCAGTACCAACGGTCCAACCGTAGAAGGGTCAAGCCAACGCCTCACATGTGGCACGCCGTACTGCCCCAAACCCTAAGGTTCAAAGGGCAGTTCAAAACGGTCACATAATCGAGTTAAGGTTTGTTGTCTTCTAGAGGGACCATCGCGTTACTTTCACTACTTAGAATGTCGTTAAACTACGGAAAAATCCAACAATTGGAAATTTCCCGGCAGGGGAAAAAGTGGGTATTTATATCCGGTCGAACTTTTTAACATATTCTAAAATTACCCGGAAAAAACACAGACAAAATTAGACTGTCCGATCGAATCTCCGAACTCCCAATACAACCCAGAAAACTCAACTCTTGAGTAAGATTTAAAAATTCCCAGAAAATACAGCACCAGAATATAGGAATTACTGTGGAAAAATAAATGAAAGAAGAGACAAAACGGCCGCGGAACCGCCGCATTAGCCACGCTATTGCCGCGGTTCCGCGGCTATTTGATCGAATTAGAAGTTCCGTTTTGTACAGTAATTCTTAGAAACTCCTGCTGAGTTTTCTGAATATTTTTAATCTGGAAAAAACCCAGTTTTTAAAAAATGTACAGAGAGCGGTTTTGAATTAGGGTTTCGGGTCGATCGGACTTCTAACTCCGTCTACGCATCGCCTAAGGCTCTAACTAGGCTCTGATACCACTGTAGAGTTCCTAGGCACACTAATGAGGTCTCACAAGGTATCAACCATGCCAATTTCAAAAATTTCCGGTGCATAGAAACCCTAATGCGGATCGTTAACTAGATTTTAAGCGAAAACGATAACTAGTTAACAACTTAACTATGAGTAAACGGAAAATACAACCTTTGTAGATCCGGTCCTCCACCTCCATAGCTCCGTGATGAAGTCCCCTCGCTGCGATCATCGGATCCCGGGCTCTAGCGTCGGCTTCATCGGAGAAATGGGCAGGCCAGGTCGTCGACTTCGATGCCGAAGATGATCTACGTCGAGGCAACACAAGATCAAGCTCCAACTTTACCAAGTCATGAAACTTGTGAAGAAAACACCCTATACTACTTGGCAAGTGTAGAGGATGAAGAAATAGGAAGTGGGTTCACTTTAGAATTGGATTTCTCACTCTTTTTCTCAAGTTGCCATTAAAGGTTGCAAGCTTTTCTTCTTGTTGATGAAGAAGAAGAAGAAGAAAAGAATATGATAAGTTCTTTTAAAATAGAAAATAAAGTCATTCTTATCATATTTTTAACCATGGTTTTGTGTAAAGAACTAACTAGAGTTTAGATGAATGGTTAGGGTTAGGAGAAGAAGACAAAATGGTCACTTGGTCAAAGCTTCATGAAGCTTCAACAAGCTTCATGTTTGAAAGCAACCATTTTGTTTTTCTTTTATCTTTTAACCAAAAATGAAAAGATAAATAAATAAGTGAAATGAAACCCTAACCATTCACTAAACATGGCTTAAGCCTTTACACAAATCCAAGTTTGCATGTATCATCAAACATGATACAAACAAGTGCACAAAACTATATCATATATACAATGTGCACATGCGAGTGAGAAAATCCATTTAATGTGAACCAATACTAGTTATTGCAAAGTAATATATCAAATATATAATTATGCATTAAATCATTAAATCAACGCTTGATTTAATGATCCGGTCATACTGCATATAACCGACTAATATCAATAGTAACAACTTATCGAATCAACACTTGATCCGATAACCCGGCTATATCGCATATAACCGATCAATGTCACAAATCGCGAGAATCGAATACAGTATCACATACTGGTATTATTCTCGGTCCCGCACATATCTCATATGCGCTCCTATTTCGTTTCGCTTGAGCCAGGAAACCTCTGTGTAGGACTCTAAAGACTCGTCAATACGCCGGCAGCAGGTGATGATCATATCAAGCACCCACAAGCCGCAAGCGGTCTGCTAAACGTAACGGCCACCCGGGTATTGAGCGATCAGAAGATCGACGAGCAAGCCCGCTCACACTCCTGTGAATCCAACCAGTAACACTTACCGTACAGTCCGGTTTCGTCGTCTGATATGTCGCATATCTCGCCTAGGGGTGGTAAACGTCAGACCCCAATAGCTCGATAAGTTGTGTCGATATGAGGTCTATAACCATTCGAGAAACTACAGGTAACACTTACCAGTAAATCTCAGCAACCCTAGCCAGGGATTTCCGGTTATAGCCAATCGAACACAGCGCAACATCAACTCCCTATACCGGGAGAGACGAATCCCCTCCTATCGCTCATTGCCTCCATGTGATTCGGGACTGTACCCAAAAACCACCGTTTTGCACGCCCTCTTGGACGTGGTAAGGTGGAAATCAAAGCACAGTGGGAACCACACAAGACTCTATGACGATCTCGGGTCAACAGACTACTCTGTACCATTGTCACCAGAGAACTGCCATCTGACGTAAGGTATAATACCATCTGGGAGTTCTCGGCGAGTCCGTCCAGTGTACCCAGTCTCTACTGAGCACCCGTATATCATCTCTGATGTCAAACACCAATGGATATGGGATCATCCATCGCCCATCTGTATGGGTCGAGAAGGTATACGCTAGTCTACTCTGGTATATCGATGCCCTGTCTCGATACACCCACGACTAGGGACCTTGAAGAATGTACTTATGGACTACCATGTCCCCACTAGTATGATCCGCATCATAGTCCAGGTAGTCAAGTACACATCCTAAGGGCTTTACCAACATGTACCAGAGAGACTATCAGTATACACGTTAAGGTAAAGAGCAACCAGATAGCATACTATCATGTCGAGCAAGAAACTCCTCCCTATATATGTCCAAGCATCCACAACAATATACTGTAAGTCTACGGTAGCGCCCCGGCCGTCTACAGACGCCAAATGCGGAACAAAAACTTTTTAACTGGCGCTATCGTATGCTTTAACCCGGATATACCATTATTGCTAAACTAACAAACTGTAAAGAGTGTAGAAAGGTTATACCGAACGATCCGAGTCCTTCGTTCTTTAACCATCATCCTACGCTCCGTTGCGGCTGCTCCGATCTCTTCGATCTCCGATCTGCTCGTCCAGGTGGCACCACGTCGACGATTCTTTAAACGGGCTCCCGCCTCTGACTTGAGGAAACTCGGTCGTCAAGTTTGCTAAAAGAGACGACCAAGATTGATGTAGAGAATGAGTAGAAGACTTTGTCTCACTTCGTCCAAAACCATGGACGAACGGTTAATGAAGTTGCCGTGGGAATCGGGTGATGGAATGAAATGAGCTGTGAAATTCCATACACCGAAAACTATCATAATCTTTTTCTACCATCAAGTGAGAGTGAGTGAGAGAGAGGGGGAAGGGGCCGGCCATATATAGGAATGGGGGGGTGAGTGTAGGAGGGAAGAGGGTGACCACAAGAGAAAATATCATGTGTGAACACAAACAAATATCTCAAGTGTGAACACAAAGTGTGAACACACCAAAAGCAACCAATGAAAACACAACACCTTTTAACCTAGTCACCTCATCTAGATGCTTCTAGAAACTTCCACACTCATCTCAAGAAAAGATAATTCTGTCTTTAACCGAATGTTAAAAGACGGCTGATAGAAAACTGGAAACTGGCAACTTCCAAAAGTGATCCTGAAACGACTTTCAGGATAACCCCGTAACTGTATAAATATACCCGCATTTGTATTACGACCGAATACAAATGCAACTGAGACAAAGATATTATATCTACTCAATATAATACTCGGATCCGGCTTAAACCAAAGTCGACCAGTATCATCTGCCCGAAAACTGACACGTGCGCAAACGCTCGTGCATTTTCCGAACCCTGCCATAAAACCATACGGCCTCTACAACCTTTCGCCCGAACTTGGGAAACTGTCTGTGGGGGACTCTAATGACTCGTCAGTACCCTGGCAGTGGGTTTAACCACAAACCATCAGCGGCACTAGCAATGAGTAACGGCTGCCCACGGACTGACCTCAAGGGAGGCCGATGAGCGAACTCATCCGGAAACCCTACTGAGCCTAACATTGACAATGTATATACAGTCCGGTCCGTTCGTCTATGAGTATCGCATATCTGCCTAGGGGGCTAGTAACGTCAGACCCCCAATAGCAGTATAAGTCGTGTCGGAGTGTAGCCCAATAACACCCTGAGATACTACTGGAGTACCTACCAGTAAATCTCCAGCCACGGCCGTGGGCTATGTGTAATGGCTCTCCTAGATACAGCACGATCTCGCCCCCAATACCGGGAGAGACGAATCCCCTGCCGATCCGCTCACGTGCCTCCATATGGCTCGGGACTGTACCCAAAAACTACCTGTTTGCACGACTCCTTTGAGCCGTGGTAGGGTAGAAATCAAAGCACAGTGGGAACTCACACGAGACAAATGACGACCTCAGGTCGATGAACTAACCTGTACACATGTCACCAGGGAACTGCTATCTGACGATATGTATAATACCAACTAGCAGATTCCCGGCGAGTCCTGTCCGGTGTACTCATAACCCAATGAGCACCTGTATATATCTTAGCTGATCCAACTGACACCAGTGGCTTGTGAGACCGGCCACCGCCCCTCGTCAGGGTCTCGACTGTATACACTAGTCTACTCCGGAGTATCGATGCCCTGTCTCGAAACTCCCATGACTAGGGACCACAATTAAGGATATGCATATAAACCACCCAACTCTCACGTATATGATCGCCATCATACTGTTGGTAGTAAAGCAAGATCCTAAGGGCTCTATCAAAGTGTAACATGTAATCAGTCACCTGAACATGTACACAACTGATAAAGGCAAACCAGATAGCATACTATCATCTTGAGTAAGACTGTCCTACCGGTATACGTCCTCCGCAATCATTGCAATCACGTACCTGCGATCCAATAATTGACTATGAGGGCATTATCTCCAACAATCTCCCACTTGCACTCAAGGCTAATTATTGTGATGTCGACTACTCACAGCCCGTGTGAAACCGAACATCCAACTCCTCTACTAATCAGTTTCACAAAGCCCGTTTGTAAAACTATTGTGTTCGAGAAATAGCCTCAGTGAGTGGATCCGCCTAGATGTTTTTTTCTATATCTCTCTAAATCTCAAGTTCGAGGAGAAAGCCATCTCCAGAATCGAGTAATACCTGTCTTAGAATATGTCTGGATATCTGATGGGACCTAGTTCATAAATGAACTCCAAATCCAAACTTCTTAGACTGTATCGATCACTGAACCCAATCAGTATCCGGCACCATACCACCCACAGTATCCTCTTGGACCACCTGTCCATAATACTGTCCCTCATAAGAGGGAAAACTATAACTCTGACAATCACTCTGTCAACCATGTCACCTTTGAAGCCTGGAATGATAATCGTCTCCCGAAGGAGGCCGCCGTTATCAAATCCGTAGAACATTTACTTATGTTCTAAAACTGCTTCCTTATGTTTCTCCAGGATTGGATTAATACAAACTTATTGCATCTAGTGCAAAAACAACATCTGGTGTGGTACTTGACATCTCATGATTGACTCAGTTGCCTAAGCAAGTGATCTGCCAATCATGCCCATCCCTCTCCACTTTAGTCTGTAAGACACCTTTAGAGAGGGTGACTCCATCACTTGCAGGTACACCACCATGCTAGGAGTCAACTATTCTAAAAACCATTAGAATATCTGTCAAAGTACCCACATTGGGAAACTACCCAAATCTAGATCTAAAACCATAGATCCAGAAACCAGAATGTCAAATATTATATCCATATCCTGTCTGGAGAAACAACTGTGTGACGACCACAGTACAACCGATCGTAGTATAGGAATTTTACTTCCTATTTTGTGTATGTCATCCAGATACCATGACATCATACCCTACTACCTTCTTTAACAGATCCATCCCCTATTCTGATTGAAGTCAAACCCATGACTGTCACATCAAAAATAGATGATCTATCTCCGCTATAACTGCTCTAGTCTATAAATAGACATAAGCATCTTGCCTACTATGTTTCTGATGCTCCCACTGACTACGAAAACCCTCTGGCAGAATAATATATACGTGCACTTCTAAAACTAGTTTAGAACGACGCTATACTTATCCTCCTGCAGGGTCTCACAGTCTGGAACAACAGTAGTGTCAAGTCTGGGTAAACAAGAACCTCCCTGTCACCGTCCTTGAGGCTACCGGAGTACCTCTCAGGTGTCTGAGGTTACCTATCATATCTGCGGAGTGGCTAATGGAATGTCAAACCTGATTGAATATATAGGTCCTATTAAATTTTCCGTAATCGTTTGCGGTTCTAGAATCACTTCCAGTTCTACCATACTCCCACTACTGTTTTCTGAAAAAATCCATTTTTACTAAAACTGTGGCGAGTCAAGAACAATATCACTATTGATCTTCCAAATGGTAGAATATTAACCCTCGTCATAGACAGGGTCAACCCACAAACAGCCATTACAGAAACGTGCCCTGAGTTATCCAGAGTCTGGTTTTAAGCATAAGCTGGACAACTCCCCGTACCTTAACATCTTTTAAGGTACGAACTATTCTATATCCAATATAGAAACTTTGGCACTTATTTAATTGGAACCATATTCAAATCATGCAGCTGTCTCCAGTGCATATCAACTTAATGGAGAGAGGCTGATCAGTATTACTCAACTTAGGAATCCTTCCAATTATGAGTAACCTGAAAGAGAAACAAGTTTCTCAAAATCATTACTATCATCTGAATACCAATCACAAGAATCTACATCTTCGATCTCTTTGAAGAATCCTGATACTTGTGACACCTGGTTCTCTACTTTATTCTTATACCCACAACTTCTCAAAACTTAGACCTTGTATTTCTGCGAAACACTTGTCTAAAAACTAGAGAAGTTATAAGTAAACAGAACATAGTACGAGGACCTACCCCTTTGTCCTGAAGGACACTTGGACAACATACAATACTCTGTATAAGTCCGCTGAGTTAAACAACTCATAACCTGTGCGTCGTAGGTTGAAAACTGTACCCTGGCGATTTCCTCAAATATCACCAATTACAACGAATTCCGATATAATGAGGATGATCACCTAATTCCCAATAACTTACTCCCACTCATCATCTGTAAAACCATACAGATATGAGAATGAAACCTGGTAAATACATACCCTTGGAGTAAGTATCAAATCGGGAAAACAGTTTTCCTTTAACGATGCACTGAAACATGAAAATGTTTCGTAGGGGTATCCTGGTATTCATAGCAATGCCTCTTCCATAATCCAATTCATGACTATAACCGTATATCTCTTTGCCATCTCTCCAAATCCCTTTATTTGTCTTTAGTCGTTATCTTCTGTACACCATCGTTAGGCTAAATGGTTTTCTTCCTTCCCTACCGTTCGGCACCAGCCTATGGTTTGGAAGAAGACTATCCAGTAAGCATAATAGGTGTACCCTCCTAAACCAAGGAGTACTCATATCTTGAGAGAAGGTGATGATAAAAGACAACTGAATAATACCTTATTCCTTTAAAAGTGAAATAGGAGTGGCGATGAAGTACGCGGTTTTGGTCGTGAATGATATCAGTCGCAATTTACTTTGCCCTCTTTCTAATCCCTTTATTTTGTCTATAGTTATTGCCTTCTGTACACCCTAGTTAGGCTAATTGGTTTTCTTCATTCCCTAGCTTTCGGCACCTGCCTATGGTTTGGAATAAGACTATCCAATAAGCGTAATAGGTGTACTCTCCTAAACCAAGGAGCTCTCGCAACCTGAGAGAAGGTGATAATAAAAGACAACTGAATAAACCAATTCTATTTCTCCTAAACCTTGATCCATCCTCAAAGAAGTCCCTTCGAGTTCGTATATAACCATACGATGGATCTATCCAATGGAAGTGGATGTCCGTAGTAATACGGGTGTTCCGAAAAATACAAAGGGTAAAAGAAGGAGTGGCAATGACTTATACAACTAGGACAATCCAAAAGCCAGCATTTTAAGAAGGTTCGGTCAACAAGGTCACTGAGTCATAGTCTAGGGTCGATTAAACGTCGCTGCCAAAGAGAGAGAGAAAAGAAACACTCTGCGTGCACTCTAACCTAGATCAGAATGGTTATCACTTTATCTAATCCGGAAACCTCCCACTGTCCTGTCAAATTCTCCTCCAAACATGAAAGAAGAATCAATCGGGATCACCCGAAGAGTAAACCAACTCATCAGTGGGAATCGGGATCCAACTCTCATCGCATGATAACGTGATGGAATGCATCCACGTTACTCACACTCCAGAAGGTATGCGCATACTTGGCAAGTTTCAGTTTCTTTAGAAACTCCCGATATGATTTTTGCCCCATGCTCTTATAACCTTGGCTTTGGTCAAAATGTCATAAGTCACATGCCAAGTTCTACCCGTCACTATCTTGTCAATTTGAACCCACTCGCACATGCCCCTGACTTTGGCCAATCGGCAGAACGACTGTCCCAAACTAACTCATCTATCTATGCAACAAATGAATACCCAGCAGCTACCAAACACTATGCCTTAACTTTGGCTAAAATGCATAGCTTGAATACTACTGAATACCCAAAAGAAGTGACGGAGGGCTACGGCTAGTTTTTGGCGAAAAACCTTTAACGTAACGAACTTGATATCGCTGAAGGAACCTGATAGCTTTTTAAAATATAGTGGCGAAAACCTTTTGCTAAAGAGGTCATTCCCGATGAAGGGATCTCGGCTCTTTCCTCGTGGAATGAGGTGCATGATATTCCACTGAATACCGCTATGCAAAGCAACTTGTAATCGACTATAGTGAAGTTATTACCCTGACGCAAACTTCTGCCCAAGGGATCAGTCCCGGTGAAGGGATATCGGCCCTTGCCCCGTCGAATGAGGTGCAGGATATTCCACTGAATACCGCTATGCATAACAAAAGGAAATGTCTTTGCAATAACACTTTTTAAATTGTTCCAACAACTGCCAAATAGGTTTGCTTTCCTTTGCATTGATCAGAATCAATGCAGTCCCATCAATCAATCACACCAGAAAAGAACGAAAATAAAATGTACGTATATGCCATCCGCATTCGTCACTGGGTCCCGTCATCACCCGTTAGGTTACTTAACTAACGACAGAGCGGGGACTGGACTAGCGCGGGTGTAAAACATATACAACATCTAATAGTATATAAACCAATATACAATAATCGCTCCAGGCATGATAATATGCAACATTACAAAAAAGTAATAAGCATCACAGAACAATACAGATAATCTGGGATCCCCGAGTTTCACAGAGCCGCTGCTGAAACCCGATGTTCCCCTGTCGTGTGGATAGCCTGTGCAATGAAACCTAGACCCCTACGGGTGCGGCAAGTTACCCGCCAAAACCTGAAGCGAGGCAACCCCCTACAGCAAAGTGAATGGACCACCCAGCACTTCACGGAATCCGGTAATCTTGGGCACCCCTCCTTGGGTCAACCTGTACCCCCTACGAGTGCGGCGAATAGTCTGCCAATTCTAGAGTGAGGCCCCTCTGCCTCTCAAAGCCATGAGATGCGGACCCGTTGCCCTCCAGAACCCGGCTATCCGTGCACTCCGTCGCGGGGCAAAACCTAGTACAGTAATGAAAAATAGTACAACAGGTACATCGACCTAGTACAGTAATGAAAAATAGTACAACAGGTACATCGACCGCAAGCTGGTCGTGCCCCTAAAGAATATTATACAACAGGAAGTGACGGCAGTCCACATATTGGACGCTCGCCCCGCAATATCAAATGTACAAATAAATCCAAACTGCACTATCATTGCACACTACTATCCACCACGACAAATCCGCAACATCACAGCACAACACAGAACATCAACGCGAATGTCACGTTCGCAAACCCGTCTAAAAGAACTATAGCAATCAGACGCGGTTTACCGATCAAATGACATTCCCGGTCGGAGATATAATGTAAGCACTGTAAACTAACGTGTTTAAATTTCGATCGACTAAATATCACGAAGTGGGCCCCACGAACAACTGGTGAACAGTAACAAAATCTGGGCCCAAAAGATATATACCAAAAACCCCAAATTCCAACAGAGAAGACACTGTGCAAATTTGGTGCACTGATTCAATAGAACGGCCGCGGATGCGCGGCCAAACCATGGGTTTGGCCGCGATTCCGCGGCAGTTTGGTGGAATCACGTGCTCAAATTTGGTCGGTGTGCTTCTAAAACCCTGCACAACTTTCTGTGATATATAGAATAATTTTAGGACTTCATTTAAAATCGACAGAAACTGTGAATGGAGATTTTGCAGTTTTCGATATCCGGTTCGATCGATATTTTAAACGCGTTAGCACAAATTAGTAAATCAAAATGGTGAGGCTCTGATACCACTGTAAGTCTACGGTAGCGTCCCGGCCGTCTACAGACGCCAAATGCGGAACAAAAACTTTTTAACTGGCGCTATTGTATGCTTTAACCCGGATCTACCATTATTGCTAAACTAACAAACTGTAAAGAGTGTAGAAAGGTTATACCGAATGATCCGAGTCCTTCGTTCTTTAACCATCATCCCACGCTCCGTTGCGGCTGCTCCGATCTCTTCGATCTCCGATCTGCTCGTCCAGGTGGCACCACGTCGACGATTCTTTAAACGGGCTCCCGCCTCTGACTTGAGGAAACTCGGTCGTCAAGTTTGCTAAAAGAGACGACCAAGATTGATGTAGAGAATGAGTAGAAGACTTTGTCTCGCTTCGTCCAAAACCATGGACGAACGGTTAATGAAGTTGCCGTGGGAATCGGGTGATGGAATGAAATGAGCTGTGAAATTTCATACACCGAAAACTATCATAATATTTTTCTACCATCAAGTGAGAGTGAGTGAGAGAGAGGGGGAAGGGGCCGGCCATATATAGGAATGGGGGGGTGAGTGTAGGAGGGAAGAGGGTGACCACAAGAGAAAATATCATGTGTGAACACAAACAAATATCTCAAGTGTGAACACAAAGTGTGAACACACCAAAAGCAACCAATGAAAACACAACACCTTTTAACCTAGTCACCTCATCTAGATGCTTCTAGAAACTTCCACACTCATCTCAAGAAAAGATAAATCTATCTTTAACCGAATGTTAAAAGACGGCTGATAGAAAACTGGAAACTGGCAACTTCCAAAAGTGATCCTGAAACGACTTTCAGGATAACCCCGTAACTGTATAAATATACCCGCATTTGTATTACGACCGAATACAAATGCAACTGAGATAAAGATATTATATCTACTCGATATAATACTCGGATCCGGCTTAAACCAAAGCCGACCAGTATCATCTGCCCGAAAACTGACACATGCGCAAACGCACGTGCATTTTCCGAACCCTGCCATAAAACCATACGGCCTCTACAACCTTTCGTCCGAACTTGGGAAACTTTCTGTGGGGGACTCTAATGACTCGTCAGTACCCTGGCAGTGGGTTTAATCACAAACCGTCAGCGGCACTAGCAATGCGTAACGGCTGCCCACGGGCTGACCTCAAGGGAGGCCGATGAGCAAACTCATCCGGAAACCCTACTGAGCCTAACAGTGACAATGTATATACAGTCCGGTCCGTTCGTCTATGAGTATCGCATATCTGCCTAGGGGGCTAGTAACGTCAGACCCCCAATAGCAGTATAAGTCGTGTCGGAGTGTAGCCCAATAACACCCTGAGATACTACTGGAGTACCTACCAGTAAATCTCCTGCCACGGCCGTGGGCTATGTGTAATGGCTCTCCTAGACACAGCACGATCTCGCCCCCAATACCAGGAGAGACGAATCTCCTGCCGATCCGCTCACGTGCCTCCATATGGCTCGGGACTGTACCCAAAAACTACCTATTTGCACGACTCCTTTGAGCCGTGGTAGGGTAGAAATCAAAGCACAGTGGGAACTCACACGAGACAAATGACGACCTCAGGTCGATGAACTAACCTGTACACATGTCACCAGGGAACTGCTATCTGACGATATGTATAATACCAACTAGCAGATTCCCGGCGAGTCCTGTCCGGTGTACTCATAACCCAACGAGCACCTGTATACATCTTAGGTGATCCAACTGACACCAGTGGCTTGTGAGACCGGCCACCGCCCCTCGTCGGGATCTCGACTGTATACACTAGTCTACTCCGGAGTATCGATGCCATGTCTCGAAACTCCCACGACTAGGGACCACAATTAAGGATATGCATATAAACCACCCAACTCTCATGTATATGATCGCCATCATACTGTTGGTAGTAAAGCAAGATCCTAAGGGCTCTATCAAAGTGTAACATGTAATCAGTCACCTGAACATGTACACGACTGATAAAGGCAAACCAGATAGCATTCTATCATCTTGAGTAAAACTGTTCTACCAGTATAGGTCCTCCGCAATCATTGCAATCACGTACATGCGATCCAATAATTGACTATGAGGGCACTATCTCTAACATATACATCCTATGTATAGTAATGGCCTCTAGGGCATACATATAACTAACACGGGTCTATGGTCACGTACATCCTATCATCTCATCTAGTTACATATCATCACATGTTATATCATCTCATATCGCATAAAGAACATATATATCACCTAATGTTCATATAATATATCATATCATATCATGACATTTTATCTTATATCATATAACATGGCCTCGTGATATCATGTCCGATCATATCGACTCATATCATTATAACGTGGCATATCGTCATCTCGTGATGTTATATCGAAGTTATCCTCAAACTTATGTATGTGTGTGTGTGATGTATCTACCTACATATATACATACATATATCTGTGTGTGTAACAACATATATACCAATGGCTGGAGACTATGAGAATAAGAACTAAGGATATTCCTCCCTACGAGTACGCTTACTATTGCCAATGGTCTCCTAGAACCCTATTAGCTAAGTATACATATCTAATATTTATATATATAACTATATACCTAGTACCCTAATACTACGGTTGCGGGGGTGCTATACGCCATCCATCCGACTTCCTCCGTAGATATATATCCACTCACCTACTATCCTCGCTCTAGCCGAAATCGATGAACGCATTGCTCTCCTTCGTCGTCCTGGAAGTCCACGCGAATGTACCTACAAATCAATTCATATCGTATCGAAATCAAAATTAAATTCGAAAACCGATACGGCAAGCTAAGTGCACATAGCTTAGAACCTATGTTCCACTTATGTTAAAGCAACAAAACAACCCCCGACGTTGATGTACGAATGTCAAACGACAGAGTCAAAACTCAAATATCAAAAACCAGGTTTCAAAAGTCAGAAAATATCGACAGAAAACAAATAAAATGACTCCAGATTCTACCTAAGCTGAAATTAAACTTTTTTGCATATAGGATAGGTCTAGTTATCTAATTAGTGAGCTATAGACCAAGTTTCAGACCCTGGCTCCAAAATTGGGCGGAAAATTGCGGCCAAATTGAATAAAACGGCGGCCAAAAGTTAAGGGATTAGGCTCGGGTTTGTAGTGTAGCTTCCTAGTGATCTGCACATCTCACTGTATCTGCTAAATTTTTTTCAGAGTTCTAGAGTCATCCCGGATTCCATTTGAACAACAAAAGTCAATGAAAAACCGATGTCGGAAAATTCTGAACTCAAATTTGGCACTTCTAAACTCACTTAGACCAGGAATTCTATCCCTAAAAGGCCAGTAGTCACTCTCTAAACTCTCTACTATAACACTACTACTCATTTAAACCACCAAAGATCACCCTAGAATTTTCCAAGTTCACTAAACATACACTTTTAAACTCTAAACTACTTTGTGAGGTTAGGAAACATAAAAACTTGGTGAAAGATGAGTGTTTTACCTCAAAAAGTAACTCAAGAAAATTATAAGATGGACAAATGAGCTCAAAACTAGAAATTGATCCTACCATAATTCTTATAGTGAGCTTAGAAATAATTTTTGTAAAGGTTGTGTGACATTTGGAGATGGTTTTGAGGGTGTTTGTGGGGGTGGTAGTGAGAGTTTTGGAGGTGATGAAGCATGAGGAGGATGGAGGAGATGAAGAAAATAAGTGATGAAGGGAAATAATGATTGAACTAGTAAACATTTGTGTAACGTTTTAAAATAAATAAATAAATAAATAAAATTATTTAAGTGAATTTTCTAATTTTCGGTAAAGTAAAACGTATTTTTCGTAAAATTAAACCGTAATTATTTTTCATTATAAATTTAAAAATACCTATTTTAAATATGTTATTACTAGTAAATGGTGTTTATTTAGCCACTTATAAATTTTTAGTTTAATTAAATATTTTTCCTAAATTAATTATTTTAAATATTAACATAAGTTTTATTTATACACTAAATTAGTGTAAATTACAAATTTGAATGGGTTTAATTAGAAAAAGTGAACCATTATATATTAGAATCAAGAAGATATTAACTTGTTGGTGGAATGAAAACTCAAGTTGGTTACTAGTTTTTATTGATAATTGATAAATTGTGATAAAAATTGCTATTTTTGCTAACTAGATTTTGGAAATTCTTAATTAAATGAAATTTAAAATCTAATTTATGGTTTCATTATGTTATTATTATCATGAATTGTATTTTAGTAAGTTAATTCATGTAAAATCATGTTTAGTTGTGATATTGTGAAATTTTGCTTAAAAGTATCGAAATCGGGCAAGTTTGCAAACTAGAATTTTCAAACTAATATAAATTAGGGTGTTAAAAATATAGTGATGGTTTATATAGTTTAGTTATGCTATTTAATGAGTTTTATGACCATTAGTTTCATTTAAATGTCAAGTTTTGAAGTAAAACGGTAATTTGGCGTTTTCGGGTTTTTCGAAATCGGACGATTTTATTGATTTTTAGGGTTTTGATGGATTAAATCATGTTTTATATTATAAGTAACGAGTTTTCTTTTAAACTACAAGTTGTTTGTTGATATTTATCTCGATCAATCGGCGTTAGTACGCCGATATCGAGCGATATTTGGTTCTTTTGCATGAGCGGGACATAGATTTTCACCTATGCGCGTTTCGTGCGTCGTTTTGGCTTTGTCTGTGATTCAGTTTACGATATTATATGTGTTTGCGTATAGGTACCTCTCACGTGGACTTCGGACGAGGAAGAAGAGGAGGGCGACATCATTTTCGGCAGACAAGGACCAGGTGAGTAGATGTATATCTACGGGGGGAAGTCGGGTGGATGGCGTTTAGCACCCCCGCAAACGTAGAATAGGGATAGTACTTATTGTCATTAGGAAGCCAGACGTGACCTTAGATTCTTGATGAGTAGGACCCTAGTAATGACCCTAGGTTGGACTAGACTGATTTAGAAAGACCATACCAGAGGATGAATACCTTGGAAGAGATTCGTAGGTTTCAGGTAGATACACACACATGCACGCACTGAGACTCGACATAGTGTATACGTGTATGTATATATATATATATATATATATATATATATATAGGACTAGGTGTAGGTATATATATATACACAATACATATATGTGATACAAGGATGTGATATGATACACGGGGATGAAACAATATAACTGGGCTGATGCCGTGATTCTTGGCTATACAGTCGTGTTATGATATTAGCGGATCATTAGAAAATGAGATAATGGATTTGTATACATGAACAATAATAAAGGATGGTGATGATATTGAAGTATATGGGACTCTAAATAGAACCCGGACCGTAACTTGTGCCTAAAATTCTGATATGATATATGTGTGACCTGATTACGATATCATATAGGTGTGACTTGATTTTGATATGATATATATGTGTAACTTGATTACGATATCATATAGGTGTGACATGATTACGATATGATTTAAGTGTGACTTAATCACAATATGATGCATATACATGATATTTATGAGGATAAATTAACGATGTATATTTATGCTGGCAATGATATATGATTGATGTATGCGATTATAGTATAGCATCTTGATCATGACATGTGTTGATGATGATATTATACGAATGATGAGACACGTAGGTGATACTTGACCCGTACCCCGATATTGGGATGCCGTACGATGGATTTTACCGTACGAGGTATAGATGTGATGATTGATCCGCACTCTTGATTCGAGGAAGCCGTACTACGTACGTGACGCTATTGAGACTGGATCGCCGACTATTAGAGATATGGATTCAGACCTTAGGTGGACTTTTAGTTCTTATTGACTAGTTTCTTAAGTTTAGTTCCTTAGGAGGTTAGATGGACACTAGTTTAGGCTCGAGTCATATAGTTGTAGTTGTACTTGTATATCAAATGAGTGGTTGTTGCACATCTGTCTTACATTCAGGCCGTAATCATTATGGTGCATGTTCATACATATGTTTCTATAATCAGAATAAAACTTTGCCTGTTAGGACACCAGCACCATTACCGATGATGCGCATATTCCACGCACACTTATTTGCCGGCTCACACACATCATCATCGGTAATTGCTATGTCACGCACACTTTAGATCATATTATCTTTTATTGATAGAATCAGCAAACAGCTAGATCGATATAATATTGTGATTACTCTCTGGTGTTAGTATAGACATGGTATTTATTACTTAGACATTTCATGAATTCGCATTTTCATGTTATCATGCAGTATTATGGGGCATATGCCGACACTTATCATGTACTTACTCATGATTTGGATTTCTATGAGATTTCTGGATTTTTTGGGGAAAACTGCAAGAATATATAAAAACTTCTCTCTCTCTCTCCTCCTCTCTTTTTAAAACATAAGATGCGGTTTTCTCGTGATGTATGTGTCGTCCACCATGAGATTTCATGTTTTTTTGTTGGATTTCGAGACCCGATTCGAGAAGTGGATGAACCGTCTCGGGTACATGGTGGGCCCGGTATGGTACCCCGGGGCAAGAAGATCGAGTTGTAGACGATGAGCCTGGCAGGGGAAGGCTACCTACCAGTGATGTCTGGCGCGGCAGATATCCGGAGAATACCGACCGTTGTCGTGAGATTTGATGATATGGGCCGATCCGGACTGACGGAGCCCGAGATATTGAGACTATAAGACATTGAGATTATGAGATATTGAGACTTGAGATTTACATGTTTTGTGTCGATACTTTACACGGATTTCCATGGATTTTATCGTTGATATTTCAGATTTCTATACACATCTTACTATGATAAAAGCTAAAGATTTCTTATACAGATATATCTAGATTTCAGAATTGGTTATTTTACATTCATGGTGCATGCATACTCATTCACATGGCTTAGTACTATATGAGGCACTGACACGAGCACGGAGTATTTGCACTTACACGTAGCTTATTATCCTGCCTTTACTTGATGACTAGTAGTATATTATTATATTATTATGACATAGGATAGCGTCGTGCATTTCGATTTCTTTTCGCGGATATCTTCTACACGAGTTGGCAACTCACCCCCGTTGTGCCAAATTTTATTACAGGTTGATGTACAGGGTTCCTTGGCAGTTTGCTGGCACATCTTTTCATTCCGGGTGATTTGCACGGTAGATTGGTTCATTTGTATCTGGACCGCCATTGTACTTTTATTATTTCATTTGTATCTAGAAAGCTCTATCAACCAAACTTGTATTACTTGATAATTACTGGACCAGTTATTTATTTCGACCTTAGAGTCACGCTTGTATTATTATGATATCTGGTGGTTTTGTTTTCTTTTGAGTTTTGAGCCTCGCCCTTTGGCGTTGTATACTTTTGTGCATTGGTGTGGTTGTTTCTTCCTTTTGGCGTAGAGCTAGCTCCCGTTTGGGGATGCTTTTTATTGTTTGTATATATATTATTCTTGTTTGTACACGTTTGGGGCCAGTTTTTACAAAGGAGACTCTACCGAAATTTTTGAGAAAATTTGATCTTGTTTTTAAACTTGTTTTTCTATATGTTTTCTTTTACTTCTTCTTCTCTTTATGGTTTAGATTTCTGGTTTCGGCTTAGTTAGGTTACGTTGCGCCTCTAGACGCTTCGTAATCTAAGTGCCGGTCACGTTCCGTACTTTCGGGTCGTGACAATTTGTGACCATGGTTCGTTCTCTCTTTCCCTCTCTCACCCCATACCTCCTTGTCCCCTCTCTCACATTATTCTATTCTTTTCTTTTTCTTTTCTTTTCTTATTTTCTTTTTAAAAAACAAAAGAAATACAAAACCATGCAAAGATACATAATACAATGTGTCATGGCACATTAAACATGGTTAACAAAAAATGTATTTGGTTTAATACATAATTAGTAATCTACTAATCAAGTTTAACATAAACTTGTATATAAATAATTGTATACCAATTTATAAAATGCCCAAATCAATCAAATACTTTCATAATTAATAATTCATATTAATTTCCAAATATTTTCCAAAACATAGGTATATAATTATACAATTTTACTAAAACTTATTTCCATACTTGTATAATATTCATGAAATTTATTATTTTATTACTTAAATTCCAAAAATAATATTTTATATTTTCTGAAATGTCACACCTCTTAAACGTACTCTAAGACCAAACATGACAAGAGAGATTCTCCACCCTCAAGCAAACCTCTGAATGACGCCGGTATGGATGCGACCCCTCATACCCCATTTACCTAATAATTTTAAATCCAAACCGATCTGCATCATCAAAAACACTGGGCCACTTAGCCTTGAGAGAGAGCCCGACCTCATCAGGAAAGTGGGTCATATATCCTGA
Organism: Agapanthus africanus; assembly: GCA_030015575.1. Taxonomy (NCBI): domain Eukaryota; kingdom Viridiplantae; phylum Streptophyta; class Magnoliopsida; order Asparagales; family Amaryllidaceae; genus Agapanthus; species Agapanthus africanus. Next base: position 234,200,788 of record CM057344.1, read on the forward strand.
TGGGTGAGGCACCGACTTCCAGTTATGAGTACTAAAAGGACCTGACAGGCTCCGAAGTTTTTGCATGATCGCACGAGCCAGAGGCATTCCATCTTTTGCTTTAACAAGCTTAATGATTCCCAAAGTCTCCGCTAACTTCTTTCACCACATCTCCATCTCATCAGTGTACGGAATGGTAAACAATTCATCCTTTCTACACTTAAGCTTTTTGGGCTTGCTCTTCGCTCTTCAAATATTGAGACAGAGAGGAGAGATAATTTGACCCCCACTTGAAGTGGGATCCATCTATATCTTTAGTTGCTAAAATAAATGATCATAGGAGATTTGATAGCAAATTTTAATTAATTCCAAAATTAATTTCATTGTCTATATCAAAGTTTTAACTTAGTCCTAAACATAAAAAAACATGCATTTTACCTCATTAATTTAACATTCATTAGCTCTTGAGATGGATGATTCTCAAAATAGCCTGAAGCCTTCCCCTCTAAATTCTCTCTTTCTTCTCTATAATTTTTTCCCCTCCCTAGCTTTTTTTAATCATTTCTTTTCCAAAATCTCTAATTTAAAATATCACCTACATTTTCTCTAATCCTCCAAAGAGTAAAGGTGGATTCAAAAGGGTATGGATTTTAAAAAGATAAAGAAAAAGAAAAGAGAAATTATGTTAGTCAATTAAATATATTTAAGGAGTGTTCTTGGCATAAAAAAGTCTTACGGGCGGAAAAACTAACACCATAAAGGTTTTTGGGGTAATATGCATATATTTCAAGTTTAGAGGCATATTTAACGCAATAGCGAGTAGGGTTTACTGCATTTTAGCCTAATTTAAAAGGCTAGAGCAACTCAAATTTGTTATTTTGATTTAGCTTTGGTGATGGGGTGACAACCTAAATTATTATTTTGTATTTCTTTGAACGAAGCAGATTCATTTGTCTCTAGAATTTCAATTTGGTGATCCCTCTCCTCATTGCATTAAATTTGCAAAGATAATAACCACGTGCATGCCATGCTTAAGCTAACTACCCCACAAATTGTCACGACCCGAAAGAGCACATGACTGGCCCTTGAACCAAATGAAGTCTATAGGACTCCATCTGATCCAAGTAAACCAAAAGCCCAGAAATCTAAAACCATTTTAAGAGTAAATAAAGAAAACTGGTTTTAAAGAAGTGAAGGAAAACATGTTTGAAGTCAAGGTTTTTTAAATAACTAAGACGAATGTGTATTTTAAAAATGTAAAGTCTTTTCTAAAAATTTCGGCAGAGTTTCTTTTGTAAATACTGGCCCCGAACGGGGTACAACAAGAACAGTATATATATACAATGATAAAGGAATCCCCAAGCGGGAGCTAGCTCTTCGTCAATCGACGGTCACAACCACGCAAGCAATAATAATATACAACGCCGAAAGGCGAGGTTCAAATCCAAAAGAAACTCAATAAGCATGAAAAACCGCAATACTACTAAGCGCGACTCTAAGGTCAAATAATACAACACTAATGTCTAAGTCTGAAACAATATACAAGTTTTGGTTTATGGAAATTCTAGATACAAAGAATAATACAAGTACAATGGTGGTTCTTGATGCAAAAGAATCCACCTACCAAATGCAATTCACCCGCAAGGAAGCAGTGTGCCAGAAATGCCGCAAAGAAACCTGTACGGCAAAACCTGCAAGAACTGTGGCACAACGGGGGTGAGTTGCCAACTCGTGAATAGAGAATATCTACAAGCAGAAACCGAATGCAAGACATAATCCTAGGTCAAACGATCAGTATAATATAAACCACAAGAGTACGTCTGAAGTATGATAAGGTGGCAATGTAACATCTAAACATGTATGTAGTGCCAAGTACTCAGGTAATGACATGTCATCAGTATAAGGTATGTCTGCATGAAGTAAATATGAAGAAGTATTAAATGGATATCAATACACATATATTAGCGTCCCATACCACTAATATTGGTGTAAGGGTATATATAACAGCGCCCTCATATCCTGTTATATATACAAATGAAGTATGATCAATGTAAATCCAGTCTGTATGTGATCAAGTCTGTATAAACGTGGAACCCGTCCACCCGTCACCCAATGACAAATAAGCATCGTGTATGCAAATATGAGGATATAAACAAAATCATGGAAAAACATCATGAAACCCGTGCCTAGCATCGACACGTAAATCCTCATCCATATGGGGCTCCGTCTGCGGTATCGGCCCTCGGCCCCGGCAGTACGGGTCATCCCATGTCCTCATCCATATGGGGCTCCGTCTGCTGTATCGGCCCTCGGCCCCGGCAGTACGGGTCATCCCATGTCCATCTCTCAACTCCGGTCGGTATCCTCCAGATATCCGCCGAGCTCAAATACAATCACCGGTAGGTAGTAGTCCCTCCGTCAGGCTCACCGTCTACTACACAGCGAAACCGTTCTCACCCCGGGGTACCATACCGGGTCCACCATGTACCCGCAATCGGCCTCATCCGCCTCCTCGAATCGGGTTTCACATATCGCTCTCAGCACCGAGAAAACACATGGTGGACGCACTGAAATATCATATCAAGGGTAACCGGGTTTTTAACACAATTATATATTCACTTTTGAAATACCCACGTTTCCCAAATCCAGAAATATCATGGAAACAACATATCTCAATGCGTATAATCAAAACATGATGTATGCGACATGTAAGAAAGGTAAGCATATCATAAGTCATGCAACATGGAATAGTAATGTGCACATGTCGAGGGAAACCGCTCTTTTAAAACGAATCAGTTTTGAAGAACATCATGCGGTTCCCAAATCTCTAATCAAGTCAGAATCATCTATGTTTGTGTACAGGTATAAGTGTACAATATGCCATGCAAGAATCATATCATGAATACAACAGTACTACAGTGTTGTGGCATGGCAATTATCGATGATGAAGTGTGAGCCGGCAAATAGTGTGCGTGGACATACGCATCATCGATAATGGTGCTGGTGTCCTAACAGCATGATAATAATATAGCAATAAACATATGCAATCAATGTGAATAGCATGAATATGCGGAAATCAAATAATCAACACCACAGTGAAGAAACTACATCAATATTTATATGTCATGCAGTTATGCCTTTTGAAATAAGACAAATCAGGGTTTTAGTAAAATAAGGGGTACGGTGTTTTTAAGAAAAGATACGCCTTTTAAAGTATCCGTAGAATCCCTTTGTTTGTCTTTAATATTCCTGATTCGTAGTTTTTGAAATAGGTATGACTCGGGTCTAGTCTAACATCTACTATGCAAACTACTGATCTAAGTATCAAGCCAATCGGGAGGGGTATGGAAACCACCTAAATCTGAATCGATATATATATAGATATAATAGTCGGTGATCCCACCTCAATAGTATCGCGTACGATACAGTATATCATATGACATCCTCAAGTCATGAGTGCGGATCTATCATCAATGTAAAGCTCGTACGGTAAATCGTTGTACGGCATCCCAATAGCTGGGTACGGCTCAATATCACACTAGCTCATCACATCTCAGGTATCACTACCATCTATCACATAATCTGGGGTACTGATCTAAGTCTAGTACAACTGATACCATCAATATACTGCGTGTGCAAGCACACGTCCCAAGGCCCGCTAGAGATCACGTATCGTATCCCAAATACGAATCACATCAAATCACCGATCTCGCGGTACAATGCCCAACATCATCGACTCATCTCCAATGTCATCCCAATATCATCAACACAGTGCAAGTATAATGAATATGCAAGGGTGTGCGTGTAGGTGTAAATCTATTCTAGGGTTCGCGACTATGAACTACACTAGTCACTTCTAACCCTACACTATCCATAGTACACCTAATCTATCATATCCACGACACACTATAACTATCAAGCATAATATATAGTATACTAACTACGGACTGCGGGGGTGCTATACGCCATCCACCCGACTTCCCCCAGTAGATATAATCTACTCACCTTGCATCTCTATCTTTCGATGTCACCACGCGCTTGCTTTTCGTCCCGTAGTCTTCATGGGGTACCTACACATCAAGGGTCGTATATGCGCATTAAAACCAAATCAAAGCTAAAACGGCACATGAAACCCAAAACGATACGATAAGAGGCCTATAGGTTAGAACCTATGGCACGCCTTCAAAACCATCAATAAATCCTCTATATCGTCGTATAAACGCCAAATAGTCGAGGCAAAACACAATCCACAATTACAAAATTAAAAATACGGAATACGGAAACATGAATCCAAAACAGCAACTTAGGAAATATGTCCCAGATTTCACCCTAGGTCCAATTAGACAAAACTATACATACGAGGGGTCTAACCTATACATGTAGGAGCTGCAGAACCAAAACGACACAGATTGGTGCTGGTCAGGCCGTAAATTGTGGCCAATTGGGATTAATTGGCGGCCGGGTAAGGGAGTTAGGGGCTAGGGTCTTGGTGGTGGCTTCCTGGGTGCATGCACATGCCACTGTCCAATAAATTTTATTTTAGGATGTCCCGGGTGATAGCAGATCCCAATTAACCTTCACAGATTGACAAATTTTCCGATATCGGTTTCCAAAATACATATTCTGGGTTTAGGCTCTAGGTTAGGGTCTCAATTCATGCACTAGGGTGTTTATATAACCTCAACTGAGCTTAATTTCACAATACAACACAAGTTTCCCTCAAACCCTAACTAGGTTTTACCTCAAGTCACCAAATCACACAATATCGGTTCAATCACAACATGGGGGTGAAAGTAATGCTAAAACTAAACTAAGGGTTCAGTAAATACCTCATTTGGCAACTCAAGAAAATTCTTGAGTTGCCCCTAGTGGCCAAAATCCTTGCTTCTTTAGTCCAAAGTGTAGATCAAGAGCTTGTGCACACATTTAATGAAATGGAGATTGGGTTTTGGTGTAGTTTTGGATGTGTTTAGAGGGCTTGAAGAGGGGAGGGAAGTGAGGAAGGAGCAGCAGCAGCAACAAATGGTGGGAGAGGGAGAGAAATGAGGAAAAGGATGAAGAGAAAATGCTAAGTCCATGGTCAAAGTAAAACCCATACCTCTCTCTCTCTCACCATACCTCATATTATATTCCCTTTTCTTTTCTTTTTCTTTTCTTATCTCCAAAATTCCTTCTCACATAAATAGTAACCCCAAAACAACCCATGGTGAAAATGCACAAGTGTGAAAAAGAATGATATGTGCATGTTTTGCACAAAAATGCAAAAAAACCGATTAGCGATTTTTAATCGCGATTAGCACTAATTTAGCATATAACTAATCAATTAAACTTAGAAATGGCATAATTCTCTAATTTACCCTATTTTATAGTTTTCCATAATTTTTCTAACATTTTTCCAGTTTATTTGTATTTGAAAATACCAAAATATTAAAATATTCAATAAAATAATATTAAATTATTAAAAATTCCCAAAAATTAATATTTTATCTTTTTGAAATGTTACAATCTGCCCCCCTTAAAGAAATTCGGTCCCCGAATTTAAATTTAATCCCCCAATTACAAAAACATTTCAGTAAAAATCCAATTTGTCGGGGCTCCGAAAACATCAATACATAGCGAATATCATAAAAATGTACTGCTCTACTAGAAATCAATCCCCAAAATGCATATATAAGAATATCCTGTGCGTCTGGTACGCAAGGAAATCAAAATCCATATATGTGTCAAACAGGTGTACAAAACAACATCTAAGTGCAACTGGTGTGCACGAAACATCTGTCGTAGGCAACGTGTGTGCCTGACAGTAAAAAATCAGGTGCATGTGACATGCACGAAGAATCCCGATTTAGTGCATCTGGCGTGCACCAATATCGTATATCAAAACACTAAAGGTGCATGAAAATTATGCTGGAAGTGTAAATCAAATCACTGTATAAGATAGGCGTGAAATCACAATCAATACCTCGAATGTAATAACTATGCGCAAAATATAAATATCTAATAGGTGCATGAAACAATATCATGAAACTCAGTCATCAAAACTAAATCATTCAATAAAACGCCCAAAACACCGAAATCCAAAATGACGGATACGAGATAACCGAATCACAAAATCACAAATCATAAATACCGTTGTCGGTAGTTCCTCCTTCAAGGTCGAGAAGGAGCCGGTGCATCCAATGCTAGCAGCGCAAGATATCTACTTGCCTCTTGCTCACGGTCTGGCGTCCTCTGACTCCGGGTCATTATCTTCTCTGCGGATTACCCTTCTCGCAGTCAATCGGCTCATCGGCCCTGTCAGGTGTGCTAACGGAGACGATTCCGTTCTGGCACTTCTCTGGTCATCTCTCGGTCAATCCTCATGGCTACTCGTAAAGCAGCATGTCACTGGCGTCAGCCTCTGGCTCTCTGAATGCACATCACACATCTGATCCTGGGTGCAACATCATTGCAGCAATGTCCTGGAAGGAATCCTGCTCAAGGCCTCTTCCGATCTTGCCTATGCCAAACTGTACGAAGGCTGGCTCTCTTGCATAATCTCTCTTCACTCGATGGACATCTGTGTCCTCAGCACAACATTCTCTCGGAAACTGGTCGCATCCCAACGCCTCTGTAAGCATATCAGGTCTCTAGTCTCGACGGGAAGTTATGACAGCTCGTCAGCGTCTCGCACGAACCTCTGGTTCCACTTGTCTCTATTGTCGTCCACTATGGCGTCACGCCATGCTATCTACACACTGCACTATTCTCGGCCACATTCAATCCGAAGTCTCTCGCACGGACTCGAAATCGCGTACTCTGTAGCTTCACCATTCTATAGAAGATGTCTGGCCGAACAGTTTCTCGGAAACGCATCCCAACCATCGGAGGAATACTCAATACTCGTCCGTCCTTGATCAATTCGCAACGCATCTGGGTAAGTTCCTTTATCCGAACCTGGTCAACTACCTCGTCGACGATGCCGAACTCTGGCCTGCTGGGTGTGCGCAATATGACCACTCCTGGGTCTAGGTCTCCTCGTATCGTATTCCAGAAAGGTCCTATCGAGGTTTCTCTCTCAAATCTCATTCCTGCCGGATTGCCCGGAAGTCATCATCCATTGCTGAAGTAAATTCTTATTCCGGAACGGCTGCATACTTATCGCGCTTCTTTCTGGAAGATATATCCATATACAACGCCTCTAGGTGCGTATCACATCTCTGATGTCAGCGGAGTGGGACGTCATCTCGTCGAAATCTCTTGCGAACTCTTTTCTTCACTCTGCTTCAATGTCGACTGATTCGGACTCGTCTCATCATGGCTGCATGGACTATGCTCCAACGGCTATACACGTATCTGGAGTCTCCCAAGCAATGCATCCCATCACATGATATCCGAATGATGTCGAAACATTCGATCGACTCGTCAGAACCTTATAATCCCCCAAGAGATCAACATCATGGGTACAGTTTAATAGTATCGAGTACATGCCACAGCGTCGGTGGTCCAGCCGTAGAAGGGCAAACCCAAGCCTCACTAATGGCGCCGCGGAACTGCCGCAAACCCTAAGGTTCAAAGGCTTTCACACGGTCATTAAGTCGAGTTAGGGTTTCATTCTTCTAGAGGGTCCATGGAATCGCCTGCATGTCTTTCTGTATACTTTAAACTTGGAGAATGGGCTCCTGACATTCGATCGTCTCTGTCGACTCTCAACGAACCTGCGTGAAGTCGTCTCTAGCTGGAAACAATCTATCTGATAACCTCGCATCGGTGAACGAACCACATGTCCTAGTCATTCATCCTCAGGTGACTAGCGACCATCCATCATGTCTCTAAGTATATGCTCATGCTGCAGTAGCTCCAACCATCTGGGCGATATCTCGTCATTTGCAGCAACAACTGGCTCATTCGTCTGTATGCTGAACAGCGCCTCAATCCTCCAGGAAAGGCGATACATTGGCGGTCATCTCTGAACCGGTCCGCTCTAGATCCGAGTAAGACCCTCCACACTGGAAATCTTCAACTCAACTGGGCCCGCTCCGGCGCATAAATCGGACGAATCACCATCGTCTCTCAAATCGGGTAGACTAGCTATTATCTGTCTCGTATCTGCCTGGAAGCTCCGGCAATCTCAGCTCGTAAGCTCCGGAAGCGACATCCTGTCAATCTCAGCAACAGCTGGTCCATCTGTCTGCACGGTAGGCGACATCATAACCTCTGAGGTATGCTGTACATCAACAGTCCTCTCTCAACTGGCAGCTCTAACAATGGCCCGATCATCCGGTGCAAAACCAAGCACTCGCCTCCACTAGAGGTCACAGTCACCAATACTAACTCGAGACGTTCCCATGTCACCAGAAAACACAATGGTCGGCCTTCGTACCAGACGAGCTCGCACCGACCGTAACCCTAGCAGCAGCCCAAACTGCGCTCAAACATGGCGACAGGAACCTCAATCGAGTATCGAAGAGAGCAGATCAATGGTAAGAAAGAGAACAACAGATCCAAAATGGATACATGATCATAAGAAGGAACAGCATCAATGAAGGTATGATCATGAAACTAACAGTATCGAGAATCTCAAATGGATGTATAATCATGGATATGGAGAGAATCACTGATCTCGAAAATATGTACTTCCTAAGGTTCCTTAAGCGGAGTGGCGTGTCATAAGTATGCCGCGGAACATACCCACGGTACGTCACTCTACTTTAGTCACCTATTCCATCAACCAAGGGTCATCCTACGCGACGAAAGTTCGGGTCTAATACCCCCTCGACTAAGTCTAAGTTCCGTAAGGCCAAGCCTAAGTTCCGTATATATATAAACACCCTAGGCTCCACATAGTCAAACTTAGACTCGAACCAAGGTCAACCTAGCGCTCTGATACCAACTTTGTCACGACCCGAAAGAGCACGTGACTGGCCCTTGAACCAAATGAAGTCTATAGGACTCCATCTGATCCAAGTAAGCCAAAAGCCCAGAAATCTAAAACCATTTTAAGAGTAAATAAAGAAAACTGGTTTTAAAGAAGTGAAGGAAAACATGTTTGAAGTCAAGGTTTTTTAAATAACTAAGCCGAATGTGCATTTTAAAAATGTAAAGTCTTTTCTAAAAATTTCGGCAGAGTTTCTTTTGTAAATACTGGCCCCGAACGGGGTACAACAAGAACAATATATATATACAATGATAAAGGCATCCCCAAGCGGGAGCTATCTCTTCGTCAATCGACGGTCACAACCACGCAAGCAATAATAATATACAACGCCGAAAGGCGAGGTTCAAATCCAAAAGAAACTCAATAAGCATGAAAAACCGCAATACTACTAAGCGCGACTCTAAGGTCAAATAATACAACACTAATGTCTAAGTCTGAAACAATATACAAGTTTTGGTTGATGGAAATTCTAGATACAAAGAATAATACAAGTACAATGGTGGTTCTTGATGCAAAAGAATCCACCTACCAAATGCAATTCACCCGCAAGGAAGCAGTGTGCCAGAAATGCCGCAAAGAAACCTGTACGGCAAAACCTACAAGAACTGTGGCACAACGGGGGTGAGTTGCCAACTCGTGAATAGAGAATATCTACAAGCAGAAACCGAATACAAAGACATAATCCTAGGTCAAACGATCAGTATAATATAAACCACAAGAGTACGTCTGAAGCATGATAAGGTGGCAATGTAACATCTAAACATGTATGTAGTGCCAAGTACTCAGGTAATGACATGTCATCAGTATAAGGTATGTCTGCATGAAGTAAATATGAAGAAGTATCAAATGGATATCAATACACATATATTAGCGTCCCATACCACTAATATTGGTGTAAGGGTATATATAACAGCGCCCTCATACCCTGTTATATATACAAATGAAGTATGATCAATGTAAATCCAGTCTGTATGTGATCAAGTCTGTATAAACGTGGAACCCGTCCACCCGTCACCCAATGACAAATAAGCATCATGTATGCAAATATGAGGATATAAACAAAATCATGGAAAAACATCATGAAACCCGTGCCTAGCATCGACACGTAAATCCTCGTCCATATGGGGTTCCGTCTGCGGTATCGGCCCTCGGCCCCGGCAGTACGGGTCATCCCATGTCCTCATCCATATGGGGCTCCGTCTGCGGTATCGGCCCTCGGCCCCGGCAGTACGGGTCATCCCATGTCCATCTCTCAACTCCGGTCGGTATTCTCCAGATATCCGCCGAGCTCAAATACAATCACCGGTAGGTAGTAGTCCCTCCGTCAGGCTCACCGTCTACTACACAGCGAAACCGTTCTCACCCCGGGATACCATACCGGGTCCACCATGTACCCGCAATCGGCCTCATCCGCCTCCTCGAATCGGGTTTCACATGTCGCTCTCAGCACCGAGAAAACACATGGTGGACGCACTGAAATATCATATCAAGGGTAACCGGGTTTTTAACACAATTATATATTCACTTTTGAAATACCCACGGTTCCCAAATCCAGAAATATCATGGAAACAACATATCTCAATGCGTATAATCAAAACATGATGTATGCGACATGTAAGAAAGGTAAGCATATCATAAGTCATGCAACATGGAATAGTAATGTGCACATGTCGAGGGAAACCGCTCTTTTAAAACGAATCAGTTTTGAAGAACATCATGCGGTTCCCAAATCTCTAATCAAGTCAGAATCATCTATGTTTGTGTACAGGTATAAGTGTACAATATGCCATGCAAGAATCATATCATGAATACAACAGTACTACAGTGTTGTGGCATGGCAATTATCGATGATGAAGTGTGTGAGCCGGCAAATAGTGTACGTGGACATACGCATCATCGATAATGGTGCTGGTGTCCTAACAGCATGATAATAATATAGCAATAAACATATGCAATCAATGTGAATAGCATGAATATGCGGAAATCAAATAATCAACACCACAGTGAAGAAACTACATCAATATTTATATGTCATGCAGTTATGCCTTTTGAAATAAGACAAATCAGGGTTTTAGTAAAATAAGGGGTACGGTGTTTTTAAGAAAAGATACGCCTTTTAAAGTATCCGTAGAATCCCTTTGTTTGTCTTTAAGATATTCCTGATTCGTAGTTTTTGAAATAGGTATGACTCGGGTCTAGTCTAACATCTACTATGCAAACTACTGATCTAAGTATCAAGCCAATCGGGAGGGGTATGGAAACCACCTAAATCTGAATCGATATATATATAGATATAATAGTCGGTGATCCCGCCTCAATAGTATCGCGTACGATACAGTATATCATATGACATTCTCAAGTCATGCGTGCGGATCTATCATCAATGTAAAGCTCGTACGGTAAATCGTTGTACGGCATCCTAATAGCTGGGTACGGCTCAATATCACACTAGCTCATCACATCTCAGGTATCACTACCATCTATCACATAATCTGGGGTACTGATCTAAGTCTAGTACAACTGATACCATCAATATACTGCGTGTGCAAGCACACGTCCCAAGGCCCGCTAGAGATCACGTATCGTATCCCAAATACGAATCACATCAAATTACCGATCTCGCGGTACAATGCCCAACATCATCGACTCATCTCCAATGTCATCCCAATATCATCAACACAGTGCAAGTATAATGAATATGCAAGGGTGTGCGTGTAGGTGTAAATCTATTCTAGGGTTCGCGACTATGAACTACACTAGTCACTTCTAACCCTACACTATCCATAGTACACCTAATCTATCATATCCACGACACACTATAACTATCAAGCATAATATATAGTATACTAACTACGGACTGCGGGGGTGCTATACGCCATCCACCCGACTTCCCCCAGTAGATATAATCTACTCACCTTGCGTCTCCATCTTTCGATGTCACCACGCGCTTGCCTTTCGTCCCGTAGTCTTCATAGGGTACCTACACATCAAGGGTCGTATATGCGCATTAAAACCAAATCAAAGCTAAAACGGCACACGAAACCCAAAACGATACGATAAGAGGCCTATAGGTTAGAACCTATGGCACGCCTTCAAAACCATCAATAAATCCTCTATATCGTCGTATAAACGCTAAATAGTCGAGGCAAAACACAATCCACAATTGAAAAATTAAAAATACGGAATACGGAAACATGAATCCAAAACAGCAACTCAGGAAATATGTCCCAGATTTCACCCTAGGTCCAACTAGACAAAACTATACATACCAGGGGTCTAACCTATACATGTAGGAGCTGCAGAACCAAAACGACACAGATTGGTGCTGGTCGGGCCACAAATTGCGGCCAATTGGGATTAATTGGCGGCCGGGTAAGGGAGTTAGGGGCTAGGGTCTTGGTGGTGGCTTCCTGGGTGCATGCACATGCCACTGTCCAATCAATTTTATTTTAGGATGTCCCGGGTGATAGCAGATCCCAATTAACCTTCACAGATTCACAAATTTTCCGATATCGGTTTCCAAAATACGTATTCTGGGTTTAGGCTCCAGGTTAGGGTCTCAATTCATGCACTAGGGTGTTTATATAACCTCAACTGAGCTTAATTTCACAATACAACATAAGTTTCCCTCAAACCCTAACTAGGTTTTACCTCAAGTCACCAAATCACACAATATCGGTTCAATCACAACATGGGGGTGAAAGTAATGCTAAAAATAAACTAAGGGTTCAGTAAATATCTCATTTGGCAACTCAAGAAAATTCTTGAGTTGCCCCTAGTGGCCAAAATCCTTTCTTCTTTAGTCCAAAGTGTAGATCAAGAGCTTGTGCACACATTTAATGAAATGGAGATTGGTTTTTGGTGTAGTTTTGGATGTGTTTAGAGGGCTTGAAGAGGGGAGGGAAGTGAGGAAGAAGCAGCAGCAGCAAATGGTGGGAGAGGGAGAGAAATGAGGAAAAGGATGAAGAGAAAATGCTAAGTCCATGGTCAAAGTAAAACCCATACCTCTCTCTCTCTCACCATACCTCATATTATATTCCCTTTTCTTTTCTTTTTCTTTTCTTATCTCCAAAATTCCTTCTCACATAAATAGTAACCCTAAAACAACCCATGGTGAAAATGCACAAGTGTGAAAAAGAATGATATGTGCATGTTTTGCACAAAAATGCAAAAAAACCGATTAGCGATTTTTAATCGCGATTAGCACTAATTTAGCATATAACTAATCAATTAAACTTAGAAATGGCATAATTCTCTAATTTACCCTATTTTATAGTTTTCCATAATTTTTCTAACATTTTTCCTATTTATTTGTATTTAAAAATACCAAAATATTAAAATATTCAATAAAATAATATTAAATTATTAAAAATTCCCAAAAATTAATATTTTATCTTTTTGAAATGTTACACAAATTATAACTACTTGGGACGCGTCCTAACCGGATTGGACAGGTTTTTGACAATTTCTATATCCAAAATCAGGTATAAAACCTAAATCCAAAACCAGTCTGAATCAACGGGTTTACTATGCGTTATACGCAAACCCGCAAATTCGGGTTTTGAACGGATTTAGACGAGCTTTCTAGTTTAGGCAGACATGCCCTTTTTTGCAAGGCCCCCCACTTGGCCCCTAAATAATTATTAAAAAAATAAAATTATAAACTTGATATATGAATTCTTCCAGATATATATATGTGCAAAATTTATGTTTTGATAAAACGATATTAAATTATATATTAAAGACTTATAAATTAAACATAAAACTTACACAAACTAAATACCATACAATAAAATACGATATGTGATTGTGGTAATATTGACGTGATCGGGATCACGTCGAGATATTACCTTCCGTTGATCTGCTGATGGCGGCGATGGACGGCTGAGATTGGATCTGGAGGCGGGCTCCTGAAGCGTATGAATCTCAATGGGTTTGATGTTGTTTTGGCCGAGCTACCAGTAAGAAAGTCCTGGGGTGGTTGTACCACCGAGGACCCTCCGACGGTCCAGTTAGAGAGGAAATCCGAGCAGAGTAACGTCTTAGTGGACTAAAAAATGGCTTACTTGAACCGTCTGAAGGAGGGGTTTATATAGTGGTGGCAGCAGGCAGGGCAGGCGTGAGAATCACACCGGTCGTTACGCTCCCGACGTCACGCCCGCGTGATGAGCGGGATCTCCCATTAATGGCGAGACCGGCTCGTTAATGGGGATCGTGATGGCGTGGAACGTGGGATATGGCCGGCGGATATCTCGCGCATGGCGAGATTCGCAGGATGGCGGTTGCGCCTGTGAGCGGTTCCGTTGGTTGGTCGATGAGACCGAGGAAGATGACCTCGGCGGGAGAGCTCGCGGACGAGCGGGAGAGCCGAGATATCTTGGTTCTGCGGTAGCCCGGAGACGAGCTGGGAGGCCGAGGAGGCCAATCGTGTTGGGGGCTCGGAGGTGAGCCAGCATTTGTTTGTAGGACGGGCAAAGGAGTGGTCTGGTCGGCCACTGTAGATCCTTTCTTGTGAGCTTCGGGATACGTCATCTGCTACATGTCACCATCTTGGAAGAGATCACCGATATCGGGCATCATCATTAGCCCCCAACTCTCGTTCCGATCTATTTGTGGGTCGGGTCGAGAATGGACTGCTTGGTTCTTTTTGTGCGGCTTGGCGCTAGTAATTCCTCGTGGTGGATTGTTCGGGGACAACACAGCATTCTTGTTGCCGCGCGTCGAGTATGAGTCGTACGAAGGACGAGTGTGGGAAGGTCGGTATCCTTCCTTTGCCGAAGTTGAGGCGCTGATCGCGCGTTGAGTATGAGTTTATTCGGTGGGTCTTAGATCCGTGTCTTTGTAGGGTAGGAAGCTACCCACTGCGGATGCGCCAAGCAGGTAGCTACTCAGCGGCCTCATGAGGAGGGCTTTGGACCCACCGCGTTGATGGGCAGGAAGATGCCCGTTGGGGTGTGCCGAGCAGGAAGAAATTCGGTGGCCTCATGATGAGGGCTTCATATCCTCAACGTCTGATGGGCAGGAGGCTGCCCGCTGGGAATGCGCTGAGCAGGAAGAAATTCGGTGGCTTCGCGATGAGAGCTTCAGATTCTCAGCGTCTGATGGGCAGAAGGCTGCCCGCTGGGATGCGCCGAGTGGGAAGAAACTCGGCGGCCTCATAAGGAGGGCTTCAGATCCTTAACGTCTGATGGGCAGGAGGCTTCCCGCTGGGGATGCATCGAGCAGGAAGAGACTCGGTGGCCTCGCAAGGAGGGCTTCAAGTCCTCAGCGTCGGTGGGTAAGAAGTTACTAGCTAAGGATTGGCCGAGTAGGGTAGCTGCTCGGTGGCCTCATGGCGAGGGCTTTTGATCCTTGGCGTCGGTGGGTAGTGAACTACCAGCCAGGGATAACCGAGCAAGGGCGAGCCCGGTTGCCTCTTGGTGAGGGTTTCGATCCCTAGCGTTCCGGGGCAGCGAACTACCAGCCAGGGGTGGCCAAGCAGGGTAGTTGTTCGGCTGCCTGTTGATGAGGGCTTTGATCCTTAGCGCGAGAGGGGCCGTAAAGGGCCTGCTAAGGACGGGCCGAGCAGGGTTGCTGCCCGGTGCTTCTTGACGAGGGCTTTGATATCTGGCGTTGTGGGTCGGGAGCTATCAGCCAGGGATAACCGAGCAAGAGCGGGCCCGGTTGCCTCTTGCGAGGGCTTTTGATCCTTAAAGACGGGCCGAGCAGGGTTGCTGCCCGGTACCTCTTGGTGAGGGCTTTGATCCCTGGTGTGTTAGGGTAGGGAGCTACCAGCCATGGATAATCGAGCAAGGGCGGGCCTGGTTGCCTCTTGCGAGGGCTTTTGATCTTTAGCGCGGGAGGGGCCGTAAGGGGCCTACTAAGGACGGGGCCGAGCAGGGTAGCCACTCGGTGCCTCTTGGCGAGGGCTTTGATCCCTGGTGTGTTGGGGTAGGGAGCTACCAGCCAGGGATAACTGAGCAAGGGCGGGCCCGGTTGCCTCTTGCAAGGGCTTTTGATCCTTAAGGACGGGCCGGGCAGGGTTGATGCCCGGTGCCTCTTGGCGAGGGCTTTGATCCCTGGTGTGTTGGGGTAGGGAGTGTAAGTCGATGTTCAACACCCCAATACTTATGGGGAGGCGGAAATATGAATAACAATCTTTTTCTATGATTAAACATCGAATAACCGTATAAATCGTTTGCTAAACAAGTTTTAACTAAAGCTATAGAGTTCTAAACTACTATGTTAAGAGATTATACCATACGGTTCTAGTCCTTCGTCTTAATGTTATCAACGGCCTCTTTGGATCTCCACGTCCTCTTCGGCTTTCTTCCGTGATAGACGATCCACCCGAGAACCCTAATCCAAGCTATAACCTCTAAACTTGAGGTTACTTAGTTTCTCTAGTTGCTAAATAGAGTAGCTAAGGTGATGTAGAGATAGGTTATGGAGTAATTAGTCTTTCCTAATCCTTGTTCTCAACTCATGAGGGGTAGGATTAGGCTTTGGTGAAGGAGAGAGAGCTTGAAGAGAGAGAGTGAGAAGATGATAATGATAATAATAATAATAATGAAATAGCTTCTCACTTGATATATGAAACATAATGAATAAAAAGAAATGAATAATATGAGATTATTCATCATGTTTCATAAATGCAAGTGGGTGATTCATTATGTGAGTCATTAAGCATTTAATAATGCATTAATGACATGATGAATCACTAACAATGAGTCACTAAATCATTAAATGAAAATACCACCTCTCCCTCCATGTCACATCCTTCTAGAAGCTTCTCGAAAAATTACGAGAACGCCCTTCTCATCCGTGAAAACACAGAAAAACTTTAGACTGTATAAATCCAATAACCTGATACTAGAATCTGGCTTAAACCAAAGCCTGCTAGTAAAAACTGTCCGAATGTCGTACGTGCGTTTAAACACGTACGCGTTCGAACCTTTGTCGTAAAACCATACAACCTCTATATCTTTTCGCCTGGGTTTGGGAAATCTCTGTGTGGGACTCTAAAGAATCAACTACTACGCTGGCAGTGGGTTTAACCACAGACCGCAAGCGGCACTAGCTGTACGTAACGATCCCCAGGTAGTTGTCGATAAGAAAGCCGATGAGATAACCCATCTGAAATCCTACTGAGCCTGTCCATGACAATATCCGCGCAGTCTGGTCTGTTCGTCTAAGAGTATCACATGTATGGTCTAGGGAGGTGGTGGACGTCAGACCCCTAATAACCGTACAAGTCGTGTCGGTATGGCTCAAGACCACCCGAGAATCTACTGATCAGTCCATCAGTAATTCTCAATCAGCCCTGGCCAGGGACTTATGGTAATGACCAACCGACGACAGTGCGATATCAACTCTCTATACCGAGAGAGACGAATCCCTAACAGTCGCTCACTGCCTCCACGTGGCTCGGGACTGTGCCCAACTAAAACCTGTTTGCACGACTCCTTTGAGCCGTGGTAGGGTAATAATCAAAGCACAGTGGGAACTCACACGAGACAAATGATGACCTTAAGTCAACGGACTATCTGCACACATGTCATCTGAGAACTGCTATCTGACGTTAGGTATAATACCATCCAGTCAGTTCTCGGGGAGTCCTGTCCGGTGTACTCACACCCAGTGAGCATCTGTATATAATCTTAGGTGAACACCACTAATGGTTGCGGGACCAATCCATCGCCCCTCGTCAGGGTCTAGATATGTATACACTAGTCTACTCCGGAGTATCGATGCCCAATCTCGATACTCCTGCGACCAGGGACTTCTAAGGGTGTGCCTATTGACTATCCAGCTCCCACTAGTATGACTGCCATCACAACGCCGGTAGTCAGAAAAACACCCTATGGGCTTTATCAACATATATATATAAATACCAAGTAAAATATATCATACGTTAAGACAAAGTCAAACCAAATAGCGTACTATCATATCAAGCAAGACTGTCATGTACATACATATCCCAAGCATCCTATACAATGTAGGCCTCTAGGGCATATATATCCAACAATCTCCCACTTGCACTAAGGCCTATAATTACTGCAATGAGTACCTACTGTCTCTACCAGATCCAGTTGCTGGCGTACCGCATGCCCAACATCTCAAATAACCTCTCGAACTGTACTTGAGGAATGGCCTTGGTGAATGGATCTGCCGTGTTGTCTTTTATGTCCACTCTCCGTATCTCGATCTCCCGACGATCCACGATCTCCCTGATCAGGTGAAACCGCCTTAAGATATGCCTGGATTTCTGATGGGACCTTGGTTCCTTCGCTAAAGCTACAGCGCCATTGTTATCGCAATACAAAGGTATTGGATTGGCAATGGACGGAACCTCTTGAAGTTCAGAAATGAACTTCCTCATCCAGACGGCCTCTTTTGCGGCTTCACTAGCAGCTATATACTCAGCCTCCATAGTTGAGTCTGCGACGGTATCTTATTTGGAACTCTTCCAACATACCGCCTCTCCATTGAGGGTAAACACAAAACCCGAAATGGATTTAGAATCATCTTTGTCACTTTGGAAGCCGGAGTCGGTAAAAGCCTCTACCTGGAGGTCCCCATTACCGTAAATCAAGAACATCTCCTTAGTCCTTCTCAGGTACTTGAGAATGTTCTTCACCGCTATCCAATGTTTCTCACCTGGGTCAGACTGATACCTGCTTACTACACTAAGTGCGTAAGCTACATCCGGTCTGGTACATAACATCGCATATATTATTGATCCTACGCCGAAGCGTAGGGTATAATGCCTATGCGAGCCCTCTCTTCATTAGTCTTTGGAGACATCTCTTTGGAGAGGGTGATTCCGTGACAAGCGGGCATATTGCCGCGCTTGGAATCTTCCATACTAAATCTCTTTAGTATTGTGTCTATATACCTGGACTGTGAAAGTCCCAATGTTCTATTAGATCTATCACGATAGATCTTAATGCCCAGAATGTATGATGCATCTCCCAAGTCTTTCATGGAGAATTTTTGTGATAAGAAGAGCTTTACTGATTGTAGTATAGGGATATCATTCCCTATCAGTAGTATGTCGTCGACGTATAAAACGAGGAAGACTACTGCTCCTTCTACAATCTTCCTATAAATACATGGTTCATCTACATTTTTGATAAAGTCAAATTCCTTGACTGTTTCATCAAAGCAGATGTTCCAACTCCGCGATGCTTGCTTTAACCCATAAATGGATTTAAGTAATTTGCACACTCTTCCGCTGCTCCCACTGTCTAAGAAACCTTCTGGTTGATCCTTGTAAACACTCTCTTCTAGATGTCCATTTAGAAAAGCTGTTTTTACATCCATTTGCCAGATTTCATAGTCATGGAAGGCAGCAATGGCAAGCATGATCCGAATGGATTTAAGCATAGCTACTGGTGAAAAAGTTTTATCATAGTCCAATCCTGGTCTTTGACGAAAACCTTTTGCTACTAGTCTAGCTTTGTAGGTTTCCACTTGTCCAAATGTACCAATCTTCTTTTTGAAGATCCATTTGCATCCAACTGGTTTTACCCCAGGAGGAGCAATTTCTAAAGTCCATACTTTATTGGTGTACATGGATTCCATTTCGGATCTCATAGCATCCAGCCACTTCACTGAGTCACTACTCGTGATAGCCTGCTGAAAACTAGTAGGCTCATCATCATCAATGATGTAATCCTCTCGATCCCCATCAAGAAGAAAACCATAGTATCTTTCAGGACGATGAGAAAGCCTACTAGATCTGCGGAGTGGCGTTGGTTCGTCATGTTCTATTGAAATCTGAGATTCTTCTAAGTCCTCGGTTGCAGTTTGAGGTTCTGGAATTTCTTCCAGTTCTACCGCACTCCCACTAATTTCTTTTGCAAGAAATTCGCTTTCTAAGAAGACAATGTGGCGAGTGACAAACACCTTTTGTTCTTCAGTGTGGTAGACCATATACCCCCTTGAATGCTTGGGGTATCCTACAAACTTGCACAAAACCGATCGTGCCTCGAGCTTGTCCGGATTATGCTTCTTAACATATACCAGACACCCACATATCTTGATATACTTGAGATATGGTCTCTTCCCACATCATATTTCATATGGAGTGGTAGGTACAGACTTAGTTGGAACTCTATTCAATAGGTATGCGGCTGATTCTAGAGCAAATCCCCAGAAGGAAAGTGGCAACTCAGCACTACTCATCATTGAACGCACCATATCTAATAGCGTGCGATTCCTCCTTTCTGATACACCATTATGCTGAGGTGTATAAGGCAGAGTAAGCTGAGAGAGAATTCCATTCTCTTTTAAGTATTCAAGGAAACTGGTACTTAAGTATTCTCCACCTCAATCAGATCGAAGTGTCTTGATGCTTTTACCAGTCTGTTTCTCTACTTCATTTTTATACTCCTTAAACTTCTCAAAGGCCTCGGATTTATGTTTCATTAAGAATATATGTCCATACCTAGAGAAGTCATCAGTAAAAGTTATGAAGTAGGAGTGACCGCTTCGTGCATGCGTAGACATCGGACCACATACATCACTGTGTACTAGTCCCAAGAGTTCAGTGGCTCTTTCTCCGTGTCCGGTGAACGGAGATTTGGTCATTTTTCCTTTGATACATGATTGACAAGTTGTATATGATGAATATTCAAACGAATCTAGATATCCATCTTTATGTAACTTAGTCAACCTTGTTTCATTTATATGACCAAGTCTACAATGCCATAGGAAGGCTTGATTCGAATCTGGAGCCTTTCGTTTACGCGTGTTTTTAATATTGAAAATTTGAGGTTGATTAAGTATGTATATGCCGTTTTCCAGTGTGCCAAACCCAATCAGTTTTTGATTTAGGAGAATGTTCATGACATTTCTTTCAAGCGCAAAATTATATCCTTTATTAGAGAACAAAGATACTGATATAATCTTACACAACATACTGGGAATACAAAAACAGTTGTACAATACCAAAATGTGTCCACTATTCAACCCTAGGTGATATTCCCCTATTGCAACTGCATCTACATGCATTCCATTGCCCATCCGGAGAGTCATAACACCTGCCCCCAGTACTCTACTATTTCTCAGATCCTGCAAAGAATTACAGATGTGAGAACCAGAACCGGTATCAAGTACCCATGAAGTAGAGTTTACTGAAAGACAATTTTCGATTACGAACACACCTGAAGCAGAAGCAACAGCTTGCTTCATGTCCTTGGCTTTGAAGGCCTGACAATCCTTCTTCCAGTGCCCTTGCTTGTGACAATAGAAGCATTCGTTCTTTTCTGCCTTCACCCTTCCTGCCTTGTTCATTCCCTGCACCTTCTTGACCCCACCCTTCGGTTTGGTGGCTTTCATCTTCTTCTTCCCTTTAGCTTTCGCTTTAGATTTAGAAGAAGATGATTGGCCAACATACAGAACGGGGGTCTTCTCCTTTTTCAAGGAGGTCTCTGCTACCCTCAACATATTGAGGAGTTTTGGAAGATCCGCTTCCATTTCGTGCATGTTGAAGTTCAGCACGAACTGAGAGAAGGTGTGGGGAAGGGACTGCAAAATCAAGTCGATATACAAATCATTCTCTAGCACGCATCCCAGGTTCGCGAGTTCCTCAATGAGGGTGATCATTTTAAGGACGTGCTCTCCAACAGGCGATCCTGGAGCTAACCTCATCTGGAAGAGTTTCCTTGAGGTTTCGTACCTCGCGATACGGGAGTGTTCACCATACAATTCCTTGCAATGGAGGAATATGGATATAATATCCATACTCTCGTGCTGTTTCTGGAGTTCATTGTTCATGGACGCCAGCACGATACACTTAGCTCGCTCACAGTCTAGATCCCAGGTTTTGTGAACTTCCTTGTTCGCAACTGAGAAATCTGGTCCTGGGATAAGGGGAGGAACAGCGGTGGTAACATATGCAACTTTGTCATAAGTCAGCGCAATATTGACGTTCCTTAGCCAATCTTTATAGTTCTGCCCGATCAGTATATTCTTTTCAAGTAATAGTTTAAGTCCAGTCATGGTAGCTGCCAGAGAGAGAGAAAAGAAACACTCAGCATACGCTCTTGCAAGTTTAGATTGGTTATTAATTTATCTAAACAGGATGGCTCCCACTGTTTCCTCAAATCCTTCTTCAAAACCTAAAAGAAGAACTAGTCAGGATTTAATCACACGTCACAATTCTTGCTTAACCTTTCAGCCAGGCTGGTGTTGGTACTTCGAGGGAGGTTTTCCAACGCTTTCGCGAAGTTCCTTAATTAAAGAACCTCTTTTCCCTAGAGGCGTAGCCCCTCTAACACCTTTCTAGGCACCTACTTAGTTTATAGCATTGATTGTTAAGTGAGAGAAATTCCCGAGAGTAATCCTACTCATCAGTGAGATCGGGATCCAACTATCATTGCATGATGCCCTAGATGGAAGCCACTCTAGTCACCACACTCCAGAAGGTAAGCTAAATCTGCAAGTTTCCTTTATGTTTGAAACTCCCGATGTGATTTTTACCCCAAGCTCTTATAGACCTTGACGTAGGCCAACAAGTCACAAGACGCAAGTCAAGTTCTACCCGTCATTGTCCTGATCAATTTAAATACATCGTACAAGCCCTTGACGTAGGCCAACAAGGTGTACGTCTGTATTAAATTAATGCATCTATCTATGCAAAAAATAGGCACACACACTGCTACCATACACTATGCCTTGACGTAGGCCAACAAGCATAGCATGAATACGATGTGCTGTCTATCTGAAACGACGGAGGGTTACGGCTGGTTTTTGGCAAAAAACCGTTAACGTAGTGAACTTGATTTGATCGAAGGAACTAAGATAGCTTTTATTAAAAGGAGTGGTTTAAGCTCCGCATTTAAAATTTGCTTTTTCAAGAAAACCGAGTGGTTTTTAGAAATTGTTCCAACGATTCAGTTTAGGTTTTATTTTCTTTGCATTAATAATAATGCGTCCCATCTTTAACCTATCATTACAGATAACAACGAAAATACAACGTCCTCTTATGCCATCTGCATTCGCCACGGGGTTCCGTCATCACCCGTTAGGTTACTTAACTAACGACAGAGCGGGGGCTGGGCTAGCGCGGGTGTAAAACATAAGCGACGTCTAAATAGCTACCATATATAGATATTGTACATTCGTCAGACGCAATAATAGGCATTCCAGATCACAGATAAACAATATTGGATTTGCAAGCAATCCGCATTTCTTTTGAGCCTGCAATGAAAGATGGATTACACAGTTGTGATGAATAGCCATTTTCCCACCCCAGACCCCTACGGGTACGGCAAACTACCCGCCAAGTACCAGAAGTGAAGCGGTCTGCCCCAACACTTCAAAATACCCGGTAGTTTGTGCACCCCACCTTGGGTCTATCCTAGGAGCAAAAACAGTAAAAAGAAATAATACAACGGTGGCTACAACCGCAACCTGGATGTGCCCCGCAAAATAATATTACAACTTATTACATTTACATCAAATGAATTAATACAATAACCCATCACTTAACCCGGCTAAACACCACAACAGTCCAATACAGTTTATATACACAAACAGTTATATATAACATCACAGATATGTGCAACCCCCTGCCAACCGACATACTAGCAGTTAGGGGAGGTTTACGAACACATAAAACATTTCACAGATATAATCAAACAAGCAAATACCGTATAATTTAGATCGATTAAACACATTTAATTTTTCTCCAATACTTCTCTGTAAATCTGAAACCTGAGCAAAAATAAAAATTACCAGAAAACACCAAATATCACAGAGAATCAACACAAGAAACTTGGGATGATGAATCGTCCAAAGCGCGGCGGAATCGCGGCGGATCGGTAGGATCGGCCGCGGTTCCGCGGCGCTATGGCCGATTCATGAGCCCAATTTTCTTGGGTGTTCTAATACATTCATTTAGGTCAATCTGAAGGTCCCTGAAAAATTTTTGGACCTCATTTAAAATTCGACAGAAAGTTCATGATATCGGGGTTTTTCCGTTTTGTTTTTCCATTCGAAATTCATACAAATTTGCAAGTGTGTTAAATATTGTTTAGCTAGGCTCTGATACCACTGTAAGTCGATGTTCAACACCCCAATACTTATGGGGAGGCGGAAATATGAATAACAATCTTTTTCTATGATTAAACATCGAATAACCGTATGAATCGTTTGCTAAACAAGTTTTAACTAAAGCTATAGAGTTCTAAACTACTATGTTAAGAGATTATACCATACGGTTCTAGTCCTTCGTCTTAATGTTATCTACGGCCTCTTTGGATCTCCACGTCCTCTTCGGCTTTCTTCCGTGATAGACGATCCACCCGAGAACCCTAATCCAAGCTATAACCTCTAAACTTGAGGTTACTTAGTTTCTCTAGTTGCTAAATAGAGTAGCTAAGGTGATGTAGAGATAGGTTATGGAGTAATTAGTCTTTCCTAATCCTTGTTCTCAACTCATGAGGGGTAGGATTAGGCTTTGGTGAAGGAGAGAGAGCTTGAAGAGAGAGAGTGAGAAGATGATAATGATAATAATAATAATAATGAAATAGCTTCTCACTTGATATATGAAACATAATGAATAAAAAGAAATGAATAATATGAGATTATTCATCATGTTTCATAAATGCAAGTGGGTGATTCATTATGTGAGTCATTAAGCATTTAATAATGCATTAATGACATGATGAATCACTCACAATGAGTCACTAAATCATTAAATGAAAATGCCACCTCTCCCTCCATGTCACATCCTTCTAGAAGCTTCTCGGAAAATTACGAGAACGCCCTTCTCATCCGTGAAAACACGGAAAAACTTTAGACTGTATAAATCCAATAACCTGATACTAGAATCTGGCTTAAACCAAAGCCTGCTAGTAAAAACTGTCCGAATGTCGTACGTGCGTTTAAACACGTACGCGTTAGAACCTTTGTCGTAAAACCATACGACCTCTATATCTTTTCGCCTGGGTTTGGGAAATCTCTGTGTGGAACTCTAAAGACTCAACTACTACGCTGGCAGTGGGTTTAACCACAGACCGCAAGCGGCACTAGCTGTACGTAACGGTCCCCAGGTAGTTGTCGATAAGAAAGCCGATGAGATAACCCATCTGAAATCCTACTGAGCCTGTCCATGACAATATCCGCGCAGTCCGGTCTGTTCGTCTAAGAGTATCACATGTATGGTCTAGGGAGGTGGTGGACGTCAGACCCCTAATAACCGTACAAGTCGTGTCGGTATGGCTCAAGACCACCCGAGAATCTACTGATCAGTCCATCAGTAATTCTCAATCAGCCCTGGCCAGAGACTTATGGTAATGACCAACCGACGACAGTGCGATATCAACTCCCTATATCGGGAGAGACGAATCCCTAACAGTCGCTCACTGCCTCCACGTGGCTCGGGACTGTGCCCAACTAAAACCTGTTTGCACGACTCCTTTGAGCCGTGGTAGGGTAATAATCAAAGCATAGTGGGAACTCACACGAGACAAATGA
Source organism: Agapanthus africanus (assembly GCA_030015575.1). Taxonomy (NCBI): domain Eukaryota; kingdom Viridiplantae; phylum Streptophyta; class Magnoliopsida; order Asparagales; family Amaryllidaceae; genus Agapanthus; species Agapanthus africanus. The sequence continues at coordinate 234,226,151 of CM057344.1, forward strand.
TGACCTTAAGTCAACGGACTATCTGCACACATGTCATCTGAGAACTGCTATCTGACGTTAGGTATAATACCATCCAGTCAGTTCTCGGCGAGTCCTGTCCGGTGTACTCACACCCAGTGAGCATCTGTATACAATCTTAGGTGAACACCACCAATGGTTGCGGGACCAATCCATCGCCCCTCGTCAGGGTCTAGATATGTATACACTAGTCTACTCCGGAGTATCGATGCCCAATCTCGATACTCCTGCGACCAGGGACTTCTAAGGGTGTGCCTATTGACTATCCAGCTCCCACTAGTATGACTGCCATCACAACGCCGGTAGTCAGACAAACACCCTATGGGCTTTATCAACATATATATATAAATACCAAGTAAAATATATCATACGTTAAGACAAAGTCAAACCAAATAGCGTACTATCATATCAAGCAAGACTGTCATGTACATACATATCCCAAGCATCCTATACAATGTAGGCCTCTAGGGCATATATATCCAATAGGGAGCTACCAGCCAGGGATAACCGAGCAAAGGCGGGCCCGGTTGCTTCTTGCGAGGGCTTTTGATCTTTAGCACGGGAGGGGCCGTAATGGGCCTACTAAGGATGGGCCGAGCAGGGTTGTTGTCCAGTGCCTCTTAGTGAGGGCTTTGATCCTTGAGGATGGCCGAGCAGGGTTACTGCCTGGTGCCTCTTGGCGAGGGCTTCGATCCCTGGCGTTGTGGGATAGGGGAGCTACCGGCCAGAGATAGCCGAGCGGGGTAGCCGCTCGGCTGCCTATTGGTGAAGGCTTTGATCCCTGGCGTTGTAGGGTAGGGGAGCTACCAGCCAGGGATAGCAGAGCGGGGTAGCCGCTCAGCTGCCTCTTGGCGAGAGCTTCGATCCTTAGCATTGGAGGGGCCGTGCAAGGCCTGCTAAGGATGGACCGAGCAATGAAGCTGCTCAGTTGCCTCTTGGCAAGGGCTTTGATCCCTGGCGTTGTGGGGTAGGGAGCTACCAGCCAGGAATAGCCGAGCAGGGTAGCCGCCCGGCTGCCTCTTGGTGAGGGCTTCGATCCTTAGTGCTGGAGGGGCCGTACAAGGCCTGCTAAGGATGGACTGAGCAGTGAAGCTGCTCAGTTGCCTCTTGGCGAGGGCTTTGATCCCTGGTGTTGTGGGGTAGGGAGCTACCAGCCAGGGATAGCCGAGCAGAGTAGCCGCCCGGCTGCCTCTTGGTGAGGGCTTCGATCCTTAGCGCTGGAGGGGCCGTGCAAGGCCTGCTAAGGATGGACCGAGCAGTGAAGCTGCTCAGTTGCCTCTTGGCGAGGGCTTTGATCCGTGGCGTTGTGGGGTAGGGAGCTACCAGCCAAGGATAGCCGAGCAGGGTAGCCGCTCGGCTGCCTCTTGGTGAGGGCTTCGATTCTTAGCGCTGGAGGGGCCGTGCAAGGCCTGCTAAGGATGGACCGAACAGTGAAGCTGCTTAGTTGCCTCTTGGTGAGGACTTTGATCCCTGGCGTTGTGGGGTAGGGAGTGTCACGACCAAAAATTTGATGTGACCGGCACTTAGATTATATAATATCTAAAAATAACTACACAACCTGAGTAAGCCAAAAACCAAAATCAAAAACCCTTTTGGCGGAACTTTAGAAAAATTTAATTTGTTTAAGTAAAAATCACAAAATTTAAGTATTTAAGATCTTAACAGTAATTCCTTATTGCATTTATAATAAAAGCAGTTATAAAGTGTTTACTTTGGTTGCATCCCTAGTTAGGAGCAACGATACTAACAGTGGAAATCAATACATACTCATAGTACGATATCAAAGAAGAATCCCAGACATAATTAAAAAAAATATCAATTAATACAACTAAACGATTTCATCTGTCGAAATAATATACATATAACCATATATCGTTCTAAGTCAATATACGGGGTATGATGGAGATACTCTAGATTCAATATACAATACCAAAAGAGAAGGTTACTACATAGGTAACCCACCTAGCAAAAGATGCGATAAAAGTTGATAAGTGGATCTGCACTGCGGCTAACCGTCCACTCTACCCCTGCAAGGAACTGTGGCACAACGGGGGTGGGTTGCCAACTCAGGGAATATAACTAACATATAACGGCTGATAATGTAAATATGACGAATTAGAACTAATTTCAACAATAGTGAATGCGATGCATGATGACAGGTGGAGGAATGAATATGTAATACTACATGTATGAATCAAAACCGAAATCTCATCAATTGTTTTCCAAATCATGTTCATTTTTCCGTGTCTAATCATCGACACAAATCTTCGGTGTTTCATCAGGCATCATTTCTCAAACGATCCTGTAATCAATAACACTGGTCGGTATCATCTAGATATCCGCCGTGTTTCATAACTGTCTCCGGAATCGAGTATCCTCGTTAGGCTCCCCGCCTAAAGTGGGGCTATCCTGCCCTTGGGTCTCGACCGGGTCCACCATGTATCCAACTGTATCCCCACCGACTCAGTCTGGATAAAATTGTAAATCCATAATCGTATACCCCCAGACTCGGTCCGGAAAAAATCAAATCATAAAAACGACATTTCATGGTGGACGTGACACATAATCATGAAAATCATTGATTTTTTCGTAATAGTATATGAAAACTTAAAACCATAAATTCTCAATAATACAAATGCCTCTTATATCAACTACTAATACTTGAATACGAAATATGATGTCATATATGCTAATTACTACGACTATTGATACTTAAGGTACGATAAGAATCATTTTTAACAGAATAATTTCTAAGTGTGAAGTGACATGTTAATATCGACAAGGTGTAGTGTAACATGTAGATATGTGTATGTGCGGCATAACTCGTCGATAGTAGTGCATTGTTCTAACAAATATTAATCCTGGAGGTATATATATAGATTTAGGAATGCATATGATAAAGTTAACATAAAAAAGCAAAACTTGAATTTAAATCTAACTACGGGCGTATCACGCCATCTTTACAAGATCCCCCGGTAAATGTTTAATCTACTTACCGGAATACATCGTAACTACTCAGAAATTGCCAATCCCTTTCCTTTCCTTGCGGCCTCCGAAGTTCCCACACTCAAATCTAACATTGAATTTAACTTACATAAGAAACGGCTACATTCCGATACGGTGAAAACATGAAAACACAAGTTGTACGTACTAATTACACTACGTACGATTATAGCAACTATCTAACACCTATCTTAACTGGAATTTACCCCAACGCTGTTTCGCAGCAGAAAACAGAACGCGTTACGTTTTAACCGTGTCGTATTTTAGATTTTAGATACCTTTTCCGATATTAGTTCCCAGATTTTATATACAGTTAAACTAACTTAATTAAACAATACCAAAATATCCCAACATATATACAGAGACCTACCCTAAAACCCAAATCACCATAGTCCATCAAAAATCTGGCAACGCCGGATCTAGCCTTAATCTCGCTGGCCAAAATCCGAGCCCCTGGGTTCGTGCTCCTATGGTTTGTTCTAGGTCCAGCATACAACATTAAGGCACTGTTTGGTTAAGTTTATTTTTATCTAAATTATAGCAGATTACTATAGGGCTCAGTTTTACATAAAATACGATATTATAGATATAAGATTTCTAAATTAAACCAATTACAGAACTAAATCCTACAGTGATGAAAGGCTTTACCTACAAAGGATTGCTGGAAGAACTTCCTCCAAGATGTACAAGTTCTTAGTTCCTAGCTTGATGGTGGAAATCCTAGAACTTGGCTCTTCTCTTCTCCTTTCTCTTGTTCTTCTTTGTTTGTTCTAGTTTTCTTTTTCTTTCTTATGAATTTTCAATTTTTTAAATTAGCCAAGTGATCTGAACAAATGATATATATATGGCAAAGGTAAGAGTGCTGTGTAGGAGGAGGTATCAATGATCAAGGTGTGCCATTCTCATGCAAGGAGGAGGTGTTGTGTGTGTGTTGTGCATGCAAGAAGGATGTGTCAAGGTATTATATTTCCAAATTGATTTATCTTGTGATAAAATTCTGAACTAAACCCTCATTTAACCTCTTTTCTACTTACACCCTTAACAATTCACATTTGCACAATTCCCTAAACTTTACACGAAAACCCCTCACTAACTATATTATTATATAACATTATTTTAATTAAAAATGAAGCTAAATTTCTCATTAAAACCCTTATAATTTATTTATGTTACATATTAAAATTTTAATTTAATTTGTTTTACATACTATTTATGAAAATGTCATATTTGGTTTTAATAACTTTTTAATTTAACATTTTATTATTTAATTAATTAATTTTATTTATTTCTAAATTTTCAAAATGCTACAATATTCCCTCTTAACAAAATTCGGTCCCCGAATTTAAAACTTAACAAGACGAACCTTCAAAAAGATATGGAAATTTCTTTCGCATCGCATCCTCGGTTTTCCAAGTGATCTCTTCGCGATTCGTGCCTCGCCAAAGAAACTTTACAGATGGAAGTACCCTTGATCTCAGTTTCTTTGCCTGCCGGTCTAGAATAGCTACAGGCTGCACTATGTAGGATAAATCCGGCTCAAACTGTAAGGTCTGATGCTGGATTGCGTGAGAAGGATCGTGAAGATACTTGCGAAGCATAGACACGTGAAACACCGGATGCACATCGGAAAAACTCGGTGGAAGTGTTAAACAATAAGGTACAGTGCCCACTCTCTCTAGAATCTCGTAAGCTTCGATATATCTGGAGCTGAGCTTCCCCTTTTTCCCGAAACGCATCACACATTTCATCGGAGATACACGAAGAAACACATGATGTCCCACCTGAAACTCGAGTCTACGACGTCGTCGATCTGCATATAATTTCTGTCTGCACTGGGCCGCTTTCGTTCTGTCCTGTATCAACTGAATCTTTTCCGTAGTCTCCTGTACTATCTGCGGTCCCAAAATTCTACTCTCGCTCAGTTCCGTCCAGCAAACGGGTGATCGACATTTCCTCCCATACAAAGATTTAAAGGGTGCTATTTGGATCGTCTCCTGAAAACTGTGGTTGTAAGAGAATTCTATCAAAGGTAGGTGTCGATCCCAACTGCCACCGAAATCAAGACTGAAAGTTCTAAGCATATCCTCTAGAGTCTGAATGGTCCACTCTGATTGACCATCTGTCTGTGGGTGAAAAACTGTACTAAAACTCAATCGTGTACCAAGAGCTTCTTAAAGTTTCTGCCATAGTCTGCTGGTAAACTGGGTACCCCTATCAGATACTATGCACGTCGGATCTCCATGCAATCGTACAATCTCGTCGATATAAATCTGAGCATACTGCGCAAACCCATACGTCGTCTTCACCGGAAGAAAGTGAGCCGCCATTGTCAACCTATCAACAATCACCCAGATGGAATCATACCCTCTGCTAGTCCTGGGTAGACCCACAACGAAATCCATGGAAATCTGTTCCCATTTCCACTTCGGAATGGGCAAGGGTTACAATTCTCCAGCCGGCCTCTGGTGCTCTGCCTTGACTTGCTGACAAGTCAAGCATCTTGAAACAAACTCTGCAACATCCTGTTAGTTATATGTATCCCTAGAGGCCATTACTGTACATACGTTGTATATTGTAGTGGATACTTGGACATATATAGGGAGGACTTTCTCGCTCGACATGATAGTATGCTATCTGGTTACTCTTTATCTTAACATGTACTCTGATTGTCTCTATGTCACATGTTGATAAAGCCCTTAGGATGAATACTTGACTACCAGGACTATGATGCAGATCATACTAGTGGGGACAGAGTAGTCGCCAAGTACATCCTTGAAATGTTCCTAGTCGTGGGAGTACCGAGACAGGGTATCGATACTCTAGAGTAGACTAGCGTATGCGCTTCTTGACCCATATGATGGGCGATGGATGATCTCATATCCATTGGTGTTTGACATCAGAGAAGGTATACGGGTGCTCAGTGGAGACTGGGTACACTGGACGTACTCGCCGAGAACTCCCAGATGGTATTATACCTCACGTCAGATGGCAGTTCTCTGGTGACACTGGTACAGGTTAGTCTGTAAACCCGAGATCATCATAGAGTCTTGTGTGATTCCCACTATGCTTTGATTTCCATCATACCACATCCAAGAGGGCGTGCAAAAAGGTGGCTTTTGGGTACAGTCCCGAATCACATGGAGACAATGAGCGATAGGAGGGGTTTCGTCTCTCCCGGTATAGGGAGTTGATGTTACGCTGTGTGTAAGTGCACGGCGGCGCCCCGGCCGTCAATCCGACGGCCAAATACGGAAGCGGTGATAAACTTTAATTTTCTTGAACTGGCAAACTGCCGCGCACTAATACCCGGATCGAACCATTAATTAGTCCTAGCTAACAATAAGATGGGAAAGAGATATACCGACGATCCAAGTCCTCCGGTCTTCTCGTCATCGTCCCGATCTCTTGCGGAATGTCCCGTCTCCTCCTCGTCGCCGGAAGTGCACCACATCGCCTACTTCTTTTACGGGCTCCCACCTCAATGCCGAGGCAACTCGGGCACGAAGCCGGCTACTCGACGTGCCCAAGGTTCGCTGTAGAATATGTAGTGAACTATTTATCTCATTTTGGGGTTATCGGAATTGCCTTTTGGTGGAGGGATGAAACAAGAACTATGTGGAGGAACTTGGGGACATTTTTGGAGCATGAAATGAACCATATACCCTCACCGAAATATTTGGACAGCCCCCTCCTATACATGGCCGGCCATCTCAAGAGGAATGGAGAGAATGAGATAAGTGTATCAAAAATGGGAGCCTCACTCATATGATACAAGAGAGAGAGAGAGAGGAGTCTATCATGCAAAAGGAAATGATTATCAACAAATCCAACACTCCAAGGCAACCATCATCTCATGCATGATGGCTTCAAAAGGTCAAGCCATCATGAGAAGAAGAAGTCAAGTGATGTTGCTTATCATGAAAACCATCATGATACAAATATAAGCAAAGAACCCCCTCCACTAATGCCTATTTGCAACAATGAAAATAAACCCTCCTCCACCAATCTTCGGCCAAAGAATGGAACAAAGGAAATCGGCCGAAACGGAAAGCAAACTGGCAACTCCAGAAAACTGGTCCCGTAATAAATTACAGGAAAACCCCGATACTGTGCATACACACCCGCATCTGTATTTCGACCGAAATACAAATGCAATGAGACAAAATCTACACTGTACTATACTAGGATCCGGCTTAAACCAAAGCCGGCCAGTAATATCCGTTCGATCATGATCCGTGCAATACCGCACGTATCTGATCGAACCCTGCCATATTATCATACGGCCTATAGTACAGATTGTCCGATCCTGATCCGTGCAATACCGCACGTATCTGATCAGACCTTGCCATATCTCCATACGGCCTCTACAACCTTTCGCCCGAAAGCTGAGTAACAGAATGTGGGGGACTCTAAAGATTCGTCAACACCTTGGTTGTGGATTTAACCACTATCACGTTAGAGGTATAAGCCAATACATAACGGGCTACCAGGTATTGATCAAAAGGGACGTCTGTGAGCGAACTCAGCCTGACTCCCTACTGAGCCCGTCAGTGACAATATCCGTACAGTCCGGTCCGTTCGTCTATGAGCATCGCATGGCGGGCCTAGGGGGTTGGTAAAAGTCAGACCCCCAAAAGCGGTACAAGTCGTGTCGGAGTGTAGCCCAGAACACCCTGAGATACTACTGGAATACCTACCAGTAAATCTCCTTGCCTCGGCCGAGGGCTTTGTGTAATGGCTCTCCTAGACACAGCGCGACCTCACCCCTAATACCGGGAGAGACGAACCCCTGAAGATACGCTCACTGCCTCCATGTGGCTCGGGACTGTACCCAACTAAAACCTGTTTGCACAACTCCTTTGAGCCGTGGTAGGGTAGTAATCAAAGTACAGTGGGAACTCACACGAGACAAATGACAATCCCCAGGTCGATGAACTAACCTGCACACATGTCACCAGGGAACTGCCATCTGACGTCAGGTATATGACCAACTAGCATGTTCCCGGCGAGTCCTGTCCGGTGTACTCATAACCCAATGAGCACCTGTATACATCTTAGGTGATCCAACTGACACCAGTGGCTTGTGAGACCGGCCACCGCCCCTCGTCGGGGTCTCGACTGTATACACTAGTCTACTATGGAGAATCGATGCCCTGTCTCGAAACTCTCACGACTAGGGACCTTTTAAGGATATGCTTATAGACCCCAGCTCCCACTTATATGATCGCCCTCATACTGCTGGTGGTCAAGCAAGAATCCTAGGGGCTCTATCAACGTGTAATAGCGACGTGTCAAGTCACTTAAAACAGTACACGATGATAAAGGTAAACCAGATAGCATACTATCATCTCGAGTAAGACTGTCCTACCGGGATAGGTCCTCTATCAATCATTACAATCACGTACCTGTGACCTAATAATTGACTCTGAGGGCACTATCTCCAACAATCTCCCACTTGCACTCAAGGCTAATTATTGCGATGTCGCATACTCACAGCCCGTGTGAAACCGAACACCCAACTCCTCTACTAGTCAGTCTCACAAAGCTCGTTTGCGAAACTATTGCGTTCGAGGAATAGCCTTAGTGAGTGGATCCGCTTTGAAATTTCTTTCTATGTCTCTCTATATCTCAAGTTCGCGGAGAAACCCATCTCCCGAAATGAGCAATACCTGTCTTAGAATATGTCTGGATGTCTGATGGGACATAGCTCATAAATGAACTCCAAATCCAAACTTCTTAGACTGTATCGTCAACTGAACTTAATCAGTATCCTGCGCCATGCCTCCCTCAGTATTGCCTTGGACCACCTGTCCAAAATACTGCCCCTCGTTAGAAGGAAAACTATAACTCTGACAACCTCCCTGTCGTCCAGGTCACCTTGGAAGCCTGGATTGATAACTGTCTCCTGAATGAGGCTGTCGTTATCATATCCCTAGAACATCCACTTATGTTCTAAGATTGCTTCCGACTGTTTCTCCAGGATTGGATTAATGTCAACTTATTGCATCTAGTGCAAGAACAATGTCTGGTGTGGTACTTGACATCTCATGATTGACTCAATTGCCTGAGCAAGTGATCTGCCAATCATGCACATCCCTCTCCCCTTTAGTCTGTAAGACACCATTAGAGAGGGTGACTCCATCACCTGCAGGTACACTACCGTGTCAGGAGTCGTCCATCCTAAATACTCTTAGAATGCTGTCAAGTACCCTGATTGGGAAACTACCCAAATCTAGATCTAAAACCATAGATCTAGTAACCAGTATGTCTGATATAAAGTCCATTTCCTTTATGGAGAAACTACTGTGTGACGACCAAAGTATAACCGATCGTAGTATAGGAGTTTCTTTTCCTACTCTGTGTATGTCATCCAAATACCAGGATATCATACTCTGCTACCTTCTCAACAGATCCATCCCCTATTCTGGTGAAGTCAAACCTATGACTGTCACATCAGAAATAGATGATCTATCTCCGCTACATCTGCTTTAGTCTATAAATAGACATAAGCTACCTGTCCACCAATGCTTCCGTTGCTCCCACTGACTACGACAACCCTCTGGCAGAGTCATATAGACGTACACTTCTAAAACTAGTTTAGAACGACGCTATACTCATCCTCCCACCGGGTCTCGCAGCCTGGAACAACAGCAATGGTAATTGTGGGTAAACAAGAACTTCCCTGTCACCGTCTTTGAGGCTACCGTAGTACCTCTCGGGTGCCTGAAGTTACCCACCTTATCTGCAGAGTGGCCAATGGAATGTCAATCCAGATTGAATCTTTAGGTTCCTTATCAAATCTTCAGTAATCGTTTGTGGTTCTGGAATCACTTCCAGTTCTACCATACTCCCACTACTGTTTTTCTGAAAAAATCCATTTTTAATAAAACTGTGGCGAGTCTAGAACAATATTGCTATTGTTCATCCAGATGGTAGATAGTCAACCCTCGTCATAGCCTGGGTCAACCCACAAACTGCCATTACAGAAACGTGCCTTGAGTTGTCCAGCGTCTGGTTTTAATCATAAGCCGGACAACTCCCCGTACCTTAACACCGTTAAGATATGAACTGTACTATATCCAATATAGAACCAGAGGCACTGATTTAACTGAACCAGATCCAAATCATGCAACTGTCTCCAGTGCATGTCAACTAAATGGAAGGAGGCCAATCAGCATTACTCAACTTAGGAATGCTTCCAATTATGAGTAACCTGAAAGAGAAGCAAGATCTCTTTATCATTACTATCAACTGAATACCACACACAAGTATCTACATCTTCGATCACTTTGAAGAATCCCGATACTTGCTACACCTGGTTCTCTACTCTATTCAAATACCTATAACTTCTCAAAATCCGGACCCTGTGTTTCCACGAAACACTTGTCTAAAAACTAGAGAAGTCATAAGTAAACCGAATATAGTACGAGGACCAACCCCTCTGTCCTGATGGACCCTGGACAACATACAATACTCTGTATAAGTCCCTTGAGTCTGATAACTCATTCACTGTGTGTCGTAGGTTGAAAACTGTACTTATGGTTAAGAAGAATTACACCGCTGTTTAATGCTCCTTACCTAACCATCCACGGATGTAGGTAAATGTCACAGACATAATTTCAAAAAGGTATATCTCACTCTATGAAAATAGACGTACAGATATATCGATTTGAAATTGGTGCATAACAGCGGATATTCAAAACCAAATATTTGCCGACCGGCAAACAACCCAGGTGACTTCCTCAAATATCACCGATTACAGCGAATCGCGATATAATGAGGATGATCACTTAATTCCCAATAACTTACTCCCACTCATCATCTGTAAAACCATACAGATGTGAGAATCATACCTGGTAAATACATACCCTGGAGCAAGTGCCTAATCGGGAAATCAGTTTTCCTTTAACATTACACAGTGAAACTGAAACATTGAAATGTTTCGTTGGGGTATCCTGGTATTCCTAGTAATGCCTCTTCCAGGTTCACGACTGTAACCGTATAATTCTTTGCCACCTCTCCAAATCCCTTCATATGTCTTTAGTCTTTACCTTCTGTACACCCCTTTAGGCCAAATGGTTTTCTTCCTTCCCTACCGTTCGGCACCAGCCTATGGTTTGGAAGAAGACTATCCAATAAGCATAATGGGTGTACTGTCCCAATCCTAGGAACACTCGTAATGCGAGAGAAGGTGAAGATAAAAGACAACCGAATAAACCTTATTCCTATTTCTCCTGGACCAGAATCCATCCCCGAACTGGAACAAGTTCCATTCGAGTTCGTATATAACCATACGATGGAGTATCCAAATAAACTGTGGATCTTCGTAGTGATACGGAGTGTCCTGGAGAAAAACAAAGGTGATGTGGGAGTGGTAACGAAATATTTGGTTTGGTCGTGAATATCTGTTGCAATTTACTTTGCCCTCTTACTAATCCCTTGCTTTGTCTTAACTTGATACCTTCTGTACACCATCGTTAGGCTAATTGGTTTTCTTCATTCCCTACCGGTCGGCACCAGCCTAAGGTTTGGAAGAAGACTATCCAATTTGCGTAATAGGTGTACTATCTCCTAAACCAAGGAGTACTCGCAACCTGAGAGAAGGTAAAAGGAAAAGACAACTGAATAATCCTATCCGTTTTCTCCAGAACCTGAAACCATCCTCGAATAAATTCCTTCGAGTTCGTATCTAACCATACGATGGTTTTGTCCAATGGAAGTGGACGTTCGTAGTAATACGGGGTGTCCTGGAGAAAAGGGTAAAAGTAGGTATGGCAATGAGGTTTGCAACTCTGACAATCCAAAAGCCGGTGTTAAGAAGGTTCGGTCAACTTGGTAACTGAGTCATAGTTTTAGGGTCGGGTCAATGGTCGCTGCCAAAGAGAGAGAGAAAAGAAACACTCAGCGTGCACTCTAACCTAGATCAGAATGGTTACCAATTTATCTAATCTGGAAACCTCCCACTGTACCTCAAATTCTCCTCCAAACCTGAAAGAAGAATTAGTCGGGGTCACCCGAGGAGTAAACTAACTCATCAGTGGGAATCGGGATCCAACTATCATCGCATGATAACGTGACGGAATCCGCTCACGGTGTCACACTCCAGAAGGTATGCGCATATCTGGCAAGTTTCAGTTCTTTTGAAACTCCCGATGTGATTTCTGCCCCATGCTCTTATGACCTTGACTAAGGCCAACAAATCATAAGTCACATGTCAAGTTCTACCCGTCATTATCCAGGTTGATTTGAACCCACCCGTACAAGCCCTTGACTAGGGCCAACAAGGCTATACGACTGTCCCAAACCAACGCATCTATCTATGCAGCATATGAACACCCAACAGCTACCAAACACTGTGCCTTGACTATGGCCAACAAACACAGCTTGAATACTATTGACTACCCATATGAAACGACGGAGGGCTACGAATGGTTTCTGGCGAAAACCTTTAACGTAATGAACTTGATATCGTTGAAAGAACTGATAGCTTTTTTAAAAGTATAGTAACGAAAACCGTTGCTAAAGAGGTCACTCCCGGTGAAGGGATCTCGGCTCTTTCCCCGTAGAATGGGGTGCAGGATATTCCAAATGAATACCACGGTGCAAAGCAAAAGTAATCGGCTATAGTGAAGTTAATGCCCTGACGCAAACTTTTTGTCCAAGGGGTCACTCCCGGTGAAGGGATCTCGGCCCTTGCCTCGTCGACTGAGGAGCAGGATATTCCAACTGAATACCACGATGCAAAACAAAAGTGAACGTCCTTGCAATAACAGCTTTTTGAAAAAGTGTTCCAACAACATCAGATTAGGTTTGTTTTTAACTTGCATTGATCCGAATCAATGCAGTCCCATCAATTGATCACACCACAAAGAACGAAAATATACTGATGTACGTATATGCCATCCGCATTCGCCACTGGGTCCCGTCATTACCCGTTAGGTTAGCTAACTAACGACAGAGCGGGGACTGGACTAGCGCGGATGCAAAACATATACAACATCTACTAATATATATACCAATATATTATATTCGCTCAAGGCGTGAATAAAATGCAACATCACAGAGAATGAACAGCATCACAGAAACAATACAGATATCTGGGATCCCCGGGTTTCACAGAGCCGCTGAAACCCGACGTTCCCCTGGTCGTGTGGATAGCCTGTGCAATGAAATCCTAGACCCCTACGGGCGCGGCAAGTCACCCGCCAAAACCTGAAGCGAGGCAGCCCCCTTCAGCACCGTGAATGGACCACCCAGCACTTCACGGAATCCGGTAACTTGGGCATCCCTCCTGGGTCAACCTGTACCCCCTACGAGTGCGGCGAATAGCCCGCCAATCCTAGAGTGAAGCCCCCTCCGTCTCAATGCCATGAGATGCGGGCTTGTTGCCCTCTAGAACCCGGCTATCTGTGCACCCCTCCGCGGGGCAATCCTAGTACAGAAAGTAAAATATACATACAACGGGTACATCGACCGCAACCAGGTCGTGCCCCAAAATAATAATACAAACAGGCAGTGACGGCAGTCCACATGTCGGACGCTCGCCCCGCAATATCAAATGTACATAATACAACCACAACTGTACTAGCATTGCATCCAGGCTATCCCCCACGACCGATCCGCAACATCACAGCAAAAACAAAACATCAACGTGAAAGTCACGTTCGCAAATCCGTCTAACCGGGCTATAGCAGTTAGACCGGATTTACCGATCAAGTGACATTCACGGTCGCAGATATAATGTAAATACTGTTAAATAATGTGTTTAAAATATCCGATCAATCAAATTTTAACAAGTGGGCCCCCAAGTAATACTATAGCAGTTAAAGAAATTCTGGGCCCAATGTTAATATTCCAAAACCCCAATTTTAAGCCCACAAAGACACTGTAGAAATTTGGTGCAGTGATCTCCACAGTGTGCGGCGGAACAGCGGCGGGAAGGGGGTTTTCGCGGCGGTTCCGCGCTCGCATAGTGGAGTCACTTCATCGAATTTTTACAGTGCTCTTATATTTTCCAGTACATCAATATTTTACAACCTGAAAAAATTTTCGAGACCAAAAATTTTCAACAGAAAACTGTCGATAGGAAAAACACGGTTTTGGAACTTTTTGATCGATCGGAAATGCAAACACATTAAACCAAGCTAGACTAAGTTAATGGCGTGGCTCTGATACCACTGTAAGTGCACGGCGGCGCCCCGGCCGTCAATCCGACGGCCAAATGCGGAAGCGGTGATAAACTTTAATTTTCTTGAACTGGCAAACCGCCGCGCACTAATACCCGGATCGAACCATTAATTAGTCCTAGCTAACAATAAGATGGGAAAGAGATATACCGACGATCCAAGTCCTCCGGTCTTCTCGTCATCGTCCCGATATCTTGCGGAATGTCCCGTCTCCTCCTCGTCGCCGGAAGTGCACCACATCGCCTACTTCTTTTACGGGCTCCCACCTCAATGCCGAGGCAACTCGGGCACGAAGCCGGCTACTCGACGTGCCCAAGGTTCGCTGTAGAATATGTAGTGAACTATTTATCTCATTTTGGGGTTATCGGAATTGCCTTTTGGTGGAGGGATGAAACAAGAACTATGTGGAGGAACTTGGGGACATTTTTGGAGCATGAAATGAACCATATACCCTCACCGAAATATTTGGACAGCCCCCTCCTATACATGGCCGGCCATCTCAAGAGGAATGGAGAGAATGAGATAAGTGTATCAAAAATGGGAGCCTCACTCATATGATACAAGAGAGAGAGAGAGAGGAGTCTATCATGCAAAAGGAAATGATTATCAACAAATCCAACACTCCAAGGCAACCATCATCTCATGCATGATGGCTTCAAAAGGTCAAGCCATCATGAGAAGAAGAAGTCAAGTGATGTTGCTTATCATGAAAACCATCATGATACAAATATAAGCAAAGAACCCCCTCCACTAATGCCTATTTGCAACAATGTAAATAAACCCTCCTCCACCAATCTTCGGCCAAAGAACGGAACAAAGGAAATCGGCCGAAACGGAAAGCAAACTGGCAACTCCAGAAAACTGGTCCCGTAATAAATTACAGGAAAACCCCGATACTGTGCATACACACCCGCATCTGTATTTCGACCGAAATACAAATGCAATGAGACAAAATCTACACTGTACTATACTAGGATCCGGCTTAAACCAAAGCCGGCCAGTAATATCCGTTCGATCCTGATCCGTGCAATACCGCACGTATCTGATCGAACCCTGCCATATTATCATACGGCCTATAGTATAGACTGTCCGATCCTGATCCGTGCAATACCGCACGTATCTGATCGGACCTTGCCATATCTCCATACGGCCTCTACAACCTTTCGCCCGAAAGCTGAGTAACTGAATGTGGGGGACTCTAAAGACTCGTCAACACCTTGGTTGTGGATTTAACCACTAGCACGTTAGAGGTATAAGCCAATACATAACGGGCTACCAGGTATTGATCAAAAGGGACGTCTGTGAGCGAACTCATCCTGACTCCCTACTGAGCCTGTCAGTGACAATATCCGTACAGTCCGGTCCGTTCGTCTATGAGCATCGCATGGCGGGCCTAGGGGGTTGGTAAAAGTCAGACCCCCAAAAGCGGTACAAGTCGTGTCGGAGTGTAGCCCAGAACACCCTGAGATACTACTGGAATACCTACCAGTAAATCTCCTTGCCTCGGCCGAGGGCTTTGTGTAATGGCTCTCCTAGACACAGCGCGACCTCACCCCCAATACCGGGAGAGACGAACCCCTGAAGATACGCTCACTGCCTCCATGTGGCTCGGGACTGTACCCAACTAAAACCTATTTGCACGACTCCTTTGAGCCGTGGTAGGGTAGTAATCAAAGTACAGTGGGAACTCACACGAGACAAATGACGATCCCCAGGTCGATGAACTAACCTGCACACATGTCACCAGGGAACTGCCATCTGACGTCAGGTATATGACCAACTAGCATGTTCCCGGCGAGTCCTGTCCGGTGTACTCATAACCCAATGAGCACCTGTATACATCTTAGGTGATCCAACTGACACCAGTGGCTTGTGAGACCGGCCACCGCCCCTCGTCGGGGTCTCGACTGTATACACTAGTCTACTATGGAGAATCGATGCCCTGTCTCGAAACTCTCACGACTAGGGACCTTTTAAGGATATGCTTATAGACCCCAGCTCCCACTTATATGATCGCCCTCATACTGCTGGTGGTCAAGCAAGAATCCTAGGGGCTCTATCAACGTGTAATAGCGACGTGTCAGGTCACTTAAAACAGTACACGATGATAAAGGTAAACCAGATAGCATACTATCATCTTGAGTAAGACTGTCCTACCGGGATAGGTCCTCTATCAATCATTACAATCACGTACCTGTGACCTAATAATTGACTCTGAGGGCACTATCTCCAACACTGTGTTCGATTGGCTATAACTGGAAATCCCTGGACAGGGTTGCTGAGATTTACTGGTAAGTGTTATCATTAGTTTCTCGAACTGTTATGGACCTCATATCGACACGACTTATCAACCTAATGGGGTCTGATGTTTACCACCCCTAGGCGAGATATGCGACATATCAGACGAATAGACCGGACTGTACGGGAGTGTTACTGGTTGGATTCACGGGAGAATGTATAGGCTTTCTTGTTGATCTTCTGATTGCTCAATACCTGGGTGGCTGTTACGTTTAGCTGACCGCTTGCAGCTTGTGGGTATTTGATATGATCATCACCTTCTGCCGGCGTATTGACGATTCTTTAGAGTCCTACACAGAGCTTTCCTGGCTCAGGCAAAATGGAGTAGGAGCACATATGTGATATGTGCGGGACCGAGAACAATACGTGTATGTTATACCGTATTAGATTCTCGCGATATAAGATATCGGCCGGGTATATGTGATATAGCCAGGTCATCGGATCAAGTGTTGATTCGATGAACTGATACAGATTATATTAGTCGGTTATTTGTGAAATAGCCGGATTATTGGATCAAGTGTTGATTCGATAATTTAATGTATAATTATATATTTGATATATTAAATTACATTAACTAATATAAACTCACTAAAAGATTCTTTTTCTCACTCGGGTAATACATTGATATATATGTGATATATGTTAATTGTATTATTTTATTTTGTTACAATAAATATTGTATATGTGATATATAATATTGTAATAAGTTAAGCTTACAAATGCAACATGTTTTGTGGAGTTTAAACATGGTTAGGGTTTGGATTAGGGTTATACTTTCTTGAAACTTCTAGAAGCTTTGCTTTTGTTTTAAGCAAAAATATTTTGTAAAGATATTTTGGTTGATATTTCTTAACCAAACACAAACCCTTTATCATGGTTAATTCTCTACATGGGTTAAGTTATCATTCTTAACCCATGGTTGCATTTCTAACCTCACATAAGTTTCATTATTCATCACAAATAGATTCTTCTTCTTCTTCCTCTTGAAAAAACTTTCTAGCTTTTTGCAAAGTGATGATAATGAGTGAGAAATTGAAAACAAATGAGAGCTAAATTCCTACTTCATCATCCTCATCTATTCTTACCACTTAGATTAGGGTGTTTGCTTTGCTAATACTTGATTAGCAAACCAAAAGCTTGGGCTTGAGTTTCTTCAAGGTAGATCATCTTTGTTATTGAAGATCGGAAGCAAGCTTGCATCTTTCTCTTCATGGAGCCTCTCTTGAGTCCGGGTATTCGATGATCGCAGCGAAGGGACCTTAACCCGGAGCTTTAGAAGTGAAGGAATGGACTACAAAGATTGTAATCCCTAACTCTTAGAAGTAAAGTTGTTTACTTGCTTTGTTTCGCCTAATCTCTAGTCTAAGATTTTGGTTAGGGTTGTTCGGCACATGAAAAATTTGATTTTGGCATGGTTGATGCCTTCTAGAACCTTATGACAGTGCCTAGTAACCCTACAGTGGTATCAGAGCCAAGCTAGAGTTTTAGGCGATGTCTAGGCGAAGTTTAAAGTCCGATCGAACTCCGAATACCCGTAAAACCCTAGTTTCTGGAAAAAATTTCAAAAGTTGACATTTTTCATATTAAAAATACTCAGAAAATTAAGCAGGGAATTATAAGGTTTACTGTGAAAAACGAGACACTAATACCATTAAAGCGCCGCGGAACCGCGGCCGTACCGTGCCTTGCGGGACGGTTCCGCGGCCATACAGTAGAATTAGGGTTTTAGTTTTGCACAGTAATATCCGTAGGTGCTTCTGCTGTTTCTGGGAATTTTTAATTTTACTCAAGTGTTGAGTTTTCTGGAGATCTTTTGTATTCGTTGATTCGGCCGGATAATTTAACTTCGTTTAACTTTTTCCGGGTAATTTTAGAACGTGTTAAAAAGTTCGAACGGATATCAATAACTCACTTTTTCCCCTGCCGGAAAAATTTCCAAGTGTTGGATTTTTCCGTAGTTTAAGAACGTTCTAAGTCGTGCAAGTAACGCGGTGGACCCTCTAGAAGAACATAAACCTTAACTCTATTATGTGGCTGTCTGAACCGTCTCTAAACCTTAGGGTTTGTGGCAGTACAGCGTTGCCACATGTGAGGCGTTGGTTTGACCCTTCTACGGCTGGACCATTGGTACTGTGGCATGTGATGGACAATTTTTGAACTCCGCTCAAGTGTTGAGCTATTTGGGAAATCTTGGATATTTGTTTATTCGATCGGAAAGTTTAACATTGTCTATTTATCTGGAATGTGATACAATATTTGGAATGCACAAGTAGTTATGAGATAACTAATTTGAATGTTATAAATCTAGCAGTTTAGTCTCAGATGATCGGTTTCCACGGGATTTTGATGCGATCAAAAGTCCGTCGCAATCACGTAGCATACGCGGATACTCGCCGGGTAAACTTAATAGATAGCCACGCCCCATAGCCCCGACCAAGTGACTGTAGGAGAACCCCGTCGCCAAAAGCATCCGTTCGGATGCTCGCGGCAGCGGTGTTCCGCCTTAGTGCACTTCGTCGACGGCATCCGGGGGTGCGGCCGTCTACTAAAGTTTGCAACGAGCATTCGATCAGGATGTCGGGAATCTTGTTGAATTGCCGGACTTGATATTGAAAAGTGTTTTCGAGATCGAGACTAAAATGTGGGGTTTATAATTGTTAGGCATGCGATGTCTAAGGAATTCATTTGGTTAGGCATGCGATGTCTAAAAAGGTTGCGGATTCCAAGTATTGTAGTTTTACACTTTCTTTTTGCGACCGTAAGTGTAATATGTGGTGTATCGCCGGTTTCGTTGCTATACATAAACGACAATTGGGATACGCATATTTACTTACGTTGATGATATGTGATATTATGTGTTGCTGTGATATGTTATATTGGATCGTCGCGTTCTGAATAGCCGGGGGTTTTATGTGAGATGAGGGTTTTTCTTTTTCATTCATGTAAAATTCATTATATGTAATATTCTTTTATTGGGGCACTTCTGGGCTAAGGATGATGTCACCATTGTATATTATTTACTTTTCCGCATTAGGTAGACCCAAGGCGGGGAGCACAAGTAACCGGGTTCTAGGGTCCAGTGGAAGACCATCTTGAGGAGTCGAGACCGGGTCTCCTAACCTTAGAATTAGCAGTGTTGCTTGCCGCTCTTGTAGGGGTCTAGGGATGTGGGTTTGGCTATTCATCGCGACCGTGGAATCCACGTTTTATACAAGCTCACATAAAACACGGAAATCCTAGTATATCTAATATTTCATATGTTATCTTCTGCTGCATTGTTCTGTGATGAGATCATATTACTGCCTGAGACGAATGTTTATATTATATATATGAGATATATGTTATATTGCAGATTTCGTTTCAAAAGTGATGCTTGTGAAGCATAATAAAATGGGATTTCATTAATGAGATTATGAAACTAAAAGAAACCTTAAGATGTTTTAGAAACTTGTCTCAAAAACTGGTAGCTCTAGTTCTTGCTTTGCATAGCGGTGTTCCTTGTAGAACATCCAGCACCTTATTCGATAAGGAAAGAGCCGAGATCCCTTCACCGGGAGTGACCTCTTTAGCGAAACTAGCAGATGCTACAAACTCGGTTTGTCTTTTGATTGTTTTTATAGTTTTTGCTTTGCATAGTGATATTTGTGAAATATCCTGCACCTTATTCGATGAGGAAAGAGCCGACGATCCCTTCACCAGGAGTGACCTCTTTAGCAAAACTAGAAAAGGCCTAAAAACATTCCATTAAAATCACTCGATTCTACAACGATATCAAGTTCATTACGCAAAATGTTTTCTTAAAAACCTGTCGTAACCCTCCGTCATTTCAGATAAGTACTACTTAGTATTCGTGCTACGTTTGTTGACCTTAGCCAAGGCGTAGTGTGCGGTAGCTAATTAGCGCTTATCTGTATGAACATATGATGCGATTGAGTTAGGGTAGTCGTGCGACTTTGTTGACCTTAACCAAGGGTCGTGTGGGTGGGTTTAATTCAATCGGGAAATGACGGGTTGAACTTGGCTAGCCCTTATGATTTGTTGACCTTAGCCAAGGTCATAAGTTGCTAGGGGCAAAATATTATTGGGAATTTCAAGTGTTGAAATTTGCAATGAGATTGCATACCTTCTATGAGATAATTGGATCCCGATACCCGCTGCAAGTAAGAGTTACTTCTGGGAAAGTTTTACACATTACAATTAGCCGATCAAGTAGCTGTCTAGAAAGGTGTCAACGGGGTTACGCCCCTGGGAAAACGAGGTTTATTTTAATTAGGTCCGTGCGAAAGCACGGGAAACCTCCCTCAAAGTACCGGCACAGGCCTGGCTGAAAGATTGGCGAAGTTGTAGAGTGTAATTAATCCCGGCTAGTCTTTCCTTTTAGGGTTTGAAGGAAGATTTGACTAAAACAGTGGGAGACATCCTGATTAGATATATTAATAACCAATCTAATCTTGCAAGAGCATACGCTGAGTGTTTTCTTCTATCTCTCTCTAGGTAGCGACTAAGTCACGCCTTAATCAAGATAATAATACGGATGTATTGACCGAACCCGCTTGTTTTACTGCGCTAGGGAACGTTGGTCGCGCTCCAACTTATAATTGTTATAAGACAGAGCAGGAAATAGGGGATTATCAGAATTCCCGTGCCGCCCAAACGAAAAAAGTGCATGTTGATGCATCTTCTTCGGGTGTGTTCATTACACAGAACTGTTTCTCAATATCCTTTACGTCCTGGGTATTTGATACCAGATCAGGATCCCACATATGTAATTTGTTACATGTGCTACAGATAGGTAGAGAACTGAGAACGGGTGATAAGTTTCATGAGATAGAAACGGTGCAAGTGTTGCAGCCAAGTCTGTTAGTAGTTATCACCCTGTATTACCAGAATACATTGATTCTGAACGAAAGTTGTTAGATACCGAACCTGATATACAACATCATATCAGTCTCTTTATTAGTAAAGAAGGATATAATTTTGTATTGTTGGATAATGTTTCTAACATTTCCTATATCAAGAGTTGATCGGATCAGGAACGTTATCTAAAAGCATTGACGTTCTAAATCAAACCACAGTTCTTAATGTACAGAATACACATAAGAGGAAGAGTTCAGAAATGAACGAATCCTTCTTGAGGCATTGTAGACTAGGTCATATCAATGCGAGCCGACTAGCTGAAGTTACATAAAGATGCATATTTAAATTAGTTTGGATTTACATCTTGTAAAACTTGCCAGTCATGTCATAAAGATAAGATGACCACAGCTCCGTTTATTGGAAACAGAGAAAGAGTTAGTGAACTCTTGGGATTGATACATGCTGATGTATGAAGGTCCCCTATCTACACATGCCAGGACCGGTTCTTTGTACTTCATTACATTCACTGATGATCTCTCAAGATTCAGACATATGTTCCTGTTGAAACACAAGTCCGAAACTTTTGAGATAATCACAGAATATAAATTAGAAGTAGAGAACCAAAAACATGTATAAGTATTATGTCCTTTGATGAGATCAAGGAGGAGAATACTTGAGCACGGGATTCCTGGACTATTCTAAAGGAGAATGAGATTCTCTCTCAGCATTACTCCTCCGTATACACCACAGCACGTCGGTGTATCGGGGCGGAGCAATCACACCCTATTTGATATGGTGCGCTCTATGATGAGTACTACTGAGTTTCCTATTTCCTTTTGGGAATTATGCACTTGTGAAGCTGCATACCTATTGAATAGGGTTCCAATCAAATCAGATGCCTACCACTTCATATGTGATATGGAATGGGAAGAGCCCATATCTTAAGTAAGTTAAGATTTGGGGTTGTCCGGCCTATGTCTAAAAGCAAAATCCGGATAAGCTCGAGGCAAAGTCAGTACTGTGGAAGTTTGTTGGATATCCCAAGCATTCGCAAGGGAATATCTTCTACCAAACCGAGAAACAAAAGATGTTTTGCTTCTCAGCATGCCACCTTTGTGAAATGGAATTTCTTATGAAGAAATTATTGGTCATGAGGTAGAACTGGAAAGAGTTCTAGCTATACAAACTGCAGCTGATGATTTGGTAGAACCAAAGGATTCAATAGTTTCCAACGAACCTCAGCCTCTTCGCCGATCTAGTAGGGTTCCTTACCCACCTGAGAGATACTTCGGTTTTCTCTATGACAGTGGGAGCGAGGATTGCATCATGAGATGATGACCCAACTAGTTTCGAGCTGGCCATCAGGAGTGGGACTCTGTAAGAATGGCTGGATGCTTAGCGATCTGAGATGGAATCCTTATACACCAACAAAGTATGGACTTTGGTTGCTTTATCTGAAGGGTTAAATCCCCATCAGGAGCAAATATATCTTAAGAAGATTACTTGGTGTACATGGAAAAGTTGAGCTTTCGAAGCTATGCTTAAGTCCATCCAGATCCTACTTGCCACTGCTACATACCATGACTACGATATCTAGCGGTTGGGTGTCATGACTGCTTTTCTAAATGATGATTTGGAAGAGAGCGTCTTTAAGTACACAGCCAGAGGGCTTCGTAGACAGTGGGAGCAGCGGAAACGTGTGCAAGTTGTTTTATGTGATAAATCAGGTATCGCGGAGTTGGAACGTCTATTTTGATGTGGTAGTCAAAGAGTTTGACTTCATCAAAATGGTAGATAAATCTTGTATATACAAAAAGGTAGTAGAGAGTATGGTGGTGATCCTCGTAGAGTACGTGGATGACTACTCTTGATAAGGAAGGAGTTTCCTATGCTACACTCGGTCAATCTCCTCTTATCACAAAGATTCTCCATATAGGATCAAGGTGATACCTCCAAAATCCTGAGTTATGGATCTATGAGATAGATCTAATTGGATGTTAGGATTCTCACCAGTTGTAGTGAGATGGTATCAATCGATCCTGGGGAGAATCACTGGAAAGGTTCCAGGATGATAAGGACGATTGAATGTCAGTCGCAGGCATTGTCTTTACCCTTAGTGGAGGGACGGTATGTTAGAAGAGTTCTAAGCTAGATACCGTGACTTACTTAAAGGCAAGATACATCGTTACCAAGGATGCTACCAAAGAGGCAGTCTGGATATATTTAAGTTCATGAGATGAACTTTGTTCCTACCATTGTGTGACAATGGAGTTGTGGCTTATGCCAAGGAACCCCCGTCCCATCAAAGATCCAGACATATTCTAAGGCAGTATCACCTGATCATGGAGATGGCTGATCTCCAGGGAGATCAAGGTTAGGAGAGAAAACACTGAGGACAACAGCGCGGATCCACTCACAAAGGCCTAATTCCCAGTAGAGACTTCTATGGGATGGTTGAGTTTGAGATACTTCAACCACAGCTTATTGTTGGGTAAGAGATGATACAACAGATGGCCCTAGTGTAAGTGGGAGATTGTTAGTTATATGTATGCCTTAGAGTCCATTACTGTACATACATTGTATATTGTAGTGGATGCTTGGACA
Organism: Agapanthus africanus; assembly: GCA_030015575.1. NCBI lineage: Eukaryota > Viridiplantae > Streptophyta > Magnoliopsida > Asparagales > Amaryllidaceae > Agapanthus > Agapanthus africanus. Next base: position 234,250,117 of record CM057344.1, read on the forward strand.
TATATAGGGAGGACTTCCTTGCTCGACATGATAGTATGCTATCTGGTTACTCTTTATCTTAACATGTACTCTGATTGTCTCTATGTCACATGTTGATAAAGCCCTTAAGATGAGTACTTGACTACTAGGACTATGATGCAGATCATACTAGTGGGGACAGAGTGGTCGCCAAGTACATCCTTGAAATGTTCCTAGTCGTGGGAGTACCGAGACAGGGCATCGATACTCCAGAGTAGACTAGCGTATGCGCTTCTTGACCCATATGATAGGCGATGGATAATCTCATATCCATTGGTGTTTGACATCAGAGAAGGTATATGGGTGCTCAATGGAGACTGGGTACACTGGACGGACTCGCCGAGAACTCCCAGATGGTATTATACCTCACGTCAGATGGCAGTTCTCTGGTGACACTGGTACAGATTAGTCTGTAAACCCGAGATCATCATAGAGTCTTCTGTGATTCCCACTGTGCTTTGATTTCCATCATACCACATCCAAGAAGGCATGAAAAAAGGTGGCTTTTGGGTACAGTCCCGAATCACATGGAGGCAATGAGCGATAGGAGGGGTTTCGTCTCTCCCGGTATAGGGAGATGATGTTACGCTGTGTTCGATTGGCTATAACTGGAAATCCCTGGCCAGGGTTGATGAGATTTACTGGTAAGTGTTACCAGTAGTTTCTCGAACTGTTATGGACCTCATATCGACACGACTTATCAAGCTAATGGGGTCTGACGTTTACCACCCCTAGACGAGATATGCGACATATCAGACGAAGAGACCGGACTGTACGGGAGTGTTACTGGTTGGATTCACGGGAGAATGTACAGGCTTTCTTGTTGATCTTCTGATTGCTCAATACCTGGGTGGCTGTTACGTTTAGCTAATCGCTTGCAGCTTGTGGGTGTTTGATATGATCATCACCTACTGCCGGCGTATTGACGATTCTTTAGAGTCTTACACAGAGGTTTTCTGGCTCAGGAAAAACGAAGTAGGAGCACATATGTGATATGTGCGGGACCGAGAACAATACGTGTATGTGATACCGTATTAGATTCTCACGATATGAGATATCGGCCGGGTATATGTGATATAGCCGAGTCATCGGATCAAGTGTTGATTCGATGAACTGATACAGATTATATTAGTCGGTTATTTGTGAAATAGCCGGATTATCGGATCAAGTGTTGATTCGATAATTTAATGTATAATTATATATTTGATATATTAAATTACATTAACTAATATAAGCACACTAAAAGATTCTTTTTCTCACTCGGGTAATACATTGATATATATGTGATATATGTTAATTGTATTATTTTATTTTGTTACAATAAATATTGTATATGTGATATATAATATTGTAATAAGTTAAGGTTACAAATGCAACATGTTTTGTGGAGTTTAAACATGGTTAGGGTTTGGATTAGGGTTATACTTTCTTGAAGTTTCTAGAACCTTTGCTTTTGTTTTAAGCAAAGATATTTTGTAAAGATATTTTGGTTGATATTTCTTAACCAAACCCAAACCCTTTACCATGATTAATTCTCTATATGGGTTAAGTTATCATTCTTAACCCATGGTTGCATTTCTAACCTCACATAAGTTTCATTATTCATCACAAATAGATTCTTCTTCTTCTTCCTCTTGAAAAAGCTTTCTAGCTTTTTGCAAAGTGATGATAATGAGTGAGAAATTGAAAACAAATGAGAGCTAAATTCCTACTTCATCATCCTCATCTATTCTTGCCACTTAGATTAGGGTGTTTGCTTTGCTAATACTTGATTAGCAAACCAAAAGCTTGGGCTTGAGTTTCTTCAAGGTAGATCATCTTTGTTATTAAAGATCAGAAGCAAGTTTGCATCTTTCTCTTCATGGAGCCTCTCTTGAGTCCGGGTATTCGATGATCACAGCGAAGGGACCTCAACACGGAGCATTAGAAGTGAAGGAACGGACTACAAAGGTTGTAATCCCTAACTCTTAGAAGTAAAGTTGTTTACTTGCTTTGTTTCGCCTAATCTCTAGTCTAAGATCTTAGTTAGGGTTGTTCGGCACATGAAAAATTTGATTTTGGCATGGTTGATGCCTTGTAGAACCTTATGACAGTGCCTAGTAACCCTACACATCCCTCTTCATTCCTTCCCACCAATAAACATCCTTCAATTCATGATACATCTTGGTGGAACCAGGATGAATACTGTATACTGATCGATAGGCCTCCCCTAAGATCTCACGTCTCAGTCCATCCGACTCTGGCACACAAAGACGAGTCCCAAAACGTAATACTCCACGGTCATCTATCACGAACTCCGACTCTCTGCTTGCCTAACCTAATCCATAATCTCCGATATACGAGCATCTGCGGCTGTGTCTCTCGTATACGATCCAATAATTGAGGATGGGTGCGAACATGTGCTAACTATCCTCCTGTCGATGTGAACTCAAGCTGTACACGGCTATCACATAGGATTTGCCAGTCTGTAAAAGATTGTCTCTGCAAGGTGCGCACATGAGATAAGCTACCTCCAGGTCTCTAACTTAAAGCATCTGCTATAACATTCGCTCTGCCTGGATGATACAAAATCTCACAATTGTAATCCTTCACAAGTTCCATCCATCTACGCTGCCTTAGATTCAGATCCCTCTGCTGAAAAATATACTTCATGCTCTTATGATCTGTAAAAATCTGGCACGACTCTCCATACAAGTAATGCCTCCAAATCTTCAGTGCGAAAACTACTGCAGCCATCTCCAAATCATGAGTGGGGTAGTTCTGCTCGTGCCTCTTCAACTGCCAAGAAGCATAAGCTACAACCCTGCCGTGCTACATCAACACACAGCCTAAACCCACTCGAGAAGTATCATAATACACGATAAAACCACCAGACCCAGAAGGTAAAGCTAAGACTGGTGCAGTCGTCAAGCGAGTCTTCAACTACTGAAAACTCTGCTCACATGCATCTGTCCAAAGAAATGGAACTTCCTTCCCAGTCAATCCGGTCAACGGTGCAGCGATCCAAGAAAAATCCCGCACAAAACGTCGGTAATAACATGCTAGACGCAAGAAACTACGAACCTCGGTAACTGACACCGGTCTGGGCCAGTGTTATACCGCTTCGATCTTCTTTAGGTCTACATGTATCCCATCTCTCGTAACTACGTAACCCAAGAAATCTACACCATTCAGCCAGAAAGCACACTTATAGAATTTAGCGAACAGTTGATGCTCCTTCAAGGTCTGTAATGTGATGCGCAAATGTTGCTCGTGCTTCTCCCAACTCCAGGAATAAACAAGAATATCATCAATGAATACTATAATGAACTGATCAAGGAATGGCCTGAAGATACGGTCCATCATATCCAAGAAAGCTGCTGAGGCGTTGGTGAGTCCGAACGACATCACCAGAAATTCGTAATGCCCATTTCGTGTGCGAAAAGCAGTCTTCGGAATGTCATCCTTCTGAACCCTCAACTGGTGATACCCTGACCGCAATTCAATCTTTGAGAAGTATCCAGCTCCCTGCAGCTGATCGAACAAGTCATCAATACGAGGTAATGGATACCTATTCCGCACAGTAACTCGATTCAGCTACCGGTAATCTATGCACAATCTCATGCTACCATCCTTCTTCTTAGAAAACAAGACAGGAGCTCCCCACGGCGATACACTTGGACGAACAAGTCCTCTATCTAACAATGCTTGCAACTGGCTTTAAGTTCTTTCAACTCCGTCGGGGCCATCCGATAGGGTAGTATAGAAATAGGCCCCGCACCCGGAATCAAGTCGATACAAAATTCGATATCAAGATCGGGTGGCAATCCTGGTAATTCAGCAAGAAACACATCCGGAAATTCTCGTGCGGTCAGAACCTGGTCCAACGGAATCTCAGCGGCTTCTATGTCCTAAACAAATGCTGAGAACCCATGACAACCCTTCTTCAAGATTTGTCCCGCACAAAGAGCAGAAATCATGTTGGCAGGAGTTACATTACATTCCCCCTGCATAACAAGGATCGATTTTCCTAGAAAACAAAATCTGACCGCTTTCCCCCGATAATCTACATAAGCATGACAAACGGCCAACCAATCCATACCAAGAAGTATATCAAAATCTAATATATCCAGGAGAATCAGATCAACTAAAGAATCCCTATCACCAATACGTAATGATCGTGACCTGAATACATATAGAGCTATAAAAGAATCTCCTACAGGAGTAATCACAACTAGCGGTAACTCTAACAGCGACGACTCTCTCCCCAGAGAAAGTGCAAAGCGTAAAGATACGTAAGAATGTGTAGAACCAGGATCAAATAAAATATGTGCATCTAACGAACATACTACAAGAGTACCTGTCACAACTGCATTGGATGCTTGGGCATCCTGTGGAGTCAGCGCAAAGACTCGTGACTGGCCCCTGCCCGCATCATGTCGTCCTCTAGCTCTATCTCCTCGACCTCTCTGGAAGCGTCCTGCATAACCTCGGCCTCGTGGTGCAACTATCTGGTGCAAAGTGCTAACTGGGGGAGGAAGTAAGGCCATCGACGTAGAAGGTGGAGGGAGTAAAGCAGCCTGCGGAGTAACAGTCCCGCTATGGCGTGTACACTCTCTAGCTAAGTGCCCTGGAATTCCACAATTATAATATGTAAATGGAGGTCTCTGTCCCATTGGGTGTGAACTAAAAATCCGGCCCTGAGTCCAATCTCGACCAAAACTGGGGCCTGGAATGAATCTGCCTCGACCTCCTCGTCCTCTCAAATTACGACCGTCACGACCACGGCCTCTATGGGCATTGATCTGGTGTGGAACAACAACAGGTGTAGGAGTTAATGTGCTCAGAAGAGGTGGTGAAGTCACACGTGAGACCGATGCCTCACCCTGTTGCCTCACGGGACAATCCCTAATAAAGTGATACGGACACCCACACCCGAAATATCTTTGCACGGCTTGCTGAACATATGGGTATAAGTGATAGAACTGATCTATGCAGAATCTGCCACGGCCTCTACGAACACGTCTTAGTGCCGATGTATTATTATAAATTTGCCTTGGTCTCTGAACACCCGTACGTGGAGTAGTGGTCGATCTCTACGCTCGACTAATCTCCAACAAGGATCCGATCATTCGGCGCATCTCTTGAACATTTGTCTCCATCCTAGCTATACGATTAATATAGGGTGGATCAATCGGTTTATGAAAGATAGGCATACTGCCCAGGTCTATCCCCGTTTCAGACAAGCCCGCTCCAATCTCATCTCGAACAGCGGTACTCTGAGTTCCCGTAGTCGTTGATGACATAGTGGCTGGAGTAAGAAACAGGATTGAGGAGTACATTGCAATTGAATCACAAGATACACGGAATTAAGAAAAGAAGTACAAACAAACATCTCCTAAGGTTATTTAGGCTGAGTATCGTAGCGTAAATATGCCGCGGAACATACGTACGGTACTGCACTCATCCTAATTCACCTACTCCACCAAACCAAAGGTCATCCTACGTAACGAACTCAAATTGATTTACCTTAACTCACTACTCGATTCCATAAGGTTTAATCCTAAGCTCTGATAACAACTTTGTCATGACCAAAGTTTGGATGTGACCGGCACTTAGATTGTATAATATCTAAAGATAACTACACAATCTGAGTAAGCTAAAAACCAAGATCAAAAACCCTTTTTGCAGAATTTTAGGAAAATTTAATTTGTTTAAGTAAAAATCACAAAATCTAAGTATTTAAGATCTTAACAGTAATTTCTTATTGCATTTATAATAAAAGTAGTTATAAAGTGTTTACTTTGGTTGCATCCCTAGTTAGGAGCAACGATACTAACAGTGAAAATCAATACATACTCATAGTACGACATCAAAGAAGAATCTCAGACATAATTAAAAGAAATATCAATTAATACAACTAAACGATCTCATCTGTCGAAATAATATATATATAACCATATATCGTTCTAAGTCATTATACAGGGTCTGATGGAGATACTCTAGATTTAATATACAATACCAAAAGAGAAAGTTACTACATAGACAACCCACCTAGCAAAAGATGTGATCAGTCGAAAATATTGCATTTTTAACACGACAATTTCCCTACCATTTGCACTCATCTAGAGGTGTTCGGTATTAATATAGCACATATTAGCAAAACAGCCGTAAAATACCAAATTACTTGTGTTATACTTTAAAACCGACATTTTGAGGGAAATGGAGTGTTTATCATGGCATCGCATCATCCTTGTATAGCGCAACACTTGTTTCGAAGTCTGTGCAGGAAATTCCAGGAGAAAAGCCAAATCAGTGAAAAAAGTGCTGATAAAATACGCCAACTCCAAGATTTGAGATCTGGCAATGATCTAGAAGGCATTTTGAGAATCAACATATCAGACAGTACACCTGAAGTCATAACAAGAAAGACCATGAATTTGCATCCACTAAGCCTCCTATTGGGCCGGGGATCCGCGGCCATAACCTCCTTGGAGCCGCGGATCCGCGGCCATAATGTGGTGACGTCAGCTGCAATTTTCTGCATTATTCTTATCTCAGTGCCTACACCTCAGCAAGCTATGACAATTTCCAGAAAACTCCAGAGTCTTCTGCCAGATCTGCAAGCTCCTTATTCAAGCTAAACTTCCAAGCTTTCAAAGCAAGCCAAGTAACTACCTTAAAGCCTAGAAACTTCTCCCTAACCTCCAAGCTTATGAAGGAAGTTAATCCTAACTAACTCACTCTAGAACCTTCCTCCTAACTACCAAGCTTACAAGGGAAGCTAACCTAATCCAAGCTTACAAAGGAAGCTAACCATTCTTAAGGCTATAAAAGGGACCCTAGGCTTCACTTAAAAAGGTGGTTGAAAGTTGTTGAAGGTTGTTCATTATTACACCAATTCTTCAATACAAGTTGAGTGACACAACTTGTAAACCCTAATCCCCAATTCAAAATAAGCCAAAATCAAGAACTTCGAGTACCAAATCAAGCATGAAGCCTTCGATCCTTTAGAAAGCGACGCCGGACTTCATTGGAGCAAGTGATCCAAGGAGATCCGCGACTCAAGGAGACGAGCGAAGCCAAAATCAACGATCGAGTTCTTTCCTCTTGTAGATCTTGAGAGAATTGTAACGAAATTGTTGATAAATAAAGGTGAAATTCTTTTATCTTGCTTTCTTTAAATTTTTGCATCATGATTCGATCTCAATTCTTGATTGTGGTTCTTGTTATGATGTTTGAGTAAAACTCCACTCGTAAAGGAGTCGAGACGATCAATAGATGATGATGTTACAAATCTTGAAACGATTCTTAAATCCTATGAGTTTTGTAAACTTTAGCAAATTGAAGAATCGACGAACTAGTTTCGAGCGATGCTTTCTTGATTGTGTTCTCTCTTAATTAGGGATCCACGATCGATTCTTGAATTTACTAGAGGCTAGAATGTGAATGAAATCAACGAAAGGACAAGGGATAGAAGATGAAACCCTAGTTTCGCAAGAAATCCCTAATTCTCGTTGATCATCATCGATCTAGTATCAATTCATCGATGGATAAGAATACGTAATCAATAGATTTCATGACGTCTATAGATCCGATCGATTCCTACGAGCCTCACTTCGATTCTTGATTCTTGGATTGGAAATCATCAATTGACATTTCTTGATTTTAATGTTTTCTTGTTATTAGATCTAGATTTTACTAATTCTTGAACTTCATTTTATAAATCATGAATTGTCTTTTCTCTTTTCTTTAATTTTCGACTCATCTAATTCGAAATACGAACGGATTACACTTTCTTTGTGGACGATCCGCACTTACTAACGCGCTACAATCGACACCGTTATTGATTGCGGTTTACAAATTTCTTTGATTGTGATCTTTACACATTTTCAAAACACGACACACAAAGAATCTCATCAATCAAATGGTGCCGTTGCCGGGGATTGTGCAGCTAATTTGTTCGTTTTTGAAATTTGAGTTGAAAAGTTTATTCCATTATAATTTTTAGATCAAAATTCGCGCAAACACTAAACGTGTTGTTGTGATTTGTTGCGAGGAAATCTGGAATCTGTGAAGCTGTGGAAAAATTTTTCAGAATATTGCAGAGTGCTGAGGAAGTGAATATAGGCTTGCTGTGAAAATTTTGTGCAGTGAACAGTGAAAACCGCCGCGGATCCGCGGTGTTAGGCTGTTGTTGTGGCGAAACCGCGGTTGAACTGTAGACTCTCTGTACCAATTTTTCTCCGGTGAATTCTTACTTTCTTATCTCCTTCCTCAATCTGCTCCATTAACAATTTGCTGCAGGTTTCTTTGCAAAATTCGCAGCGCCGCAAAAAGCAATAAAAATTGTGCGTGTTTTTGATTTTTGGTTGTTTGTATATTAATACGGAAATTAAGGGGCACGGCCAAATTCAGATTAGGTGGGGAGTTCATTACCCTTCCTAAGCCCCAAAAATCACAAACTTGCATACGCATTACCCTCATTAACTAAAAAAGATCTAGAGATGACTCTAAGGACCGTCGCGCTCACTTAGAACAAGAGAAGGCCGTGGGTAATCCATTGTTTATCCGCGTTTCTTTTGTTGTGTCTAAGGCAAGTGTGTCTAAGGCAAGTGGTTACTTAATTAGGCCCATTATTTACATAGTGGAGAACCTCCCACTTACCTGGCACTTACCTGGCCACAGGAAAGATAAAGAGGTAGTGGAGAATTGATCCTGCGACTTGTTTTTTGGCAGTTAGGAGCGGTCTAGAGCCTTGACCTAGGTGACCACTAGACTTAGGGTTGCTTGTTGCATTTGTTGTGATATGCATCATTTTTTTTCAAAAATCCGTATATTTTTCAAAACAAACACCACATTCATCATTTCCCCTAATTATATTCACGCCGCCACTTGTACTAAACCCTTTAGTGCAAGCTCGGCTGGACACGGGATTCTAGTGCCCGTTTAGTCCGTGTTCTCCCCATCGACCCCAAAGTCGGTATTTCTACATTTATCTCTTCTTTACCCACCACCACACCCACATCGATGGATCCTTCTCCATCGAACTTCTTTCCTACTACTCTGCCGCCGTCCGCAGGTGCACAGAATCCACCCCGCATCTCTCTCCAAGAGAGGTGCTATCCTACACGAGGTCCTCTTTCGACCTGTCTCTCCATTCCACCAGCCAACGGGGACAATTTTCAGATTAAACCCCAATACATCAACCTTCTACCAAAATATCACAGTCTCGAGTTTGAAGACGCATATGTCTTTATTACAAAATTTGAAAATGTATGCACTATGATGGGTACTTCACAGCTTTCTGTGGATGCTATGCATTTTCGTCTTCTCCCATTTACCTTGTGCGATATAGCCGAGAAGTGGCTGTATAACACTACCGCACATTCCATTTCAAATTGGGAAGAATTCGTCAAAGTATTCCTTAAGAAATTCTACCCACATCATAAGACAGCTCGAGTCCGTAGCGAAATAAATCAATTCACCCAGCTTCCAAATGAAACATTCTCAAAATGTCTTGAACGCTTCAAGGATTTGTTAGTTCAATGTCCTCGTCACGGAATCCCCAGATGGGATCTGTGCCGAATCATTTATGAGGGCATTAATTAATCCTAACACAAGACAGACCCTTGAATTCATGTGTCAAGGCAACTTCATGACCAAAGATGATGGGGAAGCCTGGAAATTTTTAGAAGATTTCGCTGAAAACTTTACAGTGGGAGGGTGAGAGTCCATCGTTTAGGGTTGGCAATAACCAATCGGATATTTCCATAGGAGTTAGAGCTGAAATTTCAGCTATACACAAGAAACTCGAGACTATGGAAAATAAATTTTTAGCCGCAGCCCTAAATCAAATGTCACTCTCCAAAACTGTATGTGGATGTTGTTCTGATCCTTCTCATTTGACGGAAGAATGTCCATTGAATTCTCTGTTTCAAGGTCATGAGCATACCAATGCTGCTTTTCAAAGACCAAGAAACGATCCATTTTCTTCCACTTATAATCAGGGTTGGAGGAATCACCCTAACTTTGCTTGGAACCAACAATAAACTCAAAACACGGTTCCAAACCAAAACAATTTCCAAAGGGCTCCTCCACCACAACAGCAACCACTTCAATTGAGTCAACACCCCTTCCAAGCACAAAACTTCCAAAATCCGGTCAACACACCTGCACCGTCTAATCCTTTGCAGTTGACCGGTACTGATGAATTCTCTTCATTCATGAACTTGCTTTTGACAATAAAAACTTCCGTCGATGATATAAAGAAAAACTCTACGTCCCAAGCGGAGACTATAAAATCGATGGAAGAAGAAATTGCACGATTAAAAGCTGAAATGAGTGCAAGAGAGAAAGTGAAACTTTCAGCTTAACCTTTACCCAAACCTGGCTATTCACATCATGTGAATGCAATCACGTTGAGATCTGGAAGAGTGCTTGACAATCACGTTGGGGAAGAGATTGATGATACAGAAAAATCTATCGATGATACCCCGGCTGAGACCTTTCCTTCCACTTCTACTTCTAATTCTAACCCCAGTTCTTCTACCCCACCACCTTCTTCCGAGCCTATTCTCCGTTTTCCCCATGGCTCGACACCTCAGCCCAGCTCTTCTAGTTCACCGAAAATGATCCCCACTCCTACTCTTAGATCATTCCCACCCACACAATCTTCTCCAATGTTGGACCCCGATCTTATTGCTCAAGCTCCTTACCCGAATCGGTTAAGGGGAAACACACTGAGTCCACAAATGGAGAAGATCACAGAAATGTTTAAACAGCTTAACATCAACATCCCTCTTCTAGATGCTATACAACAAGTCCCCGCTTATGCGAAAGTTCTTAAAGACTTGTGCACTAGAAAGAGAAAGACTCAAGTGCCCAAGAAGATATTCATGGCAAAGACTGTAGATACGGCTTTCCCCCAACAATTACCGAGGAAACGTAAGGATCCTAGCTATCCTATGATTTCCATTTTTATCGGGGAAAAACACATCAACCGTGCTCTACTTGACCTTGGCGCAAGTGTTAACCTGCTTCCTTTCTCGGTATACGAGCAGTTAGGGATCGGAGAGTTGAAACTAGCTCCTTGCACTTTCCAGATGGCTGACTGATCAATCACCAAATCTAGGGGTGAACTGGAGGATGTGTTAATAAAAATCGGGGAATTTGTATTCCCTGTTGACTTTATTGTAATTGATACACAGCCTGTAGCGAACCCACGGAATCAAATTCCGGTGATTTTAGATCGCCCCTTTTTGGCCACTTCCAATGCTATCATCAACCGTCGTAATGGCACTATGACCCTATCCTTCAGGAATAGGTCAATAGAGCTGAACATTTACAAGTTGGGAAGTGTACCCTCCGAACCTACTGCTCAGGTCTGTTCTGTCGACTTAATGGATGTCGACAGCAGCGAATTTGATGATCCTCATGATACTGATCTAGACTCAATTCATATGTTGTTGTTTGACCCAACTATGTATCATACACATACGGACTCTTCCACCGAGTTGTTCGGGTCAACAACTGACACTGATTATGAACTGCTTTTAGAGTCTGAAGATCACCCCGCGCTTTGTGATGACATTATTCTTCGGGGTATTGATGAAACTTTTGAGGAGATCTTCGTTGATGAACTCGCATTTTTGAATAACACGGGTGTTGAGATGAATCATCTCCCAAACAATGAAATTGAACCTCCACCCCTTCTTCTGGATTGTAAAAAGAATGCGAGCAATCCATCATATTCACTGCATCGTCTCTCCAAAATGAGACGCACACACATTCTATTCCACCACTTACCTTTTCCCCACTTCTTCTTCCACCAACCAGAGCACTGCATTGATAAAATTTTCGAATGGTTGGTGTTAACTTTCGGTCTTTGCAAAGCTTGGCATCGACCAATGATTCTTGACCCCCTCATGTGATTTTCAAAGATTAACATTGCTTAACTCAAGTTTGGGGGGGTATATTTTTTGGCTCTTGAAAAGAAAAATTTTACACAAAATGATGAGCCAAAAATAAGTTTGGGGAAGGATTTTCACTTAAATGTTTTGCCGCCATTTAATAAATTTCCTCCCAGTCTTACAGGTTTTTCGAGATTTAGCGGATGGCAACAGTGAAGACACTGTTGAAAACAAGTTTGGAGGAGATTTGTGCTTATTTTCGCATCATTTGCATCATACTTTGTATAAGCACAAAATATTTTTTGAAAACCTATAAAAATTTGAAAATTTTCAAAAAAATATAAATATTTTTGTACATAAATAAGATAATAAAAGATTATATAGTGAAAAATTACATCGAAAAGATTGGAAAAATTTTAGAAAACCAAGAAAATTAGAAGTTTTCTTATACGAACTAGTAATAAGTAGTTATGAACCGTTGTCCTAAGGGTTAGTAAGATGAAGGAAGTCACTAATCTGAGGATAAAAATAAGTCTGAAAAATAGTTCCTATTCTGAAAGCCAAACATTTTGAACGTTGATACTCTACTATTCGCACTTACACACGTCTTGAAACTCGGGATAGTAGAGGATACCTTGAAATGCTTTTGTCTAAAAGCCAAAGTATGAATGAAATAAAAAAATGAATAAAATATAAAGTGGTGAGAAAAATGGACACTGGTTTTGTTATCGCCAAGGCAGCAATAAAAAAATATAGCGAGGATGCCTCTTCACCTAGTGCCTTAGACCAACTGGTCTGGGAGTCACTGCTAAGCCTTAGGTGGTGCAAGACGAGGAAAAACACCGTATAAGCAAGCACATGAGTAATCGGTCGGTTAGTACCTCAAGAAGTATTAACGGTCGCATGAAAGTGTGTGAGCAAATTCATCTAAATATTCATTAATTAAAAAGTACTGAGGTGGATGGACAAGAGTATGATAGCTTGAATTGAATTCTCTGGGTGTAGGGATGTATATTACGCACACGTAGGGTTATATGATCGATGTTTGGAAGAAAGATAGGAATAAAGAATAAAGACGATATTTTATTGAGGGATGATGTGATTTCTAACATCTTTTCATGACTATTAAGATAGGGCTCATGACAACCAAAAAGCTAGCATAGTTGGAAACTCTAATTTTTAAAGTATTTCTTTTACAATTCTTGTCTTTAAATGTAATATTCATGGTCTTCCTTTTATTATTGGATTTTGTGGATGCAATCCACTGAAAACCCTCAGGAGACAACACTCCTCCTACTAGGGACACCTAGAGGTTTAAAGGCTTGTTGCACGTGCTCAGTGCAATCGTGTTGCCTACGAAAGTGTGCTAGTTATTTTTTCTTTTTCTTTATTTTCTCCTTCTCTTTTCAATAAAACAGTTCGTTCGAGACGACCGAAAATAAGTTTGGGGGAATTTGATCAGTCGAAAATATTTCATTTTTAACACGACAATTTCCCTACCATTTGCACTCATCTAGAGGTGTTCGGTATTAATATAGCACATATTAGAAAAACAGCCGTAAAATACCAAATTACTTGTGTTGTACTTTAAAACCGACATTTTGAGGGAAATTGAGTGTTTATCATGGCATCGCATCATCCTTGTATAGCGCAACACTTGTTTCGAAATCTGTGCAGGAAATTCTAGGAGAAAAGACAAATCAGTGAAAAAAGTGCTGATAAAATATGCCAACTCCAAGATTTGCGATCTGGCAATGATCTAGAAGGCATTTTGAGAATCAACACATCAGACAGTACACCTGAAGTCATAACAAGAAAGACCATGAATTTGCATCCACTAAGCCTCCTATTGGGCCGTGGATCCGCAGCCATAACCCCCTTGGAGCCGCGGATCCGCGGCCATAATGTGGTGACGTCAGCTGCAATTTTCTGCATTATTCTTATCTCAGTGCCTACACCTCAGCAAGCTATGACAATTTCCAGAAAACTTCAGAGTCTTCTGCCAGATCAGCAAGCTCCTTATTCAAGCTAAACTTCCAAGCTTCCAAAGCAAGCCAAGTAACTACCTTAAAGCCTAGAAGCTTCTCCCTAACCTCCAAGATTATGAAGGAAGCTAACCCTAACTAACTCACTCTAGAACCTTCCTCCTAACTACCAAGCTTACAAGGGAAGCTAACCTAATCCAAGCTTACAAAGGAAGCTAACCATTCTTAAGGCTATAAAAGGGACCCTAGGCTTCACTTAAAAAGGTTGTTGAAAGTTGTTGAAGGTTGTTCATTCTTACACCAATTCTTCAATACAAGTTGAGTGACACAACTTGTAAACCCTAATCCCCAATTCAAAATCCAAAGTCAAAATCAAGAATTTCGAGTACCAAATCAAGCATGAAGCCTTCGATCCTTTAGAAAGAGACGCCGGACTTCATTGGAGCAAGTGATCCAA